>BSBN01000802.1:1200000-2400000 GCA_027924645.1 Cunninghamia lanceolata | reverse complement strand
GCCATCTCACAAAAATCTTCACCTTCCATAGTGCACAAAATATACTCACCACTTCCAATGTCTTCCTTGATCATAAAGGGGCCTTTCCAATCTTCATGAAATTTCCTTTTCTTTTTGTGTTTCTTATTCTTTGTACAACCCTTTCTAAGGATAATTTCTCCTACTCTGTATAGCCCTAAAGGATTACTTTGTTTCTATGGACTTGGTTCTGTGACTTCTCATGGTAATGTGATATGAGCAATGGCATCAAAGGTCTATTGATGAGAAGGAGTCCAATACAAGACTTTGTTGCAATTCAAAAGTTTAGTGAGTAAGTCAAACTCATCATGTATGTAAATTTTTAATTCATACCACTCTTGTACACTTTATAGAAATTGAAATAACTCAAGAGGAGTTTTTGGCTCCCTTTGCTCATCTGGAGGAATGAAGCTTTTAGTTGTCTTTCCATTTGGTTCTAGTCGTAGGTCCATGGAATATCCCACATACTTCTCAGGAAACTCAAGGATAACAAGATCTTCTACTTCTATGGCTATCTATAACTTTCATTCTTTACAAAAATTACCTTCACTAACCTCATCTTCATCAGTGAATCTTTCGATCATTTCAATTTTCACTAAAGTTGCTTCTCAAGTATCGATGTTAATGGATTGTACTGATGTTGAAGTAGAAAGTTATTCTAGGGGTTCATGAATTATAAAAGATCTTGATGAAACTTCTGGAACATTTTCTGATTCATTATCAATTAAGTTGACCTTTTTTTTATTATCATATTCTACCTGTGTTGGAGGTGTCCATGGTGTATAAGTATCCTTGGAGGGTGAAAGTGGCTCATAAGGATCACCGTCTTCTTGGGTTTGAGGCATGTATGATTCACTTGATGACATATCTTTTGGAGGTGTCAAAGGAGTATAGCTTTCTAACGACTCTTCTTCAAGATCTAAAAAAGAATGTGGATCTATGTCTTTTAAGTGGAGTGTCTTAGTTTGAAATTGCTCGTCAAACTTAGGTCACTTCACATTTGAGGCATTTCACCTATGCATGGGATGACATGATCAATCTTCCCTTGTTCATCATTGGAAGATATGTTAAATGTAAAGGTCTCCAAAAAGAATTGAATAGGACCATCCTTTTCTAGCCATTCCATGATTTTAGTTTTTGCTTCCTTTGAAACTCTCTTTTTTATTCCTTTGAGACTATATCTTTTTGCTTCGACGATTCTTATTTTTCTTAGGACCTAATTTCTATGTGGTTTACTATTTTTCTAACTATGGATATATCTTCTTATTTCATATTGACTATGGAGTTGGATCCCAAATGGTGACTATGTTTTTTGACAACTCATAGTTGATAGGGATCCCTATCTTCTTTTTGGTCACGTCTATTTTGATCATGCTAAAAGCTTTTGGGTCCCCTTTTGTGACATATATCTTCCCAATGTGTAAGAATTGCACATCTTGAAATAATGTGGAAGGAACTACCTTTATTCTATGTATCTATGGCCTTCCTAACAAGTTATAACTAGTGTCTTTATCAATGACATAAAATATTGTGGGAATGGTCTTAGGACCTAAGGAGACTGGTAGCATGATTTTTATGATCATTGTTTCTTTTAGATTATCGTAATCTCTAATTGTATCTCAACACGTTGTGATGTTCATGTACCCATATCCCATTATTTCTAATAGATAAAATGGAACTATCTTCATAGCTACTCCATAGTCAATCAATGTTCTCTTTATACATGTATCATAGATCCATACTTGTAGGTACAAGGCTAGATCCCCTTTCTTAATCAACTCTGTTGTTATATGGAGCATAATCAGACTCGGAGGTTAAATTTACCCCACTTTTATTGGCACAATTTCCCCCCAAATTCCTATAGGGTCAAGAGGCATCGGGAGTTATTTTTCATTGGCCGACATAAAAAAATCCTATTTTTGTAACCAACAAAAAGCTTGATAAAAGTGGCTAAGGGTTAGGGTTTCCGTTGATATTGTATTGTAGCATTTGCAACAATATTGAGTTGTAGGGATTATTGATTGTAATCAGTTTCATTTACTAGATAATTATATTGGACTCTCTATTGGTGGATGTAGCCCAAGTTTGGGTGAACCACATTAAAACTTTTCCCTCACTATTATTATTTCTATGTATTTTCATTCCTCTGTTTAATTTTTATTTGCATTTAATTGATATCTTCTATCAGCTAACCCTAACAAGTGGTATCAGAGTAGGTTGTGTTTAATTATCATCTGCAGGAAGGATTCACGGTTGAGTGGGAGTCTCACAGTTGAGTCGGAGCAATGGCGGATGAGGGTAAATTGAAGGTCAATAAATTTAATGGGAAGAACTATCAGTTATGGAAGATGCAGATGGAGGATTACCTCTATCATAATGATTTATTGAGGCCATTAGAAGGAGTACCAAGAAACTGATAGGAATGATGGATGAGAATTGGGAACTTCTAGACAGAAAGGCACTGGGAACCATTTAGTTGTGCCTGTTACCATCTATGGCATTCAATATAACAAAAGCGAAGACAACAAGTGAACTAATGAAAGCTTTGGCTAAATTGTATGAAAAACCCTCAGCCTCAAATAAGGTATTTCTCATGAAGCATTTGTTTAATCTGAAAATGGTTGAAGGTGGATCTGTGACAGATCATTTAAATGAGTTTAATACGATTGTCAGTCAGTTAACTTCTGTAAAAGTGAAATTTGACAAAGAGGTGAGGGCTCTCTTGGTTTTGTGTTCTTTTCTAGAAAGCTAGAATAGCTTGGTAATGGCTGTAAGTAAATCTGTCTCTCGTTCAAACACTTTAAAATTTGATGATGTTGTTGGTGTTATCCTTAGCAAGGAAATGTGATCGAAAAGTTTAGGAGGGTCCACATTAGGTAGTGTTTTGAATGAAGAAAGTAGGGGTAGATCAAAGGAGAGAGGAAAAGGTTCTAGAGGTCATGGGAAGTCATGAGGAAAATCAAAGGACAAGAGATCCCAATCTAGAGGACAGAAGGATTGCTGGTACTATGGGAAACCAGGTCATCTAAAGAAAGATTGTTGGTCTTGAAAGAATAAAGAAGGAGACAAACAAGAAGGCAATAAGGAGGCAAATGTATTAAGTAATAATTTTGAAGATGATGCTTTGATTCTTTCCCTAGATAATGCTGATGATTCATGGGTTTTAGATTCAGGGGCCTCATTTCATGCTACATCCCATAGAAGTTATTTTCTTGATTATGTCCAAGGGGATTTTAGGCTAGTTTATTTGGGAGATAACGAACCCTGTCAGATTGTTGGAAAGGGAAGCATTAAGGTTAAGTTACAGAATGGGAATCATTGGCTACTACAAGAGGTAAGGCACATTCCAAGGCTCAGTAGGAATTTAATTTCAGCATGGCAACTAGCTGAAGAAGGTTGCATTGTTACATTTACTGATAAAAATTGGAAGGCTTCAAAAGGTGCCTTAATAGTAGCAAAAGGTGTGAAAGTAGGCACCTTATATCTTTGTACAGGTCATACTATTCCTTCTACTTTAGCTGTTGAAGAGAAAAAACAAATAGGTTCAAGAACAGTTGGTGCAGGTTCGCAGGAAGAGACTGAAATAGTTGTTGTAGGTTCTAAGACAACACTATGGTATAACAGACTTGGGCATATGAGTGAAAAAGGTATGAATTTACTTCATTCTAAGAAAGTTTTACCAGGTTTGAAATGTATTAATATGGATTTCTGTGAAAGTTGTGTGTATGGCAAACAAAAGAGAGCTAGTTTTCTCACGGATGGGAAGCAAAAAAAACATGAAAAGTTGGAGCTTGTGCGTACAGATGTATGGGGACCAGCTCAGGTATCTTCTCTTAGTGGCTCTTGGTATTATGTTACATTCATAGATTATGCAACTAGGAAGGTGTGGATTTATTTCCTTAGGCAGAAATCTGATGTATCTGAAACATTTAAGAACTGGAGAATCTTGGTTGAGAATGAGACGGGTAAAAGATCAAAATTTCTTAAATGTAGATTCTGAAAATAGAACCAAGATGGATGTAAAATCAAAAAAATGTACTTTCTTTGGATATGGCATAGATGAATTTGGTTATAGGCTTTGGGATTTTGAAAATTAAAAAATTGTGAGAAGCAGGGATGTTCTATTCAATGAGAAGGTGTTGTACAAAGATCAGCTGCAGCAGCATGAGAAGAAAGAAAAGGATTATGTGGTACTAGATGATACTCCAAATAGTGATGTTCCAGTGGTTCCTCATGCTCCGCAATAGCAACTAGAAATACTAAAAACTCTAGTGAACGTTAGATGGTCAACAAGGCTAAGTAGACCTCCTTAAAGGTTCTCTCCCTCTTTGTATTCTATTTTGTTAACAGATGCTGGTGAACCAGAAGGGTATGATGAAGCTATGCAGGTGGATACATAGGTTTAGTGGGAGTGACAAGGTGTCATTGTACCACATCATTTAATCATATTTTAGATGTCAAAATCTAAGGGCTGTGTCCTCGGCTATCTGCAATTAGGGATTTTATAGTTACTAGTTTTCCTAGCTACTCTTAATAACTTCTACCAATTTGAAGAAATTAATCTATCTACTTACTAAATGAATTTAAGGAATGCTGAAAATAGAATTAAACAGGAAGTTACTTAAAGCAATCTTAAAACAGTAACATGCATCTATCTGTCAAAATCAGTAAATACTTTTCACAGCAAAATCTGAAGTAACAAAGCAGTGGTACTAGCATTCTGCCTTGGTGGTGAGAGTGGGCCCTTGCTCCACACCCTTGGGGCTGAAGGCTACAGTAGGGAATTAGCACAAAAGAAGATCACAACTAAATCTGGTCCAATTCCATTCACATTGCATTCATGAAAAATATTGATATTAGAAAAATTGAGATTATCGAGAATTAGAATAATCCCATCATTGTATATCCTTTTTGTTGTTTCTATCAGTCTATATAAAATGAGTGATGACATATCACTTATCTTATCTACCAATTCTTCTATAAGATGGCATCCATCTCTTTATTACACCAGCTGTCTAACTATGGAAAAATAATCATGCAATAAAAGTAGACTGAGTGGAATAGAAGTCCACTCAGAATTCTAAGTTTGAGTCTTAATACATTTGGGCAGCGAGGCCCTAAAAGTATGGATATTGAATCAGTTCTATCTATAACTCATGCAAAAACTTTAAAAAGATAAAAAAACTCCAGTAGTTAACTAAAGAATACCCTTCACCACTCAGGTGATGATTTGAGTGAAATGAGGGGTATTACGATCATTGTTGAGAGTGCTTGATTAGTAGCTTATGCTAGAAATATGCCCTTCCCTCAGGAGGTGCCAGAGATATCTGTCCCTATCTATAGATTCGAAGATATGTCTATAACTTTGGAGATATGTTTGTAGCTCTGGAGATACCATTGTGACCTTTTTGTTTAGCTCTAGAGAGGCTTTTCTCTTTACTTCAAAACTTCTGGTGTCATGGTACTCTGGTATTGTCTCTAGAGATCATTGAAGACTACCTCCGGAGATGCACAAAATTGCCGTTCTGAGCATCTACACCTATTGATTCAAAAAGAGAGAAGTTTCAACATTTTTCCATCAAATCCATGCACATTGGTCCCTCAATCAGAAATTATGATCTTAAGTAATTCATCTCAATTAATCATTATCTAGAATAATCTTTCTAGCCTATTCAGGTGTAGACATTAGGAAAGATGGAATCGAGAAGGAGAAAAAGAAAGGTAAAAAGATGTATTTCATGGGTGTAACTTGGCACTCATCATCCCCACATACCTAAGGTTTGGCAGGTCCTCCTGCTTCTCACAATCTGGATTTATTCTGGTGAAGTAGCTTGTCAGTGAAGCTATAATCCTATGCATAGGTAGACCAAGTTGTGTGGGTGGTATTACCATTGCCTCTGTATTGATCAACCTGCTTCAACCAGTCCTGCAATTTATCATATTCTATCCACTCAGCCCAGACAGGAAGTGGCTCAATTATGAGAGGGGGCCTGAACCGTCCACCTATCCATTCCTTCTTATGGTTATCCATCATTTTGGATATTAACTTTGTTTTTCTCATAAATAATCTTAAGTTTGTAGGGGTGACCACCTCTCTCATTTTCTGCACCGAGGTCAAAACATTCCATCTTTTCTTTGCTATGGCAAGTACTGGGTTTGCTGAACTATTCATGAAAAGACCAAATTTGATGGAGCACTCTTGCAAACTTTTTAGGTATAATGGCAAAATTTTGTTCTTACTCTTAGGGTGATAGATATAGGACCTGAATTGGATCTTAAAAGAATTGGGATTGGGAGATTCCTTCTTGATGAAGAGATCTATTTCTATATCTTTCTTGAGATGATCTTCCATTCATTCATTCCAGATCTAATGATTCCTCATTAGGGACATAAATGCTTTAAGCTGGCATTCCCTCACAAAATGATTAAGAATGAAAGTTATATCATTAACATAGAAACCATGGAGATATAACTCACATAGGAAATTATTGTCTTCATCATTACTCCTTGTATATGCTGTCATGAATCCCTCTATTGTCTCTATATTCTCAACCAGGTCAGACAAGACTAAAGAGAATTTCCTCTGTAGGACTCTTTCTTGTAAGAACATAGAATAGCTAGCACTTGGAGGCCTATAAGATAGAATTTCTGAAGAAAGGGAGGCCATTTCAATGATTTTGCCTTCTAAAGTTTCTATTCTTTTTGTTTTGGCAGTGACTGCCCTTTGTAATTGTAGCATAGGCTTGGAAGCCTCATATTCTCTACACTTCTTCTCCCAATGGAACAGGGCCTTAGGAATGTCAATGGGGATTGGACCCACATATGCATCTATTTGTATTTCCTACACATTGGTTTCCCTTGGGCCAGCCAACTCTTGAATATATTCCTCCTGGTCATCTAGTTTGTTGTTGGCCCAAGTTAAATATCTATCCTGGCTATGTATTTTCTCAATCAATGATGCCATCATTGTGAGGCTATTGTCTCTAGCCATGGTGAGCTCAGAAACACTCTGTGCTACCTCTATCTCCTTTTCTTTTAACAATTTGATTACTTTAGTTTTCTGGGCCTCCAATTCTGCTTCTTTCTCCTGGATGATCTAGCTTTTGCTCTAGAGCTCTGTTTGTAGATTTTCAATGACTTGTTTTTTCTCCATTTCTACCTCTATTCTGACCTTCTTGAGATCAGTAATAATCAAATTCTTCCCCTAGAGTAGTCTCTTTAGGTTTTCAATTTCTTCTAACATTTGTTGTTCTTTTGAAATTTTAACATCCTCTTGATTAGAGGGATGAGAAAAGGTTTCTGCTTTTGCTTTTGTTTGTTGATCATCAGGGTTTTCCATGGCCATCTTCCTTGCACTGTCAATTGTACCCATTTGCCCTATTTCATCTTTTTTTGTTGACTGCCTATCCTGAGGGTCCTCTTGGGTTTCCTCTGCTTCTCCTAGCACTGATGAAGGCTTAACCTTATCCTCATATGTTCTAAAACCCAGGAGTACCTCAGTTAGGAGAGAAGTATCTTCCTCAGCCAGTGAGAGTTGTCTTTTCCTTTTGTTTCTCCATAGTAGAGGTGGGGCAGGTGCCTCCAGAGTAGGTCTCTCATCCTTAGATTCGAATGAAATAGTAAGAGTTTGTCTGTGTTCTATCTCCGGAGCATGTGATGGTTCTGAAATTGGACTTGACCCCAGATGGATAGATGGCACTGGGGAAACTTCTCTTTGTTTTCTCTTCCTGACTAGAGGGATCTCATCTGAATCATGAGATGGTTCTTCATCCCAGGTTTTCTTTGTTTTCTATCCTAACCTCTCGCCTATTAATTCCTTAGGGAAATATTCCTCAGTTAGATTCATCTTTCTCTGAACTGATCAAGTCATGTATGGGGTTTGTTTAGGAGTAGACTCTGTAATTTCTTTGCCTTTCCTCTTTTTATCAAGAACAGGGGTTGGAGATGAAGTTGCCTCCTGTGAGGACTTCTTTCCTCTTTGAACAACTATGGAGGAGGTTGAAGGTTCAGTTTCTTCTTCTTAGTGAGTAGGGGAACCCTCACCTCCTAGTTGTACCATCTCTAGTTCTTTGTCCTGGGAATTTTGTTCAAGAAAGTTTTGCCATAATTCTTCCCCATTGGCCTGAGATAGGAAGTGGTGTTTAACTACTAGAAAAATGAGGCCATGAGTTTCATGGGACCCTTATTTTGCTAATATTTTTCTATAGTTGCCCTGATGATAGAATACAGGAAATTGGGAATGTTTATACTAAACTCAGGGTGTCCATTCCCATGTCTTAGAAAAATCAACATTTTCATTATTGGTCCTAAAACTAAAGAAAATTGACCATCACAAGTGAAGTATTTCATTAGCCAGGTAGCAACAGATTGCCAAGGGTTTGGAAGTGTGGACCTAAGAATTCCTTTTACTTCATTTTTATTTGAATGCAGTTGTATTGTAGGTTCACCTTGAATAGAGAAATTCTTAATTAAATCAGTGTATAAGGTTTTTAGGTGATAAAACCTCTCACCTTGTTCAGGCATCCTAGAAATGTGATTGATAGTGGCTGAGGAGAGATAGATTTGGACTCCTCTGACAGCTATCTAATTGTCCCTTAGATTTATGAGGAATTCATTCACGACATCTTCTTGAAACCCTTCAAATTTTTGTAGAAAGTCCAACCATCCTGTAGTTCTCAGAATGTTTGTTGCAGCTTCATCTTGCAACAGACCTGCAACACTCTCTGGTTCAAACTTCTTCTTTACCCCCATTGCCAAATCGGTTCCACCTTCTGTACTTAATTCCTCACTTTTCTATTTGCAGTTTGTCCCTTCTTCTAAACTCCATAGGCTCTGGAGGGCTATTCAATTTACTCTGTTCTTCAAGGTATTTTAGAAGTTTGAATGAGGGTTGCTATGTCTCTTAGCTTAGGCTCATGGAAGATTTACAGATTAGTTAGAGTACCTAGGTAGTCGTAAATGTAACAGACTAATAGGACACTCCGGAGGCAAAGTGATAGTATAGCATAGATGGCAGCATGCATGAATTTGGAAAAGAAAATGATGGCAGGGGGACGTGTCATAGTGGCGGCACCCAAAAATAGAAAGACAAGATAGTTGCTATTAATGCTTAATTTAAGATAGAATTACCTAGATCATTTTTAATGATGAGGAATGATTTACATAGAAAAGATGCTGCATCATTTATGAGACTACACGCGTCATGGCAAATGAACAGCCTTTGGTGGCTTGAGATGATGTCCACTGCTCTATTGGTACGTGACCTGCAATCATTTCACTGAGTGGTTCGAGAATCCACATTCATTGGGTGACATCAATACCACCTTTGTGAATACCCCTGTAATTGAAATACGTGTGGATTTTATTTTATTCCTATGATAAAGTAGAGGATGAGTCATGATGACCTCATCATGTGATGTGTCCACTTTATTTCCTGGAGAGGTGGGTCCCCTCCCCTATTATTGAAATTGACTCTTTATTAAGGGAGTGCTAGAGGTGCTCCTAGTTTGGGAAGCACTGGAGATGCTCTAGGTTTAGGAAGTGTCAGAGGTGCTCCTAGTTTGGGAAGCACCAGAGGTACATTTGACTAACTTCCGGAACCTGATTACCTCTGCAGCTTGATTGTTTTCAACTATCCTGAAGAAGGGAACCACCATTTGTTGGTTTTCAATTCCCTTGGTCGAGAAAGACAACCATTTACTAGTTTTCTATCTCTCTCTTTTTTCTTTTTTTTTCCAGAAGGCTACCATTTGCTAGTTTTCAACCTTTTTTTCTTTTTTTTTTTTTAGAAGGCCGCCATTTGCTGGTTTTCAAGCTTCCTTTTTTCTTTTGATCAGTCCAACACTGTGACAAAGGAGGTATGCCCTGTATCAAAACACAAATCATTAAGAAATTCCTCTTTAGTAGATGGTCTTTTATAGAGTCTAATTTGGTGACCATTTACTAAGAATGTGTCTGTGCTTCCATCAATAGGTTCCAATAATACTGTTCCATTTTCAAAAACTTCCTTTATTTGATAAGGACCCATCCAATGAGTTTGTAATTTCCCCTTGAACTCTTTGAATTTAGAATCATAAAGAAGAACACAATCACCTTGCTGAAATGTTCTCCTTTTGATGTGTTGGTCATGCCATTACTTCCTTTGATAATGAACCAGCTCTATTTGCTGAATGACCTCTGTTTGAATTTCATCCAACTCATTGAGCTAAAGAATTCTGTTCTATTGAGTTATAAACAATGGTAGACTAATATCCAATACAGTTTTAAGTGTCTAGAGTTCAAATTCTATAGACAAAATAGGCTTTTTCCCATAAACCAATTCATATGGTGAGAACTTTGTTGTTGACTTCCAAGTGGTATTGTAAGCCCAAACTACTTTAGGTAATCTATTAGCCTAATCTTTTATGTTCATTGCTACTATCCTTGTCAGAATATTTTCAAGTTCCCTATTAGTGACTTCTACCTGCTCATTTGCTTTAGGATGGTAAGGTGAAGATTTTATGTACTTGACTTGATATAAATTTGTGGATGCTTTGATTACTTGTGAAGTAAACTTAGGTCCTCTGTCTAAAACTATTGATCTTGGGGCTCCAAACCTTAAGAAAATCTTATTGTAAAGAAAATCAGCAACTTTTTCTTCTCTTGCAAATTGTAATGCTTGAACCCAAGCCCATTTAGTAACATAGTATATGCATACTAGAATGTACTCCTTGCCTGATGATGGTGGAGAAATTGGTCCCACAAAGTCTAAACCCCACTACTCAAATGGTTCCATCATGACTTGAGGATGCAGTAACATCTCCTGGGTAAAGGTTGGTTGTCCCATCCTTTGGCACTAGTCACAGTGCTGCACATACTTCTTTATATCTTTATGAAGAGAGGGCCAGTAGTAACCAGCTCCGAGGATCTTGTGGACTGTCCGGTGGAAGGAGTAATGGCCACTAGATGGTTCATCATGACATGCTCTTAACACATCAAAAATCTCATCAGCTTTTAAACACCTGCATAGAATGAAATCAGGACCACATTTAAGTAGTAAACCATTCAACCATTTGTAAGATAAACTTTCTCTGACCAAACATTTTTTTTGTTTTGAGGTAAAATGAGATGGATACAAGCTTGTAGCTAAAAGATTAGCTATGTCAGCAAACTAAGGTACAGTAGAGGAGATAGCAAAAAGATGTTCATCTGGGAACTTGTCCTCCACTGGTTGGTTTTCTCCTCCTGTATGCAATCTTGACAAAAAATTAGTAACCAAATTAAACTTACCTAGATTATCAACTATGGTAATATCAAATTCCTGCAATAGCAATAACCACCTGATGATCCTTGCACCCACTACCGGTTTATTCATTAGGTACTTGATGGCTGCATGATCAGTGTGTACAAATATTTTATGTCCAATGA
The DNA here is from genome assembly GCA_027924645.1 of Cunninghamia lanceolata. NCBI lineage: Eukaryota > Viridiplantae > Streptophyta > Pinopsida > Cupressales > Cupressaceae > Cunninghamia > Cunninghamia lanceolata. The sequence continues at coordinate 2,388,576 of BSBN01000802.1, read as the reverse complement.
TATAATGCCTGAATTTATTTATAGCATAGATGACTACCAAGAATTCTTTTTTAGTTGTGGTGTAATTTCTTTCTGCAGAGGTAAGGTTTTTGCTGATGTAATAAATGGCATGCATACTCTCTCCTTCCTTCTTTTTTCCTAAAACTACCCCAATGGACTCATTTGAAGCATCAGTCTATATGTGAAATGGTAAAGTCCAATTAGGTCCTCTCAAAATTGGTGTGAGAATAAGCTTCTCTTTCAAGGTTTCAAATGCTAATTGACATTCTTCTGTCCATAGAAATTTTGTGTCTTTGTTAAGTAGGGTAAACAGGGGGGCAGCTATTCTACTAAAATTTTCTATGAATCTCCTATAGTAGCCTGCATGACCCAGAAAAATTCTAACATCTGTCTAATTTTTGGGTGAAGGAAACTGTGTGATCACTTCTATCTTGTTTTGATCCACTTTGATCCCCTTTTCTTAAATGTGGTGTCCCAAAACAATTCCTTCCTCCACCATCATAAAGTGTTTTTCATGGCTAAGGGATAATTGATTTTTCTCACAACATTTTAGTATTTTCTCAAGGTTTGTGAGAGATTCTTCAAAATTATCCCCATACATAGTAAAGTCATCCATATAGACCTCCATACATTCATTAGCTAGTTCAGCGAAAATAGCTAAAACAAGTCTTTGAAATGTAGCTGGGGCATTGCATAGTCCAAAGGGAAGAACTTTGTAAGTAAAATTTCTCCAAGAGCAGGTGAAGGTGGTTTTGTCCTGATCTTCAGGTGCTACTTGAATTTGATTATACCTACTGAATCCATCTAGAAAAGAAAAATACTTTCTCCCAGCAAGGTTGTCCAGTACTTGGTCAATGAATGGTAAGGGAAAGTAGTCCTTTCTTGTAACCTTGTTTAGTTCTCTATAATCAATACATACCCTCCATTTCCCATTCTTTTTAGGCACTATGACAAGGGGTGAGACCCATTGACTGTCTGAGATTGGATATATAACCCTTCTTGAAGTAATTTTTCTATTTCAGTTCTGACAATGTCCTTTAAAGCAGGATTCAATCTTCTCTGGGGTTGTCTGACAGGTTTAATATCCTCAGTGTATATATGATGGGTACATATCTAGGAGGTATGTCTTTCATATCTTGGTATTCCCAAGCAAAAGATGTTGAATGGGAAATTAGAAGTTGGATAAGTTTTTCTTCCTAATTTGCTGTTAACTGAGTATTGATATTAAGTGTTTTCCCTGTTAAAATCATGACCTATTTTGTGATTTGATCCATAGATGTAGTTAATCCATACATTGGAGTCATGGTATTGAGAGGACAAGAATGTGGAAACAACATCTGGAAAGTGGCTAAGTCTCTGTAAAAAGTTTTCCCACAAGGAATGATGTTGGCGAGGGTACAATGAGAAGTAAGAAGTTCTCTCCTAGAATCTTGGGCAAGCTCCATCACATCCTTATTGATTAGGATGTGAGTAATGTCTTCTATTGTATCATAGTATATTTCTTCTTCTAACTCTCCCAGATGTTCCTTGATGGTTGCCATAGCTACTGAGGCACTGTTGTCATTGTTCTCTGGTTCATCCACGCATACTCTTCCTGTATAATGTATTGATGGTTTAGCTGGAGGATACAAAGATATTTTCTTCAAATCTATCCCATTAGAAATGACCATATCTCCAGTTCGACAATCAATAGATTGTGCTGCTGTAGCCAGCCATGGTCTTTCTAAAATTAGTGGATAAGCATTTCTCTAGTTTCTAGGTTCTAATATCAGGAAGTCCACTGAAAATTCCCATGAATCTATCAAACTAGTACATCAGTAATTACTCCTTTTGGAATAGCTACTGACTGGTCAGCAAGTTGAAAAATTGTAGTTGTGGATTGGATACCTGATAGAGCTAATTTGTTCATTGTGTGAACTATCATCACATTAATTGCTACTCCCAAATCAACCAGAACATTTGAAATTTCTACCCCTAAGATGAAAATAGTTATGACAGGATTTCTAGGGTCTCCATATTTTGGGAGGAGAATTTCTCCCATTAATAGATCTACTACTTTTCCTTCCACCTATATTGTGGAAGAAAAGTTTTTCTTCCTACCCTGCATTTTGATACAATACTATTTAATGAACTGATTTAGTTCTGGTACATCTGATTGCTTGGAGAAGAGGAATTTCAATGTTTATTTGCTTGATTTCTTGTAAAATTTTTTATTCTAGGTTGGTTTGGACTTGTTTTTGTAAGATCTTTTTCTGGGGAACATATTGTTTAAGCCGTTCTGGGTATGTTGCTAGTTTTTCCATCTCTGGAGCATCTCTAGAGCTATTGTTAGAATTTTGTTTAGGAATGTTCTCCAAATTCAGTCTTTTAGGGGCAACTCCAAAGTTATCCAAGGATTATTCTTTTAGCGCTTTTTCGTTAGTAATCTCCTTCAGGAGTTGAGTGGATGAATTTTCAGGTTCCTCATCATTGGTTACTTCAACTATAGTTGCAGGAGATGGTCTTGGGAATGCTTTCCTAGAACACAGCTAGAGATTATTTGAATATATAGCATTAATACCAGCCAGATTTTCTTGGTATGTCATGTAAACAGCTGCTCCTTGTTTATTTTGTGGGTTTGGTATAGGCTGAGCTGGTAAAGGTGGTTGGCTAATTGGTTATTTTGTGCTTGACCTTGTGTGTTGGAGGGTCCAGTTAGTAAAGCTTGTTGTTGAGGTTGGAAACATCTAGGTTGTCCCTGATATTGTTGATTATATCCCTATTAAGAACCCCATTGAGGTTGCATGTTTTGTGATCCAAACTGTGGTGGCCACTGTTGATTTCCCCAAGGCTGATTTTGCCAATTTTGGTTTTGCCAATGTTGACTTGGCCAATCCTGTTGTCCCCAAGGAGGATTATTTTGAGGCCCATTCCAAGTTAGATTCTACTGATTATTTTCCCAATTAGAAGGACCGCTATAAGAAGGTTGGTTTGGATACTGATTATAAGGGAAATTCTTAATTTGTTTTTGTCCCACATAGTTTAATTCCTCTTCTATTACAACATTCTTCTTACTCAACCTTTTCAAGGCTGGAAGTTGACTAGATTGACTGGTAGGATGTTCCCTATCACAGATCTAGCAAATCTTTGATTTGTCCAAAGGGCATTCTCTCAATAGATGCTTATTTCTACACCTAGGACAATAGATGGAGAGTGGTTCAGTTGTTCTATTTTGATCAGTTGTTCTAGTTTTTTCTTGAATCCCATCTAATGTGGTATTTAATTGGACCAAAATGTCTATTTTTAGATTTGCAATCTCTTCCATTAATTGTCCTATTTCATTCTTCCCTTTAAAAGTTTTGGATGACCTCACTCCATTTTGGGTTCTAGAATAGTTCCTAAAGAGTTCTTCTATAGTAGGTATATCCATTTTGTTAATATTTCCTTTTCCCATTAGATCTAGTGTCTGCTTTGATTCTTTATCCAAACCTTTTACAAATAGGGTTCTGGCCAAGGAGTGATCTACTGGGTTGCCATACCTTCTCAAGGTGAAATTAAACCTATCCACATAGTCCTCTAAGGTCTCTTCCTCCCCCTACCTAATTTTAAACAATTCTTCATTTTTATTACTGGATCTACAGTAGTCTTGATACTTTCCCAAAAATTCTGTTTCCATCTGATCCCAAGAATGGATAGAATTCTGGGGTAAACCCATAAACCATCTCATCGCATAATCTTTCAGAGTTGAAGGGAACAGTTTGAGTTTTTGGTTATCTAATCCATAATCATAAGTTTGGCAGACTACTTTGAATTCAAACAAAAATTGATCTGGATCCTTAGAAGAAAGTCCTCTAAAATTTGGTAAGTGTGCTGGTGAGATATTCTTCATAGGAGCATTGTCTCCAATAGCCAAAACAATAGGATATGATAAGGTTCTTGGAGCCTAATTTTCCTCTTCTTCATGATTATGATTGTCCATGTTTAGTACTGGTTCTTCTCCCTGAGGTTCTAGGAAATTAGGTTCTATCAAAGGATCTACCTAAAACTTTTGTTGTAATTGCTGGATATAATCGGCAAGTGGAAGATTTGGAGGATCTAAGGGATTATTGATTTGAGGTGCAGCTTCCAAAGTAGGTTCTAGGTTTCTCTCTTCAACAAGATCTTGTGCCACCCCACTGCTTTCCCCTATGGCTTGTTGATGGGGTGTCTGTTTTATATATCTTCCTTTTGGATCTCTAGCTCTAACCATACAGATCTATCCTAAAAATTGTTTTAGCTAAGTTTCCCTAATTAACAAAATACAACCCCGGCAACGGCACCAAAAATGACAAGGTGTTGTTGTACCTCATCATTTAATCATTTTTCAGATGTCAAAATCCAGGGGCTGTGTCCTTGGCTGTCTACAATTAGGGATTCTACAGTTACCAATTTTCCTAGCTACTCTTAATAACTTCTACCAATTTGAATAAATTAATCTATCTACTTACTGAATGAATTTAAGGAATGCTAAAAATAGAATTAAATAGGAAGTTACTTAAAGTAATCTTAAAATAGTAACATGCATTTATCTATCAAAACCAGTAAATACTTTTCATAGCAAAATCTGAAGTAACAAAGCAGTGGTACTAGCCTTCGGCCTTGGTGGTGAGAGTGGGCCCTTGCTCCACACCCTTGGGGTTGAAGGCTATAGTAGGGAATCAGCACAAAAGAAGATCACAACTAAATCTGGTCCAATTCCATTCACTTTGCATTCATGAAAAACATTGATATCAAAAAAACTGAGATTACCGAGAATCAGAATAATCTCATCATTGTATATCCTTTATGTTGTTTCTATCAGTCTATATAAAATGAGTGATGACATATCACTTATCTTATCTACCAATTCTTCTATGAGATGACATCCATCTCTTTATTACACTAGCTATCTAACTATGGAAAAATAATCACACAATAAAAGTAGATTGAGTGGAATAGAAGTCCACTCAGAATTCTAAGTTTGAGTCTTAATACATTTGGGCAACGAGTGTTACAAGTATGAGGTTAACTAGTGTTATCATTGATGTCAACATACTCATATTGCATTAATGAGAAGGATTGGATGAGTTGTGTGCTAAGGTTATTGAGGAAATTAGTCTCAATCAAAAATAGTGAAGAACAATGATGAGAAGAAGGCAAAAGTCCTCAATAGGTTGAGGATCAGAGGATGCAGTTTAAAGGGTTTGTAGATATGAGTCTTGAGATGTTCCAATCAAGATTTTAGAGGTCCACATGAAGATCTGAAGAAGTTATGTATGCTCAAGTAGAACCGGTTCCAGCAAGTGTTCAGTGGTGACAGAGTGTCACAGATTGGTCCGGTGAGCTCTAGAATTGCATTATCCCATTCTACAGATTGGAGAGAGTGTTGAAGAAGTTCGTGTGAAGTGACAACCAGATTTGTTCATAATTTGGAGGTCCGGGAGCACCTTTTTCATTATGACAGTGAGGACAGATTATGTTCTTGAAGTTCTGGATGAAGAACAGAAGAATTCTAGTAAGCTGATAAAGTACGGATGTTATTGATGACTCAGGAAAGGTTTTGGTGATCTTTGGATCATGTACAATTCTTATTGGTAGTCTACATTGAAGTTAGAGTTTGCATTTGAAGAATAACCATGGATATTGGTGTTCTTCCTGAGACAGGCCGACTAGATGTATTACATGTCTTGCGAATGATCTTGTAGGTGTTTGCCGACTTAGATGATTGTTTCTAAGTCGATGCCTTGTATAAATAAGGGTTTTTGAATTCATTTTGAAGTGTGTCTTGTGTCGATGAGTGTGATATAGCAAAGAGAAGAGTGAAAGATAGAGCAGGAGTTTTCAGGCTTAAATGGTACTGATCCAAGCATGGTAAAGATGTCAATCTCCAGTTCAAGTTTGTAATACTTGTTATCTTATAGACAATGTGTCTCTTGTAGGCAGTGTGCCTCTTGTGAGCAGTGTGCTCAGGCAGTGAGCCCTAATTGGCATGTGCCATCTATTTTTCTTATTCTTCTAATAGAGAATAATCCTTGGGTTAATCACCCCGTGGTTTTTCCCTTGATCAGGTTTTCCACGTCAAAATCTTGTTGTCTAATGTGTTGATGTATATCTGCTTTGGTGTTTATGCTTTATGCTTTCATGAATGGTTAATTGATATGCTATTAAATAACAAAGAAGATTCAAGTGTTTGAAGTAGAAGCAAGTTTTGTACAACTGATTCACCCCCTCTCTTAGTTGTGTGCCCTAGATTTAACAATTGGTATCAGAGCCAAGTTCCTCTAAAAAAGAGCTTAACCGCTTGAGGAGATCTAGGATGTCATCATACAAGAAGAATAGTCTGAAGTTTGATGGAACCAACTTCTCTCTTTGGAAAGGTCACATGAAATGTCACTTGGAGTGTATGGGAAAAGCATACATGTCCATGGTCACAAAAGCATATGTACCTCCACAGGGTGGTCCGACAACACTAAATGAAATTGCAGATGCTGAAAATAATCTACAGACCAAAGAAACTCTTCTAAGCGCATTAACTGAGTCAGAGCTCTCAAATGTTATTGACCTACCAACTGCCTATGAGATCTGGATTAAACTGGAACTTCTGCATGAAGGAGATGAGTATGTTAAGAGTGCAAGGCTGCAGAGTCTCAAAGGGAAATTTGAAAGATTGAAGATGAGAGATGATGAAAATATCACTACCTTTATGCCAAGAGTAAATGAGCTAGTTTGTGGAATTAGGAATGCTAGTGGAGTTTTGGATGAAAATGAGATTGTTGGCAAAATTCTCAGATCCCTTCCTACTGTCTACAAAATCAAGGTTACTGCCATTGATGAATTCAGAGCCCATACAACTGTCACAATAGATCAACTGGCTGGCAAACTAGCTGCATTTGAAATGACCGAGTTTGGAGATGATCCCCCCAAGACTGAATCTGCATTCAAAGCCAGTGCCTATGTAAAAGGCAAACAAAGATTTGATCTAGGAGAAAACTCTTTAAGGAAGCTATCATGGTATGATCAAGCAAGAAGAGACATGGAAGAGGAAGAAGTAGAAACAACTCAACTTGAAGCCCTCATTGCAAAAAGACTGCCAAGAGGATCCGATAAGTATGAAGGAAAATTACCTTTTAAATGCTTCAACTGCAATAAGATTGGTCACTTTGCCTCAAGATGTCCGAAAAGATCTACAAGGTCAAATTCTAACAGACAAAGGTTCCAAAAGAATTGTTATTATGTTCATGAAGAAGCTGATAATGAAGGAGTAACAAATGATGAATCAGAGATAGGAGACAAATCTGGAAATGAATGGGTATTTATTGCCATTAAGGAAGAAGATCCAATATCCTCTGAATCTATCAATCATAAGGTTGTAGAAAGAGCTTTAGCTGGCCAAGTTGAAGAAAAGGATGATTGGGTTATTGACAGTGGATGCTCTCACCATATGACAGGTGACAAGAACAAATTCTTAGATTTGGAAAGGTATGAAGGAGGAATGGTAAAGTTTGGTGATAATTCTGCTATTAGAATTAGAGGTAGGGGAACTATCTCTTTTGATGGAAAGAACAAAACCGGTAATGTACTGTATGTTGAAGGATTGAAACACAATCTTCTCAATGTTGGACAGTTGGTGGACAAAGGCTATGATCTCTGGTTCAAGAATGGAAGATGTAGGATCTTTGAAAGCTTCAGAACTGAGATTGCATCTGGTACTCAAACAAAATGTAATATCTTTCATCTAGTTGGTACTAATAAAAGTTGTCTATTTGTTCAAATTGATCAGAGTTGGTTATGGCATAGAAGGATGTGTCATGTAAATTTTGATAACATCATCAAGATAAGCAATACTCAGGCTATAAGAGATCTTCCAAAGTTGATAAAACCTACAAACAGTTTGTGCAAACAATGTCAGCTAGGTAAACAGAGCAGAGTCTCTTTCAAAAGCAAGGATCAGTCCTCTACCAGATTATTGGAATTAGTTCATACTAATGTATGTAGTCCAACAAGAATCAAGAGTATGCAAAGTGATAGATATTTCATGTTACTGATTGATGATCATTCTCGGATGATGTGGGTTACCTTTCTGAAAGAGAAATCAAAAGCTTTTGAGAAATTCAAAATCTTCAAGGCTATGGTAGAAAATCAAACCAGATTAAAACTAAAATGTCTAAGGTTTGATACAGGTGGTGAATTCACATTTGGTGAATTCATAGATTTCTATGAGAAGCATGGTATAAAGAGACAATTATCTGCTCCTGGGACTCCACAATAGAATAGAGTAGTAGAGAGGAAAAACCGGACCATCTAGGAAGTATCCAGGACAATGATGATGGAAGCAAATGTTCCCCAGATGTTTAGGAGAGAAGCTGTCAGCACTGCAGTCTACACTCTCAATCGAGTTGAAATTAGAAGCAATACCGGTAAGACTCCCTATGAACTTTGGTTTGGCATCACTCATACTGTGAGATATTTCAGAGTATTTGGTAGCAAATGTTACATTAAAAGAGATGAAGATCTAGGAAAGTTTGATGCTAGAAGTGATGAAGGAAATTTCTTAGGTTACTCCACTCAAAGCAAAGCATACCAGTGTTACAACAAGAGACTGAGAAAGATGATAGAAAGTACAAATGTGAAGGTTGATGAAGGAATTGAGAAGCCATCAAGGTTTTATGAGTATGATGAAGATGATCAGGATGGTGTTCTAGTTCAAGGAGTTCAATCCTCTTCTGAAAGTCAAATTCAAACTGATCCGGTAAATCAGGAAGAAGAGATAGGTTTGAATGAGCCTGATCAAGAAGCAGAAGTGCAAGAAACTCCCAAAGTTCCAAGGTATGTAAGACTGAACCACTCTGAAGATTAGATCATAGGTGACAAAAGCAAAGGTGTGCAAACTAGAAGGAAAATTGCTCAAAATACAGATGAATGTTGTCTGATTTCAAAGATTAAACCTAAGACAATAAATGAAGCCTACAATGATGAAAATTGGACCAAAGCAATGGAGGAAGAGTTGATGCAAATTGAGAAAAATCACACTTGGGATCTTGTTTCTATACCTAGTAACAAGAATGTGATTGGAACCAAATGGGTCTTCCAGAACAAACTAAATGAAGTCGGTGAAGTAATCAGAAATAAAGCTAGATTAGTCTGCAAAGGCTACTCTCAAATAGAAGGGATTGATTTTGTGGAAACCTTTGCTCCGGTGGCAAGAATTGAAGCAGTCAGACTATTTCTTGCATTTACTACCTTCAAAGATTTCAAAGTGTATCAGATGGATGTCAAATCTACTTTCTTGAATGGTGACTTAGAAGAAGAGGTGTACATTGAACAACTAGATGGATTTTAGTTATCTGAGCATGGTGATATGGTCTACAAATTAAAGAAGGCACTGTATGGTCTAAAGCAAGCACCAAGAGCATGGTATGAAAGGTTGGACAAACATCTTTTGAAGATTGGTTTCAACAAAGGTACTGCTGATAGTAACCTACATTTCAAAATTGATCATGAAAACATCTTGATTGTTGAAGTATTTGTTGATGATATCATCTTTGGAGGAAGAGATAGTATGTGCAAAATCTTTGCAAACCAAATGAAAAGTGAGTTTGAAATATCAATGCTTGGTAAAATGAATTTCTTCTAGGGTCTGCAAATTACTTAGATAGAGAAAGGAATCTTTATCTCTCAGACTAAATATGTGAAAGAACTATTAAAGAAATTTGGAATGGGAGATTCAAAGCCTATGAACACTCCCATGGCTACCAGATGTAAGTTGACCAAAGATGATGACTCTCCTAAGACAGATCAGACAAAGTACAGATCAATGATTGGAGGATTATTGTATCTCACTCAAACTAGACCATATATAATGCAGGTTGTTGGTCTTGTGGCAAGATTCTAGGCTGATCCCAGAGAATCTCATGTCATGGCAATCAAAAGAATTTTTAGGTACTTGAAAGGAACAGTTGAGTATGGTCTATGGTATCCTATAGATCATAATTTTTCTCTTCATGCATATACAAATACAGATTGGGCAGGAGATGTGGATGATAGGAAGAGTACAAGTGGAGGAGCATTCTTTTTGGGAAAAAGGTTGGTTTCTTAGCTAAGCAAGAAACAAGAGGCAATATCACTGTCTACAAGTGAAGCTGAATATATTGCAGCAGAAGCAAGTTGCACCCAACTTTTGTGGATGAAGCAAATGCTAAGAGATATTCAAGTAGAATATGAGAAGCCTATCACAATTTTCTGTGATAATTCTAGTGCAATAAATATTTCTAAGAATCTAGTGTTACATTATAAGACCAAGCATATATCTATCAAATTTCACTTTCTGAGAGAGCAAGTGAACAAGGGTGAAGTCAGATTGGAGTATGTGCCCTCCAAGGATTAGCTTGCAGATATTTTTACTAAACCTCTTCCCAAGGACTCTTTTGAGTATCTCAGGGAAAAGTTAGGGGTCATGGCCCCTCTAGTGATGAACTAGGATGCACTGATGTGCATCAATTCAGTGGATATCACAGTCATATCTTGTGATCCAGATTGATGATGAGGAGCTGCTACTAAGGGGGAGCAGCTGGTATGATTTTGATGTATTAGAATTGCAAGTATGAGCCTTTTACTATTGATGTCAAAGGGAGAGAGAAGACATGTGAAAAACAAGTGGTTGATGATCAAAGGGGGAGCAGTAAAAGAAGAGAAGACATGTGAAGAGTTGTTGCTGATAGGGGGAGCTGTGATAGAAAGGAGAAGTTCTTGTCTTGATGGTTTTTCACATCATATGTTGCCATCAATGACAAAGGGGGAGATTGTTGCAAGTATGAGGTTAACTAGTGTTGTCATTGATGTCAACATACTCATATTGCATTAATGAGAAGGATTGGATGACCTGTGTGCTGAGGTTATTGAGGAAATTAGTCTCAATCAGAAATAGTGAAGAACAGTGATGAGAAGAAGGAAAAAGTCCGCAATAGGTTGAGGATCAGAGGATGTGGTTTAAAGGGTTTGTATATATGAGTCTTGAGATGTTCCAATCAAGATTTCAGAGGTCCGCATGAAGATCTGAAGAAGTTATGTATGCTCAAGTAGAACCGGTTCTGGCAGGTGTTTAGTGGTGATAGAGTGTCACAGATTGGTCTGGTGAGCTCTGGAATTGCATTATCTCATTCTGCGGATTGAAGAGAGTGTTGAAGAAGTTCATGTGAAGTGACAACCAGATTTGTTCATGGTTTGGAGGTCTGAAAGCACCTTTTTCATTATGATAGTGAGGACAGACTATGTTCTTGAAGTTCCAGATGAAGAACAGAAGAATTCCAGTAAGCTGATAAAGTGCGGATGTTATTGATGACTCAGGAAAGGTTTTGGTGATCTTTGGATTGTGTACAATGCTTATTGGCGGTCCACATTGAAGTTAGAGTTTGCATTTGAAGAATAACCATGGATATTGGTGTTCTTCCTGAGACAGGCTGACCAGATGTATTACACGTCTTGCAAATGATCTTGTAGGTGTTTGCCAACTTAGATGATTGTTCCTAAGTTGATGCCTTGTATAAATAAGGGTTTGTGAATTCATTTTGAAATGTGTCTTGTAGTGATGAGTGTGATATAGCGAAGAGAAGAGCAAAAGGTAGAGCAGGAGTTTTCAGGCTTAAATGGAACTGATCCAGGCATGGTAAAGATGTCAATCTCCAGTTCAAGTTTGTAATACTTGTTATCTTGTAGACAGTGTGCCTCTTGTGAGTAGTGTGCTCAAGCAGTGAGCCCTAATTGGCATGTGCCATCTATTTTTCTTATTCTTCTAACAAAGAATAATCCTTGGGTTAATCACCCCGTGGTTTTTCCCTCGACCAGGTTTTCCACATCAAAATCTTGTTGTCTAATGTGTTGATGTATATCTACTCTGGTGTTTATGCTTTATGCTTTCATGAATGGTTAATTGATATGCTATTAAATAACAAAGAAGATTCAAGTGTTTGAAGTAGAAGCAAGTTTTGTACAACTGATTCACCCCCCCTCTCAGTTGTGTGCCCTAGATCTAACAACGAGGCCCTAAAAATATGGATATTGAATCAGTTCTATCTGTAACTCATGCAAAAAAATTAAAAAGATAAGAACTCCAATAGTCAACTAAAGATGACCCTTTACCACTCAGGTGATGATTTGAGTGAAATGAGGGGTATTACGATCACTGTTGAGAGTGCTTGATTGGCAGCTTATGCTAGAAATATGCCCTACCCTCAGGAGGTACCAGAGATATCTGTCCCTGTCTGCAGCTCCGAAGATATGTCTGTAACTCTGGAGATATGTTTGTAGCTCTGGAGATATGTCTGTAGCTCTGGAGATACCATTGTGACCTTTTTGTTCAGCTCCGGAGATGCTCCAGACTCCGGCCCAGCTCTAGAGAGGCTTTTCTCTTTACTTCAAAACTTTTAGTGTCATGGTACTCTGGTATTGTCTCTGAAGATCATTGAAGACTACCTCCGGAGATGCACAAAATTTTCATTCCAAGCATCTACACCTGTTGATTCAAAAAGAGAGAAGTTTCTACATTTTTCCATCAATTCCATGCACATTAGTCCCTCAATCAAAAATTATGATCTTAAGTAATTTATCTCAATTAATCATTATCTAGAATGATCTTGCTAGCCTATTTGGGTGCATACATTAGGAAAGATGGAATTAGGAAGGAGAAAAAGGGAGCTAAAAAGATGTATTTTATGGGTGCAACTTGGTACTCATCAGAGAGCTTACAATGAAAGAAGAAATGGACTCCTTGCTAAAATAGAGAAAATGGAACTATCTTCATAGCTACTCCATAATCAATCAATATTCTCTTTATACATGTATCATAGATCCATACTTGTAGGTACAAGGCTAGATCCCCTTCTTAGTCAACTCATCCTCGGAAGGCATTTTCTTTAAATCAAATAAAAATCCTAGGTCTTGCAATTCCGTATTTGATGGGTTCATATTGAGATCAACTTGGTTGATTTTCTCACTAGGAGGAGTGATCCCATCTAGGTATTTTAACCCTATGGATTGTAAAAGAGCTAACCTATGTGAGGGAAAAATTTATGATCTATGAAATAAATATGAAAATAGGTCTTTTCCAGGTCTTTGATTAGTTCATATGGTCCAATCGAGGGAGGTATTGGTTCCATGGATGAAACTATCCCTTAATGAAGTTCTATTCTTGGCCCGTCATTAGATTCATTGTCTTCCTCATGTAATATTTCCACTAATCCTAGTATTCTTGCCTCTCCCTTTGGTCCCAATTCTATATAGATATTTGTCTCTAAGGCTTTCAGGCAATTAGTTGGTCCTGCAATTGTTGCATCACTCTTGTTTGTTTCATTGTTCCTGTGTTAGGAAGGGGTCTTGTAAGATTTTGATATCTACATTTTGTAGTGTGATAGGTGCTTGTGATGGTTTGTTATTGTTGTTTTCCATGACTTCTTATGGGCTTAGGAACATTTCAATGACCAATCATTGTTGGTCTTTTGATAATCTTGCGATGAACCTATTATAATCTCTACATGAATTGGTGCCATGCTCCCTTGTTCTATGGAAAGAACAAAATTCATTGTATTCATAAGGAGGATGTTTGTACCTATTATCATTCCAATTTCAATTCCATGTCTATTGAAAGTCTCTTTGATAATATACATTGTTGTGAAGTCAATCTATTGCATTAACATTTAGAGTGAAATAGTCTCATCCATTATAGTCATCTCTCACCTTGTTTCTCATAGGGGATTAATCTGTCACCCCATTGTAGTTGCATTCCTACTGTTCTTTGGGATCTTGATCATGGAAGTGTTGTTTCCACCATTTTTATTTGTTTGTTTCACTAGTCATCAATTGTGCCATAAATTCTTCACCCACTATCAATGGCGGCTTGGTCAATTTGCAAGGTACTTTCTAGCACTTCCTAATAGGGTTTGTAGAGTAATTTATATACTTCCTCTTGAGTATCCCTATTAAGGAAATGGAAGAAAATGTTGCACAATTCTCTCTAATCCATGTTCAAGGCACTTTTTGATGAATAGAGCACTTGTCTCCATCATGTAACAAAATGTGCCACTGATTCATTTGTGTCTTGTTTCACAGTGAGAAATTTAGGAATTCCTATTTTGATAAGTTTGTTCATGTCAAATGCCCTAAAAAACTATCTTATAAGTTGGAAAAAGAAATGAATTGAAGCCTTAGGTAGTTTATAATACCAATCTAAGGAAATCCCTTTGAGCATCTTTGGAAAAATTCTTGTGACGAGTCCATCTCAAGGAAGGAGTTCTCTTACTATAGTTGTGTAGGCTTTGATGTGTGAGTTTGGGTCTCCCTCACCTTTGAACTTTGGTAAGTCAAGGAGGGGTTGTGGTAGTAACACATTTAGTATGACATGGTCAAGAGGCTCTTTTAGATGTTTAAGATATGTTCCTAAGAATGCACTTTGAGATTGCAAGGTTGAGATCATCAACCCCATTGGTGGATTTTGATATCCAGGCACAACAATGTGATTTGGCTAACAATTTTGAATGTTTTGAAAGTTTTGCATTGTATGGTTTCCATTTGGGAAGGTGTCATTGCTTCCATTTCATGAGTAAAAGTTTAATTATGGGAGTTTTGAGATGCCTCCTAGTCTTGTTCCACTCTATTGTTTTCATGTGCCTTTGTTCTTTTATCTCGAATAGGTTGTTTTACCTCTAGTGTCCTAATTCATTGGACTAGTGTAGCTATGAGATCAACAAGTGTAGCCCCTAATGTTCTATGTGTTTCTTTATTGTGTGGGTTTTCATGATTTGATCTACCTATTTTTTCTCTCAAGGTATTTTCCCACTGTTCTTCTCAAAGAGCAATATGCAAGGCCTCTTGAGCTACTTTGGCCTCTTGTAGGTGTTTTTCTAGGTGTCTCACTATGTTATCTAGATGTGTAGTCATGTTACTTGTCAAAGGTTGATCCACTTGCTAGATTTCTAATCTCACTGGCAACTTGTGTGCTCTAGAATGTGGGTTGAATTACCATGTCTTGCTTCCATGTGGGATTGTTAAATATGAGAGAATGATGTGGTTCTCTTGTATCATTTTCATAGTTGGAGTCTTCATAATCAGGTGGCACATACCTATTGAAATATGGTGTTTCAGGTTCTCTAGAAGAAATTTTCCCTAGGTTGAGTTCAAGTTCTGTCATAGTTGGGGGTTCCTTTGACTCCACAAAATAAATGGAATGAATGAAGATGATAAGAGTGAAAGTGAAGATGAGTGTTATAGAAATGATGGAAAGTGGATATGAAACTGGTAAGAAAGTGATGGTTGATCATAAGCTTTTGTTTTTCATGTCAGGTTTACCAAAATATGTACTCTGTGAAACATGACACAAACACAAACATGAATGAGACAACCTCAATACAACACATGAACTATCCCCTTATTGATGGTGACCTCCAAGTCACTCTTGCTCTCATGGTAAAATCCAACCGAGTAGAGGTGTAACCCAAGGATGGTTCTATTCTTGTGGAAGAAAAATGTCATGGAGAGCAGTTGGCTAGTCCTAGGGCCTAATATGTGTTAGTATTTGTTCTTCTAGGATGGTAGAGATAATGCTATGATCTGAAGGGTCACTAGTTGGCAATCTCCTATTTGGATTCCTTAAGTTCCAATGCCTAGATGGGTGTCAATTTTTCTCATTGATGATGTTATGTCGTAAAAAGTTTCCCTATGACTTTTTACCTCCTAGTTTAGCTCCTAGGTCCCCTTAATATCATTATGCATGTTTAAAACACAGCTCAGAGCAATTTCCCCCGAAACCCATGTCAAATGGGGCCTAGGGGTTCACTTTAATGCTTAATCAAGACCCAAATCATGCCTTGGGACTTGTGCACATGCACCCTAGTCTAGGCTGATTTATCGAGAACCAAATTTTAGGATGTCAACATGGGACCTTTAAAAAGGTTTCCCTTTGTCGACCCTTGCAATTTGAATTATGAATGTTAGTAGGAATGCATATATAAACATGTTTAGGACTTCATTTTACACCTAGATGGATAATGTAAAATTGTGATATTGAGCTACGGGATTTCAAGGCATTCATTATGTTGTAGAGAAGAATTGTATTGTTATTGTGTTTGTTTGTTGCTAATTTGGATTCATAAATTCATCTCATGGTGTGAAAGATACTCATCTCCATGATGGATTCACCTCCAAGGTGACATCTATTGTGTTTCAATCAATCTATTTCATCATTTGATTTTGCCTTTGTCTACCAAGGACACACACTCTATCTAACAATAGTGTTGGAAGGATTGAATGTCATTTCAGCGCTTGACCGAGGCAAGCTCTTAAACACCACAACCCCTCTCTTTGAGATTGCAAGTTACAGGTGCAGGATTTAGTGAACTGGAGTTGCAACTAATCAGAGTAGAGGATAGAGGTTTAGGATCTGAGAAGAAATTGCAAAAAATCAACCCTACTGGACTAGGGCATCTACCTTGTAGTCCTCCTGATTGGCATCTCTAGAAACTCTGAATCATATTATAGTCTTACACACCTCACTATTCCAGATCTATAGGAAAAACTGACCTATTGGACTTGGACACCTTCCCCATTGTCCTTGAAGTTTCCATCTCTAAAAATCCAAATCCTGGTATGTTTCTAATCTGTATTTAGTGCCTTCATGTGTGATCATTTGTTATATTTCATTTGTTTATATGCTATCTCATGTAATTAGGGTTTAAGGCTTAATTGAACTAGGATTTGACATATCTATCAATTTAATCTATCTTTCCATATCATTCCTAAGTGACATCAACCTGTCGCTGAGTCCTCTCCATCTGTAGTGAGTTGGATCAATTGTTGTCCTTGAATGTTATTGTGAAAGGAGGGTTTGATTGAATCTACCTTAACCATATTTCAACCTATCTTCTTTTCACACGTAACATTTTGGTGAACCCATGTTTTTACTGAACTTGCATCTTTTTGAGCATTGTAATCAGTCTTTGCATTCATTCATATCATATTAATCATCTTGCATTGAAAAATTTTGCATTCATTTGATTTTTTAAAAAAATAAGCATTCTAGGCTTGCATTAAGACATAGTTTGCACTATTTTCCTTGCATATAATTGAAAACAAATATTTTTTTGATATTTACATCAAATCTAAGATAAATTGTAGCATTTGATCATTTCATGATCTTTTACCTTGCATTTTCATATCTCATTTGTTAGGGTTTTACTTGAAATTTGCATTTTTTCATATAACCTAGTATTTCTAAAAGCCAAGGTTTGTAGTTAAAATCTTATTTCAGATTTTGATACACATTTAAACACTCTTTCAAATCTTATTTTGGACTGTAGTGTTGCATCATTGTGTGTCTTTGCATTTAGATTTCAAATTTTGCATTTACACATTTGTGTATTTCAACAAAAATAAACACATTCATCCATTCTTCCTTAATTTTGATTGTGCATTAAGCATTGTAGGATTTTGGCATCCTTTTTGCATCAGATCTAACCTATTTTACACATTATATTTGATTAGATTTCATTCATTCGTCATATAACCTAGTATTTCCAAAAGCTAGGGTTTGTAGTTAAAATCTTATTTCAGATTTTGATACACATTTAAACACTCTTTCAAATCTTCTTTTGGACTATAGTGTTGCATCATTGTGTGTCTTTGCATTTATATTTCAAATTTTTCACTTACACATTTGTGTATTTCAACAAAAATAAACACATTCATCCAGTCTTCCTTAATTTTGATTGTACATTAAGCATTGTAGGATTTTGGCATCCTTTTTGCATCAAATCTAACCTATTTTACACATTATATTTGATTATATTTCATTCATTCATCATTTTACATAGTCTCATAACATCTTTTGTGCATTTACATTGAAAAAAGTGAAAAAAATGAGCATTTTAGGTTCATAAACAAGCATAGACTTGTATTGTGTCATTATATTTGTCATAAATACCTTTTATTTCAAATCTTTAATTCATTTTCAAGCATACTTTCATTTCTCATTTGAAAATTTTGCATCATTTCATACTTGTACTTGAAAATTTGCATATTTTTAAATTACACAGTGTGTATTTCAACACTAAGCATTTATACACTCTACTTACATTTTTTTTAACAAATTTCTAAAAACATTCACATTAAGTTGTTGTGTAGCACTATTTACATTATATTCAATTTGTTTGTAGTAAAATTAGTGTGTTTTTTATCTTCAAAAACCCGATTTCCTCAAACTAGTGTTTGGGTGTGCACCAAGATATCATACTTTCATCATGGATACTTCTTGTTATTCATCTTTGGAAGTGTTGTTTGCATACATCATAGACATTGATAATTTTTCCAAATTTACTCATGAATATCCTCAAGTCTTAAAACAAATTGCATATATCTATGATGTTGATATTTCTATGTGTTTCACATATGAAATCCTTTGTTATATATCTAATTTTGATAGTTTCACAAATCACATGGGAACATATCCTCCAATATTAGATGATCTCATTAAATTCATACATAATAATAAATATGTTGCATTGTATAGTAGTGATGACTTCAATATGTTATATGAAGCCTAAGATGACTTTATCTCTATTGGACATTCCACTATGCCTCCTATTGCTAATACATGTGATGGTAACTTAGTTTCACCTTATGATTCCTCTCCCAAAGTTGTTCCCACATGCGAGGACATTTTGGCACAAAGGATGAAATCATTGACATGTCCCTTCACATCACCCCACCCTCTCTTTATTCTAATGTTCTCCCTCTAAAGGATGAAGCATTAGTGAATGACGAACCCCCTCTAACGAAAAACACTCTATGGATAGTTAATGAGCATTCATCTAATTATATCCTTACCATAGTACATGAAGTCTCTATGGATCATACTATCAATCTTCCTCCTTTAGTTTAATATTCAAGTACCTTGGATATCACTAAGAATGTGAAGACCCTTGATCTCCATCCTTTAGTTGAATATCCAAGCACCTTGGATATCACTAAGGATGTGAAAACCTTGGATACCTCTCCTTTGGTTACATGTTCTTTGAATATCACTAAAGATACAATCATCAATAATTCTCTTAACAACACCTTACCTTCCCTTCGTTCCAATGCTCTCCCTAGCCAAGATGAAACATTGGTGGTTGAAGAAAGGTCTCTCACATTATATCCTTTGTGAATGGATGTTCAACTCAATCAAAGTGAAAACAATCTTAATTTACTTATCGTTAATAGACTTATTCCACCTACTAAGGGAATAGTGAATAAGTGTGATAGTGCTAATACAATATCAAGTTCAAGACTAAATATGATATATCCTAAGATGATATACATGGATTGTCTGCCAAAAAATATCCCATTGAACTAGGTAAGTATTTCTCCCTCATTAAGCCACACTCGATGTAGCACCTATTCTAGTTGCTCTCAAGGGTGGCCTCCTCCTAGATATATATGTTGTTAGCATTATGTTGTGTTCCCCCATGTTGTGCTGCATGTTGTTTAGGTCTCCTAGGATGGCCCTTGATACTCTTGTAAGGTCAAGGATACTGGGAGACCACCTCTATTGTGATCATTCTTCTATTTGTTTCATCATTCTTCTATCTTGTCTCTCCTCTATTTTATTGTTGTGTGTCATGCATTAGGGGCATAGCATTGTGGTTGATGTCTTGGGGGCATCTTCCTACCTAGTGTTCCTAAGGCACTTGTTCTCTCTCATTTTTATTATTTACCTTCTTCAATGGTTCTACCTAGTTAGCAGATAATGAAAACAAACAAATGCTGATATGAACTGTGGGTCCCTTCAGCAAGAAAGCAAAAATGGACCTGTTGTGTGGTTACACAACACGCCCCATTTTGACTTGGCAAAACAGGGACCCAACTTTTGGCTTGGCTTGTGTTGTCTGCTTTCTGGTGGTTTGGTAAAAGTAAGTCATGTGCATCATCATGTAGAATCAAGATGGGGTAAGTCATCATTATGAGGTCAGTTTGTCAAAATTCGTATTTCATTTCTATGACCTCATATTTAGAAAGAGCATTAAATTCCATGCAGGTTTGCCTTTTACATCACCCTGATATTCATCAGGATGTGAAAGTTAGGAACAGTCAAAGTTTTGGTCAAACCTGATATTTGCAAGAGGAGGATCATATTTTATAACCTCAGTCATGTTATTGAGGATCATCTTGATCTTGGTACATTACCTGATAAGTCATGCAGTCCAAATATCCAGACGTCAACTTTAAGTGATGGTGACCCTTACCCGTCAAACAGCCTTATATTTCATGAGCGTCATATTTCCAAATGTAACCTGATATTTCTTAATATCCTCCTGCCGTGAAATATCACCCTAAGCCAATATCCTGATGACATCATCTAAGTCCAATAAATGAAGAAACAAACATGACAATGACATCATCATCACATTTACCTCTCGGCAGGATATTTTCTAAACATGATCATGTTCGCATAACATGACGATGATGTCATGATGCCTTTCTGATATAATGAACAAATATCTGGATGACATCACCCTGATATCCTGAGAGTTAGAAAAGAATGACTTCAGTCATCATCATCATCCAAAAACATAGCCCGATATTTTCGAATATCCTCCTGACGTTTAAAGCATAGCCTAATGGCACGAACATCACCCGATATCT
The DNA here is from genome assembly GCA_027924645.1 of Cunninghamia lanceolata. Lineage (NCBI taxonomy): Eukaryota > Viridiplantae > Streptophyta > Pinopsida > Cupressales > Cupressaceae > Cunninghamia > Cunninghamia lanceolata. Next base: position 2,367,912 of record BSBN01000802.1, on the reverse strand, counting down.
AAACATAACCTGACATTTTCAAATATCATCCTGCCTGTTAGCACTCATTTTGACCTGGGGTTGATTTTTTCATGATCAGGGGGTTTCTTCATTTGAACCCTTTATCTTCTTGCCCATCTTTCTAAGTGTTGGACCTCCTCAGCATTTTTCAGCTGCAGCATCATATTTTCTTTGAGGAGGAGATCATCATCATCATCTTGTCTTCGATGATGGTCTGCATTATCATGTTTTCTGTCGACTTGTTTTCCATCAGGATCATCATATTTCAGTATCGGGTGATGTCTGGATATCATCCTGATCCTGCTGATGAGCTACAGTGCGCCCTGATTTGCTTGCGGGGGTGATTTTTTCAAGTATCCGGTGATCTTCCAATTATCACCTTGCCCAAACATGATGATGATGTTGCCCTGATATTCTGAAGGGGTTATTCTCTAAGTTGTTCGACCTGACTTGTTTTTTCTTAAGGGTCGTCATCATCATCATCATATTTCCAGTTATCACCGTGTTGCTTGCGAGGGTCATCATATTTTCTGCCTTCATGATATTTCGCCGGGGTGATATTTTTATCATCGGGTGATCTTGGTTATGATCATCCTGATGATGTTGTTGAAGAGTTCTAAGTGTGACCCGATATTCACTGGGGTCATCATATTTTGAACGTCAGGATGATCTTAGTCAATATCATCCTGATGATGTTGTATCACTTCATGTTCGTTGTTTTATCATCTTGATGATGCTGACGTCATTCTTATGTCAGGGTGATATCTATTTCTCTGCCTACCTGCATCATGATTTTTCTGAAGGAGAGGGTGATATTTTCGTATCACCTGGGTGTATGTTTGTTCCAGCGTCATGATGATGCTGATATCAAGGAGATATCCGCCTGCCGACTTCATGCATTATCTAGTGGGGGTGATCTTTTCGAGCATCATCATATTCATCTATCGGCCCGATCTTATAGTGGAGCTACAGTGCAACCTGATATTTGTGCATCAGGATGATATTTCCAAATATCCGGTTATCTTCTGAATATCATCCTGATGTCAATATGATGATGACATCATCAAGGTCCGGGGGGGTCATATTTCTAACACTGATCATCTTGTGGAGATCCCCCGATATTTGCAAATATGATGATGACGTCATCCGGATATGAGGAGGTACGCAGTGGGCGGATATGATGATGACGTCAGTAGGATATGATGATGACGTCATCAGGATGTTCATCGGCCAGACTTTTGGTATAAGCTCAGTAGGAGGATGTTCCTCCGATGGATCAGGTTGTGCGGATGAAGGCGATTATCATGCAGGTTATTTGATATGATGCTGACGTCAGGGTGATATTTCAAGCGACAGGATATCATGCTGCTGGAGGATGATGATGATGAAGTCTTATACTAGTGTCGTCAGGAGCAAAAGCACCGACATGATATATGCTCATGACCTAGTATATAAAGTGTTAAAGAGGTCATCGCAGGGTGCATGTGGGATAATTGATATCCTGCATTTTCGAATATCATGATGATGAATCTCGGCGGGAAATGGTTGCGATCGACTGTTAGATGTTTTTCCCAAGGCCGCGGGTTGGTGCGCCATTAATGGCAAGGGTTGCAGAGGTATGGGCGGATCTGGTACCCGATTGAAGGTGTACATCAGCGGACAGTGGTGCAGGGCTCGAGATATCTTCCTGTCTCCTCCCCTACCTGCTGCATTCATGTTTGGGTGCCAATCTGGTAGTGTTTGAGCGCCATTTTCCTGATACTGTATATCTGGCGGGATTTTTGGTCAACCCTGTAATTAATTGCTATGGTACACTACCTGGCTGTTATAAGCAGGAAGTGTTACTCATTTGTGGTTGTTGAAAGTTGAAGATTTTTGGCTCTGTAATTCATAACAAGTTGATCTGGTTGCTCTGTACAGCTTACCTGTGAGTTTATCTATCTCTTGTTGTATGTTTTTGGCATGAACCCACTGATTTCATGATTAAACTTATATGAGAAATGCTATCTTAGCATGTGTTGTGTTAATTCTGTCTCCAGTATTGCATGTATTCTTCTTCTGAATCTAGATATTTGGGTAATGTTTAGATTCTAGAGCATAGAATTCCTATGTTGAATGTCTAATCTTTTAACTTCTGCTCAAGGGGTAGATTAAACTGTTTTCAGGTTGAACATTGGGAAGGGTATACTGCAGTAGGGATGCCATAAGTAGAGATAACTTAACACTTTGTATTGGGAGATATCTGTAAGGCAGATATCACATATATCCCCTTGAAATCCAGTTTTAGCTGTTCATGCTGATCATTCACAGGTGTATGTCTACTGACTCCAGGCCCTGGATAGGCACCAATCTTGCTTAGTGTTTGTGTTACAACCATGTCCAACTTTGCATCCAAACTTAAAATCCAAATCAAAATCTAAAACAACCATTAGGACATTAGAGTTAGTTTTAGGATCCTCAGTCCTCTGTCTACAACTGCAAATAGGCCCAAAGCTAGCCCCTTTGCTCTTATCTTTCAGTTTTGGTCTACTTACAGGAGGACTTATCTACTTTCTGTCAGCATCCCAGCCTTGTATGCATATCCTCATGGATGTTGAGTAGGGAATACCCCCCTAGGTCTTGCAAAGCCTGAAGAAGAAGAGGAGATAAAATATAGAGTCTATCTCCTACACTGTTGGCCCCTGGCCCAGAGATCCTGTTGATCACTGATGGCTACCTTGTAGGGAAATCTGGGAATAAGCATCCAGTCTGGGAAAAAACCAACAGAAATTGGTGACTCAGCTGGGGAACCTTGTGAAAGAACCCTGGTTTTCAGAAGAAAACAGTTCCTAGTAATAGGTGGCGACTCCGAAGTAATCTCCCAACCGGTCAAAGTAAAATTTATATGCAGGGGAGAAGATCCCAACAAAATCCTTTATTTGAAGAGTTACCATTAACAAAAAGAATGATGTACAGAAGAAAGGGAACTGTCTCAGTTAGTCATGAGAGTTCCCCCAGAAAAGGTGATGATATACAAGATAAGCCTAGGCCATCAGGACAGCATGCGCCTTATTTTTCAAATGCAGAAGCTGATATTCAAGGTGCATATGAGAGGCAACAGGGTGGTAGCATGAGAATGAGGTCAGAGGTGTTCCAAGAACGCCCTTTTCTAGACCCAAGTGAAAGGTTTGAAGAGGCAGAGTCTCTGAGGGATGATGAAGATGATGACCAGAATGGTATGAGACCATCTACCTCCAGACCTAAGGATGAACAATTAGCTGAAGAAATCAGAAGTCTAAGAGCAGAACTAGAATATCTACAAGCCATGAAAATTAGAGATGATATGAAGCAGAAAGTGCAAGCCTTAAGAACTGCCCAAAATGATTCAGTTCCTACCCTAGAGAATGCAAATGTGCAGAGACATCAGCAAAGATATGAAGTGCAACATCAGCATCATGATGAGAGACAAAATGTGAATGATGCTAGGATACCACTGAACAATGCAGGAAACCAGAATGCAAACAGAAATGTTAATGTTAATCAGCTAAACAGACAGCCCATGCAGTTAGATAGATTCAGGCAGCTGGTGTTTGATGGTATTCCTGGGTATCCTAACCCCATTGACAAGCATCTGAGGCTACAAGTGCCTAAATTTTCAGGAAACAACACAGTGTCAGGAGAAGATCATCTAAAGGCCTTTCAAAATGTCATGGATAACTTTGAGGTGGAACATGAGGATGTTTTCATGAAGTCATTCATGCAATCCTTAATAGATGAGGCAAGAGAATGGTACAGGAATCTGCCTGACCGGAGTATTTCATCATGGGATGATTTTAAAAGGATGTTCAAGGAGCAATATGGTGATAAAACTGACCCTAGCTTTTTTGTAAATGAGTTCACCAGTATCACTAAAGGGTCAAATGAGCAGGTTGCAGATTTTAATGCAAGATTTACTAAAGTGTTGAACAAATTGCCACATCACATGAGGCCAAATGAACCAATGTGCATAATTTTGTATATCAATGCCTTTGATGCAAAAACTGCATATGGATTAAGAGATAAAGGTCCTGCTACTCTCAAGGATGCTTTCAGAATTGCAGTGAATATTGAAAACAACAGGAAAGCATCGGGCAAGACAAATAGAAGGGATGATATAAAAATTCTGCAGAATCCAAATAAGCCTCAGAACACTCAAGGTAGTACATCTGCCCCTGAAGATAAGATAGACAAATTGGCAAATGTTGTTAAGGACCTAAGCTATAGATTAGCTAGAAGTGAAAAAGGGATGGGTCCTGATAGGCAAGTCTATCAAAGGCAGGAAAAGAGGCCATCATTACATGATATGCCTTATAACACCAATTGGCATGATGGTAAGCCTGTATTCCCATGTAACAACGCAAATCAGAGGGCTCAACATGTCAAAGAAACTCCTGATCCTCTAAAGAAAGCTATAAATAATGTTGATGATGCTCCATGGTGTATAATTTGTCAGATGCCACATTCACAATCACAGTGTATGATTGCTCAATCCTTGTATGATAATGCTACATCTTGCAATGAATGCAATGAGCCACATCATGTGCAGGATGATGATGTTAATATGATGTCCATAGGCAATGGATACACTCTTTATGATGCTGATGAGAATACAGATCATCAAGTTCAGGCTGGCCAACAGTTCCCATATGATGAAGATAATGAAGATAACTATGTGTATGCTCAGAACTCACACAATTTTCTGAGTAACTTACAACGGCCTTCTGATGAGGAAATTAGAGCCTTCACAGCTGCAGCAGTTGCTCAAGTCAAAAGCAACTACAATCTCAGAGGTAAAAATCAAGTAGGCAGCCCACATTAGCCAGAAGATATTTCTGCAGGTCAGCCAATGCATGGTCATAAAGGAACTGAACCACAAAAAAGGTAGTGGGTAAATAATAAACAGAACTTTAGACACAGAACAGGTCATGAATCTCAAGGACCAGAAATCAAAATCCCTCAGGCTGAAGATCAAAGTAGAGGTTCCCAAGACAAGAATGATGATCAGGGAACTATGAAAATGAAAGCTAAATCAGCTCAGGATAAAAACAAGATTGTGGAGCAAGCTACAACTGTTATACAAAATTGTGCTCCATTTGATATAGCTCAGGTCCTCTCTCAGGTAAAAGTCTCTGTTCCACATATGGAACTCATGAAAGTGGAAGAGATCAAGAATAGGACAATATCCCTAATCTCAGGGGTACCTTTTCAAGCTAAACAAAATGTTCAGACCCAGGGTGAGAAACATGTCATGTGTAATGAAGAAGATGAGACTCCTGAAGTCTATTTAGGAGTGACTATGACAAAGTGTCCTTCACAAGTGGAGCCATTTTATGTTTCCCTGGTTATAAATGGAAAAATAATTAGAAATTGTATGCTTGACTCTGGAGCATCTACAAATGTCATGCCTTTGGCCATCATGCAACAAACTGGATTGAAAATTGACAAGGCATGTGGAAAATGTTATGCTATGGATGCCAGAGAGGTACCAGTTATTGGAATCATGAAGGATGTAGATTTCAAACTGGCAGCATTTCCTGAAAAGAAATATAAAATGAATATAACAGTGGTCGACATCAAGCCACAGTACGGTATGTTGTTGTCAAGAAGATGGGCAGCACTAATTGGTGGAAGTATGCAGCTGGACCTGTCATATGCCATGATTCCAATGAATGGCAGGGATGTCAAGCTAATCAGAGAGCAAAGATCATCAGAGACAGTGGAAGACCAAGAAGCAAATGAATAGGTATGCTTTGTAGACACTGACTGTGATAACTTCAAGGTTGTCTCAGATGATACAGAAGATAAAAAGAAAAATGTCTACATTGAAGAGCTGGATCAGCAAGGCTTATGGACCATTTTTTTGATGGAGCTTGTGCAAAAGAAGGCTCTGGAGCTGGAGTTGTTTTCCTGTCTCCAACTGGTAAGCTCCTCAAATTCTCTTTTTTGCTGAGGTTTGATTGCACAAACAACATTGCAGAATATGAGGCTTTACTCTTAGGCCTAAACATTGCTCTCAAACATGGAATTAAGATGTTAAGAGTATTTGGGGATTCTGAGCTGATTGTATCCCAAATTAGAAATAAGTATGCTGCAAAAAATAAAAGATTGAAACAATATAAGCATGCTGTTTGGGATACCATTGAATTATTTGATGCATTTTCAATAGGCTGGGTAGAGAGGTCAAAAAATGTTATGGCTGATTTCTTAGCCAATGTTGCAATAAGGCCAGATGACATCACTCTGTCAGGTGTTACAAATGTAGAAGTTAAAATTAGGCCTGCAATACCAGAAAATATATGCAGTTGGCAAGTGTTTAATGATGATAGGGATTTGTTGAAATTTTTGCACTGCATAGATGACTATGAGAATCAAGAAATTGATTTCCAAGCTTTTGTAGAGACTGTAGATGGAAAAGAAACTCTTGTGGGAAAAGAGATCATTCAATTGAAGACTAATAAAATCCCTAGAGGGTTGGTAGCTTTGGAAAGAGCTTTTGACAGTAGAGATAAAATGGTCACAAGGACATCTCCCACAAATAAGGAAGATTTAGAGGAGATAAATTTGGGGACATCTCAGGCCCCTCAGAAGGTATACATTGGTAAACAGCTAAAACCACACATTAGGAGTATGCTGATTGCATTACTGAAAAAGTATAAACATGTTTTTGCTTGGTCATATGAGGACCTAAAAGCCTATAGGGAAGATTTATTCCAGCATGAGATCCCATTGAAGCCTGGAGCTAAGCCATTTAGACAAAAGCAAAGACCTATTAATCCTACCTTAGCTCCCAAGATGCAAGAAGAACTCAAAAGGCTCAGGGAAGCTGGAATAATTGTGCCAATCAGACATTCAACTTGGGTGTCTAACCTTGTCCCAGTCAGAAAAAAGAATGGTGATATTAGGCTTTGTGTTGATTTCAGGAACTTGAATGTATCCTCTTTAAAGGATAACTATCCACTGCCTAATATGGAAGCTATGTTGCAGAGAGTGACTGGTTGTGAACTCCTATCCATGATGGATGGATTTTCAGGATATAATCAGGTGAAGGTAAAGGAATCAGAACAGTATAAAACCGCCTTTACCACTCCATGGGGAACTTATGTGTATGTTAGAATGCCATTTGGACTAACAAATGCAGGTGCTACATTTCAAAGAGCAATGGATGTTGCTTTTGCAGGGTTGATTGATTCAATCCTGGCTGTATATCAGGATGACTTGACTGCTTACTCAAAGAAAGAAGAGCAGCATTGTTTGCATCTGGAGCAGATTTTCATAAGAGCACTAGAGTATGGTATTTCTTTAAATCCAAAGAAGTGTGCCTTTGGAGTAGTTGAAGGAAAGCTTCTGGGACATATTGTTTCCAAGGATGGAGTCAGAATAGATCCAGAAAGAGTGGCTGCTATTGACAGGATTCAAATGCCAAAAACTGTAAAAGGAGTTCAGTCCTTCTTTGGACAGATAAATTTTGTTAGGAGATTTGTTCCCAACATTGCAGAAACCACAAGGAACATTTCCAAGATGATGAAGAAGGATGCAACTGTCAACTGGGAAAGGGAAGCAATAGAATCATTTCAGAATATCAAAGAGGCAATCAAGATGGCCCCTATTCTTAAATCTCCTGATTTTTCTAGGCCATTCCAAGTATTTTCATTTGCTTCCTTTCATACTGTTGCTGCATGTTTGTTACAGAAAAACGAAGATGGTTTTGAACAGCCCATCACTTTCTTCAGTATGTCCTTGCAGGCCTCTGAGTTGAAGTATGATATTATGGAAAAACAGGCATATGCACTAGTCAGAGCCATCAAAAGTTTCAGACCATACTTGGTAGGATCATATGTAATTGCATATGTACCTCATGCAGCAGTCAAAGACATATTCACTCAGCAGGAGGTGACTGGAAGAAGGTGCAGATGGATAAACAAACTGCAAGAGTTCAACATAGACATACAAGTTACTAAGTTGATAAGAGGACAAGGATTAGCTAAGATGATGGCACAGTCAAACTTGGAAGCATGCCAGGTTAATGCAGTCCAAGATGGGAGTGTAAATGTATCAAGATCTGAATGGTACAAGGATATTATCTACTACTTGCAAAATCTGAATTGTCCTTCCCATTTCAGTGACAGTCAAAAGAGGACTTTAAAGTTACATGCAATCAGATATGTTATTGTTCAAGGTGAGCTATACTGGAAAAACCCTGATGGTGTGCTGCTGAGATGTGTGGATGAGGATATGGCTAACAATGTTTTGATTGATATGCATAAAGGATTGTGTGGTGGACATTATACTGCCCAAACAACAGCTCATAAAATTCTCAGGGCAGGATATTGGTGGCCCACTCTCTTTTCAGATGCACAAAGGTTAGTGAGAAAGTGTGACCCTTGCCAAAGATTTTTAGGAAAGCTGAAATATGATGGTGCTTTACCCCTCAGAACTGTAACTGTGGATGCTCCATTCCAGCAATGGGGAATTGACTTCATAGGGGAAATTGCAGATAAATCAAGTGGGGGACACCGTTGGATTTTGGTGGCAACTGATTACTTTACCAAATGGATTGAGGCCATTCCAACTAAGAGAGCTACAAGTAAGGTGGTGACAGATTTCATACTAGAAAACATCATCATCAGGTTTGGAGTACCATTTAAGATAGTCACTGATAATGCTATGTGCTTCAGATCAGGTGAATTTGTTGATTTTTGCAACAGGTATGGGATAAATCTGTCATATACATCACCATATCACCCACAAGGAAATGGTCAAGCAGAATCAAGCAATAAGAGCATCATGAAAATTATCAAGAGGATACTGGACAGGAACAAGAGAGCTTGGGACTCAAAGTTGAACTTAGCAATATGGGCTGACAGAGTGACAGTGAAAAGGGCTATTGGGAAGTCACCTTTTGAGCTAGTATATGGTGCATCAGCTAGATTGCCCATAAACAATCTCCTACCAGTTTACAGATTCATTCAGGAAAATGTTGAGGAGATTGAAGATTCCATGACAGAAAGAGTGAATCAGCTGGTTGCATTGGATGAAGACAGAAGGAAAGCCCACCAGATCAATCTCAAAAGACAACAAGATGTGAAATATCAGTTTGACAGGAGAACTACAAAAAGGAAGTTTCAAGTCAATGATCTGGTGCTCATTTGGAATGCTAAAGGTCAGGAAAAGGGTAAACATGGTAAATTTGAACCCTTATGGATGGGCCCATATCAGGTTTGCAATACTCATGGGGAGGATTCTTATTTCCTCCAGGCCCTAGATGGTGAAGTTCTGGAGTTGCCTGTGCATGGCCAATTCCTTAAGTTCTATTTTGCATGAATAACTGGTTGCTGTGCACATTTGTAAAAAGCATGTATGTAGTGTAAATGTCTTGTACAGCTCGCGTTTTTTGGCTTTTTGTCTGGTCTGCCTAGAGATCTGGTTCTCGCTGCAGGTTTTCACCTGCACGTCCCCATTCGGAGCCAGTGTTAGCACTCATTTTGACCTGGGGTTGATTTTTTCATGATCAAGGGGTTTCTTCATTTGAACCCTTTATCTTCTTGCCCATCTTTCTAAGTGTTGGACCTCCTCAGCATTTTTCAGCTGCAGCATCATATTTTCTTTAAGGAGGAGATCATCATCATCATCTTGTCTTCGATGATGGTCTGCATTATCATGTTTTCTGTCGACTTTTTTTCCATCAGGATCATCATATTTCAGTATTGGGTGATGTCTGGATATCATCCTGATCCTGCTGATGAGCTACAGTGCGCCCTGATTTGCTTGCGGGGGTGATTTTTTCAAGTATCTGGTGATCTTCCAATTATCACCTTGCCCAAACATGATGATGATGTTGCCCCGATATTCTGAAGGGGTTATTCTCTAAGTTGTTCGACCTGACTTGTTTTTTCTTAAGGGTCGTCATCATCATCATCATATTTCCAGTTATCACCGTGTTGCTTGCGAGGGTCATCATATTTTCTGCCTTCATGATATTTCACCGGGGTGATATTTTTATCATCGGGTGATCTTGGTTATGATCATCCTGATGATGTTGTTGAAGAGTTCTAAGTGTGACCCGATATTCACTGGGGTCATCATATTTTGAACGTCAGGATGATCTTAGTCAATATCATCCTGATGATGTTGTATCACTTCATGTTCGTTGTTTTATCATCCTGATGATGCTGACATCATTCTTATGTCAGGGTGATATCTATTTCTCTGCCTATCTGCATCATGATTTTTTCGAAGGAGAGGGTGATATTTTCGTATCACCCGGGTGTATGTTTGTTCCAGCGTCATGATGATGCTGATATCAAGGAGATATCCGCCTGCCGGCTTCATGCATTATCTAGTGGGGGTGATCTTTTCGAGCATCATCATATTCATCTATCGGCCCGATCTTATAGTGGAGCTACAGTGCAACCTGATATTTGTGCATCAGGATGATATTTCCAAATATCCGGTTATCTTCCGAATATCATCCTGATGTCAATATGATGATGACGTCATCAAGGTCCGGGGGGGTCATATTTCTAACACTGATCATCTTGTGGAGATCCCCCGATATTTGCAAATATGATGATGACGTCATCCGAATATGAGGACGTGCGCAGTGGGCGGATATGATGATGACGTCATCAGGATGTTCATCGGCCAGACTTTTGGTATAAGCTCAGCAGGAGGATGTTCCTCCGATGGATCAGGTTGTGCGGATGAAGGCGATTATCATGCAGGTTATATTGCGATATGATGCTGACGTCAGGGTGATATTTCAAGCGACAGGATATCATGCTGCTGGAGGATGATGATGATGAAGTCTTATACTAGTGTCGTCAGGAGCAAAAGCACCGACATGATATATGCTGATGACCTAGTATATAAAGTGTTAAAGAGGTCATCGCGGGGTGCATGTGGGATAATTGATATCCTGCATTTTTGAATATCATGATGATGAATCTCGGCGGGAAATGGTTGCGATCGACTGTTAGATGTTTTTCCCAAGGCCGCGGGTTGGTGCGCCATTAATGGCGAGGGTTGCAGAGGTATGGGCGGATCTGGTACCCGATTGAAGGTGTACATCAGCAGACAGTGGCGCAGGGCTCGAGATATCTTCCTGTCTCCTCCCCTACCTGCTGCATTCATGTTTGGGCGCTAATCTGGTAGTGTTTGAGCGCCATTTTCCTAATACTGTATATCTGGCGGGATTTTTGGTCATCCCTGTAATTAATTGCTATGGTACACTACCTGGCTGTTATAAGCAGGAAGTGTTACTCATTTGTGGTTGTTGAAAGTTGAAGATTTTTGGCTCTGTAATTCATAACAAGCTGATCTGGTTGCTCTGTACAGCTTACCTGTGAGTTTATGTATCTCTTGTTGTATGTTTTTGGCATGAACCCACTGATTTCATGATTAAACTTATATGAGAAATGCTATCTTAGCATGTGTTGTGTTAATTCTGTCTCCAGTATTGCATGTATTCTTCTTCTGAATCTGGATATTTGGGTAATGTTTAGATTCTAGAGCATAGAATTCCTATGTTGAATGTCTGATCTTTTAACTTCTGCTCAAGGGGTAGATTAAACTGTTTTCAGGTTGAACATTGGGAAGGGTATACTGCAGTAGGGATGCCATAAGTAGAGATAACTTAACACTTTGTATTGGGAGATATCTGTAAGGCAGATATCACATATATCCCCTTGAAATCCAGTTTTAGCTGTTTATGCTGATCATTCACAGGTGTATGTCTACTGACTCCAAGCCCTGGATAGGCACCAATCTTGCTTAGTGTTTGTGTTACAACCATGTCCAACTTTGCATCCAAACTTAAAATCTAAATCAAAATCTAAAACAACCATTAGGACATTAGAGTTAGTTTCAGGATCCTCAGTCCTCTGTCTACAACTGCAAATAGGCCCAAAGCTAGCCCCTTTGCTCTTATCTTTCAGTTTTGGTCTACTTACAGGAGGACTTATCTGCTTTCTGTCAGCATCCCAGCCTTGTATGCATATCCTCATGGATGTTGAGTAGGGAATACCCCCCTAGGTCTTGCAGAGCCTGAAGAAGAAGAGGAGATAAAATATAGAGTCTATCTCCTACACTGTTGGCCCCTGGCCCAGAGATCCTGTTGATCACTGATGGCTACCTTGTAGGGAAATCTGGGAATAAGCATCCAGTCTGGGAAAAAACCAACACTGCCATTTAGATATCACCCCGCTCCCATTCCCACCATTAGCATTAAATGCGCGTAGACATGGTAGGTGGTTCCCGCCGATCATTAAAACTGATGGAACACCTGACAAAATCCTGACTTGCCGTGCAGAAAATTAATGAGTAAAATCTAATCTATCAAGATTTGCCCTAAATTTACCCTAATCGCAAGGTTAAAAGGTAAATCTAATGCCATTTTCACATTTACCTTGCGAAGAAATTACTTTTTATAGAGCACAGCTTCCATATCCTCCTGCAGGTGATATTACGACGAGAGAAGCTTGTAAGCAATAGAAAGCACGTGATCATCAGCAAGAATTAAGAGCACTTTCATAATTCCATTGGTATAAAAAGAAATCAGCATAACCAGGTAAGTAAATGAAACCCTCATCATGTTGTTTCTGTAACAGACAGGTATGATGTTGTAAGTCTAGTTTACGCATCCCCATGATGGACTTATGTTGAATGAATGTAATATGAATGGTGAATATTAAAGATAAATTGTTATAGGCATGTATATATATACCCATTGTAAGATGGGATTTCATTAATTGTAGGTACCCATGGCTGACAAGAGGTTCGTTAAGTGTCAAGCAGAATTCAGTAAGCCCATGTTCTTGTCTCAGAGGGGCATCCTGTTCAAGTACGGTGCAATTACAGATACCCATCAGGGGAGTACCAATTTGGAAGATTGGTCAGCTAGGCTGAATGGTGAGAGAAACAAGAGCCTGTGCTGGATGCAGTTTTTGTGTTTGGAATCTGGAACACTGCTGGTTTTCCATACTCTATGGAATCTCTAGAGCTAGTCATCGAGTGTGCTCGGAACTATAACCCAGAGACCAGGCAGGTGATGAAGCATGGGAGGATATATGTCGACCTATCCATCAAGGGTCTATCCAAGACATTAGGATTGCCATTGGGCAGCAAGGTCAAAAGTGTGGACCTGAAGAAGTCAGAGAAGGAATATGAAAACAATAAGAAACAAGCCAGGAAGAATATGTATCAATGGAGGGCTGAAAATAGTACATATCCTGCGGTAGCTAAACTTCCTGTGCATCTATTCAAATATGATTTTGTTGATGAATATCAGTATATGATTGCCCTACTGAACAGAGTAACAGGCCAGCTTGATGCTGGTAGTTTCAGAAACTGGATATATGGTATAATAATGATGTGTTTATATTCAGATATCAAGCCACTATGGGGCCAGCTAATAAGTGATGTTCTGCATGAGCAGCTAATGAACCTAGGAGGTTCAAATTGTGCTTTCTATATGACCTCATACATTGTCTACTCCTGTGCTTATAAAGGCACATTTGATGCACTGGTCATAGATGGGAAAGTCATAGGAACAGTTAATGCTGTGCATATCTGGGATCATCATCCCCAGTTGCAAAGAACCAATTACCTCCAAGACTACAAACTGGTCAATGATGCATTCTCTATGCATCTAGTGAGGACCATGGAGAAAGACAGAACAAAAAGATTAAGCATGGAAGCTCAAGAAATTATCTACAGGCATGGAGCTTGGTACATACAGTTTGCCACCTTTTCTTACATAAGGATTGAAGGTTTTGAGGGGCATCCTCTCATGCTGCCAAGGTATCCCACTAATGCAGTGATACTAATGGAGTTCATCAGGTAGGCCTCTACAATGATAAAAGCATACAAAGATGCTAAGAAACTGCCATCGATTTTATTTCCAGTCACCATTGGCTGGTATATGTGCCCAGATTCAGAGCACATAAAGAAGGCGTTGGTCACCTTGAATAAGATGAATCTGCAGCCTTTTCCACTGACCAGACCATATGATCCTCACGGCAGGATGATGAAAATAGTAGGAAAGCCTATTCATCAGAGGAACCTAGAAGATTTCTAGGCTGACTGCGAAGATGAAGCAAACGCAAGAAGAAGAAGGTATCAAAGGTTAACATTGAATCAAATCAGAACCTTTGATTGCATCCCCATCCCCCAACAATTAAAGAAAGATGATGGCAGGATAATTGCAGATGAGTATGAGCAAAAGAAAATATATAACGATACCATCTCTGCACTTGACCTCACTATATAGGAGGATATATCCTTGGACCCCTTCATTGCCAGGACCATGCAACTAACCCAAGCTTGGGTTGATGAACAGATAGAGGCATTGAACAAGAAGAAGGGGCAGATATTCCCGGTGATGAATATGATGACTTCCTAAATGAAAAGAGGAAGACTAAGGGAGATAGACTCCCTCCACCACAACAACAGAGCAAAAGACCCCCAAGGGGCAAGAAGGTAGATAAAGAACCCAAAGGGGTTATTATTGAAAAGGCAGTATTTGTAGCTAAGGAGGCAGCAGCATCAGGATCAGGATCAGGATCTGGATCAGAATCAGCATCCCCTCCAAGGACAAGGAAAAGAAAATCCAAGAAGAGTGAGACAACAGAGCCTGGAATCACTGAGACCCTAGAAGAGGGTCAATCCTCAAGGAAACATGGTGAAGAGGATATCCTCATGGAGGAAGAGCCTGAAGAAGAAGAGGCTCCTTTGATAATAAAGAGGAAAAGAAGAGCTCCATAGGTGGTGGTGTCTACCCCACCCAAGAAACAAAGAACCTCCATGAGAGGTGAAATAAGACAACCCCCTACATTTTTACAAGGGGCAGGTAGTGAAGTGCCCAAGGAACTTCAGCATAATGTTCCACTTCCTACCATCGTCAAGTTTAAAACTGAACTTGCAGAGGAACAAATGAAAGAAACTTCTCAGGCACAAGCAGGGCATATCTCGTTAGACGAAATAATAAATTTTTCTGATGATGAAGTTGTACAGGAAGTGACTACACAAAAGATGGAAACACTTGTTGCTGGTACAAGCATGACCCCTCACAAGCCTCCACCAATTCAAACTATACTGGAGGAGATGAAGCAAGTAGAGGCAGAACAAGAAAAGAGCCCAGAGCAGATAGCTCAAGAAATAGGGCTAGAAACATTAATTACCTAGGTGACAAGTCCTGCAGTGGTGGACCTAACATAGAAACATGATATGAATCCTGAACATCTAGCAGGATCACCTGATAGGGGACACCTTGCAGAAGAAATAAAGGTGGCGGAACTAGAGAGCCATACTTCAGAAGTAAGCCCACCAATCGCACAAGGTACATCCACAGAGCTTGCCATAATAGAGTTCAAGAGAAGACAGTTGATGAGGAGAAAATAATAAAAGATCATGCTACCAAAGCTAAGGAGGTTGACAGTACAGGTGTGGAACAAATAATTGCTTCAGAACAAATGCCAGCACCTCAGGTAGACTCCACAATATCCAGTACGGTGGATATGCAACAAGAAAAAGAAAAGCCAAAGGAGGATGCCACAATGTCCGTTAGTGAAAATGAACCTCAACAAGACGAAGAGTTGAAAATAGATGAAGTAATGACGGAAAAGGATCATGATCATCATGATCAACATATAGGTACAACACAAGATCCTCCACCACAAGAGGATGCTGCTCCGGAGAAAGAAGTCCCTCAACAAAAAGATGTGCCCCAGGATCAACAACAAAGTGAGCATCAGGAAGAAGAATTGAGAAAATCACCATCTCCACCACATCTGCTGATAGAAACAGGAGACACAGGTGAACATCATGATGATGCAGAAAAACATGATCAGGTGCCTCCATGGTTGGAAAAAGAGGTAAATGCAGAAGAAGAGTTTGAAATTCAAGAATTTGATGTATCCACCTTATTCTCTAGGGATATAATGAAGCCTAAGAGGAAGGCTAGAATGACTTCAGCCATCAAAAGAGATCCAACAACTGGAAGAAGGACTGCACAGATTGCAGTACCTACTGTGGAGAAAGAGAAAGGTAAAATTACCTTAGATGAGTTTCAAATTAGCACAGTGGATCTAGGTTTTGCCAATGAAGACCAAGAGGGTCAGGAGGGCAAAGACATTATTGATTCTTTGATTCAAAAGGTGAAAAGAGAGAAAGAGAAAAATAAGCAACACAAAGAGCACATTGCTCAGTTGCATGCCTACATAAGAAGGCTAACTAATACTAAAGAAACTTCAGCTGAACATGCAGTCCCATTGACTGCTATTTCTCAAGAGGAGGTGAATAAATTAGACCTCATGAAACATGAGGCATCTGTACTAAGGAAATGGATGTCATCCACATTGGATGAGGCTGAAGAAATGGTAAAGGCCTCTTTGAAGAGGTGGAGCACTCTCAATGACTCCAAGACCAAAGTAGACAAATTGCAAATGCAAACAGGAAAAAGGTCTTACAAATTGGAAAAAGTACTAAGCATCCTAGGAGAAATAAAGAGGATAAATCCTCAACTGCTTATCAATAAAAAGGTATTGAACAGTAATACCACCTTGTTGGTTGACATCTGGTATAAGGACATTCAATTTGAATGTGGAGTACTTAGAAGATGCAATAATAAACTGAGAGATATCAGCATAAAGTTACATGATTTAATGGCTGTTGAGGTGGAAATATTGGAAACATTAGAAGGAAAACTGAAAGGAAAAATAGAAAATCAAGATGAGGAATGTGCCATCAAAGCTTTACATGACAACTTCCAATCAGTAGCAGATGATCCACTTGTCCACTTGATAGAAGAAGTCATAGATAAAATAATGAGAATCAAAATCAAGATGGAAAAATACAATGAGACACTACAGGACAGGAAAGACAAACTAGATAGCAGTAGAAACAAATATGAGGCACACAAACATGCCATCATCAAAGCAAAGACTTAGGATGGTGGAGGAATAGATCAAATTGTGCATTCATATGAAGAAATTCGGGGCAGCATGCAGCCTCATATGCAGCGTCATCATCATCAGGATAATGAAAGTTCAAGAAGTGATGCACATGGTGATGATCCACATGAATCAGATGAGGAGCATGATGAAGATACATCATAAAGGGAGGTCTAAATGTAAATAATCCAGATAGTTGCTAGCTGGCAACTTGTATCACTTTTGATAGGTTTGACAAAGTCAAAGAGAATGGTGACCATAGATATGCATTAATAAATCAAGATTGTGAATCTTTTGTAATGAATTCCTCACCTTGTTCTATAAAAGGTGATGGAATACCTTATTGTAAATATTTAGAAACTTAATTGAAATTCATCTGCTGAAACATTCAGAGCTCATTTCAAAGTTTTTGTAAACATCTATATTTTTGCATGCTTAATGAATGAGAAGACTGTCGATTACAATTCATAGTAAATCTTGAGTAATCGGTGTATGGATTTTGGACATATGTGGTGATTTGCTACGTCCCTTGGAGTGCATGTTCACTTACATGTGTTGTCTTTGTACAAATTTCCTTTGAAGTTAGCATCAACTATATCTAGCTGTGGAATGTCCTGGTGAAAATATGGTTTGGTTTTCTTTTCTTCATGACAGTATCTAATATACATGTGGCTCAAAAGCTAAAGGTTCAACTTTAGTTTGAAGCATTTCTTCCAATTTCTTTTAAATTTCAAAGCATTTCATCCTCATAATTGCAAACAATTGATGATCTTAAGCAAATAACACAAATATGTGGACATCTCGTAGATAATTGCAAATATTTAGCATATTTGAATATAGAGCATGCATAATTAAGAATATCATGCAAAGATTGAAGTATTTCTGCATCATTTCATCAAATAACTGTATAATATGACTTCTCTATAAAGAATTTCTACAGGAGTATCATGATGATGTTAAACTTTCACATAAGGCCCCAAAATGGAAACAGCAACTCACATTAACCTCTGAGTAACATCAGACGATTAAGACCTAATCACCGGAGACTTGGGATTATGAATTCTCTGAATTCATCAGATCTTTCAAGATGAATAAAGGTTAATGTGTACTTTTATTCTATGCTTGTTTATGACTAACATCATGACCAACATAAATTGGCACTAGAAGGAGGACTCGATCTGAAAGACTATGCTCATCATCATTATTTTTAGGTTTGATGATGTAGAGAGTAAGGTAACCTCAAACCGTCTGAGAATTTCAAATATTACGTGAATATTTACTGTAGCAACCTCGTAGATGCTCATTCTATGTAAAGATTTCCAGATTTAACATAAATATTGCAAGCTTTATAGTAAATCGTTATGAATTCACAAATATTAGCCAAAACTACATAAATTTGTTCAAGCTTTCAAGAATTTTGGCCTTAGAAATTGATATCTCGTGCCGAGGGTCGTTATACCACAAATATCATCTTATATTTGCACTGTCTTTACAAATAGTTCGTAAATATCCAGTCCGATCGGTCATCCAACCGCAAATATCACCTCATCCAGTGAAATCCAGCCAATATTTGCAAAAGTTTCAGCCAAATTTGCCTCAAAATTGAGAAATCCTGGCTCATAGGATAAATACCAGGTCTAGACCTAGTGGAATTTTTGAAGAATTACCTGTTAGAGGTTTCAGACCTAGAACTGTGGACATCCATCATACTCCTGAGTCTGGTGCACCAAGAGCTTCACCAGAACCCCCCTTGTAACCCCTATTGGTTTGCAAATACCTTCTAGGATTTCTGTGACACCTCCTGTTCAACCTCAGGGTGTACCTTTAGTTCAACCTCAACTAGCTGTACCACCAGCTCAACCCCATTCGGTTGCAATGTCTTTCTTTGCAGCAGAGTCACCTTTGACCTTTACTGCATATGATGAGTTACCAAAGAATCTGGACAAACTTTGTCCAAAATATCATCCTTACCAAGATGCTAAAGATCATATCAAGACCTTTAAAGAAGCTTGCTGCAGAGCCAGAATAGAGCACCAAGATGTGGTGTGCAGATTATTTCCCTTTTCCTTAGGGGAAGAAGCCTATAATTGGTTCATTAGTCTTGGTCAGGGTTCTATTGATTCATGGGCCTTACTAGAGAAAGCCTTTCTTGATAGATTCAAGGTTCCTATTGACCCCTAAATAAACTATCATTTATTTGCCACTATCAAGAGATTTGAGAATGAGCCTATTGCAAATTTCAATGCTAGGTTTCAAAAAATGTTGTCCAGGGTGGTCACTCCTTATACTGTGTCTGACGAAGCTACAAGGAGCATTTATTATTCGGCCTTAGATCCTTTGGCCTCCATGTTCATAAGGAGAACACACCCCCAAATCACAACTTTAGCCTTAGCCTTTCAAGAAGCCATACAGGTAAATCAGCAGTTGATACCTGCTCCTACTCCAAATATGGTATTCCCTACCTTACCTGGCATGCATTCACAATATCCTGCATCATATTCTGCACAATATCCTGCACATTATCCTAATGGAGCAGTGATACCCCCAGCAGTCATGCCTGCACCTTTGCAAGTACCTCCACTGAGCATTATGCCTCCTCCTAATGGAAATGGCCAATTACCACAATATCCTGCATAAGCTCAGGCACCTCAGGGTGCTGATCTGTCCAACAATAACCATGGACCCTCTTTCTTCAAGCCTTAAACTAAAAATGTGGTGGCTAAAGCTCAAGAAGAAAAGGAGGAAATTAAAAAAATTTCTGCTCAACTGAGAAAACTCACCACAGAAGTGACACATTTGAGAAATCAAGGTTTCTATTCCCTGTCAAATCAGAATAGAAATTATTCCAATGATAGACCAAATTATCCTGATAGAGGATATAACACCAATAATTTTAATAATAGTGGTGGAAATAACAATAATCCTCAAAGACAACCCAGAATATGGAACTCTAGGCCAAATAATAGCCCATTACCATCACCCCTGGACAATCAGCTTCCAGGTGAAGCCAAACAGACTACTAGAGTCAATCTTGCTGAAGTAGCCCTTACTAATTGGTGTAGGATCCACAATACAAATGCACATGCAAAATTAGATTGTCCACAATTTAGAATTGTTGCTAGCATCTTTCAGACTAAAGTGTCTAACACTTCTGGAAATCCACCTTAGGCAGAAGGAAATGAGATTGTTCCATGTGGATATGACTCAGCCTTTGTGCTGGAAACTTATACAAATCAACCTCATCAGAGTTATAACCAGGCATGTGAAGAATCTACCTTAACCTTTGAAACAAACTATGTATTCCCTTTCAAGGATGAAAATGAGCTTGCAAGAGAACATGAGGAAGAGCATGCATACCAGAAACAATATCCTGGTAAGCATAATTATAACTTGAGGAGTAATGCCAACAGACCTGCTGGTCCATTGACATCATCTCTACCTCCAAATAACTTCAATACACCTCCTGATCCTAAAGCTAGTAATAACCCTGGGATCCCCAAGGTAAATGCTCAGTACTTGTTGCCTCAAAACACAAGACCAAAGATTGTAAATGCACCTCATGAATCTGACAAGTTGGTCAGCTATCTGGCTGATGAAATGAAGAAAATTAAGATCAGCCTGTCCCTGTCTGAGTTACTGAAAACTCTTGCCATCAAAAAGGCATTTATGAAGTCACTAGATGATCCTATTCTTAAGGAGGATGGCCATTTTTCAAGTCAATCTAGTGGCAAAGATCATGCTGCTAGGGATAATACTATCAAGCCTAAAGTGTCAGCTACAGTCCAAGCTGCAGAAACCTCCCACATGACCTTGTATAAGGACAAAACTGAATCACCTCTGTTCCTCCTCACCATAAGAATGTTCAGCAAGAACCTGCACAATTGTTTGGTGGATTCAGGGGCCTCCACGAATGTTATGCCCTTGTCAATATGTAATGCCTTAGGACTGCATCCTGCTAAATCCCTAAAAAAGGTGACACAGCTAGACAAAACAGAAGTAAGTGTAGTAGGGGAGTTGACTCATATCCACATGCAATTAGCATCTGATCCTAGGATCCAGTATTACATCGACATTCAGGTAGTTGACATACTGATACTTATGGGATGTTGCTTAGCCGAGACTGGTCCAAAACGCTTAACGGATATATGTCCATAGATTTTAGTCACATGTGGTTACCATGGAAGGGTATACCTAACCAGATTAGGATTGATGCTGAGCCTAGAATGAAGCATATGATCACTGAATGCAACAGAACAAATGAGATCATGTACGTAGACGTAGAGCCTGGAGTTTATTGCATTAGGCCACAAACTGTCAAAATAGAAGAGATCCTGATGCTTGACTTCCATCTTCATCATGATGATGATCATTAGGAGGATGTACCAGTCGTAGAACCTAATAATGATCTTGATAATGAGGATGAAATAGATCACTTCAGAGACTTTGAGGTGCATTTGTCCAACCAGGTAAGGCATTGCCAATTGTTGAATATACCTACTAATGATATTTTGATTGATGGATGGTGCAGATTACACGATGAAGCACATTCAGAAAGAACTTGTGAAACATGTTTAGATATGATGATGCTAGAGCAGATATGCAGTGAGGCATCATCATCATATTTTGAAGTAAATGCTACATCTGATGATGATGATGATACTAATTCTTATTTGTCTTCTGCAAGAACAAAAGGGGTGACAGATCATGACGAGGATCATATCCTGAGAACAGAAGAAGTTCTAGTTTATGACCAGATAAATGATGAGATGAAAGAAGGGATCACCCCTAGAAGTGATTGTTTTATGGAGCCAGATTATGAATTGTCTGATGAAGACAAAGGTAGTGACCTAACTAAGTTCGAAGAATTCCTAACGAAAGAAATAGAGAAGACGACACGATAGCATAGATCTCCCCAGGAGATCTTAATTAAAGGTTGGTGTAGGTTGCATGAGGCACCTCACTCAGAAACAAATTGTTCACTATGCTTACACATTTTGAAAAGGCATATAGCTGCAGATCCAGAGGATCATCCTCCTGCTGATGTGAAAGAGAAAATAGAAAGGCCATCAGGCTCACAAAAGAAAGGAAAGAAGAAACTTGAGAACGATGAGATCCCTAAATTAAAGTGGATATCAGGCTGAGCAGCAGCCAGAGCTGCAAGGAAAAAGGAAGGTTCAGCTAAGTATCCTGCCAAAGATAAACCCTGGATCCTAAGGTTTGATGGATCCAAGTCCAAGCAAGGTGCTGGGGTAGGAATTGATCTCATTGATCCATCAGGAAAATCATATCTAGCAGCCTACAGATTACAGTTCCCTTGTACTAACAATGTAATAGAGTATGAGGCTTTGATTCATGGGATACTGTTTGCTCATAAGAAAAAAGTAAGGATTCTGCATGTCTTCAGAGATTCAGAACTAGTTGTGAGGCAAGTAAGAGGAATTTACTCATGTAACTATAGAAAGCTATCCAACTACAGACATCGTGTGTGGGACTTGATTGAGGACTTTGACACCTTTAATATCACCCACGTGCCAAGAGAACAAAACCATAGGGCAGATGCACTTGCCCAGGCTGCCAGTACATTGGAGCCACTAGCTATATCAGGTCTAAAGAGATTTTCAGTAGAACTAGTGTTAGTACCTTCAGTACCTAATAATGTGACCAACCTCCAGGTGTTTGATGATGACTAGCACATTTTGGATTTCATCTCAAACAAAGATGTATTTGATACCCAAATCATAGATGAGAATGGTATGGAAGATCATGACTGGGAAGAAGATGAAATATTAGAATTGCCTAGCAATAGGATTCCCAAAGGTATGATTGAATTGGAAAGAGCCTTTGATTTTGATAATATGCTTAAACAGAAGGATCTGCCCAAGGTAGATGGAGGTCAATATTCACAAGTGAATATTGGACAAAATGAAGATAAGAGAAATGTACTGATTGGTAAGGTTTGCACACCAGAAGAGTTAGAAGGAATAACTCAAGCCCTCAAAGATTACATCCATGTAATTGCATGGACTTATGATGAGCTGAAGACATATGACACATCAGTCATAACTCACACTATACCTCTTAAGCCAGATGCTAAACCTTTCAGACAGAAGCAAAGGCCAGTCAATGCTTTGCTTGAACCAATAATTCTTGAAGAAGTTAAGAAGTTGTTAAGTGCCCAGATAATTTTTCCTATGAGGCACTCCACCTAGGTTGCTAATTTAGTTCTGGTTAGAAAGAAGAATGGAGATATCAGGTTATGCGTGGATTTCAGGAACCTGAACTGAGCTTCAGAAAAGGATAATTATCCCTTGCCATCATTAGATGAAGTTCTGCGGATTGTAAATGGAGCCAAAATGATGTCCTTCCTGGATGGCTTTTCAGGATACAATCAGGTCATGGTTGACAAGATTGACAGACTAAAGACTGCCTTCACCACAAAGTGGGGGATATTCGCATATAGACGTATGCCATTTGGACTTATAAATGCTGGAGCTACATTCCAGCGGGCAATGGACATAGCCTTCACAGGCTTAATAGGAAAGTGTATAGTCATCTATATGGATGACTTAACAGTGTTCTCCAAGGAGAGGAGCGACCATGTAACTGATATCAGAAATGTATTAAGAAAATGTGAAGAGTACGAAATATCGCTGAACCCCAAGAAGTGCATATTTAGGGTGACAATAGGAAAGTTACTAGGCCACCTAATCACAGAAGATGGAATTATCATTGACCCTGACAGGGTGGAATCTATTATGAAGTTACAACTTCCAAGAAGCAAGAAAGAACTTAAATCTTACTTTGGTAAGATAAACTTTGTGAGGAAGTTCATCACAGGCTTTGCTGAGATTGTCAGACCACTAAATGCCATGTTGAAAAAAGATGCACAAATTGAGTGGACACTGGAGGCCAAAGCTGCATTTGAAGATATAAAGAAAGCCATTTCTGATGCTCCTATCCTTATCAGTCCAGACTACACAAAGGATTTCTACATCTATTCATTTGCTTCAGAACATACCTCTGTAGCAGTGCTTACTCAGAGAAATGAAGAGAAAGAAGAGAAACCAATTGCTTTCATGAGCTGTCCTTTCAGGGATGCTGAATTGAGATATGTAGATGTTGAGAGACAGGCACTAGCATTGGTCAGAGCAGTAAAGAAATTTAGACACTACATACTGAGAAGCAAAGTAATTGTTGTAGTACCAGATGCAGCAGTGAAGATGCTACTAATGCAAAGTGAGCCTGGTGAAAAAAGAGCCAAGTGGATTACTGTATTACAAGAGTATGACATGGAAATTATACCAATGAAGCTAGTAAGAGGACAAGCTCTGAGTCAAATGATATCTGAGATTGACCCTAACATCACTAGTCAGCAGTATGTTATCAATGGTAAGAACAATAAGGAATGGTATTCAGATATCAGGCACATCCTGATCACTGGAAGATGTCCATCAAGAATGCAAGCTTCATAGAGAAGAGCCTTGAAAATAAGATCCCAAAAATACATGATGAAGGGAGGAACCTTATTCAAGAAGAATTATGAAGGAATATACCTGAGATGCTTAGAAAAGCCAGAAGCAAATAAGGTCCTATCAAAGTTACATAACAAGTTTGGAACAGCACATGGATTAGCCATGGCCACAACACATGCCATCCTCAGAGCAGGATATTACTGGCCTACATTTTTTAAAGATACAGTTGATCATGTTAAATGTTGTCATGTATGTCAGGTTGCCGCCAACAGAGACAAGTATGCTACACAACCCTTGCAGCCAGTGATGGAAGAACGCCCATTTGCACAATGGGGCATGGATTTTATAGGACCAATCAACCCCCCATCCTCCTTAGGCCATAGGTATGTCCTAACCATTACTGACTATTGTACCAGATGGACTGAGGCTGTCAGCAGTAAGACTTGTACTGCAGATGACGTCATTAAATTTCTGGAGGGCAACATTGTTACCAGGTATGGAATTCCTTATGCTTTGGTAAGTGATAATGGTTCTGCCTTCACTTCAACTAAATTGTCAAGTTGGGCTTTTGATCATGGGATCATACTTAAGTTTTCATCCAACTACTATCCCCAAGGGAATGGATTAGCAGAATCCACCAACAAGAATTTACTGAATATCATAAGAAAATTGATAGAGAAGAACCCTAGGGAATGGAACTCATTATTGAAATATACCTTATGGGTAGACAGAACTAGAATGAAAACTGCATTAGGAAACTCACCTTTCCAATTGGTATATGGGGTGGATCCTATCCTCCCTATAAACTTGAAAATTCCTACTCTACAGTTTGCCCAAGAGTACCTAGGTATAGACAATAAGCAAGAAGTCAAGTTGCTTTAGTTGATGCACCTGGAAGAAAAGAGGAGTCAAGCAATTGACCAATTTGCAAAACATCAAGTTGTTGTCAAACGCTGGTTTGACAAGAGAGCCAGAGTTAAAGCTTTCAGGATATCTGATTTAGTCCTGATGTGGGATAAAGCCCATGAAAGGAGAGGTGACCATGGTAAGTTTGATAGATTATGGATAGGTCCCTTTCAAATTTCTGAGATATTAGGAGACAACACTTATAGGATTAAGAACTTGACAGGTGAGGATGTCCCATTGCTAGTCAATGGATAGTTCCTCAAGCATTATTTCCAGGCTTGAGTGACTCCATGACAGTCATGTGTATCATATTGTACATTTGTATAGTTGTTTGTACAGTGTTCTTTTGTCCTGTTTTGTTTGTGTGTTGAGTTTTGTTTTGGTAGGTCAAGATGATGCACTTCATCACCCCAGAAAATAACTAAATTATTAGGATTCAAGTGATGAGATCAAATTTAGATATAGGTTATGATTCATCCTAAGAAGTAATCATGATCAGGTTTGTGATATCCTTTCATCAGGGTGCCTTTTCTTGGTCAAAGTGAATCAATCACAATGAAACACCTAACAGCCTTGGGTTTATTGAACACACAAGTATAGGTGTTAAGTGAAAAATCGAAAGGGACTCCCTTGCTACCAATACAATCTCCAACCTAAAGCTGCAAGTGACTATACCTTGTACAAATGAGCTGACATGATGATATATATAAAAAAAATATAAACAATAATATTAGGCCATCTATGTAACTCTACCAGGGCTACAGACACCTGCTAGCAGTGGGACTCTACTTAGGGAGATTGTATAGATAACCTTGCCGAAGCTATGAACACCTGCTAGCAGTAAGGCTCTATCCAGGTCAGTTATGAGGGATGATCTCCAACTATGTAGTTTAACACCAGTTACTCATGTTTTCAACTTGCTTTCAAGATGAGGATAATTAATCACCTGCACACACATGATCCTTTGTTAGCATTGTTACCATGATGAAATTTTATCATTCAGAAGATCATGACGCTTATGTTTAGAAAGAATTAGAATACTATAGATGAACCTGACCACATTACTTGAATCATTGGAATTTGTTTGTTTTCTTTGGTAGCAAGTTGTTGTGTGGTTACACAACACGCCCCATTTTGACTTGGCAAAACAGGGACCCAACTTTTGGCTTGGCTTGTGTTGTCTGCTTTCTGGCGGTTTGGTAAAAGTAAGTCATGTGCATCATCATGTAGAATCAAGATGGGGTAAGTCATCATTATGAGGTCAGTTTGAAAAAATTTGTATTTCATTTCTGTGACCTCATATTTAGAAAGAGCATTAAATTCCATGCAGGTTTGCCTTTTACATCACCCTGATATTCATCAGGATGTGAAAGTTAGGAACAGTCAAAGTTTTGGTCAAACCTGATATTCGCAGGAGGAGGATCATATTTTATAACCTTAGTCATGTTATTGAGGATCATCTTGATCTTGGTACATTACCCGATAAGTCATGCAGTCCAAATATCCAGACGTCAACTTTAAGTGATGGTGACCCTTACCCATCAAACAGCCTTACATTTCACGAGCATCATATTTTCAAATGTAACCTGATATTTCTTAATATCCTCCTATCCTGAAATATCACCCTAAGCCAATATCTTGATGACGTCATCTAAGTCCGATAAACGAAGAAACAAACATGACGATGACATCATCATCACATTTACCTCTCGGGAGGATATTTTCTAAACATGATCATGTTCGGATAACATGATGATGACGTCATGATGCCTTTCCGATATAATGAATGAATATCTAGATGACATCACCCTAATATCCCAAGAGTTAGAAAAGAATGACTTTGGTCATCATCATCATCCAAAAACACTGCCCGATATTTTTGAATATCCTCCTGACGTTTAAAGCACAGCCTAATGGCGGGAACATCACCCGATATCTAAACATAACCTGATGTTTTAAAATATCATCCTTCCGTTTAGATATCACCCCGCTCCCATTACCGCCATTAGTATTAAATGCGCGCAAACATGGTAGGTGGTTCCCACCGATCACTAAAACCGATGGAACACTTGACAAAATTCTGACTTGCCGTGCAAAAAATCAATGAGTAAAATCTAATATGTCAAGATTTGCCCTAAATTTACCCTAATCACAAGGTTAAAAGGTAAATCTAACGCCATTTTCACATTTACCTTGCGAAGAAATTACTTTTTACATAGCACAGCTTCCATATCCTCCTGCAGGTGATATAACGAGTGAAGCTTGTAAGCAGTAGAAAGCGTGTGATCATCAGCAAGAATTAAGAGCACTTTCAGAATTCCATTGGTATAAAAAGAAATCAGCATAACCAGGTAAGTAAATGAAACCCTCATCATGTTGTTTTTGTAACAGACAGGTATGATGTTGTAAGTCTGGTTTACGCATCCCCATGATGGACTTATGCTGAATGAATGTAATATGCATGGTGAATATTAAAGATAAATTGTTATAGGCATATATATATATACCCATTGTAAGACGGGATTTCGTTAATTGCAGGTACCCATGGCTAACAAGAGGTTAGTTAAGTGTCAAGCAGAATTTAGTAAGCCCATATTCTCATCTCAGAGGGGCATCCTGTTCAAGTACGGTGCAATTACAGATACCCATCAAGGGAGTACCAATTTGGAAGCCTAGTCAGCTAGGCTGAATGGTGAGAATAACAAGAGTCCTGTGCTGGATGTAGTTTTTGTATCCGGAATGTGGAACGCTGCTGGTTTTCCATACTCTATGGAATCTCCGGAGCTGGTCATCAAGTGTGCCCAGAACTATAACCCAGAGACCAGGCAGGTGATGAAGCATGGGAGGATATATGCCGACCTATCCATCAAGGGTCTATCCAAGACATTGGGCAGCAAGGTCAAAAGTTTGGACCTGAAGAAGTCAGAGAAGGAATATGAAAACAATAAGAAACAAGCTAGGAAGAATATGTATCAATGGAGGGCTGAAAATAGTACATATCCTGCGGTAGCTAAACTTCTTGTGCATCTATTCAAATATGATTTTGCTGATGAATATCAGTATATGATTGCACTACTGAACAGAGTAACAGGCCAGCCTGATGCTGGTAGTTTCAGAGACTGGATGTATGGTATAATAATGATGTGTTTATATTCAGATATCAAGCCACTGTGGGGCCAGCTAATAAGTGTTGCTCTGCATGAGCAGCTGATGAACCTGGGAGGTTCAAATTGTGCTTTCTATATGACCTCATACATTGTCTACTCCTGTGCTTATGAAGGCACATTTGATGCACTGGTCACAGATGGGAAAGTCATAGGAACAGTTAATGCTATGCATATCTAGGATTATCATCCCCAGCTACGAAGAACCAATTACCTCCAAGACTACAAACTGGTCAATGATGCATTCTCTATGCATCTGGTGAGGACCATGGAGGAAGACATAACAAAAAGATTGAGCATAGAAGCTCAAGAAATTATCTACAGGCATGGAGCTTGGTACATATAGTTTGCCACCTTTTCTTACATAAGGATTGAAGGTTTTGAGGGGCATCCTCTCATGCTGCCAAGGTATCCCACTGATGCAGTGATACTGATGGAGTTCATCAGGCAGGGCTCTATAATGATAAAAGCATACAAAGATGCTAAGAAACTGCCACCGATTTTGTTTCTAGTCACCATTGGCTGGTATATGTGCCCAGATTCAGAGCACATAAAGAAGGTGCTGGTCACCTTGAATAAGATCAATCTGTAGCCTTTTCCACTGACCAGACCATATGATCCTTACGGCAGGATGCATAAAATAGTAGGAAAGCCTATTCATCAAAGGCACCTAGAAGATTACTGGGCTGACTGCAAGGATGAAGCAGAAGCAAGAAGAAGAAGGTATCAAAGGTTAACATTGAATCAAATTAGAACCTTTGATTGCATCCCCATCCCCCAACAATTGAAGAAAGATGATGGCCGGATAATTGCAGATGAGTATGAGTAGAAGAAAATATATAACGATACCATCTCTGCACTTGACCTCACTATACAGGAGGATATATCCTTGGACCCCTTCATTGCCAGGACCATGAAACTAACCCAAGCTTGGGTTGATGAACAGATAGAAGCATTGAAGAAGAAGGGTGTTGTCATTACGGTGGACAACAAGAAGAAGGGGCAGGATATTCCCGGGGATGAATATGATGACTTCCTGAATGAAAAGAGGAAGACTAAGGGAGATAGACTCCCTCCACCACAACAATAGAGCAAAAGACCCCCAAGGGGCAAGAAGGTAGATAAAGAACCCAAAGGGGTTATTATTGAAAAGGTAGTATTTGTAGCTGAGGAGGCAGCAACATCAGGATCAGGATCAGGATCAGGATCAGAATCAACATCCCCTCCAAGGACAAGGAAAAGAAAATCCAAGAAGAGTGAGACAGCAGAGCCTAGAATCACTGAGACCCTAGAAGAGGGTCAATCCTCAAGGAAACATGGTGAAGAGGATATCCTCATGGAGGAAGAGCCTAAAGAAGAAGAGGCTCCTTTGATAATAAAGAGGAAAAGAAGAGCTCCACAAGTGGTGGTGTCTACCCCACCCAAGAAACAAAGAACCTCCATGAGAGGTGAAATAAGATAACCCCATACATTGTTACAAGGGGCAGGTAGTGAAGTACCCAAGGAACTTCAACATAATGTTCCACTTCCTACCATCGTCAAGTTCAAAACTGAACTTGCAGAGGAACAGATGAAAGAAACTTCTCAGGCACAAGCAGGGCATATCTTGTTAGAAAAAACAATAAATTTGTCTGATGATGAAGTTGTATAGGAAGTGACTGCACAAAAGATGGAAACACTTGCTGCTGGTACAAGCATGACCCCTCACAAGCCTCCACCAATTCAAACTATACTGGAGGAGATGAAGCAAGTGGAGGTAGAACAAGAAAAGAGCCTAGAGAAGATAGCTCAGGAAATAGGGCTAGAAACATTAATTACCCAGGTGACGAGTCCTGTAGTGGTGGACCTAACAGAGAAATAGGATATGAATCCTGAACATCCAGCAGGATCACCTGATAGGGGAAACCCTACAGAAGAAATAAAGGTGGCGGAACCAGAGAGCCATACTTCAGAAGTAAGCCCACCAATCGCACAAGGTACATCCATGGAGCCTACCATAATAGAAGTTCGAGAGAAGACAGCTGATGAGGAGAAAATAATAAAAGATCCTGATGCCAAAGCTTAGGAGGTTGACATTACAGGTGCGGAGCAAATAATGGCTTCAGAACAAACGCCAGCACCTCAGGTAGACTCCACAATATCCAGTGCGGTGGATATGCAATAAGAAAAATAAAAGCCAAAGGAGGATGCCACAATGTCCGTTAGTGAAAATGAACCTCAACAAGATGAAGAGTTGAAAATAGATGAAGTAATGACAGAAAAGGATCATGATCATCATGATCAACATATAGGTACAACACAAGATCCCCCACCACAAGAGGATGCTCCTCCGGAGAAAGAAGTCCCTCAATAAGAAGATGTGCCCCAGGATCAACAACAAAGTGAGCATCAGGAAGAAGAATTGAGAAAATCACCATCTCCACCACATCTGCTGATAGAAATAGGAGACACAGGTGAACATCATGATGATGCAGAAAAACATGATCAGGTGCCTCCGTGGTTGGAAAAAGAGGTAAATGCAGAAGAAGAGTTTGAAATTCAAGAATTTGATGTATCCACCTTATTCTCTAGGGATATAATGAAGCCTAAGAGGAAGGCTAGAATGACTTCGGCCATCAAAAGAGATCCAACAACTAGAAGAAGGACTGCACAGATTGCATTACCTACTATGGAGAAAGAGAAAGGTAAAATTACCTTAGATGAGTTTCAAATTAGCACAGTGGATCTTGGTTTTGCCAATGAAGACCAAGAGGGTCAGGAGGGCAAAGACATTATTGATTCTTTGATTCAAAAGGTGAAAAGAGAGAAAGAGAAAAATAAGCAACACAAAGAGCACATTGCTTAGTTGCATGCCTACATAAGAAGGCTAACTAATACCGAAGAAACTTCAACTGAACATGCAGTCCCATTGACTGCTATTTCTCAAGAGGAGGTGAATAAATTAGACCTCATGAAACATGAGGCATCTGTACTAAGGAAATGGATGTCATCCACATTGGATGAGGCTAAAGAAATGGTAAAGGCCTCTTTGAAGAGGTGGAGCACTCGCAGTGACTCCAGGACCAAAGTAGACAAATTGCAAATGTAGATAGGAAAAAGGTCTTACAAATTGGAAAAAGTGCTAAGCATCCTGGGAGAAATAAAGAGGATAAATCCTCAGCTGCTTATCAATAAATAGGTATTGAATAGTAATACCGCCTTGTTGATTAACATCTAGTATAAGGACATTCAATTTGAATGTGGAGTACTCAGAAGATGCAATAATAAACTGAGAGATATCAGCATGAAGTTACATGATTTAATTGCTGTTGAGGTAGAAATATTGGAAACATTGGAAGGAAAAGTGGAAGGAAAAATAGAAAATCAAGATGAGGAATGTGCCATCAAAGCTTTACATGACAACTTCCAATCAGTAGCAGATGATCCACTTGTCCACTTGATAGAAGAAGTCATAGATAAAATAATGAGAATCAAAGTCAAGATGGAAAAATACAATGAGACACTACAGGACAGGAAAGATATGCATTGATAAATCAAGATCGTGAATCTTTTGTAACAGATTCCTCACCTTGTTCTATAAAAGGTGATGGAATGCCTTATTGTAAATATTCAAAAACTTAATTGAAATTCATTTGCTAAAACATTCAGAGCTCATTTCAAAGTTTTTGTAAACATCTATATTTTTGTATGCGTAATGAATGAGAAGACTGTGTTGATTACAATTCATAGTAAATCTTGAGTAATCGGTGTATAAATTCTGGACATATGTGGTGATTTACTGCGTCCCTTGGAGTGCATGTTCACTTACATGTGTTGTCTTTGTACAAATTCCCTTTGAAGTTAGCATCAACTATATCTAGCTGTGGAATGTCCTGGTGAAAATATGGTTTGGTTTTCTTCTCTTCATGACAGTATCTAATATACATGTGGCTCAAAAGCTAAAGGTTCAACTTTAATTTGAAGCATTTCTTCCAATTTCTTTTAAATTTCAAAGCATTTCATCCTCATAATTGCAAACAATTGATGATCTTAAGCAAATAGCACAAATATGTGGACATCTCGTAGATAATTGCAAATATTTAGCATATTTGAATATAGAGCATGCATAATTAAGAATATCATGCAAAGATTGAAGTATTTCTGCATCATTTCATCAAATAATTGTATAATATGACTTCTCTGTAAAGAATTTCTATAGGAGTATCATGATGATGTTGAACTTTCACGTAAGGCCCCAAAATGGAAACAGCAACTCACATTAACCTCTGAGTAACATCAGACGATTAAGACCTAATCATCGAAGACTTGGGATTATGAATTCTCTGAATTCATTAGATCTTTCAAGATGAATAAAGGTTAATGTGTACTTTTATTCTATGCTTGTTTATGACTAACATCATGACCAACAGGACCTAGTCCATATATGAAGATGGGGTTTATATATATATATATATATATATATATATATATCTGATGCTTGAATAGTAGAATAACTCCATGTGATGCATCATGTTTTCTTATCTCTTCTAACAAACCTTTGCAATACAGCTGCTCCATGCACTTTGGATTGTTTTGTATCTCATCTTGTTGTTACACTCGGTTCTAAGATACCTGCAGTATAAGCCCAATGGCTATACTCAGATCTGAATCCATAAGTGTAGCCTTAGTTTCTTGGATGTGATCTAATACATGCATAGCTTTCATGATTTTATTTGGTTATTATCTTAGAGTAAGATGTTCTAACCTTATCTCTTGTTGATTATCTTAGCATATCTTATCAATGTGTTTGTGGGAACATTCGGCGATTGTGGCACATATCACCTTTGGGGGCATGGGCTTTGTAAGAGCTCTTGTTCCCTTGTGTATTTTTACTCTACCTTAATGTGCTTGATATCAATTAGTGACATCAACCACCTTAAGATAGGGGCATATATAATGGTATCTTCTTAATTATTTTACACTAGAAAAGCATGTTTGTGTACATTGATCTATTGTGTATACCTCCTTTTCACTATAAGGCATCTCCGTGATGCGAGTGGGGTTGTATACTTTGAGAACATGCTTCTTTTTCATTGTAAGGCATCTCCATGATTAGGGTGGGGTTGTATTTTAAAATCCCTTATGCAGAAGGTGGGATGGTGTATCTCTTGAGCTAGTGCACATCCTTTTATAAAAAGTCCTCTACGGAAGCGGGGTTGGATCTTGAGTCATCCTCTCTTAAGCATTTCTTTGGCAGTTGTGGTAGCATAGCTCATCTTTCAGGTGTGTTTGACATGTTTTAGATGGTGGGACTTAGCAATAAAATCCTTCCATCTCTCGTGTTTGCGGTATATAAGACATATAGTGTGTCTATGGCATGATATGTAGTGCTTGTCTATTCCATGTGTTTTCCTTGTGTGTTTTCTATGTCTTCCCCCGAGTGTGGTCTAAATGCATGTGGTGATGAGCCCCCTCCACATTCAGGTCTTTGTTTGGCATGTCTTCCCCTGAGTGTGGTCTAAAAGTGCACGGAAATGAGCCCCCTCCACATTTAGGTCTTTGTTTTGTGTGTTTTTGGTGGTTTAAAGGCACATGGCGATGAGCCCCCTCTGGCCCCTTGTTTAGGATTTATTTCAAATGTTATATCAATGTATTCTTCATGTAATGTGTGACTACTCTTGTGTCTTCTTTGTGTATTACATGCTTCCACTGTATTCTCTATGTTTTGTGTGCTTCTTACTACATTGTGTCTTGCATGTTTTCCATGTATTTTCTAGTGCTTACCTAAGATTGGGCGCTAGGAATAGTACTGTAACCTTTGGAGTATGCCTTACCTTATGTGGCTGGTGTGTTTGATGTGCTTTCGACCGTACTTTAATGCATGTATGGATTGTAAGATCATACATACAATAAAGTTGGGGCTAAATGTTATGTTGTAAAAAGTTTCCCTATGACTTTTTACCTCCTAGTTTAGCTCCTGGGTCCCCTTAATGTCATTATGCATGTTTAAAACTCATCCCGAAGCAATTTCGCCCAAAACCCATGTCAAATGGGGCCTAGGGTTCCAATTTAATGCTTAATCAAGAACCAAATCATGCCTTGGGACTTGGGCGCCTGCACCCTAGTCCAGGTTGATTTGTCAGGACCTAAATTTTAGGATGTCAACATCGAACCTTTAAAAAGGTTTCCCTTTGTCAGCCTTTACAATTTGAATTATGAATGTTAGCAGGAATGCATATATAAACATGTTTAGGACTTCATTTTACACCTAGATGGATAATGCAAACTTGTGATATTGAGCTAAGGGATTTTAAGGCATTCATTGTGTTGTAGAACATAATTGTATTGTTATTGTGTTTTTTTGTTGTAGATTTGGCTTCATCAATCCATCTCCTCATGGTGTGAAAGATCTTCATCTATGTGAGGGATTCACCTCCAAGGTGGCATCTATTTGTGTCTCAATCAATCTATTTCATCATTTGATTTTGCCTCTATCCACCAAGAACACAAACTCTATCTAACAATGGTGTTAGAAGGCTTGAATGCCACTCAGAGCTTGATCGAGGAAAGTTCCTAAACACCACAACCCCCAAACCCCTCTCTTTGTGATTGGAAGTTACAGGTGCAAGATTTGGTGAAAAGTAGTTGTAGAGGATTAGAACAAAGGATAGAGATTTAGGATCTAAGAAGAAATTGCAAAAAATCAACCCTATTGGACTAGGGTGCCTGCCCTGTAGTCCTCCTGACTGGAATCTCTAGAAACTCTAAACTAGATTGCAGTCTTACACACCTCACTGTTCCAAATCTACATAAAAACTAACTTGTTGGACTTGGACACCCACCCCATTGTCCCTGAAGTTTCCATCTCTGAAACTCTAAATCTTGGTATGTTTCTAATATGTATTTAGTGCCTTCTTGTGTGATCATTTGTCATATTTAGTTTGTTTGTCTGTGATCTCATGTAATTAGGGTTTGAGGATTAATTGAACTAGGGTTTGACATATCTATCAATTTAATCTATCTTTCCATATCATTCCTAAGTGACATCAACTTATAGATGACTATTCTCCATCTTTAGTGACTCAGCTCGGTTGTTGTCCTTGAATGTTATTGTGAAAGGAGGGTTTGATTGAATATACCTTAACCATATTTCAACCTATCTTCTTTTCACACATAGCAAATGATTCTTAGGTATTCTATGTAGTTTTCATGTTCTAGTATGACTTGTCATGTGATTTCTACATTTTTGATGATCTTGAGAGTGTGTTCATGCTCTTCTACCATTTGAGGTGCTTGTTATTGTCTAAGATGTATTGAATCTATTTCTTAAAGGATTTCCCTAACCCACTCACCTCTGACTCTTAGGCATATTCATATGCTTGGATGAGAGAGAGTTGACCAGAGTTGACCAAGACTTGACTTTTTGTTTAATCTTGACTTTGTTATGTAATCAAAGGTTTTCTATGGATTCACTTCAATGTTGACCTTGTGATGGTATCAAAGAGTTTTCAATTATATTTTCAAGTTGACCTCGTGATGAAATCAATGGGTTTGTGTACTCACATTGTTTCAATTTTTGCTTGTTCTAATGTTTTTAGTTTTGATGTATGCAAGATAAATGTATGTGAATATTTTTTTTTTTTTTGATTTGATAAGATGACTTAATTACTATGAATTGAAATATGAATGCAAACTTAAAATGACTTTTCTAATGCAAACCTAACTATGTTTTTGTTGTTATTTTACTAATATAAAAAACAAATGCTACTTACAACACTTTGAGGAAAACTATCCTTGATCTCTACAACTTCCCCACCCATTTTTTAATTTGATTTTGAATAGGAATGGCTGATGACAGTCCGAGGAGGGGGGTCCTGTGGCCTAGTCACCCCTCCCTGCACATGTGCTACTTGATTTTGGCATGGGCAGCAACATAGTTCACATGAATCCATCCTTGGATTCAGGCCCCAAGAGGTGGAAGGAGGCCCTAGTGGGTGCAGCACATGAGGGACATGCTAGCAGGTCAACTATCTTGGTACTTTCTAAGTCCAAGGAAGGAACGATGCTAAAACTACTAGATATGACCATCCATAGGTGGTTGTGTCAATGGAAAATACTCTGGTAGGCAAGTTCTTTGTCTATTGCCCCAACATTGATGTGGTTAGAAGATGGGTTGCCTCCAAATGGCTACTAAAGGGTAGTGTTACTACCAATTTCATGCTGAGTGGTATGTTCCTCTTTAAGTTTACTTCTTTGGAGGCTATTCTTTTGGTGTTGGTAGGAGGCCCATGGCTATATGGGAAACATTCACTCTCCATGTGTAGATGGAAACTTGGATTTGACCCTAATGTTGACCTTAATTAGTCAGCTCCAGTCTCAATTAGGCTTCTTGGGTTATCCCTGGAATATTGGGATGAGGAAATATTTTCTTCGATCGGCAACTCATTTGGGGATTATGTGATGGTGGACAAGGTCACTAAGGCTAAAGAAAGACTGGTGTATGCAATATTATGTGTCAATGTTGATATTCTTAAAACCCTTCATACCTCCATCATCCTAGAATCTAAATTTGGGAGATGGAATCAAAGCATTCTCTATGAGAACTCATGGGTATTCTATCATAATTACATGAAGCCAAGTCATGTCATCACATAGTGCTGAGCTCCCAATAAACCTATGCTCACTTAGAAGGATTTTGTGGAGAAAATGAAGGAAATCCCAAAGGAATACCCTTTCAAGGAAGATATCCTCAATCTTATTAGCTCTCCCTTGCATCTCTAGAGAAGGTACATGTGGAGGAACTGGTTCTAGACCATGCTCAGGTTAAAACAAGGGGTGTTGATAGGGATGTACAATAATTAGACAACATGGGGAAATGCAAAAACTAGAAAAGCCAAGTGTTGAAAGAGGTAACCAGAAGAATAGGCCTAATACACCCTCTATCCTTGTTGAGAAACTAAGAGAGGTTCCTTGTGATAGAGAAGAAGGGGAGATTCCTCAGTCTTTGGACAACCTAAAGGTTGTGATTGTCAATGTCCAATAAGGGACATAGATAAATCAAGTTAGTAGTCCCAAGAAGGCTTCTGAAGGCATTAAGTTAGGGGTAGGCATGTTGGGGGATAACTTCTCCCCATCCCTAGGGGTAGGCTCTAGTAAGATTACTGATGCCTCTGAGGGATGGTCAACTATGAGAAGAAAGGGGAAGGATACTAACAGGAAGACCATGGATGTGCGAGTAGCAAAACATGGGAAGACCCTCACATATACAAACAAGATAGCATGAGATAGTGAGAGAGATAGTTAATTGAAGACATACCACTTTGGTGGTGCCATCCAGAAGGATGAAGAAATGAGGGTCCTCTCCTAGAATATTAGAGGGCTAAATATCCCTCACAAATGATGAGGATGGGAAAATCCTATTATTTTCACTTTTCATTCGCCTTTCTACCCTTCATTTCTATTATTCTCCCTATTCTTCCTATCACTATTTTCATATGAAATAAAGATATTTAATAAATTGTAGAGAAGATTAAAACTATCAAAGATACCAAAATTCACAGAGATGGTAATAGTTTTCATGACTAAAATGGCAGGAGATAATTAGAGGAGAGTTTGTAGCTCCTAAGCACATGGATGAAGGAGAACTAGTGGAGAATGAATCTCTTAAATGTATAACAACTGATGAATAATTATGTTCCAAAATACCTTTATTTTTTATAGACTGTTTGAAAAATATGACCAATGACCTATAATCTATTTTTGTCAGAATTTGGTTTGTTGGCCGTAGGCCAAAACAAACCCAAACCATATCATTTTTTGGTATATCGATTAGTATATATATGTATCAAGACTTGGAAAAATATATCATGATTAATATGTGAATGAACTTCCACTCTGTTTTGATATGTATTTGAATGGTATTATGTATGTGTATTTTTAACTCGGTGTAGACAAGCATTTCTATTTCATCACCTGGTGAACCAAGGAGGCAGGTCCCACTTCTAGGGTTACCCAGTGATTTTAGTTAGTTTGATTTGGTATTGTATGATTTAATTTCCTATAGCATTTTTTATCTTGTGTGTGTAATTATCTTCTGGGTATTTGAAATCTAGTTTAAAATAGATTCTTATTTCAGTAATTAACATTCTGTTCACATTGATTTGTTTAATTAAAGCATAAAATGTGAGTTAAATTCTAGATTTGTATAGGAACTTGCTTTTGTTACTCTACAGTCTATGACAGTTCTTGTCACTGCTATTCCTGTCGCATTTCCTAGCACAAGTTCCTGTCACTTCCTATCACAGAACAAAAATAGAGTTATTGAACCAGATTTTCATTTTAGGCCATACTTGTGTGTTTAGTTGCATTTCATTTTCACTTAGCTTATTGATTTCATCCATTAGGCATATAGCCCCAACGCCTTTCATAAGTTCTATGTTCCTAGATTGACAAGATACAAAATTGAACTACAAGCCAAATTCTTAGCCCTAAACCTAAAGGTCAATCTACCCAACTTTGTCCCAACATTTTGGTGCCATTGCCAAGGAGAGGCATTAAGGGTTTGCCAGCCTAGTAAGTTGAGTTAGGAACAATGCATCAAGGTGAAATTCCACACAATGTTTGACCATGGCTAGGCAATTAACCTTGGTTTGCATTATTTAGGTCATATAGATGCATGAATCAAGCTAGAGATGATAAAGGTAGATTTGTAAAAAAACCTACTATGAGTAGTTCATCAAAACAAAAGAATCCTACACATGTGATTAAGTCAAAACATTTGAAAAAACAAGTGAAAAAGAAGCAAGCTAAACCTGACTTAGAGAGGTACATTATTGAGTCAACCACTATACCTCTAAAAACTTCAAGTAAATAAACTAAAGTTGATGTTGGCTCATCCTTGACCATCCCTCCTGCATCTAAAAAATTTAGATAAACCTGAGTCACTAGTAGCACCATTAAGAACACCTCTTAGTCCTATTGCTCCTAATTTTTCTGAACAATTCAAAGCTTCATATGCATTGAGAAGTGGTATAAAGGAAATACCAAGGCAATATCGACCACGTTCTTCATCATTCCTTGTTCATTGGGAACCGTGGTCATTAGAAAACATGGGTGATGAACATAATCATGAAGCTGACTGAATTAACAATGAATGAGCTTTAGTCAATAATGAACCAATAACTTTTGAGTTTCCCATTGTGAGTCCTGATGAAGAGGCACCTATGAAAAATATACCTCACTCGGCCTTACAAATTTTTAGAGGGCTCTTTGTTGAAGATCTTGACATGTCTTTATTTTAATTTGATGTGTTGTGTCGTATTTATGATTATCAGAGTGATGCACAAAAAATCAAGTTATTTCCATCTACACTAAAAGATGTCACATTACGATGGTTCATGGGACTCAGACGACATACAATTCATACGTGGGATAACATAAAGGAACAATTTTTTAAAAAGTATCAAGATTATTGTAAGACAAAAGAAGTTTGGGATGAGATCTTCAAGATGTCTCAACAAGAAGATGAAACACTCGAGGATTTTCTCAAATGATTCTTGTTCAGTCTTCAAAGATCAAGACAAATAGGCTTATTACTTGAAACTATTAAAATGCTTTTCTTAAGAGGAATTCATGATGATTGAATTGATACTTTGAATCTTATAGGTGTAGGAGATATTTCTAAATTGTCATTTGATGAGATTTGTGAAATTTGCAGGAATTACTTGAGATCTCATTGGTTTGTATGAGGCTACTATGGAAGACAAGTTTCTCAAGGTAGCACATCAGGTATTACCAAACGTGAGTTAGGTACGCTACTTGATGACCTAAAAACTGATCTTTTAAAACATATGGCTAAGCAAATAGATACTTTTTATACACAAAAAATAAGAAGAAACCAAAAAATCCCTAGCCATCTTTTGTCCCACATGTCACAAGAAACATACTAGTGAAGAATGCCCTTATAATAGGACAAAGATCTCATCCTTAGAAGATGTTAGTAAAAACACTTCCTTGCGACCATTACCTATGGATATGGCAGAAGTAAAATATCATGAAGAACCTATCTATTACATGGCTCAAAGGAGACCATGGTAGCCAAGGGCTATGCCACCAAGCATGATTAATGACTATAATGCACCATATAATTCTATGGGACAACTAAGTGGTCATTGTTAGGGTTAGCCGGCAGAAGATATCAATTAAATGCAAATAAAGATTAAACAGAAAAATGGAAATACACAGAATTAATAACAATGAGAGACAAGTTTTAACATGGTTCACCCAAACTCAGGCTACATCCACCAAACAGAGAGTCCAATATTATTATCCAGTAAATCAAACCGATTACAATCAGTAATCCCTGCAACTCAATACCGCTGCAAATGCTACAATACAATATATCAAAACCCTAACCCTTAGCCGCTTTTATCAAACTTTTTGTTAGTTACAAAAATAGGGTTTTCTTATGTCGGTCAATGAAAAATAACTCCTGGTGCCT
Source organism: Cunninghamia lanceolata (assembly GCA_027924645.1). Classification (NCBI taxonomy): domain Eukaryota; kingdom Viridiplantae; phylum Streptophyta; class Pinopsida; order Cupressales; family Cupressaceae; genus Cunninghamia; species Cunninghamia lanceolata. The sequence continues at coordinate 2,326,928 of BSBN01000802.1, read as the reverse complement.
TTATAAAATAATAAAAAATCGTGTGAGGTTTCGGGGGTGCTACCCCCGAGCCCCAGAGAGAGCGCTGCCCCTCGACCCCGCCCTGTATCGCAATAGAGAACGCACCAAGGGCGCTGTCCCTGGACCCTGCAAGGGGCGCTGCCCCTTGACCCCATAGGAATTTGGGGGGAAACCACATTGATAAAAGTGGGGAAAATGTAACCTCTGAGTCTGATTAGGCTCCATATAACAACAATCTCCCACTTGGAGACTGATCAGACTCCACACCATATCATTTCCCACTTGGAGATTGATCATAACACCACTAACCCTATAGCTCCCACTGGAAATAAGCACCCTAGACTCTGTTGTTCTATTTTTGTTGTTTTCAGTCGAGAAGACCAACTGAAGCTGAAGAGGAGCTCAACTTCTCCCTTGTCACTGCCTTTGTAAACATATCCGTTGGATTATCATTTGTATGTATCTTTTCCAACTATAATTATCCATCATCCAACACTGACCGAATGAAGTGATACCTCAACTGTATGTGTTTGGTCTTTGAATGCAAGGCATAATTCATTGCAAGATGTATGGCACTCTAGATGTCTGTATACAAATAATAATTAACCTATTACAATTCTTCCATGAAAGATTGTAGCCATATCATCTCCTTGCTTGCCTCTGTTATAGCTACATATTCTACCTCTATGGTGGATAAAGCAACCACCTTTTGCAACCTGGAAATCTAACTCACTGCTATTCCACCTACAGTAAGGACATAACCTATAGTACTCCACCTGGTATCAATATCTCCTGCCAAATCTGAGTCTATATAACCTACTAAATCAACATTAGAGCCCCCAAAACATAAATGTTTATTGGATGTACCTCTCAAATATTTGAGAATCCATTTTACCACATTCCAATGCTCCAATCCGGGATGACTCATATACCTACTGACGACTCCTATAGCATATGCAATATCCGGTCTCGTGCATACCATGGCATACATTAAACTTCTTATAACTGAAGCATATGGTACCTTGGACATTTTCTCTTCCTCCTCTTATGTCTTAGGACACATCTCCTTAGTCAATTTCAAATGACTAGGCAAAGGTGTGCTGATAGCTTTTGCATTCTCCATATGGAATCTCTGCAACACCTTTTCAACATAAGCAGCCTGAGATAGAGTCAATTTTCTGTTCTTCCTATCTCTAAAAATTTTCATACTAAGGATTTGTTTTGCTACCTCCAAATCCTTCATATCAAATGACTGTGCTAATTGTTATTTTAACTCTCTTATGTGATCCGTGTTAGACCCAGCTACAAGCATGTCATCAACATATAAACATAAAATAATGTAGCTGTCATTATCCAACCTCTTAAAATAAACACAATAGTCAGAATTACACCTGTTGTAGCCTTGCTCAGCCATAAAACTCTCAAATTTCAAATACCATTACCGAGGTGCTTGTTTCAGGCCATACAAACTCTTCTTCAATCTACACACCTATTTCTCCTTACCTTTGACCTCAAATCCATGGGGCTGTTCCATGTATATCTCCTCCTCCAAATTACCATGGAGAAAGGTAGTTTTCACATCTAGCTATTCCAAAAGCAAATCTTCAGCAGCCACAATACTTAAAACAGTACGAATAGAAGTCATCTTGACAATCGGAGAAAATATCTCATCAAAATCAATGCCCTTTTTCTGTGCAAATTCTTTTACAACTAACCTGGCCTTAAATCTTTTCTTACCTCCATCTTCCTCTTTTAGCCGGTAAACCCATTTGTTTGGTAAAGCCTTTTTACCTGCAGGTAACTTACATAATTCCCAAGTCTAATTTTTCAGCGAGTCCATTTCTTCTTTCATAGCAAGCTCCCACTGAACCTGTGTATCCACCTGCATAGCTTCATCATACCCTTTGGGTTCACAATCATCTGTTAACAAAATAGAATACAAAGAGGGAGAAAAACTTTTAGGAGGTCTACTTAGCCTTGTTGACCATCTAACATTCATTGGAGTTTGTGGTATTTCTGGTTGCTGTTGCGGAGCATGAGGAACCACTAGAACATCACTATTTGGAGTATCATCCAGTACCACATAATCTTTTGCTTTCTTCTCATGCTGCTGCAACTAATCTCTGTACAACACCTTCTCATTGAATATGACATCCCTGCTTCTCACAATTTTCTGATTTTCAAAATCCCAAAGCCTATAACCAAATTCATCAATGCCATATCTAACAAAAGTACACTTTTTTGATTTTGCATCCATCTTGGTTCTATTTTTAGAATCTACATGTGCAAATGCTTCACATCCGAAAGTTTTGAGAAAAGAATATCTCACCTTCTTACCTGTCCATGCTTCCTCTAGAATACCACAACCCAAGGGAACTGAAGGACCTCTATTAATTAAATATACAATAGTGTTGACAGCCTCTGCCCACATATTCAAAGGCAGCCCAGCATGCAATCTCATGGTCCTTGCATGCTCCATTATTGTCCTATTCATGCGTTCAGCTACTCCATTTTCCTGTGGAGTCCCTGGAACCATTTTCTGCTTACGAATTCCATTAAAGGAACAATAATCCTCAAATTCTTTGCTGCAATACTCACCACCATTATCAAATCTGAGACATTTTAATCTTTTACCTATCTCATTCTTAACCAAGCTTCTCCATTTTTTAAATGTTTCAAATACGTTAGATTTCTGTCTAAGGAAATAAATCTAGACCTTCCTAGTTGCATCATCTATGAATGTAACATAATACCGAGAGCCACCGAGAGAAGATACTTGAGCTGGTCCCCATACATCTGTATGCACAAGCTCTAACTTTTCATTTTTTCTTTTGTTTCCCATCTCTGAGAAAATTGACTCTCTTTTGTTTTCCATACACACAACTTTCACAGAAATCCATATTAATACATTTTAGACTTGGTAAAACTTTCTTAGAATGAAGTACCTTCATACCTTTTTCACTCATATGCCCAAGTTTGTTATGCCACAATGTTGTCTCAGAACCTGTAGCAACTATTTCAGTCTCTTCTTGTGAACCTGCAACAACCATTCCTAAACCTGTTTGTTTTTTCTCTGCAACAGCTAAAGTAGAAGGAACAATATGACCTATACAAAGATATAAGGTGCCTACTTTCACACCTTTTGCTACTACTAAGGCACCTTTTGAAACCTTCCTATTTTTATTAGTAAATGTAACAATGCAACCTTGTTCAGCTAGCTGTCCTACTGAAATTAAATTCCTACTGAGCCTTAGAACATGCCTTACCTCTTGTAGTAGCCAATGATTCCCATTCTGCAACTTAATCTTGATTCTTCCCTTTCCATCAATCTGACAGGGTTCGTTATCTCCCAAATAAACCAACCCAAAATCCCCTTGGACATAATCAAGAAAATAACTTCTATGGGGCGTAGCATGAAATGAGGCCCTTGAATCTAAAACCCATGAATCATCATCATTATCTAGGGAAAGAATCAAAGCGTCATCTTCAAATTTATTACTTACAACATTTGCTTCCTTATTGCCTTCTTGTTTGTCTCCTTCTTTATTTTTCCAAGACCAGCAATCTTTCTTCAAATGACCTAGTTTCCCATAGTACCAGTAATCCTTCTGTCCTCTGATTTGGGATCTTTTGTCCTCTGATTTTCCTCATGACTTCCCATGACCTCCAGAACCTTTTCCTCTCTCCTTTGATCTGCCCCTGCTTTCTACATTCAAAACACTACCTGATGTGGATCCACTTGAACTTTTCTTACGAATTTCTTCACTCAGAATAACACCAACAACATCATCAAATTTCAGGGTATTTGAACCAAAAACAGAGTTACTAACCGCCATTACCAAACTATCCCAGCTTTCAGGCAATGAACATAATATCAAGAGAGCTCTAACTTCTTCATCAAATTTTACATTTACAGAAGTCAATTGACTGACAATCGTATTAAATTCATTTAAATGACCTGTCACAGATCCACCTTCAACCATTTTTAAATTAAACAAATGCTTCATGAGAAATACCTTATTTGAGGCTGAGGGTTTTTCATACAATTTAGCCAAAGCTTTCATCAGACCATCTGTTGTCTTTGCTTCTGTTATATTGAATGCCAGCGACGGTGCCAGGCACAATCAAATGGTTCCCAGTGCCTTTCTATCAAGAATATTCCAATCCTCATCAGACATTGTTGCTGGTTTCTTGGCTACTCCTTCCAACGGCCTCCATAAATCCTTTTGATAGAGGTAATCCTCTATTTGCATCTTCCATAAGTGATAGTTCTGCCCATTGAATTTATCGACCTTCAATTTACCCTCATCCACCATTGCTCCCACTCAACTGTGAGACTTTCCTGCAGATGATAATCAAACACAACCCACTCTGATACCACTTGTTAGGGTTAGCCAATAGAAGATATCAATTAAATGCAAATAAAGATTAAACAGAGAAATGGAAATACATACAATTAATAACAGTGAGAGACAAGTTTTAACGTGGTTCACCCAAACTTGGGCTACATCCACCAAACAGAGAGTCCAATATTATTATCCAGTAAATTAAACTGATTACAATCAGCAATCCCTGCAACTCAATACCACTGCAAATGCTACAATACAATATATCAAAACCCTAACCCTTAGCCGCTTTTATCAAGCTTTTTGTTGGTTACAAAAATACAGTTTTCTTATGTCAGTCAATGAAAAATAACTCCTAGTGCCTTTATAAAATAATACAAAACCATGTGAGGTTTCAGGGGCACTACCCCTAAGCCCCCACGAGAGTGCTACCCCTTGACCCCGTAGGAATTTGGGGGGAAACCGTGCCGATAAAAGTGGGGAAAATGTAACCTCCGAGTCTAATTAGGCTCCATATAACAATAGTCATCCTGCTCCTTTTCAATATCATACTTCACCTGGGTGGTATGGAGGTTGGCAACAGCCTACATCCTATCCTTCATGGCCAAATCAATACTCACAATAGTAGCCCTCTCCACAACCATGATAACAACCATGGAGGGAAGTACCACCACTTTACCCACAATATCCATCATATCCTATACCAACTACCATTGCTCCATATCAACAAGCACAATAGAAACTTCTACCACTTATACCATCTACATCCAATAATCCACCCTCTAATTCATCCCAGCCACCAAGGGCTACACCAATGCCTACACAATCAACACCTAATCCAAATAATAAGGTGGCTCAACCAGTTTATAATAATGAAGTGACTAGATTTCCAACTTATCCTATCAACACTCTAGATATCAATGACCTTCAAGTTTAGTAATTATAGGTGGCTTAGGGTAAAATTGGATTTTGTTAATCTTTTGTTGTTTAGATGTTAAAATCCTCTTTTCACCCTATCATACCCTAGGTCACTTGTAAATGAAGGGAAACTTGGATTAGGGAATTCAATTATTAATTTTCCTTCTCTTATGTCCAATTAACCATTAAAATCCTAATTATGCAAATACGACAAACAAATTGATGAAAGGTGAAAAAAGCTCTTGTAGAAGGGAGTAAATAACAAATCACCGAATACCTGTTTTCGGGGTTTCGAGGCAGAACAATCGGGGACACTGGTGTGGGCACCCAAGTCCAAGGTACTTGCTTTTTCAGGGAATCTAGACCTCCTTCTGACATTAATCAGCCTTGTAACTTCTGTTTCCCAAAATCTGTCTGCAGAGGAGACTGTTGCGGGTGCCCTAGTCCCGGAAGTGCTCCTTTGTCTGACTTTTCTTCAGATCCTAAATCCTTGATGCTTGCCACTCCTTCCTACAACTCCACTTTTCCCAGATGTGACACCTATAACTTGCATTCACAAGACTTTGTTTGGGGTTGTGGTGTTTAGAGGTTTCCCTTAGTCAAACCCTGGAGGACACTTAAGTCTTCAAACACCATTGTCAGATAAAGAGGGCATGCCCTTGTGAGGCAGAGGCCAAAAAGTAAAGGAATCAATGATAAAAACATAATGATATGTCACCTTGTAGTGAAGCTCTCATGGAGGAAGATGCTCTTCATGCCATGAGAAGATTGATGCTCAAATCTACAAATATCAACACACAAAACACACAAGTCTGCTCTTGCAACACAATAGAAGCCTTGAATCACCTTGAGAACACTTGAACATCACACTTGCTATCTAATTGCCATCTAGTTTACAAATGAATGCCTAAGATTGCTTATATATGCAACTACAAGCACTCCTACCAAGAAATTAAAATTCAAACTTTATCGTGTCGGCAAAATAACCAAATAATAGTCATAAACTAATACCTAGAAATTGGGGCTGCCCTAAAATAGGGTAGGACTAGTGCACGGGTGCCCAAGTCCTCCCCCCTATTTTGGGTAGAGTATAGCTCAAGGGGTCCTCCTAGGTCCCATTTGTCATGTTACCTAGGTCTCATTCCATCGGGATGCCAAATTATGATCTAAAATATCCTAAATGCACTCTAAAGACCTGGGAGCTAAACCTTATGAGGGAAAAGCCCCCAATGGGACATTTTCCAATGTTACAAGTTCATGAATGTGTTGAGGTATATATGGATGACTTCACTATATATGGTAATACATATGAGGAAGCTAAAAACAATCTTGAAAAAGTTCTTCAAAGATGTAAAGAGGTATTCATTACATTTCTTCCAATGGTATTGAGGTTGATTTGAAGAAAATACAAATTATACAAGATTTACGTGTACCTACTTCTCAAAAAGATGTATGTAGTTTCCTAGGACATGTACGGTATTATAGACGATTCATCCAAGATTTCAGTAAGATTGCCTTACCACTTTTTGTCTTGTTAGGAAAGGATAATAATTTTTCTTGGAATGTAGATTGTCAATATGCCTTCGACACCATTAAATAGAAACTCATTTCTACACTAGTGTTACGTGGACCCAACTGGGAGCTTCCATTCCACATTCACACATATACCTCTAATACTTCCATGGGAGCTGTACTAGGACAAAAAGATGGTAGACTCTTCTATTCCATTTATTATATAAGAAAAAACTTCACTGGTGTAGAGGTAAATCATAAGGTAACTGAAAAAGAATTTTTGGCTGTCGTATATGCGGTTAATAAATTTCATCATTATATCATTGGTTATAAAGTGTTTATTCATACTGATCATTTTGCAATTCAATTTTAAATGAATAAACCTTTTGTTACTGGAAGATTCAATAGATGGTTATTATTATTACAAGAATTTGATATTACTTACTTGATAAGCCTGGTCATGAGAATGTTGTTGCAGATTTCTTATCCAGATTACAAAGCAAGGATGAATGTATTCTAGTTGATGATGCCTTTCTAGATGAGTGCCTTTTCACCATCTCCATCAAAAGCCCTTGGTTCATTGACATTTCTAACTAAAATTGGTCACTAGCAAGTTTCCCTCACACTTCTCTCCTAGAGATCGCAAGAAACTTGCTGGATTAAGTGGGAAATACACATGGATTAATGGACTTCTATTTCATACTGGCATTGATAATGTCATGTGTCATTGTTTGGCTAAAGATGATGTCTTAAACATACTTCGCGCATGTAATACTAAGGCATGTGGTAGACATTTTGCATCTCAAAGGACCGCTAACAATATTCTTACTACTGGATAATATTGGCCCACAATTCACAAGAATTACAAGAGGTATGTTCAACATTGCGACAAATGTCAACACATAGGCTGACCCACACGTTTGGATGAAATGCCTTTTGCAACCTGAGCTATCCATTAAACCCTTTGAAAAATGGGGTTTAGATTTTGTTGGGCCAATCAATCCTCCATCTAGAAGCAAACAATACATCTTGGTTTGCACAGATTATGTTACTAAATGGGTTGAAGTAGTGGAACTAAAGAATGCATGGGATACTAAGGTCACTAATTTTCTATATACTAAAATCTTCATAAGATTTGGTGTACCCAAGGAAATCATGATTGATTAAGGTCCTCAATTCACATTAGAGTTCATTTCTGCTCTGGTACGTGAATATGAAATCAGGCACCACAAGTCTTCAACATATCATCCTTAGGCTAATGGATAAGTTGAAGTAACTAATCAAGAGCTTGAAAACATTCCTACAAAGACAGTTGCACTTCATAGGAAAGATACAACAGAAAGGCTTCTTGAAGTAGTCTGGGTGTACTGGATGACATGGAAAACTACTATGGGTCTCACACCATATGAACTTTTCTATGGTAAGAAAGTGGTTTTACCTATTGAATTTGAGGTCATAACTCTCCATACTGCTCTCCAACTAGACATGAATCTAATTGATGCCTAGAAAGAAATAATTTCTCAACTTCATTCCTTGGATGAACTGTGACAACAAGCTCTTTTCCATACAGAGATAGTTTAGAAACAACGTGCTCTCTGGCATGATCATTTCATTCAATAACAGTCATTTCAACCAGGTGATTAGGCACTATTGTATGATTCTAGATTTCAAGACTTCAAAGGAAAGTTCCACACCAGATGGCTAGGGCCTTATGAGATCAAGGTTGTTTATGACAACAGGGCAGTCAAGCTTCGCACTGTGGACTCCAATCGCATGGCTCTTGTCATTAATGGGCACCACTTAAAGTTATACAAGCAGCCTATTCTCAAAGAAAATTTTGTTTCAAGTTTGAAGAAGGAACTCCATGTTTTTGATCGAGTTCCTATTGCCTCATTCAGTACCCCATAGGTACTTGTATTAAATAAATTAATTAATTAAAAAAATCCAATATAAGATCCAACAGTGAAAACCTTCAGCCATTGTTGGCTAGTTATGATTTGAAAATTGGGATACTAGCGGGTCATAACTAAAAACTAACCTTGGGGGTGAAAATCAGTTCTTAACACCTTTGAGCAGTAGCGGATTGAAAACTGAGACACTGGTGGTCCATTTTCATTAAAAAATAATAATAGTAATAATAAATAATTCATTCTAAGCATCGATTATTTCCCTATTGCCACACATTCTATGGTGTGCCAGGGTTTGCTTCTTTCAATTTCCTTAGTGCTATTCCTCACTATGCTACACATACTTTTTGCATTTGCTTGCTTCCCGCCATTTCCTTGCCAAGATAAATTTTGTGGTAGGAACCTTCCTACTCTCTCCTTGCCAGGATCATTTGGCCATACTTGTTTGTGTGTCTAGTCATGACCTTTCTTGGGTTGATGTCATCTCCCATGCCTGCAGATGTTAATTTCCTCATCTCTTTTGAGGTTCTTATAGTGACACTTTTCTGAATTGACATGGTAAATTTCTCCACAAGATTGCCATGTGTGCTTTCCTATCGCCTCTACTGACATGCTCTTCCCATCATTACCATTTGATGGGTGATATTCACTTCTACATTGGCCATGGATTACTATCCTCACTTGCCAATGCAGCTTTTTGTGGCATTCTTGACTGGTGTTCAGTGTTGATCCTTTTATGATGAGAGATCTTCCAAGTGGATGGTTCAGATGCCCTCATGACTACCTTTTTACAAGAGACTCTTTTTCACGTTGCATCATCCTCTATGCCCCATATGTGCAACTGAATCTCTAGAGATCATTTCATTATGCACCTCTACCTTGTCACATTTTATGTGCTCAACTTTTGACACCACCTCATCTTTTCGTGCTTCTCGCATCTGACGGTAATTGGTCTTTGGTAGTTTTTAATTTTCTTTTACATTTATTATGTATCTTCATTTTTTTTAACAAATCATGACATGCCCCATGAATGGATCATTACTTAGCTAGGGGGTGTATTCTATTATATTTTCACCCTATCATTTCACTATTTCCCATTTAATTTAAGCATTATTTCATTAATGTGATATCTTTGTTGCCTTAGCTTCAATGTACTCCACCGTAATTTCTCATTCTTGTCCATCATTTTAGCCTGCTTGCCTATCACCTCGCCATTGTTCAACCCTTCTACACCATTTTCACACCCATTTATCAATTACCATTTCTATTATAACCATTTCCTAGAAACGTTTAAAAGTAACTATCTCTATGTTAGTGGTTTTTTCTTTTGTAAGCTGCCTAGTTTATTATTGTAGAAAGTTCTTGGTACATTCATGGTAGGAGACCATCATCCCCACCATGAACCCACATCCATGGATGAATTAAGGGCTCCCAAACACAAGGAGGCCTATAAGGCTTTTAAGTAGGCAAAATGGGATGCTTATTTTGAGAAATTATAGGGGTATGATGATAGATTTATCAAGAATTTACACTAGGTTTCCACCATAATCAAGCATCTGTCCAAGGTTTGACATTTCTAGTAACAGTCAAAACACTTGCAAAAGTGTTTAGGTTGCCATTAATAGGGGAAAAATACTCTCCTAACAATTCTACAAAGGTTGTGGACCTTAAGCCAAATCAGAAGTAGTTTTTGGACAGAGGCGAATCCGTTGAAATAGTCTAAGGGCAAGGCATGAAATTGGCTTCACTTCTAGACCACTAGAAATATGTGGCTAAGTTTATAATTCAGTATATCACATGTGAAGAAAGGTATTTTTATGTTTTTTCCCAAAACTTTTGACTTATGTTGCATTTGCGAAGAGGTCTGCTTACTAATGTTCCATACTTCTTCCATTGATCTTTGCAACACATGTGTAAGGTGGTTCAAAAGGGGAAGGGTAACTCTCTAGATCACAATGGGTTAATTAGGTTGTTCATTATCCAAGAGTTGAAAATACTCTCTCCTCCGGGTGATTGGGACTCATTTCTTAACCAACAAGATGACAATAGTCCTAAACCTTCAAAAGAAGAAAAATCTGTAAATGAAAAGGATTCTTTGGATGAAGAAAACTCTTCAGATGAGGAAAACCCTTTAGATGGGCATGAGGAAAATATTGGAGTCAAAAGAAACCCTAGTGATACCCCTAGTCCTTCAAAAGAAAAAGTTCTTGAAAAAGCAATCTAAGGAAACCTCTGGCTCAAGTGCTTAACCAATCAAAGGCTCAAGTGTTAAACCACCCAAAGGTTCAAATGCTAAAACAACCAAAGGCTTCAATGCTAAAACAATTGAAGGCTTAAGTAAACAAAACCATGATTCCAGTTGCAAAAGAAAATTGTATTCTAAACCACTGTTAGCTGAACCCCCAGTTACCTAACAATCTTGTGGTATGAAGGGTAAGGAGAAATAGAGGACATCAACCAGTTTTGTCGATAGATTAGAAAACTTGGCTAATGTAGCTAGTAGAATTATTAGCCTAGAGAACAAGGATTCTAATCTAGATATAGAGGTTTTGTCTGAGGTTTTGAAAAAATAGGGTAAGGCTAGTAGGGAGCAGAGATGAGCTAAAAGAAGAAAAACAAAGAAAAAAGGGCCTTCTATCTTTGATGTAGCAGCCATTGACTTCAGTAAAGAAAATTTTGACGATTCTCCTGAACCTAATCCTGATTAGGAAAATGAGGTTCTCATTTTTTACCATCCACCTAAAGAAGGAAACTTGAATGCACTAGAAAAATGTGCCACAACTAAATACATAGGAAGCCTTGTACTAGAAAACATATGTTCCTCTCCCAAATTAGGTAAGGATGAGGATGTTGAGAAATAACTAGAAACAGAGGTGGAAAATGTAAATGCTTGTGAGGTTAATGTAAGACATGAGGGATTTGAGGAATAGGGATCTAAGGAGTCATCTGAGACTCCTATTCTTACCTAGGTTGAAGAAAAAAATTGGATGCATTAGTTGAAAACATGGAGAAAGGACAATATGATAATAAATCAGCTAATCGGGAAAGGTAAGAAGTAGAGGAAGAGTTTGAAGAACAAGACCCCCTGATGAAACAAAGAGAGGAAATTTGGACTCTAAGAGATTTAGTTACCAAATTAAAGGATGAAAATCACATTCTACAAACTCAACTACAAGAGGCACATTCTATTAATTAGTCACAAGCAGAAGAGACTAATAAAATTAGAGTAGAACTTGATCAGGTGACCACATACAAAGAGCTCCACATGCTATTCAAGAGCATGAACAACAAGTACAGACAATGAAGTGGCTTTGGTCCAGAAAGATTACTAGCACATTGTAAAAACTAGCATCTCAACCTGGTTTGTAGCTTTTATCTTTTTGCATGAGGACATGCAAATCCCTCAACTGGGGGGAATGACGAGGATAGGAAAGTCGTATTATTTTCACTCTTCATTCACCTTTTTACCATTCATTTCTATTATTCTCCCTATTCTTCCTATCACTATTTGTCATAGGAAATAAAGATATTTATTAAATTGTAGAGAAGATTAAAACTATCAAAGATACCAAAATTCGTAGAGATGCTAATAGTTTTCATGACAAAAATGGGAGGAGATAATTAGAGGATAGTTCATAGCTATTGAGCACATGGATGAGGGAGAACCAGTGGAGAATGAAGTTGTTAAAAGTATAACAACTGATGAATAATTATGTTCCAAAAATACCTTTATTTGTTATAGACTATTTGTAAACTATAGCTAGTGGCCTATAATCTATTCTTGTCAGAATTTGGTTTGTTGACTGTAGACCAAAACAAACACAAACCATATCAATTTTTGGTGTATCAATTAGTATATATATGTATCAAGACTTGGAAAAATATATCATGATTAATATATGAATGAACTTCCACTCTATTTTGATATGCATTCAAATGGTATTATGTACGTGTATGTTTAACTTGATGTAGACAAGCATTTCTATTTCATCACCCAATGAACTAAGGAGGCAGGTTCCACTTCTTGGGTTACCTGGTGATTTTAGTTAGTTTGATTTGCTAATTTATGATTTAATTTCCTGTAGCATTTTTGATCTTGCATGTGTAATTATCTTCTGGGTATTGCAAACTAGTTTAAAATAGATTCTTATTTTAGTAATTAACATTCTATTCATGTTGGTTTGTTTAATTAAAGCATAAAGTGTGAGTTAAATTCTAGATTTGTATAGGAATTTTCTACTATTATGCTACAATCTATGACAGTTCCTATCATTGTTGTTCTTGTCGCACTTCTTGGCACAAGTTCATGTCACTTCCTGTCACAAAATAGAAACAAAGTTATTGAACTAGATTTCTATTTTAGGCCATTCTTGTGCATTTACTTGCATATAATTTTCACTTAGCTTATTTCTTTTAGCCCTTAGGCATATAGCCCCAACGCCTTTCATAAGTTCTACATTCCTGGATTGACAAGGTACAAAACTAAACTACAAGCCAAATTCTTATCCCTAAACATCAAGGTCAATCTACTAAACTTTGTCCCAACAAAAAACAACTATTAATTACAAACTATATTTTTGAAAATAAGATTGACATTCTTTTGATGGAGGAAGTTAAAATGACTAAAAATAACTTCAAGCTGGCTGTGAAGAACTTCTGGCCTAATGCTAATTTTACCATTAGTGGAGCCCTAGGGCTTTAGGTGGTATTGTTACCTTGTAGGGTCAGAACTTGCAGGGTTTTGTGGTCACCCATACTAGATACTACCTCGAGGTCTCTTTCTCTTACAGAGACAATTTTTGGTCCCTAGTCAATGTGTATGCTCCTAACTCTTGGCTGGGTCACAAGGAGATTTGAGACTACTTGAATAATAGAATTAATCACTCTAAGAAGAATCACTGGATGATTGTTGGTGACCTTAACTCCCCCTCTATCCTTTGGAAAAGATGGGTGGTATCGTTGACTACTCTCACAGCATGACCGACCTTGTGGAGTTTCTGAGTAATGTTGGGCTCATGTATATTGAACTTATTGGCTAGTCCTTTACCTGGTCTAATAGAAGGTAAGGGAAACATCTTATTTAGGTCAAACTAGATAGAGTCCTTATCTCTTCCAACTGGACCATTGCCAACCTCCTCATCTTGGAAGTTCTTCTTTAGGTGGGGTTAGTGTTGGTATGTGGTGACTGATCATGCAAGTACTGTACATAAGTTATGTATCCTCATTAGGGTTCGGGGTTGGGTTGGGCCCTGAGTAGGGGTTTGGGGGTGCAACCCCCAAGAAATTTTTTTTCCCTCTTTTTTTTGCACGATCGAAGTCGGTTGTTAATTTTTTGTTAACCGACAAAAGAAAAATGACTTTGCAAAACCCTAATTCTAGAAGCTTCCAAAAAGCTTGTTATAAGCGGCTGGGATGTATGGTACATTTATGTATTTGTGAGATTGTAATATGTTTTGCACTGGATAATAAAATCATTGGATGGCTGAATTTCTGTGGATGTAGCCCATATTGGGTGAACCACATTAAATTTTTGTGTTGATCTCTTTTGTGTTATTCCTCATTGTTATATTTGGGTTATTTAATCTACATATAATTTTTAGTGTTTATTTCTTTGATCTACCCTAACCCTAACAACTAGTATCAGAGTGGCTTGTGTTTGATTATCATCTGCAGGAAGGTCTCATGATTGAGTGGAAGTCTCATGGTTAAGTGGGAGCAATGGTGGATGAGGGTAAATTGAAGGTAGATAAATTTAATGGGTAGAACTATCAATTATGGAAGATGTAGATGGAGGATTATCTCTATCAGAAGGATTTATGGAGGCCGTTGGAAGGAGTAGCCAAGAAACTGGTAGCAATGACTGATGAGGATTGGGAACTTCTAGATAGAAAGGCACTGGGAACCATTCGGCTGTGCCTGGCACCATCTGTGGCATTCAATATAATAGAAGAGAAGACAACAAGTGAACTGATGAAATCTTTGGCCAAATTGTATCAAAAACCCTCAGCCTCTAATAAGGTATTTCTCATGAAGTGTTTGTTCAATCTGAAAATGATTGAAGGTGGATCTATGTCAGATCATTTAAATGATTTTAATATGATTACCAGTCAGTTAACTTTTGAAATAGTGAAATTTGATGAAGAGGTAAGGGCTCTCTTGGTTTTATGTTCTTTACCAGAAAATTGGAATAGCTTGGTAATGGCTATAAGTAACTCTATCTTTGGTTCAAATACTTTGAAATTTGATGATGTTTTTGGTGTTATCCTTAGCGAGGAAATGCAATGGAAAAGCACAGGTGAGACTTTAACGTCTGGTAATGCTTTGACTGTAGAGAACAAGGGAAGAACAAAGGAAAGAGGAAAAATCCCTACAAATCATGGGAAGTCACAAGGAAAGTCAAGGAAAGGCAGATCTAAATCCAAAGGAAGAATGGATTGCTGGCACTATGGAAAGTCAAGACACTTGAAGAAGGATTGTTGGTCTTGAAAGGGCAAACAAGGATACAGACAACATGATGACAGTAAGGAAGCTAATGTTGTAAGTAATAAATTACAGGATGCTTTAATTCTATGTTTAGATAATGCTAATGATTCTTGGGGAATAGATTCATGGGCTTCATTTCATGCCACACCCCATAGGAAATATTTTGTAGATTATGTTCAAGGTGATTTTGGACATGTATATCTGGGTGATGATGAACCTTGTCAGATTGTTGGAAAAGGAAAAATAAAAATCAAGTTGTAGAATGAAAATGAATGGTTGCTACAGGAGGTAAGACATGTTCCAAATTTGAGAAGGAATTTAATCTCTACAGGACAACTAGGTAGTGAAGGCTATATAGTTACCTTTTCAGACAAAATCTAAAAGGTCACTAAAGGTGCATTAGTAGTAGCTAAAGGTACAAAGGTAGGCACATTGTATTTGTGTACTGGTAATACTTATTCTACCTTAGCTGCTACAGAAATAATTGCTACTGAGACAATGATAACAGTTGTTGTAGGGATAGAAACATAATTGTGGCACCATAGACTTGGGCACATGAGTGAGAAAGGGATGAAGATTCTTCACTCCAGAAAGTTGCTACCAGGTCTGAAGAAGATTGACTTAGAGTTCTGTGAAAATTGTGTTTATGGAAAACAAAAAAGAGTGATTTCTCAAAGTTGGGAAAGAGAAGAAGAGTGAGAAATTAGAGCTTGTACATTCAGATGTATGGGGACCAGCTCAAGTATCTTCTCTTGGCGGCTCTTGCTATTATGTTAATTTTATTGATGATGCAACTAGGAAAACATGGGTGTATTTCCTAAAACAAAAATTAGAAGTATTTGAAACTTTTAAAAAGTGGAAAGCTTTGGTTGAGAATGAGACAGGAAAAAAGTTGAAGTGTCTCAGATCTAATAATGGAGGTGAGTATTGCAGCAGAGAATTTGAGAATTACTGTTCATATAATGGAATTCGCAGGCAGAAAACAATTCCTGGAACCCCACAAGAAAATGGTGTGTCTGAGAGGATGAATAGGACCATTATGGAGCATGCAAGGAACATGAGATTACATGCTAGACTACCCTTACACTTTTGGGTAGATGTTGTACATACTGTTGTTTATTTAATAAATAGGGGACCTTCAAATCCTTTGGATGGTGGCATTCCAGAGGAGGCATGGATGTGCAAAAAGGTAAACTATTCATTTTTGAAAACCTTTGGTTGTGAAACTTTTGTCCATGTTGATATTGAAAATAAAACCAAGCTTGAGACTAAGTCTAAAAAATGTACATTGAATATGGAGTAGATGAATTTGGTTATCATTTATGGGATTATGAGAATCATAAAATCATTAGGAGCAGAGATGTTATATTCAATGAGAAGGTCATGTATAAGGATCAGTTGTAGGAAAAGAAGCATGAACAAGCCAAAAAGGAATATGTGGTGCTAGATGAGATTCCAGAAAATAAAATGCCAGTGGTACCTGATGATCAGCAACAACAAGTTATCCCACAAACTCCTGCCAGTGTTAGACATTCTACAAGGATAACTAGACCTCCTAAAATATTTTCTCCATCATTATGTTCCATATTATTAACTGATTCTGGTGAACCTGAAGGTTATGAAGAAGCAATGCAGGTAGATACCAAAAAGTAGTGGGAGCTAGGCATGAAAGAGGAAATAGATTCCTTGCTATAGAATTAGACTTGGGACTTAGTTCAATTGCCTATAGGTAAAAGAAAATTGCCAAATAAATGGGTTTACAGGTTGAAGGAAGAAGATGGAGGCAAGAAAAGATATAAGGCCAGACTCATGGTAAAAGGCTTTGTACAGAAAAAAGGTATAGATTTTGATGAAATATTTTCTCTAGTTGTTAAGATGAATTCTATTAGAATAATTCTAAGCCTTGTGGCTATGAAAGACTTGCATCCTGAACAACTAGATGTGAAAACAACATTTCTCCATGGGGATTTGGAAGAGGAAATATACATGCAGCAACCATAAGGATATGACGTCAAGGGTAAGGAGGATTTTGTGTGTAGGTTAAAGAAGAGTTTGTATGGCCTGAAGCAAGCACCTCGGCAATGGTATTTGAAATTTGATAGTTTTATGGCTGAACAAGGTTACCAAAGATGTCATTTTGATTATTGTGTTTATTTCAAGAAATTGGGTAATGGCAGCTATATTATCATGTTGCTTTATGTTGATGACATGCTTGTTGCCAGGTCTAACATGTAGCATATTAATGAACTTAAGCATAAATTAGCAAATTCATTTGCTATGAAGGATTTGGGTGTAGCAAAACAAATCCTTGGTATGAGGATCACACGAGATAGGACAAATAGAAAACTATTTTTGTCCCAAAGTGAGTATGTAGAGAAGGTGTTGAAAAGGTTTAACATGTAGAATACAAAAGCAGTTAGTACACCTTTTCCTAGTCATTTTAAGTTGACTAAGGAGATGTATCCAAAAACACAAGAGGAGGAAGACAAAATGCTGAAGCTACCATATGCATCAGCAGTTGGCAGCTTGATGTATGCAATGGTATGCACAAGGCCTGATATTGCACATGCAGTGGGAGTTGTGAATAGGTATATGAGAAATCTGGGAATGGAACATTGGAATGCTGTAAAATGGTTCTCTGATATTTGAGAGGTACTACTTCAAAGAAACTATGTTTTGGAGGAACAAATTCTACTCTAAAAGGATATGTTGACTCTGATCTAGTGGGTGATATTGATAGCAAGAGGAGTACTACAGGGTATGTTTTTACTGTAGGAGGTACTGCAATTAGTTGGATTTCAAGGCTGCAAAAGGTTGTTGTGCTTTTAACCATTGAAGTTGAGTATGTTGCTGCTACAGAAGCTAGCAAGGAGATGATTTGGTTATAATGTTTTCTAGAGGAATTGGGGCAACAACAAGAAGATAGACCTGTGTACACTAATATCTAGAGTACCATATATACAGCTCAAAAACCACTTCATCCGGCAGTTTTGGAGGATGGACAGTTGAAGCTAGAGAAAATTCACACAAGTGAGAATCCTGCAGATATGTTCCCAAAGGTAGTTACACAGGAGAAACTAATTTACTCATCAGTTTCCATTGGCCTTCATGATTGATAATGGTGGACTTAAGAAACCAGCCAGGCATGTAATCCAATGGGAGCTGCTAGCGCAGCTGTGTCATCAAGGATCAGTCTCCAAGTGGGAGATTGTTTGGTGTAGAGCCTGATTAGTCTCCAAGTGGGAGATTGTTGGTATGTGGCAACTGATCACGCAAGTACTGTACACAAGTTATGTATCCTTGTCGAGGTTCGGGGCTGGGTCAGGCTCTGAGCGGGGGTTTGGGGGCGGCAGCCCCTGAAAAGTAGGGGTTCGGGGGCGTAACCCCCGAGAAAAATTTTTTCCCTCTTTTTTTTGCACGATCGAAGTCAGTTGTTAATTTTTTATTAACCGACAAAAGAAAAATGACATTGCAAAACCCTAATTCTAGAAGCTTCCAAAAAGCTTGTTATAAGTGGCTGGGATGTATGGTACAACTACGTATTCACGAGATTGTAATCTATTTTGCACTGGATAATAAAATCATTGGATGGCTGAGTTACTGTGGATGTAGCCCATATTGGGTGAACCATGTTAAATTTCTGTGTTGATCTCTTTTGTGTTATTCGTCATTGTTATATTTGGGTTATTTAATCTGCATATAATTGTTAGTGTTTATTGCTTTGATCTACCCTAACCCTAACAGTCAGATCACAACCCATTGTTATTGAAATGGTAGGAAAGAAATCTCAAAGGACCCTTCCCCTTCAGGTTTGAAATGATGTGGGAAGTTCACCCAAATTTCAAAAGCCACCTAGATGATTGGTGGAAAATTCCTGTTCAAGGGAGAACTATGTTTAGGTTGGTCCAAAAGCTTATTAATGTTAAGAATCAGGTTAAGGGATGGAACAAGTACACCTTTGGGAATGTGTTGAATAGAAAGAAGATTTTATCTAGTCAGTTGTTTGATATCCAATCTAGACTAGAGTAGGGAGACAGTTTAGAAGAGACCTTGGCCCTAGAAAACTCCTTATACAAGGATTGACTCCTAATTTTGAAAGAGAATGACCTATTTTGGAAGAAGAAATCCAAGATTCAATGGTTATAGGATGGGGATAGAAATGCTTCTTTCTTCCATCAATCCACCTTGAGGCTTAGGAAATTAAATACTATCAGTAGACTCCTTGATGTGGATAGGGCTAAAGTTGTGGATGATGATAAAATGGGGAAGTTGGCTTCCCTTCTAGTGGCCCAATATAGCAACCCTACCCCCAGGAGGACATTGTTCTCTTGAATTCCATACCTACTCTCCTTTCTGCAGAAGATAATAGTCTCCTAACTAAGCTGATCACTGAGGAGGAAGTTCAGGTGGTGGTCTTCTTTATGGGGGCATTCAAAGCCCTGGGGCTTGATAGTTTTCCCTCTACTTTCTTCCAAGAATTTTGGGAGGTGGTTGATAGAAATGTCATTGAAGCAGCTAAAGATTTTTTCAGAACCGGTAGACTCCTCCGGCAGTTGAACAATACTTTCATTGTGCTGATCCCTAAAAAGGTCAATCTCATTTCAATGTCAGACTTCAAACCCATTAGTCTCTATAATATTTTCTCCAAGATTTTAATGAAAATTTTGGTTTTCAAACTTCAACCCCTTTTGGACAAGCTTATTGCTACTAATCAGAAAGGCTTTGTCCTGGGTAGGCAAATTTTGGATGCGGCCATCACCACCCATGAGGTCAACCATTCTATCTCAAAGTGTAATACCCTAGGTATGATTTTCAAACTTGACATTTCCAAAGATTATGATAGGGCCAATTGGGATTTTCTATTTAAAGTCCTCAGGAGATTTGGATTCCAAGACCGGGTGATCAATTTGGTGAGAGAATGTGTCTCCATTGTTCAGTTCTTGGTGCTTGTCAATGGTTCCCCCCATGAATTTTTCTCTACTAGAATGGTCTCAAGCAAGGTGATTCTCTATCACCATACCTTTCCATTATTTTGGCAAAAGTTCTAGGTAGAAATGCTTGTACGATGCTGGGGAATGGATCCCTTCATGGTATAAATCTTGCTTCCACAGCCCAACCTTCTGTTATTCAATAGTTTGTTGACATAACTATCTTGTTTGGTATTGCTTCTGTGGTGGGGGATAGAAGATGGAAAAGTCTTCTCAAAGATTATGAGGTTGTTTTTGGGCAAAGCATCAATTTAGAAAAGAGTCATATCTATTTTTTTAACACTCTTGAGGTTTTGCAGCATAAGATAAAGAGAATCCTTGGTTGTTTGAGTGCTTGTTTACCAGAAACGTATCTTGGTCTCCCCCTCACGGTTACTAAAGTTTCTTCTAACTATTGGAACTTCATCTTTGAAATAATGTAGAGGAAGCTAGTAGGGTGGAAAGGTAAGTTGCTTAGCCAGGCTAGGAAATTTTATCTCCTTAAATCTTCTCTCCAAGGAATCCCCAAATATTTCCTTAGCCTTTTTAAAATCCCTAAATATTTATCTGAGAGAATTGAACGAATCCAGAAGAAGTTTCTAAGGTCAAGTGTGGAAGAAAATCCCTCATGGCTAAGACTAGCTGGAAGCTAATCCAAGATAACGAGGACTAGGGAGATATCATGTATGCCAAGTATTTCAGTGAGGATCAGGTGTACAAATTGCTTTATGAGAAAAATATCCCTAAAGGATCAGTCATCTGGAATGCGACCCTTAAAACTAGGGGTCTTCTTCATAAAGGAGATAGGTGGAAGGTGGGGGATAGAAGGAGCATAAGATTTTGGGAGGACAAATTGTTGAAAGACTTGCCCTTCAGAGAGTTAAATTGTGGCAAGCTTGTTGATTGATCCAATAGTTTATTTGGTAGCTTGGTTTCAGATTATATCATCCACAATGGGGTTCGTCAAAAGTTGGAAATGCCTTATTGAATGTGTCTTTGTTCATAGTGAGGATAGACAAATTGCTCTTTAGCTTTAGGGGGAATTGAGCAATCTCAGGCTCACTTTGCTTCCTAAACAAGATCAGATTGTTTGGGAGAAGAACAATAGGGGTCTGTTCACTGTGAAGAGTGCTTATGGTCTACTATTAGACCTGGGAGAAGATAGCTTGTGGGGTAAGATATGGTTACCAAAGCCCATTCCCAAAATAAACTTCTTTTGGTGGACTCTCATTCACAATAAGATCCTCACTTTAGATAATTTGAAGAAGAGAGGCTTTTAGATCCCCAATGGATGTGTTCTTTGTTGTGAAGAGGAGGAGACTGTCCCACATTTGTTGTTGTACTGTAACATTTCAAGAGAAGTTTGGAGCCTTATTTTCTAGCGGCTGAATGTGTCTTAGGTTTTCAATGCTAGCTTGGTTGCTCTTGTTAGGGAGTGGAGGTCCCCCTTCCTACCCTCATTCTTGGTGATTAGGAAATTATGGAACAAATCCCCTCACATTTATTGTGGAAAGAGAGAAATAATAGAGTTTTTAGGGAGAAATCTAGAACCTCTCTAGAGGTTTTCGAGGCCTTTTCTAAGCTCCTAACTGAAAACAACAACACTTGCAAATTCAAAGCTACTAATAACCCCCTGGGCAAGCTGAGGGGAATATACTAAAAAAATGGGCTGTTAATTTGGATATTTACAGTATTGATACTTCTAAGATGATTGTTAGGGCTAGAACCTGTTGGGTTCCTCCACAAAAGAATTGGTGTAAGCTGAACTTTGATGGGGCTGCTAAAAGCATCCCAAGAGTGGCTAGTGGAGGGGGTATTATCAAGACTGATTCTAGAATTTTTGTTGCTACCTATACTAGAGGGATAGGGATTAAGAGAAACAATGAGGTTGATGCACTGGCTATGCTTTGGGGGATTAAAATTGTGCATTCTATAAACATCAAAAATTTGCATGTTGAGGGAGACTCCTAACTTCATGTGTCAATTATATCTTAGGCTCGGCCAACCTGGGCTAGCATTTAATGGATGTGGAGGGGGATATCAAATTTCTCCTCAATCCTTTTGAAGAGTATAAAGTGTCCCACATTTATAGGGAAGGTAATGTTGTGGTGGATGCCATGGCTAACTTGGGCATCAATAGTTCTTGCTAGAGATGTTGGAGGTAATCCTCCAGCTTACCTTACAGAATACAAACCCTTATTGAGAATGATGGACACAAATATGAATCATATTCATGACCTTATGTTCAATGGGGGGAGGGGGATTGGCTGGTGTATTCTGATTTACCTTTGCATTGTTGGTAGGAGCCAAAAGGCTAGTTTGAATATTTGGGAGGGTGGAAAGATCCAAATTGTTGAAGGAGCCATTGGATTTCAAAATCCTTGAGGTGAAGGTGATGACGTCGATTGACAGAGGTTTACTCAACTAACAGTTGTTGACTGGATGCCATGGTGGAGGCGAGTCCCATGTGATGAAGGATGGATGATAGGTTGGAAAACCTATAATAATTATATTTCCATCCCTATTTGTACAGTTAATTAATCCCGCACGAGGTGGCAGGCGGAGGTCATTCCTTAGGTGATAGAACAAGGTGGCAAGGACCCTTCACATTGGTTAAGTATGATGACAATGCCTTTAATATTAAGATTCATAGGTCGTGGATGAGATGGGAGTGCACGAGCAATTTTAGTCATTTTCAAATGTCTTTTGTTTGGCCTCACTCACATAAGAAAATCAATAATGTTCATTATCTACTTCTACATTTGCATTGGTTTTATTCAACCAACATGGGGGGTGATATTATGAAAACTGAGCCTTCCTCGTTGGATGAATTCAAACACAATCCTATTATGTGGCACATTATCCAAAAGGGTGAGGTGGATTCCTTCCTAAAAGCTTTGATTGGCCATGACAAGAACCTCTCTAGGCAATTCGTGAAGGCTTGAGACAATAGGCAAGTTTGCATGGGGAGCATTAGGCTTGAGGTGTTGGAGAAAGTCATTGGGCAGGCCACCAGAATGCCTACCAGAGGAAGGAAGCATTGCTAATGGAGCAAAGTGTCAGACCTAGAGAGCGTGTGGTTGTTTTTTAAGGAAGGTGAAGCCACAATCAAGCTACAGGGAGGATTCAAAAGGGAGAAGTTACCCTCCTCATGGGACCAGATTTGTCTTATGCTTATGAAATACTTCACCCTCAAGGGGTGTTTTAGGGTTTACTACCATTATCATTTTTCTTTGCTAAACCATTTTAGACACAACTTGGAATTTAGATTCTTTTCTTTTTGTTGTCATCCTTGGAAAGCTCTATCCAGTTGGCCAAAGAAAACTAGACCAAGAACCCTAGCTCCCCAGTTATTCCCCTCCACCAAGGACTCATTCTTTGGCTCTACCAATTTCATTTAGCTTTGTCTCCTCTCAAATAGATTAAGATTATCCTTCTTGAAGAATTCCCTCCAGTTCTAGCTATTGTTGACCCTGGTTCTAAGGGTAAGGGTAAAAATCCATTGGGGCCCAAAAAAAATGACCCCCTCCCCCAGTGGCCCTAATGAGGGGCCCAAAATCAAAGAAGCCCATGATTCTCCACCAATTGGTACCCCTATCCCCCAGCTGAGATATAAGTCAAAAAGTAAAGCTACACCCAAAAAGTCTAGCAAAAAGAATAAATCTTCGACCCAAGATGTGAAGAAGATTGCTATTATTGTGAGGAAAAGGAAGCTAGATATGGAGGAGGAGGAGGAAATTTAGCTGCACAAAAAGGCCAAAATTGGGAGGGCAGAAGTTCAGAAGGAAATGGTTGCTTCAAAGTTTATTGATCTGGAGACTATTGCTAAATAGGGGAAGGTGGAGATTTAGGTGTTGCTAGTAACCCTGTACAAGGTGTTAGAAGATTGAGTCGGATAGCTAGCATCTCTTCTACCATTTCATACAGTGTGGAACTATCAGGGGATTCTAAATTTGTTTAAGATACTCTGGGTAAAGAGGAGGATGATACTCCTACTGAGTCTTATCATGAGGAAGAGGGAACCAGCCACTTCCCTGAGTTGAATTTACCATACTCTGATGATGAGGAGGAAGTCTAGTAGTGGAAATGTGATAAAGGGGGTTGTTCTCTATGTACCAAAATGGCTAAAGATGTTGCTAAGCTAAAACACAAGATGGAGAATCTTTAGAAGATGTGGTGGGTCATGTTATAATTTGTCGCAAAAGCTTTAAATTGTGCGGCCTTTGTTTTCTCTTTCATCAAAGATTTTGATGATAAAGTTAAGGGAATTAGAGTTGATAGTCTGGGGGATTACAAGGGCATGCTCAAGTTTCTAAGTATGGGATTAATGAGAATCCCTAGCTGGTTTCTGGGTCTTTTGTTGTTTTTGATTATAGTTTGTTTGAGTTTTTGTATTGTTTATCAAATATTTATGAACTATTAATGTGCTATTTTTGGCCTTTGTAAGGCCTTGATTTGTTCTTGGGGCCTTTTTATATAGGGATCTAGACCCTCTTTTCTAGCTGACTTAATCAAAAACTATGTTTGTGTTATTTTTGAGATTGATTTTGGAATCGTATTCTAATAAAAGAAAATAAAAATTAATCTAGTACAATAAAGGAATTTAATCCTCCAAAACAAATAACGAACTAATATAATGAAATGAAGGGAAACTATACTAATAATGCAAAATCTATCAAGAGTAAAGCAACAAAGTTTTTACTTTCCTCAAGAGCAATTTGATTAGCTAATTACTATGAAAGCATTAAAGAATATATCATGAATCTGGCACATGAGCTTTGTATGATCTTGAGGAATCCTTGTATGTGGCAACCTCTTTCTCCTCTATAGTAGCGGGGTCCTCCTCTTAGCAATAGGGATGTAGAGAGTATTGATTTGAAATGGCTTGAGTTTTGAAAGCTAAAATTGAAATTAAGAGAGCTTGGGGAGAGCTATGAATGCTATAAAAGCATGATGCGAGCACAATGGCTATGAATTGAGAGTAAATTGAGAGCATAACAATACTTTTGAAGCTTTTTAAATCTCAGTAAATTGTCATAAACATGAAACAAAAGGCACATAAGTCTTGCAATGAGCATGGAGATACTAATGGAGAGAAAAAGCAAAGCTTTATGAATGGCTGCAACAATGAAATTACCTCCCATATTGCATACAGGAGGGGAGTATTATAGTTTGGGAGAGATCATAGGAGATGGGATTGATTGAGAAGTTAACTACTTTGATTGAACAATTAACAAGCTTGATTGGATAAAAAACTCAATTTATTAGGGAGTGACGAAGGTGTGAAATCTTATCACTAGATGAAAAAAGGGAGTTAGAATTAGAAGAAAGGAAGATAAGTATAGATCAATGGGAGCTAATTATGGATGATTGGGAGTGAATAATGAGATAAGAATAGGCCAAGCTTAATTAGGGTCAAATTTGCATGCAAAATGGAGAAAAAAAGGAGCTTTTTAGGGCCTGAACTGAAGAGGAATGTGTGGATGGAAATATGACAGGGTCACCTAGTTTTCTAGTATGGTTGCTCAAGAGTTTCCCAAGGGAGATCTATGGCTGACCCTGGAAGGAGAGGTCCTAGGAGTGATTTGAAGGGCTAAGAATTTTCTTGGGAGGCTAGAGATGCCATTTAGCCCTTGAAATTGGCCAAATTGGTGCATATGAGTGGATCTCCAATTTTACCAAGGCAAATCTCCACTGGGAGATTTGGAATTCAAAGGGGGTGACCTAGAAAGGAGGAAATGGGTATTGAAATTGATGGTTGGAGATGATTTGGGAGGTCAATCATGGGCCTTTAGAAGGTTGAAATGGTTGAAAGGGACTTAGGGAAGGTGAATTTACCATGTTACGATGCTAGTAGGCCATGTCGATAGGGCCAAAAAGTGAAAAAGATTCATTATTGACAAAGGGGAAGTGAAGATGCAACAAGACCTTGAAGGGTTGACTAGGGGGTAGGAGAAAAATAAATGAAGTGAAGGAAGTCCATCCACATGTTGCCAAGATTAATACTACTAAGAGGTCATATTTACATGCCTAAATGTATGTGTTTAGGATTATAGCTCATCATTGGATCATCTTGTAGGCTCATGCATTGTTTAGTGCTTACAGGTTCCATCATGAGGTAAAATCAACTCAATTCAACACACTCGACAAGAACATTATGAAAGATAGCACTTCCCCCTCTTTCCAAGCATTCAATATGTACAGGCACTAGGGATGATTGGATATAATTTATTCTTGATGAGATTGGGGAGAACTTCCCCCATCAAATTTAAAATCAATAAGACATGGAGAAAATCATTGAAGAACAAGAACATCTTCAATGCATCATAGACCAACAAGACTTGATACAACAAATAATTTGAAATGAAGAAAAGAGACAAGAACATCTCTAAATCATCAATGAACAAAACAACATTCATGCTAGGATCATGAGAATTAGGACTAGTGACCCTTCAGGTCATACTATTATCACCACAATAACTAAAATTGAATGTCTCAATAGAAACAATCATTAACGCATACATCTAAAAAATAACCCAACTTCCATCCATGATATTATGCTTCCTCAAAAATGAGTACAAAATAACCTCTGAGTCCTACATCCACCTTATTTTCTCTCGCCACATGTGTAGGAGTGACTAGGATCAAAAGTTATGATCCCAGGAAGTTGTACTACTTGTTATGATGGAAAATATCCCCTTGGGGGCTTTTCCCTCCTAAGGTTTAGCTCTTGGGTCCTTTAGAATGCATTTAGGTCATCTTGCATGTTAATGGTGACTCCCGATGAGAAAATCCTAAAGTTTCATGGAGAATGGGACCTAGAGGATGTGCTTAACATCAATCTTGCCTGAAATAGGGGGGAGGACTTGGGAGCCCGCACCCTAGTCCTGCCTTATTTTAGGTCAGGACCTATTTTATGTGTCGGTTATATGACTATTATTAGGTCCTATGCCGACACCTCAAGTTCGAATTACAAATTTCTTAGCGGGAATGTTTGTAGTTGCATATATAAGGATGTTTAGGAATTCATTTGTAAACTAGAGAAGATGATTGTGAACTTTAGGCATACTTGTGATTTCAAGATATTCATTGTTGTAAGAGCATAGCATTGTTATTGTGTTTGTGATTGCAGATTTGACTTCATCTTCTCATGTGATTGAAGAGCCTTCATTTATGTGAGATCTACACTACAATGTGATATCTATTGTGTTTCTATCATTTATCATTTGGATTTTGCCTCTATCCTACCAAGATACGCACTCTTTATCTGACAACAGTGTTTAGAAGACTTGAATGTCTCTCTACAGCTTGACTCAATCAAGCATCTAAACACCACAACCCCCAACCCACTTTCCTATGATTGTAGGTTACATGTTTTGGAAGTAAAAGAAGTGGAGTTGCAAGAAGGCATTATAGACTGTCAGAATTCTAGATCTAAGAAGAAAACTAGGGCTTGGATTTAGGTGTCCATTCATTAGTCCTCCGGATTCCGAAGTGAAATCTTTGTGACAACAAGATCAGGTTGTAGACATTCTTTAGAGATCCTGACAAAAACACTAGTAGAGAAATAGAAATATATGACTGAAAAAACTACTAAAAATTGCTTATAAATGACCAAACATGGTCACGTGACCATTCGTAGTTTATTGCCGTCATTTATAACAGAACCAAATTGATGACTCAACCATTTTTAGTCATTTATTGGTTGTTTTGATTGATCGATTTGGTAGTATATTTAGTCTTTGATTTAGTCATGGATTGTTGTAATCTAGTCACTTATTTAGTCATTTATTTTTCATTGATATATTTAGTCATTAATTTAGTCATTTTTATTCACTGATTTTTATCCATTGGTAGTGTATTTTTTCATTAATTTTAATCATCATTTTGATCAATTTGGTAATATATTTAGTCATTTTTATTCACTGATTTAACACTGGTAATATATTTAGTCATATTTATTCATTGTTCACTAATTTATGTCAATTGGTAGTATATTTAGTCATATTTATTCACTGTTCATTGATTTATGTCAGTTGGTAGTATATTTAATCATATTTATTCATTGTTAATGATTTCTATCAATTGGTACTATATTTAGTCAATTAAATTATTAATTGACATCAATTAGTAGTATATTTAGTCATTTTAATTGACTGATATTTGAGGATTGAAACATAAAACATAGAAATACACATCATAATCATCAATTAATTGCATACAATATAAAGACAGCCATTGAGAAGGAAAAATTGCTGAACTTTATTAAAAGAAAGGTGTTCTTACAGCTTGGACAAGTCTAAAATATCTATCTTGCTTGAAAAATGATTAGAAATAGAGTATTACAATGTTTATTTTTAGTCACAAGACTGAAAATCTGATTGAGTTACAATGCATAGAAATGACAAGAAAGAATTAACTTCTCCAAGTTTAAAATGCTTTACCAAAAAGTGAACTGTTAGTAACTAATTCTCAGCCAGCATAACTACTTCCATAGGTCAATATCTAATCTGCCCCATCAGTCTTGCACTTGTCCTTCTTCACTGCAACCAAAGGAAATACACTGTCACATGTAGTTAGGTCTGTGATAGGATATTCATTATAATGTGAAACATGGATTAGATCAGACTTCCTTAATGAAACATCACTGTATTCTTGTGTCTTATACTATCATCAGCACTACTTTCTAGATGATTGCCCTAAAACTTTTATATACATGCCTTTTAATTAATTCTAACACTATAGTCCTCTGTTCCTTTACTCATGTCACTAAAACCATGTTTACTGTGCTTGTATCCCTAGGAACCATTGACCATTGCCACTCACCATGAACATCTTACCTCTATGAACTCATGTTGGGGAGCACACAGCGGAAACCATAGATCAGGTCCCTATTTCCTTACAGTCGGCAAGACTAACAAATGAGCCACCGATCCATCACCATCAGCTAGACAACTACTGTCAGAAAGACTTTCTTAAGTCTCTTTGTGACCAAATTCACACCGATAGCTCAACCAACTTTAACATCAGCGAGACATCTTCTATCAGCCAAGTCTTCCATCCTCCTACTGATGCTTGATGATGGTTATGTTCCACCTCGTCTCAACCGTGACAACTTCCACACTGGTTGGAAATGACTTTATCGGTGAGACCCTTTCTGTCCGTAAAACTCTCAACTTGTCTCCCGATGCACTGATGGCATTTACCTTTTAGAGAGACTTGTTCAGTCAGTGAACACTTGCAATCTTTAGCCGATGCACCGATGAACCAACACCCTCAGTGAGACTTGCTCTGTCGATGGGACTTACACCGGAGCTGCCGATACGCTAATCACTCTGATGTCACCTTTGACCTTCTCTTGTTGACATGACAATTACTATCGGCTACACTAGGGTTTATTCTGTCGATACGTTGATGCACAATTTACCTTCTTCTAAACCCTAGCACATGGAGATGCTAGGTGATCTACTGTGTAACACGCACTATCTGGATCCTCTGTGCTGTCAAACACCAAAAATAAAATAAGGAACAAAAAAACAAATACTATACAATGAAGCCATTCCACTGATTTCAACAGAAATCTTACCAGTGGAATGCTTCACATTGACATGCTGCAACAAACTACTGAAAGGAGAGTCTACTAAGTACAATTACAAAAATCCTTGAATCTAAGAATAGGAAAATACAAAAGGTGACGGAACAGAGCTTTATTGTTCTTTAGCACAATTCATACATATTTCTAGAAATGAACACACCACAAGACACAGAACAAGCCCCCTCTTGGTTGCTCCTCTATGCTTTTATTAATCCAAAGTTGGAAGAGCAAAGATTGCTCAATGGTTAGGGAAGGCCAACAGCCCTGAGTCCCAACCAACTGCTGTGGATCTTTTTGAATTCTATTAGATACAAAACATGTCCATTATTTACCAAATGGAATACAAAGACTTTTAGGATTGAGAAAACAAAACATGAACAAGATGACATGGCCAAATAGGCCTTATTTCAACATGGTAGATTTTACTAGGGTGCCCCTACACCATACTCCCTGGAAGAAAAAATCCCTCAAGTCCTCTTAGAGACCAATTCTTGTACATCTCCACCTTGCTTTTAAATGTCTTCCTTCATCATCCATGTAGCTTCAGAATCTGGAAGCCCTTGCCACTTAACTAGATGTTCAAAATATGTTTTGTGCCTTGTCTTCCTAGCTTCTCTGATTTCCAAAATGTACTCCATTTTTGGCGGCTCCCTAGAAGGTAAGTACTTTAGCCAATCTTCATTGTCCTGGACAGGGTCTTCTGCATTCTCCCTTGTAGTAGGACTTTTGTACAATGTCAAATCAGCAATGTTGAATATGGGTGAAATGGCAATATCATCAAGAAGCTCAATCTTGTAAGCATTTGGACCATACTTCTCTAGAATTTGACAGGGTCCAATCTTCCTCATCATTAGTTTGTTGTGGCCTCCTTTTGGCAACTTATTTTTGTTCAGATGAACCATGACCAAGTCATCTACCTAATACTGCACATCCCTTCTCCTTTGATCCATTGGAGCCTTCATCTTCTAACTATTCTGGTGCAAAGTATCTCTGACCTATTGGTGTATTTCTTTCATGGCTTCTGCAAATGCATTAGCATGACCACTCCTTTTGTCCAACCCCTGGACATCTCTCAATTCAAAAATACCCCTGGGGTGATTGGCATATACAATTTCAAAGGGACTCAAACCTGTGCTCTGGTTTGTCGAGTCATTATAAGCATATTCTTCTTGTGGGAGTATCACATCCCAACTACTACCATGTTCTTTTGTTAAGCATCTAAGGAGATTGCCTAATGACCTATTCACAACCTCAAATTGTCCATCAGTCTGAGGATGGTAGGCTGAACTGAAAGACAAATTTGTACCCAATCTTTTCCACAAGGTTCTCCAAAAATATCCTACAAATTTGCTATCCCTATCAGACACAATGCTCAAGGGTAGCCCATGAATCCTAGCAATTTCTTTAAAGAACAAACCTGCAATGTAGCTAACATCATTAGTGGTCCTACAAGGAATGAAATGAGCCATCTTGCTGAATCGGTCTACCACTACAAACACACTGTCACAATCCATCCTTGTTTTGGGTAACCCCATCACAAAATCCATACTCAGACATTCCCAAGGCCTGTTGGGTATTGGCAAAGGTTGATACAATCCTGCATTGGTCGAGACTCCTTTTGCTCTTTGGTATACTATGCAACTTTCAACAAATTTTCTAATGTCACACTACATTCTTGGCTAGAAATAAAACGTCCTTACCAGATCTAAAGTCTTATTCAACCCAAAATGTCCACCTAAACCACCACTATGTTTTTCCTTCACAATATTATCCCTCATTGAGCATTTAGAGATACACAACTGACATCCTTTGAACAATAGTCCATTCTACAATGTAAAATCTGAAAACTCACTATGAAAAGTATTAGCAAATTCATTGCATACTTTGTAGATTTCTCTGAAATCCTGATCTTCTCGATATAATTCCTTGAGTGACTCAACACCCATGCTTTGGAACTACACTTCTTGGACTGTCAACACCCTCCTACTGAGAGCATCTACCACCTTGTTTGTGACTCCTTCACCATTTTCCACCCATTTCATATGTCTATGGCTGAGTTTGTCCTACCTGTTCAGAAAATTGAGAGCATGGTTATCTATATACACAAGAAATTCCTTGGGAAGCAGGTAATGCCTCCACTTTTTCAAAGCTTGTACCATAGCATACAACTCTAAGTCGTAAGAGGAGTATTTCCTCTTGGCTTCATTTAACTTTTCACTGAAGAAGGCCACTAGTCTCCCTTCTTGGCTCAATACTACTCTAATGGCCAGCCGACTTGCATCACATTCAATTGTGAAAACCTTATTGAAA
This sequence comes from Cunninghamia lanceolata, assembly GCA_027924645.1. Classification (NCBI taxonomy): domain Eukaryota; kingdom Viridiplantae; phylum Streptophyta; class Pinopsida; order Cupressales; family Cupressaceae; genus Cunninghamia; species Cunninghamia lanceolata. The sequence goes on along the minus strand of BSBN01000802.1, from coordinate 2,294,890 downwards.
TCAGGTAACACTAAGGGAATTTAGCAACTTTCTATTTTAGACTCTCAAACCTCCTATCTGCTTCTCTTGTTTACACAAACTTCACCTTGCAACCACCCTTTATGGTTTCCAACATAGGTGCATAGATGTCACTATAGTTCTTGATGAATTTCCTATAGAATATGGCCAAACCATGAAAACTCCTTACATCCCCTGTTGTCTTAGGTGTGGGCCAATTCAGAATAGCCTCCACCTTTGAAGGATCCATCTTCAGATCACCTTTGGAAATGACAAAACCCAAGTAGATCAACTCTTGTTTCATGAAATCACATTTGTCCAAGTTTATCAACAGCTTCTGGTCTTTCAGCCTCTTCAAGACTATCTCTATGTGTTTTAAATGCTCTTCTTTACTTTTACTGAATATCAAAATGTCATCTAGGTATACTACCACAAACTTACCTATGAAATCCTGCAATAATTCATTCATTAGCCTCATGAAAGTGCTAGGAACATTAGACAGACCAAAAGGCAATGCAAGCCATTCATATAACCCTTCATTAGTTCTGAATGTTGTTTTCCATTCATCACCTTCTCTTATCCTTATCTGATGGTACCCACTCTTCAAGTCTATCTTGGAGAAATAGGTAGCACCCCCCAAATAGTCCATTAGGTCTTCAATTCTAGGAATAGGAAACATGTATCTGATGGTTATCCTATTTATTGCCCTAGAATCAGTACACAGTCTCCATTTCCCATCTTTCTTTGGTGCCAAAACAGTGGGGACTACACATGGACTCAAACTCTTTCTTATCAACCCCTTGTCTAAAAGTTCTTGAACCTGCCTGGCTATCTCCTCATTTTGCTAAGGGGTCATCTTATAGGCTGCCTTATTGGGAAGTACAGCTCCTGGTATGAGATCAATCTAATGGCTAATATCTCTAATAGGTGGTAGTGAGTCTGGTATATCTCCTGCAATTACTTCCTTATAACTCTCAAATAGTTCTCTGACCTCCCTAGGTCCTACCTCTCTCATATTTTCTCTTTTCTTCTCCTTAGGTTTCACAACTAGAGAAAAACCTACTCCACCTGATTCTTCTACTATTTCAAGGAATTCCTTTTCTCCTACCAGTATTACACTAGATCCTATAGACTGTGGATTTTTCTCAATCAATGACTGTATCCTATAAGTTACACCATCCTTTTGGAAAGAGCAAGCATTCTTTTCCCCATCATGATGAGCCTTTCTGTCAAACTACCATGGTCTACCCAGCAGAAGATGGCAAGCATCCATTGGAAGGATGTCACACAAAATCTTGTCTCTATACCCCCCAATGCTGAATTCTACCCGTGCTTGTTCATTGATGACTATATGTTGTCCCTTGTTTAACCAACTGACCCTATATGGACAGCTATGGGGTATCTTTTCTAATTTCAATTTATCTACTACTTCTAAAGATATAATATTATCAGTAGAACCAGAGTCAATGATAACTTTACAAACCTTACCTTGGATCTTGCAGTTGACTCTAAACAAAGCTCTTCTTTGTGATGGTTCAGTCTGCACTGGTTCTTTGAGCAGCGTCCTCTTGATCATCAGATTTTCTCCCATCTCTAATGTCAAATTCACTTCAAGGGATGTCACACTCCCTGCATCCTCTTGATTCAATGTGGTTCTTCTCTCATTACCATGAGAAGTTGAGGCCTTCTCTGGACACTTGTAGGTCGGGTGCCCTATCTGATTGTAGTTATAACATCTCATATTGGAGAACTTGGATCCTCTACCTGATCCATTTGTTCCACCTCTTCCATTAGGCCTTCTTCCTTGGTAGCCTCCTCTGCTACTTGTGTCCGCAACTTGTTCTCCTTGGCTAGACTCACCATTAGGCCTCTGGTTAGGACTTCTTCCTCCAAAACTGCCTCTGCCTCTAAAATTTCTGCCACCTTTTCCTCTACCTTGCTGCTCACCTTTCCTCTGCAGCTTCTCTTCAGCTCTTAATGCTACTTGAAAGCATTTTTCCATGGTTTTAGGGGTCAATAAACTTATTTCATCTTGAATATTGAACCTCAGACCATTTAGATACCTTTCTACCTTGGCTTTTTCATCCTCCATGTACCCACAATGAAGAGTGTATTTGTGAAACTCCTCGGTGTAAGTAGCCACATCCATATCTTTTTGCTTGAGGTTTTGCATTTTCCTGTAAATCTGCACCTCGTAGTCAGATGGAAGGAACTGGGACTTGATCTTCTCTAACATTCTACTCCATGAAGAGATCATACTCCTCCCATTCTTTACCCACTCTCCTTGGGTGTAATTCCACCATGTAAGGGTAGCACCTTTGAGTTTAGTTTTTGCAAACTTAACTCTCTTACTTTCAGGAACTTCCTTGTATTCGCAGTAGTTGTTCAGAGCCTCAATCCATTCCATGACTTCATCAGCATTCATCTTTCCATTGAACATGGGGATATCTATCCAAGCCTCTGAAGAGTCCTTGCCAATAGCCTTAATGGCTTCCAAGAATTGCTTTTGTTTAGCCAGTATCTCTGCCTCTTCTTGTTCTTGTTCTTCTTCCTCTCCATCAGATTCATCATCTGATTTCTTTCCTATCTTCAGTGCCTTCAACTCAGCTTGGAGTGTTTCCTTGACTCCAATCTTGATCATCTTTTCCATCTCTTAGAACTTCTTAAGCACTTCTAATATCATCCCCTTTGGAGGCATGATGCTATCCTCTCCTGCACTCTCCTCTACTAACATATACTATTCATAGACAGCACCCAAATGCCAACACTCCTGCAAATCTTCAATTTGACTTGCTACCCAAATCTTTTCAGGCTCTGATACCAATATGATGGGGAACACATAGCGAAAACCGTAGACCGGGTCCCTATTTCCTTATAGTTGGCAAGACTAACAAATGAACCGCTGATCCATCACCATCAGTTAGACAACCACCGTTGGAAAGACTTTCTTAAGTCTCTCCATGACCAAACTCACACTGATAGCTCAACCGGCTTTAACATTGGTGAGACATCTTCCATTAGCCAAGTCGTCCATCCTCCTATTGATGCCCAATGATGGTTACGTTCCACCTCATCTCAACCGTGATGACTTCCACACCAATTGGAAATGACTTTATCGGTGAGACCCTTTACGTCGGTGAAACTCTCAACTTGTCTCCCGATGCGCTGATGGCATTTACCTTTCAAAGAGACTTGTTCAGTTAGTGAACACTTGCAATCTTTGGCTGATGTGCCGATGAACCAACACCCTCGGTGAGACTTTCTCTGTCGGTGGAACTTACTCTGGAGCAACCGATACGCTGCTCACTCCAATGTCACCTTTGACCTTCTCTCGTCAGCATGACAATTCCTATCAGCCACACCAGGGTTTATTCTGCTGATATGCTGATGCACAGTTTACCTTCTTTTGAACCCTAGCACATGGAGATGCTAGGTGATCTACTGTGCAACATGCACTGTTTGGATCCTCTGCGCCGTCGAACACCAAAAACAAAACAAGGAACAAAAAAATACTATACAACGAAGCCATTCCACTGATTTTGATAGAAATCTTACCAGTGGAATGCTTCACATCGACATGCTGCAACAAACTACTAAAAGGAGAGTCTACTAAGTACAATTACAAAAATCCTTGAATCTAAGAATAGGAAAACACAAAAGGTGACGGAACAGAGCTTTATTGTTCTTCAGCACAATTCATACATATTTCCAGAAATGAACACACCACAAGACATAGAATAGGCCCCCTCTTGGTTACTCCTCTGTGCTTTTATTAAGCCAGATTTGGAAGAGCAACAGTTGCTCAATAGTTAGGGAAGGCCAACGGCCTTGAGTCCCAATCGACTCCTTTGGATCTTTTCAAATTCTATTAGATACAAAACGTGTCCATTATTTGCCAAATGTAATACAAAGACTTTTAGGATTGAGAAAACAAAACATGAACAGGATGACATGGCCAAATAGGCCTTATTTCAATGTAGTAGATTTTACTAGGGTGCCCCTACACCAACTCATTATCTCTTTCTTATAGAACAGTCACCCATAAGTATACAGAATTTAGACTTTCATTTGTAGATTGTCATAGGTTTATGAAACTATCATATTCCTACAACTATACTGCCACGTAGAATAAATATGCCTTGTAATAATAGCATTATTAGTGGCTATCCTTTTTGCTATTTAAGACTTCTATAAATTTATCTACTGGTTGCTTCCAAAGTCTTCATGAAATGCTAACATCGTCACCTTATGACTATAATCTTCCTCATTGATCCTTGTGCATTGCCAACTGCTCTTCCTTTCTCAAAAAGTAACACACCACCCTTGATCATAGCAGTTTAAGACTCAACTCACTTTGTCTATGGCATGAACTGTGTACTTTATCTCTTGTTCATTGTCATTTATGCTCTTTGAGTCTTCATGATTGTCTTTATGATGACATCTCATATATGAAGCTCTCTCCTTTATGAATCTTTCTCATTTATGCTCCTTGAGTCTTCATGATTGTCTTCATGACTGAGTGTTGATCGTGTCCCATATATGAATCTCTCTCCTTCAATGTAGCCAACAATAACCCTAGAATCTTTTCATAAAGGCATATAAGGCAATGATGTTGAATGTTTAGGGAGGAAAAGCAACATAAAATCAAGTCCAAAAAACCCATAAGACTTAAATATGTGTCTTTGCTTTGAAAAATGTGTTACAAAATGTTTTTCTTAGTGCTGTGATTGAGAAAACTGAGTTACAATGGCTTTTTTTGCTTATGTAGCTCCAAAAAAGACAAAAAACACTAGGATCCCTGAACAACATATTCAAACTATTGCATAAAGAAGTGGGCCAAGATGTCTAACAGCTAGTACATGATAAACATCAACTATATCATTTTTTTCAAATATTTTATTGGCCACCATGTGAAGGTCCCTTCTTTCTCTTTCAGATGGATAGCTCTATCTATTTTGTCTTCATAAGCAAGGGGTATGTTACTTGTGACCTTTAAAATATTTACATTTGCATCTCTTGTTCCTTTCAATTTGACTCCATGTACAATAGATAGTGAGTGAATCTGCCCAATGCCCATAGACGTAACACCATCACTAGGATTCAACACCCAAACTTCATCCCCTTCTTGGAGTTTATCAATATTAACTTTCTACAAAAACAAAAAAGTACACATTATATTGAGATATAAAACACATATTATATTGTTTTTGATAGCTGTATGTAATGTCTTATGTCTTGGAACAAATCAATTTTTGTATGTGCTTTTTTTTATTATATTGAATAACAAAGAAGCAACTTTTTACTCTAAAAAAAAACTAACCCATTGTTGGGATAAGGTGCCATTAACCTTGTAAATCCCAATCTTGTATTTATTCCATTTATTATATGTAATTTGTAATTATCCATGAAGAGGTGTACTAGTTTCACCGATAGGGGTAATTTTGGAGTAACTGGAGGTAATTATGGAGTGACTTTTACTATTGGAAAATGTAAAAACTCAAAGTAAATGAGGGTAGGCATGCTCCCTTGAGGAATATACTATTTTTGGCATGTATGACAACTATCATAATGTTCGGTAAGTGATGTGCTGATGAACCAACACCCTCGGTGAGACTTTCTCTATCGGTGGAACTTACTCTGGAGCAACCGATACGCTACTCACTCTAATATCACCTTTGACCTTCTCTCGTTGGCATGACAATTACTATTGGCACCCTTGGTGAGACTTTCTCTATTGGTGGAACTTACTCTGGAGCAACCGATACGCTGCTCACTCTAATATCACCTTTGACCTTCTCTCGTTGGCATGACAATTACTATTGGCCACATCACTTACCGATGAACCAGGGTTTATTCTGCTGATACGCTGATGCATAGTTTACCTTCTTTTGAACCCTAGCACATGGAGATGCTAGGTGATCTACTATGCAACATGCACTGTTTGGATCCTCTGCGTCGTCGAACACCAAAAACAAAACAAGGAACAAAAAAATACTGTACAACGAAGCCATTCCACTGATTTTGATAGAAATCTTACCAGTGGAATGCTTCACATCGACATGCTGCAACAAACTACTGAAAGGAGAGTCTACTAAGTACAATTACAAAAATCCTTGAATCTAAGAATAGGAAAACACAAAAGGTGACAGAACAGAGCTTTATTGTTCTTTAGCACAATTCATACATATTTCTAGAAATGAACACACCACAAGACATAGAATAGGCCCCCTCTCGGTTACTCCTCTGTGCTTCTATTAAGCCAGATTTGGAAGAGCAACGGTTGCTCAATAGTTAGGGAAAGCCAACGGCCCTGAGTCCCAATCGACTCCTGTGGATCTTTTCAAATTCTATTAGATACAAAACGTGTCCATTATTTGCCAACTGTAATACAAAGACTTTTAGGATTGAGAAAACAAAACATGAACAAGATGACATGGCCAAATAGGCCTTATTTCAATGTAGTAGATTTTACTAGGGTGCCCCTACACCAACTCATTATCTCTTTCTTATAGAACAGTCACCCATAAGTATACATAATTTAGACTTTCATTTGTAGATTGTCATATGTTTATGAAACTATCATATTCCTACAACTATACTGCCACGTAGAATAAATATGCCTTGTAATAATAGCATTATTAGTGGCTATCCTTTTTGCTATTTAAGACTTCTATAAATTTATCTACTGGTTGCTTCCAAAGTCTTCATGAAATGCTAACATCGTCACCTTATGACTATAATCTTCCTCATTGATCTTTGTGCATTGCCAACTGCTCTTCCTTTCTCAAAAAGTAACACACCACCCTTGATCAAAGCAGTTTAAGACTCAACTCACTTTGTCTATGGCATGAGCTGTGTACTTTATCTCTTGTTCATTGTCATTTATGCTCTTTGAGTCTTCATGATTGTCTTTATGATGACATCTCATATATGAAGCTCTCTCCTTTATGAAGCTTTCTCATTTATGCTCCTTGAGTCTTCATGATTGTCTTCATGACTGAGTGTTGATCGTGTCCCATATATGAATCTCTCTCCTTCAATGTAGCCAACAATAACCCTAGAATCTTTTCATAAGGGCATATAAGGCAATGATGTTGAATGTTTAGGGAGGAAAAGCAACATAAAATCAAGTCCAAAAAACCCATAAGAATTAAATATGTGTCTTTGCTTTGAAAAATGTGTTACAAAATGTTTTTCTTAGTGCTGTGACTAAGAAAACTAAATTACAATGGCTTTTTTTGCTTATGTAGCTCCAAAAAAGACAAAAAACACTAGGATCCCTGAACAACATATTCAAACTATTGCATAAAGAAGTGGGCCAAGATGTCTAATAGCTAGTACATGATAAACATCAACTATATCATTTTTTTTCAAATATTTTATTGGCCACCATGTGAAGGTCCCTTCTTTCTCTTTCAGACGGATAGCTCTGTCTATTTTGTCTTCATAAGCAAGGGGTATGTTACTTGTGACCTTTAAAATATTTACATTTGCATCTCCTGTTTCTTTCAATTTGACTCCATGTACAATAGATAGTGAGTGAATCTGCCCAATGCCCATAGACGTAACACCATCACTAGGATTCAACACCCAAACATTATCCCCTTCTTGGAGTTTATCAATATTAACTTTCTACAAAAACAAAAAAGTACACATTATATTGAGATATAAAACACATATTATATTGTTTTTGATAGCTGTATGTAATGTCTTATGTCTTGGAACAAATCAATTTTTGTATGTGCTTTTTTTTATTATATTGAATAACAAAGAAGCAACTTTTTACTCTAAAAAAAAAACTAACCCATTGTTGGGATAAGGTGCCATTAACCTTGTAAATCCCAATCTTGTATTTATTCCATTTATTATATATAATTTGTAATTATCCATGAAGAGATGTACTAGTTTCACCGATAGGGGTAATTTCGGAGTAACTGGAGGTAATTATGGAGTGACTTTTACTATTGGAAAATGTAAAAACTCAAAGTAAATGAGGGTAGGCATGCTCCCTTGAGGAATATACTATTTTTGGCATGTATGACAACTATCATAATGTTTGGTAAGTGAATCTATGATAGGTGCAAGTTGTCATAAGATTCTGAGATTCTATGACGCATATGACAGATATGTTAGTTGTATATTTGCTATATTTAGCCCAAGGTTCCTATCTTGGAAAGATACTCTTGGCTGGAATCTATGATGGTTATGACGTGTCATAATATATTGTAAGAGGCTAGATTTAGTCTTGGGCACCCAACCTTTGTATGACTATTTTTGGATAAGTGTAAGATGCTTGTAAGATAGTAATTAATGTTTACAGGTTGGAGAATCTGAGGAGAGAGAAGGTGAATGCCTAGGATAAGTTGGAAAACTTTTCTATAAGTATTTTCCATGTTTTTGTTGCTGTAATACATATTTTAGGTACTCAGGTGCTGCTGGAATGTTGTCAGATTGAAGACTTGTGGAGAGAGTTATGTAGTTGATGTATTGTACAATCTTGTTGAGATTAATACAAACTTGTGCCTCTTTCTTGGTGAAGTTTTTTACCCACAAGGGTTTTCTCCACATAAACACTATGTCATTATGTTGAGTTCTTCATGTTTGACATCTTTTATGTAGTGGGTTTTATGTTTTGTTATAATCTCCATTGTTAATACACACTTAAAGATTGCTAAAATTTATCTTGAATCAGATTTCCATTAAAGTAGTGTTTCTTTCATTTCTAACATTTGGTATCATAGCCTAGCCATCTTTGACCCTTGGGTGGTAGTATGGAATCTATAGCTGTAGTGGGAGATTTGGTTGTGTTTGTTTTGCAGATCTTGTGTTATTATTATGGTTGCATCCACCATTGCATCAACCTCTCGATTGGACATTGAGAAGTTCAACAGAATGGGGTATGAGTTGTGGAAGCTAAAAATGGAAGATTTGTTGGAATAAAGAAACCAATGGTTGGCTGTTCAAAAAGAGGAGAACCTGATGATATCTCTCAAGATGAGTGGGATAGACTGGATAAGAAAGCATGGGGAACCATCTAGTTGTGTCTTTCAGACTCTGTCTTGTTGAATGTTGCAAAGGAGGAGACCACACACAAGTTGTGGAATCAGTTGGGTGAGATCTATCAAGCCAAGAGTATGGTAAATAAACTTTATTTAAAAAGAAAATTATTTTCCATGAAAATGTGAGAAGGTGAATCGGTTGCAGGACATTTAAATTCTTTTAATTTGTTATTGAGTCAGCTTGATTTAGTAGATGTTGAGGTTAGTGAGGAAGATAAATGTATCTTACTTCTTTTTTCTTTACCCAAGTCTTTGGGAGAATGTTATCCTTGCTATCACTACTAACCTTATGGATCCGAAGTTGGATGCTCTTGTTTCAGTGCTACTGTCATAGGAATTGAGTAAGAAGAGTTAAGATAGTTCAGGGGATGCTCTCAATGTCAGGGGAAGGTTTAAAGAAAGGGCACCTAAAGGAGATCAAAAAGGGGCTAAGGACAAGTCCAAGAGCTAGTCTAAGGATAGTAAAAGGGGACATGTGAAGGAGTGCAGAAACCCAATGAAATAATAGGAGAGTGATTCGGATAAGTCCTCGAATGTAGGTGAAGATGTTTTACTTTTTGCATGTAATCTTGTTTCTAATGATCACTGGTTGGTTGACTTAGGATGCTCATTTCATATGACCTCACATAAGGAATGGTTCTCCACATATGAAGAATATGATGGAGGTAATATCTACCTTGGTGACAACTCTTCATATCTAATTTTTAGGAAAGGAAAGGTATTCTTGTGTTTCAGTGATGGGAGGATTAAAACTCTCCCTAGTGTTTTGCATGTTCCTAGATTAGCTAGAAATCTGATTTTAGTTTCGAAGTTGAATGATTTGGGAATGCATGTGACATTTGACAAGCATGGCTGCAGATTGGTAAGAGGGAACTTAGTTGTAGTGAAGGGGAAGAGATTTAGAAGACTATTCAAGCTTGAAGCCACTATAGTTTATAATGCCTCCTATGTATCTATGGCTAATACTGAAAATGCATGTATGTTGTGGCACCGCAGATTAGGCCATTGAAGCAATAATGTATTAAAAACCATTAATAATAAAGAATTGTTGGATGGTTTATGTTATTCTGATGAGCACCTTGATTTTTGTGAGCATTGTGTGTTTGATAAACAAAATAGAAAATCATTTCCTTCAGGAAGCAATAGAGCAAAAGAGAAATTAGAGATTATACATACGGATGTGTTTGTAACTATGGATAATGAATCTATCAGAAAATCTCATTATTTTGTAACCTTCATTAATGATGTATCTAGATTTACATGGATTTATTTTATGAAGCATAAATCTAAAGTTTTCACTAAGTTTAAGGAATTCAAAGTATTAGTAGAGAACCAATCAGGTTTAAAGATAAAAATATTAAGGTCTGACAATGGAGGGGAATATTTCTCTAAGGAATTGATGAGTTTTGCAAGCATGCAGGTCTATTCAGACAAAAGACAACTCCATATACACCACAACAAAATGGTGTTGTAGAAAGGATGAACTAAACAATTATGGAAAGAGCTAGAAGTATGCTTAGTGATGCACAGTTGGATAAATGTTCTTGGGTAGAGGTTGCGTGTACTGCTTGCTACTTGATAAACAGATCTCCTTGTAAGGTTTTGGATTTGACACCTTATGAAGTGTGGACAGGTAATCTAAACCTTTTGTTTCACATTTAAGGGTTTTTGGATGTGAGGCTTTTGCTCATGTGCCTAAGGAAAAGTGATCTAAGTTGGATCCAAAAGCTATAAGGTGTACATTCATTGGATATGGTGATAATGTTAAAGGTTATAAGATTTGGAATCTACTAACCTGGAAGATTATCTTTTCTAGAGATGTTATTTTCAGGGAACTTAGAGCTATTTTTGAACCTAAGTAGTCAAAAGAAAAAGTTGAAAAGGTAAAGAGAGTACACTTTGAGTTAGAGCAGCAAGATGCACCTCAGGAAGAATAGAATGATGGATTGGTGGGTGACAAAGAAGAAGAAGAGTCAAGTAGTTCTTATGAAGATGAGTCTATTTTTACAGAAGAAGTTGGTGCAGATGATCATGCAGAAGAATGAGTAGTCTCTTACTCCACCCTTGAGGAGATCCACAAGACAACAGAATCTAGTTGATAGGTATAGCTCACCAGATTTCTATTGTGTATATGCTTTATTGAGTACTAACGATGAGCCTAGATCCTACAGGGAAGCTATTTCTACAGATGATAGTGAGTCTTGGTAGTTAGCCATGTAGGAGAAGATGATGGCTTTAGACTCTTGTAACACCTGGGATCTTGTTCATTTGCCCAAAGGAAGAAAGGCCATTAGTTGTAAGTGGGTCTTCAAGAAGAAGTTTGGAGCAGACGGCTCATTGGAGAAGTACAAGGCTAGACTGGTAGCCAAGGGCTACTCCTAGAGAGAGGGAGTTGATTTTGGTGAGATATTCTCTCTTGTTGCTAAATTGACTTCTATTAGATTTCTCTTATCCATTACTATAGCTTATGATTGGGAGATTGAGCAAATGGATGATAAGACTATGTTCTTGCATGGAGATCTTGAGGAAGAAATTTATATGCAACAACCTACAAGTTTTGAGGTAAAAGGAAAAGGACATTGGGTTTGCAGATTAAAGAGGTCTCTTTATGGTCTGAAACAGTCCTCGATAATGTGGTATCAAAAGTTTGACTCATTATTTTTGAAATTGGGTTTTTTTAGAAGTGAAGAGGATCATTGTGTTTACATTTATTGTGTTGATGATTCTATACTGGGTATTTCTTTGTATGTTGATGACATGTTTTTCAGCAATACTAAGGGTATGATCAGTGAGCTTAAAGCCCAACTTTCAGGTGCATTTGAGATGAAGGATCTTGGTACTGCAAGGTATATTTTGGGGATGGAGATCAGGAGGGATAGGCTTCATAGAAAGATTTAGTTGTCACAAAGTAAGTATGTGAATACTATTTTGTAGAGGTTTAGTTTGTAGGACTGTAACCCAGTTAGAGTTCCTTTACCCATTGGTACTAAGATTTCATTAGATATGTTTCCAAAGACTGAGGATGATTTTGAGGATATGTCTAATGTGCCATATGCTAGTGTTGTAGGGAGTTTGATGTATGCAATGGTTTGCACTAGACCAGATATTGCCCAAGTAGTGGGAGTTTTGAGCAGATTTATGTCTAACCCTGGTAGACAACATTGGAACCATGCGAAGAGTGTGTTTAAATATCTTACAGGTACTCCTGATTATTGTTTCATTTATTCTAGTACTGATAGTACTAACAAATCTTTGGACATACAGGGTTTTGTTGATGCAGATTGGGCAGGTGACTTGGATAGTCGAAGGTCCACTAGTGGCTATGTGTTTACTCTTTTTGGAGGTGTAGGGAGTTGGATGAGTAAGAGGCAGCCCACAGTTGCTTTGTCCACCACAGAAGTAGAGTATATGGCTGCTACTCATGTCTCTAAGGAGGCAGTTTGGTTGAGAAGACTATGTACAAGTATTGGTTTTGATTGCAGTATCATTCAGATTGGTTGTGATAGCCAGAGTGCTATTTGTTTGGCCAAGAATCCCATGTATCATGCTCAGACTAATCATGTTGATGTTCAGTATCACTTTGTTCAAGAGTTGGTTACAAATGGAGAGATTGAGCTAAAGAAGATAGACACTCAAGATAATATTGTAGATTCATTGACCAAACCTGTGAGCACAGAGAAATTTGTATGCTACAGAGAGACCATGGCCCTTGTTTCTAGTGCCTGATTATTTTTCATTTGATTTCCTATGGGTTGATTTATAATGTATAATGTCAAGTGGGAGAATGTTGGGATAAGGTTCCATTCACCTTGTAAATCCCAATATTGTATTTATTCCATTTATCATATGTAATTTGTAATTATCCATGAGGAGATGTACTAATTTCACTGACATGGGTAATTTTAGAGTAACTGGAGGTAATTACGGAGTGACTTTTACTATTGGCAAATGAAAAAACTCAAAGTAAATGAGGGTAGGTATGTTCCCTTGAGGAATATACTATTTGTGGCATGTATGACAACTGTCATAATGTTTGGTAAGTGAATATGTGACAGCTACAAGTTGTCATAATATTCTGAGATTCTATGACGCATATGATGGATATGTTAGTTGTATATTTTCTATATTTAGCCCAAGGTTCCTATCTTGGAAAGATACTCTTGGCTGGAATCTATGATGGTTATGACATGTCATAACATGTTGTAAGAGGCCAGATTTAGTCATGGGCACCCAACCTTTGCATGACTATTTTTAGACAAGTGTAAGATGCTTGTAAGATGGTAATTAATGTTTATAGGTTGGAGAATCTTAGGAGAGAGAAAGTGAACACCTAGGATGAGTTGGAAAACTTTTCTATAAGTATTTGACATGTATTTATTGTTGCAATACAAATTTTAGGTACTTAGGTGCTGTTGAAATGCTATCAGATTGAAGACTTGTGGAGAGAGTTGTGTAGTTTATGTATTATACAATCTTGTTGAGATTAATACAAACTTGTGCCTCTTTCTTGGTGGATTTTTTTGCCTACAAGGGTTTTCTCCATGTAAACATCATGTTATTGTGTTGAGTTTTTCATGTTTGACATCTTTTCTGTAGTGGGTTTTATGTTTTGTTACAATCTCCATTGTTAATGCACACTTAAAGATTGCTGAAATTTATCTCGAATCATATTTCCATTGAAATAGTGTTTCTTTCATTTCTAACACCCATTACGAGGTACAAACAAATGGAGGGGAAGACTACAATAGTGCTAGACTATATGAGTACTCCATAAAGAGACATGGATTGGAAATGAAGTCCCCCCAATTGAGGACCATGACATCCCTGAACACAATGCACTAATGCATAGTCAAAATCTATGTATGCACTCTATTACAACTAAGCTCTAAGATTCCATATGTAAGTTATATGTTCTCCCTTATTTCCATAATCTATGTATACTAGCTAATTACACTTCACTACTATTCTAACCAACTTCTATCAAATAGGTAATGATTACCCTTATTTACATAATAAAACAACCATTACTTACTTGAATAGTACTTACTTGCATGTGGTTTCATAGCACCTGCCTCAAGTTCAGCACGACTACTACTATGAATATCATGTGCATGCTCGTCGAGTTCATCATCATAATTATCACTATCAACATTGACATGAAGTTGTATAGTTTTGTAGAGATCTCTATTGACAGGGTCTTTTTCTTTTCATTCTATTTTCATATAATTGCTCTACATGTGGTTTAATCATCATGAAAAAATTAATATAAGTCAAGTAAAGAATGCAAAACCTATAAGTTTTTGTCCAAAATAACATTCTAAGCATGAAGAATTAATAACAAAACATTAGGACATATTAACTTACAACTTAAAGAATGCACAAGCTATAATTTTTTGTCAAAAAGAACATTTTAAGCATGAAGAATGACAAAACATTGAGACAAATAACTGACAACTATTATAAAACCTCAACTTCAACATAACTATGATGACTATGCTACACATTCTTGTCTAGTTCATTATAATCATCACTATCAATATCAGTAGCTCTATTGACATCATGAAGGCATTTTTGTTTTCCTGTTGCTTTGAAAAAATTGCTCTGCATGTGGTTTAACCATCATGCAAAAAAATAGACAAAGCATTCAATATTCAAGTAAAGAATGCAAGCTATAAATTTGTCCAAAAGAACATTTTCTAGACCACTCCAACAATAAAGAAACTAGGTTGGATTCTCCTACACTCAAATTTCAATAATATACATATTAAGAGGCATTTGTATACAAAATTGCCAAACAAGAAGAAATGAGATCAATAGAGCCTCTTACCTCATCTGAATCCATGGATTTATGCTCATTCCATGTAGAAACTATAGGGTTAATGGAGGCAACCAATTGTGAAACTTGGTAATTGAGACCGTATATGCAATCTAGTACATGTTGGTACCCTTCATTTGAGTTGACATGATCTAGAGAGGCTGATCCTACTAGGCATATAATAGATGGCTGTGAAATCTCTATTGATGAACTAGATTTCCACTTCATCCTACTCTTAGATTTACTAGGATCCAGTGCTGCCATATAATTGACAATATCTTCTACACCTACTTCTCTATTACTGTTTTCCAACTAAAATACAATGCCAATTTCAACATATAGTCAGTTCAATAAAAAATTGAAATAAATAACACAATGTAAATTAAACCAAAAAGCCATACACTTACTCCAAATTTGTCCATTTTGGCCTACAACTCACCTGCCAAATGTATATCTAGCCCTCACATTATCTCTTGCTCTCTTGCCTTTGTTACTCTTTGCCAAATATTCTTCATAATGCATAGTTTCTTTCAACGCCTCCCATTGTTTGGGACATAGAGTGGAGTCTAACCTCTCTTTTCCCTCCATGATTGCTTTTCTACAATTGTATCTAAAATTGTTCATCAAAATTCTCATCTTTTGCTTGTAATATTTTCTACGGATTTGTCTGCCAGTAGTCTCAAAAGAATTTACCATTTTTTGTATAATATTTTCCACAGATCATGGATCTTGCTCTGCAAAACTTGATTTGTAATTATCCAAATGGGCCCTACATCTTACACCCAACTTGAAGGCCCACTTTACAGCATTTGGCCCAATGGGCTCACCATCTCTTGATACCTCAAGCAAGAATGGCTTCTTACCTTCTAATTTTATTCATTTTGCATTCCTATTTGTAGATCTGTACAAATCTTGACTCAATCTTTGTCTTTTGACAAAAGCATCCACATCTTCTATTAAACCACTACTAGTATTTTTGGCTGATCCACTAGTTCCATCAAAAATTCTAGATGCAACAGGTGCAATCTAAGGCACAACAGATGCAAGCGGTCTCTCTCCATGACTTTCATTAACTAGAACTTCATACTCCTTAGCCACATCAGGTGTGGCATCAGTAGGTACATCATGAGTATCGATCTTCGTAGATTTCACTTCAAACACATCCTTTAATCTTGAATAAATCATCTACAGACCTGTTGTTCCTTTAATGCTCTAATGTTTTTCAATAATCTCTCTTAGACTTTGTTCTAAGAGATCATCATAATGTTGCACATCACTATGTGTTATATCAGGCTACACATGAACACCATGTGCTATATTAGGCTGCATATCACCATGTACTATTTTAGGCTGCACATCAGCATATGCTATATCAGGATGCACATGATCATCATTGCAACTAATTGTTTTCACCAACTACATTTGTTGAATCACAAAAGCGGTGGCTTCTACAAGATGGCGGCACTGTATCTTTTATTTCCTTTTATTTTTTCTCTGCATTTTCTTTGCACTCTTTTTGTTGCCTATAAAACAAAAAATAATATCATATTATTATAGACATGATATTTCCACAATCCATGATATAATAGTAGAGCTTCTGGTTCCACTATGTATTGCTTTATTTTGCATCAACGTTTTAGATCACACTCCATGATCCATCATCAGGATGAGAAGAAGAGAATGTAAAATAAACTATAGAAGTGGTCTAATAAAAAGAGAGAGATGGGTGGGTAAGGCCTCTCTTTGACCAGAGTCAATGTGACAAAAAGTAAAAATAATAACTAGTTATAAATAAGGGATGAGTTAATAGATAAAAGAAGAATAAATGAATAAGAATAGGGGCTAAAAAATATAAAGGGAGAAGATATAATAACAAGCGAAAATATAAATAAAAAGTTAGGATTAAATAATTATAGAGAAAGAGGATAAAGAGACAGAATAAAAAGAGAAAAATAATAAGTTAAAGAAAGATAGGAAAGATAGAGTAAGGCAAAGTAAAAAATGTTAAAAAGGAAGATGATAATAAAGGAAAGAAACAATAAAATAAAGAGAAAATTAAACAAATTAAAGTGAAATACCAGAAAATAGTAAGTAATAAGTAATATTAGGGTATGAAAATACCAGAAAAGACATAGAAAACCAAAAAAGGAAAAATTCAAATAAATTGAAGTAAAATACTAAAAAGGAAGTTAGGGAAAAAAATGAGTAAGACAAAGTAAAAAATGTAAAAAGGTTGATAATATTAAAAGGAAAGAAACATTAAAATAAAGAGGAAATTAAATAAATTAAAGTGAAATACCAGAATGTAGTAAATAATTAGTAATCAAATAATAAAATACTATATGGATCATAGTAGAAATATTAGGGTATGAAAATAAAAGAAAAGGCATAGAACAGCAAGGAGGAAGAATTCAAATAAATTGAATTAAAATACCAAAAAGGAAGTTAGGAAAAAATAGAGATCAAAAATAGAAAAATCTCGAAGGATATCAAAAATAGGAATTGAAATGGCAAGATAAAATAAAGAGCGAGAAGAAACATAAGAGTAAGAGAAAAGAAATGAAGCTATAGGAAGAGAAAGGGTAACAAATTGAAAAAGACTACAATGCACAAGAGTGAGATGAAAAGGAGAAACAAGAGAGAAAGAGCAATTAAATACAAAGGTATGTCCATAATAAAATAGAAGGGGAAGCAATAAAACACAGAGAAACAAGGAGGAAGCACGAGAGAGAAAAGAGGGGGATAAGAAAGGAGAAAAAATTATATATGTATACATATATAAGTGTAAATATATCTATACATATATAAGTGCTATGCCAAATGGTAAAGGAATACAAAAATATATAAATAGAAGAAGGAGATGAAAAAGAAAACGACCAAGGAGTGAGGGAGAGAGGAGGAAAAATGAACAAGAATCAAGGAAGGATAACGAGGACAAACATAGGAGATAGAGCTAGGGAAAAACAAAGGGTGCAAGGGAAAGAAAGCGGGGGGGGGAAGAGGGTAGCATGAAAGGGGGGTGAGTGGGAACCTAGGTGTAGGAAGCAAGGTGAAGGACTAGGGAGGGGTACATGGGAGGAAGAGCTAAGGAGTGAAAGATGAGGAAGAAGAGGGTGGTGAGGGGGAACATCACTAGGTGGCAAGGGTGGAGAGGAGACAGTAAGAGAGAGAGGGGGGAGAAAGAGGGGGGAGTGAGGAAAAAAGGGGGGGCAGAAGAGGAGAGATGGCTAGGAAAATTTTTACTGGAGAGGCTAGGAGGAGTAAGGGTCGGGGGGAGGGGGTCAGTTTTTGAGAGAGTTTAAAAGAGGGTTCCAGGTGTGGCTTAAACCCCACCCCTCATCTCTGTTGAGGTTGGTAGACTTATTTCTAATGAAGATAGCTTCCTTAAGCTTTCTCTTAAAGAAATTATCTTCCTTGGCAAGGATGAGGCTATCCTCAAGTTTGATGTGATGTTTGGTGTTCAGGGAGTGCTTAGCTAGGGCTGATTTTGTGACCCTAACATGTCTAATATCTGCACAGTGTTCTTTGACTCTCATGCAGATAGATCTACCTGTCTCTCCAATATAAGGAGTGCCACATGAACAGTCGATTCTATAGATGCCTGAGCTAACAAGGATGTCATGGGGGTCTTTGGTGGAGGGAATGAGTTTTCTAATGGTGGAAAGAGGTTTGAAAGCATAGTTGATGCCTTTCTTGTGAAGGATTCTGGCAATCTTATTGGAGATGCCTTCGATGAAAGGAAGGGTGGTACCAAAAACAACATCAAAGTCATTCTTGTCCAGTTTGGAGTTAAGATGGGCTTGGGCTTGTTTAAAGGCTCTCTTGATGTGTTTGTTGTGGTAACCGTGGAGTTTGAAGATTTTGGATAGGTGGGATAGTTCTAGGTTTAAGTGGACAATGTCACATATGCGGAAGGCTCTAGTGGCTAGAGTTTTGAGGACACTAGCCTTGTGTTTCAGATGATGGTGCGAGGAAGCAAGAAGATAGAGGTCAGTGTGAGTGGATTTCCTAAAAACCTGGTGGCCAAGAGAACCATCATCTTTTCTAATGAGAAGCACATCAAGGAAGCGGAGCTCATTATTAGATTCAAGTTCTTTGGTAAACTGGATGTAAGGAGCAATATTGTTAAGGTGATTATGAAAGAGCTCAAGTTGGTTAGGGCCATGCGGCTAATATATGTTGGTGTCATCAACATAGCATTTCCACCAAGTTGGTTTGAGGGGGAAAGAGTTCAAGGCCAGCACTTCAAAATGTCTTATATACATAAAGCTCTTGCCTATAAAATTTCATTAAACAGTGTTAAACAAATAATATACTACTTAGTGGATTTACAACTTGCCTATTTGTCAAATCAAGTCTCAATAAATATTCATTATTCTTGGTCACTTTTTCTCTATGAAGGTGCTCATAATCTATTAGTGAAGTTTTAGCATTATGATCACTATCATCTAATTTGCACCTTATAGCCCCTCTCTTCATTTCCTGAAGTCCGAATAAACAATAATGTATAAATCGACAACTTGAATCAATAAAACTTTATTGAGTTCATAAGTTGATAATTGTTGACTTTCCAATCTACTGATAACTGTAAATGAAAACTTAAAATAGAATTCACTTTACAGATTAAAAAGAATTTGTTGTCAAAAGCCAAGAAGATGTTTACAATTACAAGTATCAGATAAATTTTCTTTAGGGATATATTCACAAGAAAAGAACTCATAAAAACATAACACAAGCAGGATGAAGGAAAAACATAGTCTAGTTCGTCATGAGGTGTGTTAGAACCATTCAAAATTTCACACAGTCCCACTCTATTTCATACATTTTCCTTCCATAAATCCATAATTAGGGATTCATATTCCTTTAAGAATTGTTCCAAGAGTCATTTATGAGCATCTCATATCAGGTCTATTTGAAAGAAATTTATATTTTTGACTATTGATGTGTTTTTGTCTCTTACCACAACCTTGTAGTACATGCAAACAACATTGGTAGGTGTGCGGGAATTAGAGGATGTGAATACACAGTTACCGCTTCCCTGTAGCATGCAGAAAACTTAGTTACGGTGTTGCGGTATAAACTCAAATGGCACATAATATGTTACTGTACCCCTGTGACAGGTAAGGAGATGACCGGTAGCAATGTGGTAGGAAGAGTTAGGATTAAGTGTTCACCGTACCCCTGCGATAGTTTCAAGTCAAGCCTACGGTGTTGTAGTATAAGGAGTTCAAGTAACTGGTAATTAGGGATTCATATCCCTTTTAGAATTGTTCCAGGAGTCATTTATGAGCATCTCATATTAGGTCTATGTGAAAGAAATTTATATTTTTGACCATTGATGTGTTTTTGTCTCTTACTGCAACCCCGCAGTACATGCAAATAGCCTTGGAGGGTGTGTGGGAATTAGAGGATGTGAATACACAGTTACCGCTTCCCTGCAACATGTAGAACATTTTGTTGTGGTGTTGTGGTATAAACTCAAACGACACATAATATGTTACCACACCCTCGTGGTAGGTAAGGAGATGACTAGCAGAAGGTAAGGAGATGATCGGCGACAATGCAGTAGGAAGAGTCAGCATTAAGTGTTCACTACACCCCCATGACGGTTTCAAGTCAAGCCTATGGTGTTACGATATAAGGAGTTCAAGTAACCGGTAATGCTACATACTGTGGCCTCGTGATGCTGATAACTTTGACTGGCGGTAATGCAATAAACAATGAATGGGAGACCAAAGGCTCCTGCAGCCCCGCGATGGTCATGCCAAAGCTTGGTGGTGGCGTGGTAAAAGACATAAGGGATAACATGTATCCCATCATCCCGTGGTGGTGTGCAACAAGGCTTGCGGGGTGGTGGTAAGTGGTGAAGATGAACGTAACTACCCAAGAGGTCCCACAGTCCTGTGATTGCCCTAAGTTGGTCTTGTGGTGATGCGGTAAGGAATTAAATGTCGAAATGACTTCAGTGCTACCCTACAATGGTTATCATTGATGCTTGTAGGATTCTAGTTTTTGAGGAAAGGACTTCAAGTCTTAAAATACCATTGGATTGGATCAAATCAATGGTCTATGTTTGAAAAGAATTGAATGTTGAGATTTGTTGATTTCGTGGCACAAACCAAGTTAATGATAAAATGACTAGGCACGATACAACTTGGGATTTCTTTGTATTTCTTCATTCCAATGAATTTAGTGTTGATTATAGAAGGAGAATTCAAGCTTTGTGTGCTCTCCTTAGGCATTTTCTGACTGGGTAAGTCTATCCTATCACTCTTTGCATAAAAGTTGGTGTTTGGTTTGTGCTTTGTTTTCAACTAGTCTAGTAAAGCAAGTAAAATATCAAAACCCTAGTTCGTAGAGGCACTAAAATATGGCACCTAAAAAATCTGAGTCTGTGAGTAAGAGCATTAACCCCCCAGCTCCCAAGAAATGATGACTTCAACAATTATTGTTCGACATCCTACCAATTTAAATTGAAAAGGGGTGTAAGAAATTGTTCAAGGATGTTGTAGAAGGATGTCGAGATGCCACAATCCCTATCTCTAGATGGAACCTTTTTTGGTATTTTTGTGGAAAGAAAGGTGGGAAACCCATGGAGTTTGGATTTGGCAAAGGTTGTGGTTCCAGATGTATTTGTTGATGTGGATTTGATTAGAACATTGGCACAACACTATCACTCAGCCACCAAAACAGTCAGACTACCAAATGGGTCACCATTAGTGGTTGTGGATAGGAATACAATCATAGACTACTTCATGTTGCGAAAGCAAGCCCTCACACAAGTAGATCTGTAGAAGAGTAAGCAGGAGTACAATAGTTTGAGAAAAACACACAGAAGGGATGAGGTGCCCATGCACATGAGGAAAGGGGCAAATAACAGAAGAATTGAAATCCCATCCATTGCAATTGAACCTTTCTCTGTTGAAGATTTTTTTATCTATTTCAAAAGAACATATTTTTCTTTGTGTTAGGTGTTGGGTATTGATGCCCAAGGTAGAATGCCTATCGGCCTAATGATGATGGTCATAAGAATAAAAAATCCAGAAGCTAATGTTGAATATGATTTTGCAACATTCATTGAAAAGAAACTACATAATGGATTTTGAAATAAGAGAAAACAAAAAGCCCATAGATTTCAAATACTACTCTTTGTTATGTCATTTCATTTTGTATCAAAATAGAAGGAAGTGGCCCAGCATAATGGATTTGAGCATGATTGATGAAAATGGACAAAGATTCCCAACACAGTGCTGGTGTTACAAATGGGATAGTCATTGTAAGAATTGTGACTATGTTGTGTTTTGTGATGATTTCTCAATTAGAATAATGAATTCTCTTGGTAGATTTTCTCCCAGATTGACAAAAGAGATCAGGGAAATGTTGAGGCCTCTTGCCCGTAGGCTAGAACAGGGTCATAGTCATAACTATGCTGATTGGTTTTTCTTGCTAGTTCATACTATAATCAGGGTATATGGGTGTACTTAGGCACCCCTTGTGTTGCCCAAATTTGTGTCAGACAAAATTGTATTCCTTGAATTCATGTGGCAAATGATGTGGATGGAGAAGGATGCAATGAAAAAATAGAAGAAAGGCACATTGCTTCCTGATTCCACAGTGTTTGGTGATTGGTCCATTAGTTTTGATACTTTAGAGGATTTGTAAGATGATTTGAAGGCTAAATATTCTTTGAAACCAAGTGTAGAGAGGGTTTGTGATCCAGAGGGTCACATGAACTTTGTCAGACAAACCATCCTCACAAGAATGGGAATATCCCATCAAATCAATTTTGATGAGGATGTGATCAGAAATCTTGTCACCTTTTAAGAAGTGTATAATAGGGTAAGAAAATGAGAGATTTTTAAAAGGATTGAGGATGATAGGAGAAAACAAAATCCTAATTTTGTTGGATTCTTTGTTGAAGAGAGGGACCCTTTGAGAAGAATAGATCTGATAATTGATAATTTTGAAAGACTATGTAGCATGTCTAAGAAGTAGCCTTCAAAGGCTACCAAGATCAGTGTCAAAAGACCACCAGGAGTTGTGATTCAAGAGCATGCACCAGATGCAATGTCACTCCAGGATCCAGGTTATGTCCCTAATTCACCACCTACCAAAAGGCAAAGGATTGAGGATGTTTCTCCACTAGTTCCATATGAATTAAGTGAAGGAGGGGGTGACACTAATGAAGTGGCTAGTATCCTAAGAAATATGGAAGATGAAGGAGAAACAGATCATCCACTTGTTGGCCAAGAAATAGAAGCACACAAACCAGAGGCCAGAATAGCCAAACAGGTACAAGGGGAGCCTAAATTAGAAGAAAATGAAAGAATTGTGGCTTCTATGGGATTTATGGAGGATGATGATTTCCTTAATTCTCCTAAATTCAAATATTTTTGGCTTAAGACGAAGATGAAATAAATTTAAGAACAAGTGGAAATAAATAAAATGGGTGCTAATGAATCTCAGCATGACCAAATTGTTTCATAAACTTTCAAGAATATGAAAATAGATGAAATAAGTGTTAGCCCTAATGAGGCTAGACAAATGATATTAAGGAGAAACATGTTGATCATTCCTAGGCTTGAGTTGAAGAAAACATTTTTGTTAGACCAAGTTAGGAATCAAGATGACCCCATGCTAGTTTCTGAATTTGACTATGAGGAAGGTATCACTGGTTGTGGTTACAATCCAAAAATAGAGACTCTGGCAATATGAACAACACAAAAGAAAACCAGCAAACCAAGATTACTTGATGTGGTCCAAAAAATAAGGAGAATAGTTGTGGTCAAGACATTCCAGGACACATCAGCAACTGAAGTAGCTACCCTCACTATGCATACTACAATGTTTACACTAGTTGATGTTGTAAAGCTAGAGCAAAGATTGTTTGATTATGAGAGAACTTAGATGGAGATGAATGATGAGGTAAATAGATTGTATATTGAAAATGTAAACCTGAAAAAACAACTGAAGGGTGAGAGTTATTCTTAGATTCAAGCCACTATGCCAATTCAAACACTTGTTCCACAAGAGACTGGTGATACCATAGTGACTATTGAACAATTCAATGTTTTGAAATTGAAGTTGGAAAAAGAAATTGAGGAATTGAAAAGCCAAAATGAGAAAATAAAGAATGAGGTAAAATTGAAAACTCTTCAAGTGTTTGAGAAAATTTTGGAATATAGAGTGAAAATGGTTGTTGACAAGTTGAGAGATGTACATGAATGCTATTCTTCCTTGTCTCAAGCCATGGAATAGTTGAAAGTAAATTTTTCTATTTTAGATCCCTTGTATCAAAGATGGCAATCAACACATCACACACTGATCACTCTATGTAAAGTTCTACAATGGAATCAAGATGCTCCTATAGCTATAAAGCCAACAGAGAAAATGGTCAAGATGATATTGAATGAGTATCAGTATGTGAATGGTGAGAATCAAAGATTACATGCGAAGATTGATTCTTTTGCCACTTTCAAACACCAGTTCATTCCATCAATCCTAACAAAGAATGAAAAGATCAATGATTTTGATGCGTGGAAGGATGAATTTAATCATACAGTTTCTAAGGTCATGGAATTTTTGAAAAAGGATGAAGATATCAATATTCTCAGCTTCAACATCATTCTAGACAGAGTAATTGCTTTGGATGCTGGATATACAAAGTTTGTAATTGATGTCAAAGAATTGTTGGACAAGAAGTGGAAGGATCACTAGGCCAACTTGCTCCAAATTCAATATTATAAGTGGCCTAGTGATTTTACTATGTTTGAATGGCAGGAGAAGTATCTTTGAGCTGATGAATAGATAGGCTATAGATGTAGGGGAGCAATGAGCATCATGGACTCATGACTACATAGTATACCAATGGGAGAAAGAGTATTTGACTCCTCTAGAAGAAAAGGGCCTTGAAGATGTTGCAGTGGAAGAACCAAGCCTTCAAACACTGTATCATGGAGAGGGGGACTTTGCCAAATCATGATGATCATGGGTCTCCTATGTTGATTAATAGACTACAAGTGTATTGCAAGTGTTGCGGGCTTCCAATCAATATTGTCTGCTTTCTCTATTTTCTCTTAATTATGTTTTAAGAAAAATTAATGTTTAGTTTATATGAAGAGGCATGAATTTTGACAAGATGCCATATTTTGTAACAGTCTAAAGCTTGTTGCTTCTCTTATAAAAGAGATACCAAGACCAAATTTTGATATCATCATCATAGGCATTTATAGAACATGTATGAGGAGACTTTTGTTATATTGTAATATCTATTTGAAGCAATCAATGGAGAAGAAGATTTAATCTAGTGCTTGAATTCTGGTTAAGATATATAAGAGATCATTTCTTTGTTTGTAATGAGGAGGCTTAGTTCACCTAATGTTAAGATTTCTATATGTATTATTCAATCACATATGTTCGTCATTGTTTCCTTCACACAAGCATATTCAATGCATGTGGAGGATAGAATCTGTATTACAAACTAAAGCTATCATCTAGGACATACAAGAAAATTCTACCATCTAGAAAACATATAGGACATACAAGAAATTATATTCTAACTAAACAAAATTAATTTCAACCAAAGTAAGAAAACTAAGAAGAATGATTGAACCTAACTTTAAATGCACTTCAAATCAGTAGTGAACATCTCAAGTTTTGTATACAATGTACCAGCAAAATAATGATGATTACATTCATAAATGTATCAGTAAAACAATAGTGAATAAATGTACCTATAATTAGATCTTTATTACATTCAAAAATAAATTACACCATACATATAACCAAAGTTTAGGTGATAAGATAAGCTCTTAAGGTGACAAAACATCATCATAATCATCTCCATTGCCAGCAAGATCAAAATCTTTATCACTCGTGTCTGCATCTTCTTTCTTTTCTTCCTCATCCTCATTTATGACATGTTGCTCATTCTCTCTCCCAATCTCTTCATTGGTAATCAAAATCTCTTCTTCAAACACCCCATCATCGTCTTTATCCACTTCTTCGACTATTTCTTGTAAATTAACATATTGCCCATCAAGCATTATATCGACAACTTCCATGAATTTTTGTTTGGAACAAGATTTTGTTTGAATGACATACAACCATCCTAGGCTTATTACATCATCACTTAGAAATGATTGGTTAATTTCAAGAGGGGAAACATACAACTCGTCCATCTCTGATAAAAATTGCCCTATATTTGCGCGTACAAATCCATACTCATCAAATTGTACTGCAGATGGTCAGATCCACTTACATTTTAATAATATAGGACTATTTTCACCAAAATCCACTTGAATAATTTCTTGGATGAATCCAACATAAAATTTCTTCTCAGTTTTATGAAGAAATTCAGCACTAACAACACAATCACAATTTGTCTTTCCTTTGTCTTTTTCTTCCACTCTTAAATGACTACCATAGGCCCACATTCCACTAAAACACATAGCCCATACATGTGGAGATTGTGAAAGATCACTTTCCTCCGTTGTTACATCTTGACCTTCTTCTTTTGCATGACTACTTGCATTAGCAATCCATTCTTCAAATTTTGGAAAAGAATCACCTCCAATCAAATCATGACATTTGCACTTTTGAGGTCGATGTTGCATCCAAGTTTGATTCTCTTCTTCATATTTTCTACATAGAATATTAACCTACAAATAGTAAGATTATTATTATAAATGTGTAAATGCAATTGAATAAATAAATTATTGTGTAAATTTTTTTTACCTATGTGACTTATCAAACAAAGTTATGTTTTGAAGAATATAGGCATGTATCACACTTCTTTCTTGATGTGATAGCTTGAAGCGACATCCATTGCCTTCTAATACTTCACCTGCAACTTTTTCATCTTAGTCATCATCCCATACACATTGATTGACATTTTTAAAATCTATCATATATTCTGTGCAAAATCCCATGGCCTCTTGCATTGAATATCCCTTGGACATGCTGCCTTTTGGTTTTGCTCTAGTACAAACAATATTTTTCAAAACCTTCATATATCGTTCTATAGGATACATCCATCTCGTTCTTACTAGGCTACAATGCTCTAGTTCATATTCTAGATGTATCAAAAGATGCATAGAAATGCTAAAGGTTGTTGGTGGAAATTCCTGTTCCAATAGACAAAGGACTTCAACAACCTCCACCCTCAAATTATCAAAGTTCGAAGGATCTAATACATGTAAACTCATTCTCTTTAATATTAGGCCCAACCTTATCACTGCCAATCTTGGCCCCTTTGCCAAACTTGATATATTTACCACAATAGGTAAAATATTCTTGATTATGACATGATAGTCATGGGTCTTGAGGCCTCTTAAGCCATTAATGTTAGTTTGGCTTCTAATACTACTACTTACATATCCAGTGGGAAAGCGAGTCTGAGACAACAACTATAAGAATTGTACATGTTGTTCCTTTGTCTAGACATAAGGAGCACTAGATTTTCTATATTTTTCATCAGCACATTTTTCAACCCAAAGATTTTGACAAATCTTTAGTTGTCGAAACCCTTCACGTGATGAAACAGTATCAAAAGCACCAAAAAGAGTTTCTATAATAGCATAGGCTATATGTTTCTCAGTATGCATAAAGTCAACAATATGCCTAATGGCTATATCCTTAAAGTGTGGCAACTTATAGAATATGCACAACCGTTTTACACCACTTTCACTACATGGATCATATCTACTACCAACAATCACATCATTTTCAATAAATGACATTCTTTTTTGTCCATTCTCAACAATGTAAGTACTTGTTATTAGCAATGGTGCTTCACGATTCTCTTCTTGACCATTGAGTCGTGTTTTTTGTCAACGATATGGAGGATCCATTTTAAGGTAAGCATGATGTCCACAATAAATACACTTACGTAAACTTCTTTAGTGCTTCACAAAATCTTTAAAGTTGTAAGAAGGACATCCATGGTATCCATGAACACTAAGACTAGACAATGTGCCATATGTAGGAAGATCATGAATTGTAAACAATAAGGAAGCTCTTAAAGTGAATTTGATTGAATGACCATCCCTTAAAGATTGAATTGCTTCAATTCCTTTCCACAATTCCATTAGCTCATCATATAATGGCTCTAGATAAGCATTGATTGTATTTGAAGTCACACTTTTCTTTCCTGGTATAATCAATGATAGCATTAAGAAAAATGGTTTAGTTTCTAACCATGGAGGTAAGTTATAATTTATTAAAAACACTAGCCAAGTTGACCATTTAGTACTTTGATATGAGAATGGGTTCACCCCATCTAGAGCCAAACCCAACCTTATATTATGAGGATCTTGAGAAAAATTGGGCCATCTATTATCAAATTCCATCCACATCTTAGAATCAGGCACATGTCATTGTTTCCCATTGGTGCTCTTATTTTGGGCATGCCATTGCATAAGTTCAGCAATGTCTCTAAACCTATACATTCGAAGTAATCTTGGGATTATTGGAAAGTGGCAAAGAACCTTTCTAGGAACCACAGCTGATTTCAACCCTTGTATATACCTTCCTTCATGACATTTTGGACATTCACTCTCACCTGTAAGATTATTGTGAAATAATACACAACCATTGACACATGTGTGGATGTTTTCATACCCTAATCCTAGCTTAGTGATTTGCTTTTTACATTGACTTCATTTTGTTGGCAATGTGGAGTTAGGTGGTAACAACAAACTTAATAATGTCAATAATTGATCTACACTCTCATTTGTCCAACCTTTCACCACTTGCAAGTTAAGAGCTTGAAGGATTGTTGTCAAATGACTTAACTTGCAATTAGCATACATAGGCTTTAAAGCATCCTCCATCGACTTGGTCCAATCATCATCTAGAGCCTCATTCAACATTCTATCAACTTCAAACCCTTCGTCTAACATTGTTGCCTCTTCATCTATGTTTAGTGCCACTTCATCTATGTTTGTTGCCTCTTCGTCTCACACTCTACAATTCTATCATATCTTCATAATAATTGTAATCCCAAGGGCTTATACCACTATGCCCATATCTTATCATATGTCAAAGAATCAAGTTTCTTTTTCTCACCTTTCCACCATGATAGTCTTTACATGGAGATGGATATTTCTCCATGTCCCTCTTATTGGCTACTCTCTCATCAAATGCATGGTATTGATCCATATTCAACCTTTGACATTGATCCATCTGTAATGTTCTACACATAAAAACAAAAATCTAGCTTTCAAATGCATTTGGTTTGGTAGAATTTCATCAAGTTTTGTGTGAGATATTACATTTTTGGTGAGTGTAGGTCTAAACCCTACCTAGGGTTTCTAGAGAGCAAAATTTGATCATGGGCAGAGTTTCCACCATCTAAAAATCCTAAAAATTGGTGGAAAGCTCTATCCCATGCCTATCCACATCCTTGCAAGAGGACAACTCATGACTAGCACGTGTGAAGAAGATATGATTGACTATGTGTGTAGATTTGCTATGAGACAGTCCTAAAACCCTAGGTTTTTTGTTGCTTTGAATAATCTATGCACTATATGTCAATGGAGGGCTGAAGAATCATAGTGGCATGTTGTTGGGGCCTACACAAGCCTAGGAATTCATATGACAAGTGTTCTTACCTTAGTTTGGAGTCATCACCTTGAATGCACCTAGTGGCAGCAAGACCTAAATTACATAAATCATTGTGTTACTCACTTGGTTAGGTCATGTACGTTTGGAAACCCCTGGAAGATGTTGTAATAGGTCTGAATAAACCAAGTTACCCATATTCCATGTTGTCTTCAATGATTGAGTGTCACTAGGGTGTTGTTTCCATGTTTTAGGCTTAGGAGCAAATTGTCAAGAATGAACAAGGGTGCAAATTTGCATCAAGTGTATTGAAACTTTGTTTGGGATGTGTTAACGTTATTGTGTGTGATTCCTTCCTCTGCATAATGTTCTACCTCTACATAAATCTCTATGGTTAGTTTTGTGCATTTTTTACTTATAGGATTCTCACAATTAGTGAAAAAGGTAGTGTTCATGAAGGAATAGAAAAGATGCATAGAGCCTTTGAATTATACATGTACTGTGCAATGGCATTGAATCATTTAGCAAACCATTTTTTCTTCACAGGGAAGCATTTTCTTATGAAATAGTTGACTAAGATAGCTATTATTTCAACTAACCACCCTCTCATGAAATTTCATTCATATTATAATCTTGCATGATCTTATCATAGTAAAGGTGATTATGACACCATTGGCTACTACTACATGGCATTAGTCAAGGAAAGCCAGAGACCACATGATTTTGTAGATAGGTTTAATTAAAGCTGGGAGATCTTAAGAGTTCTCTCTCAAATTTTGAAAAGGTTATGGAGGTCCACCCTGAGAACTTTGAGAGCTTAAAAGTTGTAGGCCATATATATGCTCAGCAAGGGCAGACAGAGAAGGCTTTGGAAATTTTAAGAAAGGAAACTCGCATAGATCCACGTGATGCCCATGTATTTATCAAGATGGGTGAGTTATTAATATCATCAGACCCCAGTGCAGCCTTAGATTCTCTTAAGACAGCAAAGTCTCTTCTGAAGAAGAGCAGAGTAGTACCCATTCAATTGTTAAACAACATTGGGGTTCTTCATTTTGAGCATGATGAACTAGAGTTGGCTCAGCAAACTTTTATGGAGGCATTAGGAAATGGCACTTGGGTTGAATTCATAAATAAAAGCCTCAGTGCCAATTATGCAGTTTTTCCTATGCTCTTTAAGGATATGGAATTATTCCATTGACTATAAGAAGGTGGTGTTTCACTTGAGCTACCATGGGATAAAGTCAACACTATTCAATCTTGCTAGATTGTTTGAATAGCTACATGACACTAGAAAATAAAATATTTTATACAGGCTAATATTGTTCAAGTTTCTTGATTATGTGGATGCATATCTACATCTTGCAACCATGGCTCAGGCTCGGAATGAGATCCAACTAAGCCTAGAATTGATTGGGGATGCACTTAAGGTGGATATAAACTCATCAAATGCTTTATCTATGCTTGGTAAAATGGAACTGAAAATAGATAACTAACTTAAAGAAAAAGAAATAATTAAAGCCACACAAAGTGAATCAGATGCAAAAAATTCTTATATTGACATTTCACTTGGAAATTGGAATTATTTTGTAGCTTTTCTCAAGGAAAGGAGGGATCCAAAGGTGGAGGCACAACATCTTGAGAAGGCTAGAGAATTGTATTGTAAAGTGTTGGCATAGAGACTAGGAAATGTTTATGCTACAAATGGGGCGGCCATTGTGCTAGTTGAAAGGGGTCAATTTGATTTTGCAAAGGAAATTTTTAAATAGGTACAAGAAGCTACAGCAAGAAACATCTTTTATGAAGTCCAACTTCAAATTCATTGCAACAAACTCTGAATTTGTTGCCTACCTTTTCAGAAGTCTCTAGGTCCTCTCCTCTTTATCACCCATGCATGTAGCTACTATAACTCAAAATGCCTCAATATGAAGTAGCTCTGGGAAGGTACTTTCATCTCTACATTCCAAACCTTTTTTTTGGTGAGTCCACCACAAGCAGCTCTGAAGGGTTGGAGATATTCCAAGCATGAAGAGCATGTTAGAGTGCTTGCAAGTGAAGAGTGTGATGGTGATGGTGATATTCAGTAAGGAGTTGGAGATTTGAATGCAAACAGAAGGAAGATATAGAACAAGATATAATGGTGATGCAGATAGCAAAAAATGTGGCAATACATCCCACCAATAATTTCTTGAAAAGTTCTTTTTAAAATTTTGACTAATTTGTATTTGGGTGACTAACTATTTAGTCATTTTATTTCTGTGATTAAATAATTTTTTAGTCAATGGCCAAATTAGTCATTTATTTACTCATTTATAGCTGAGTTGCAAAAAAATAGTAGAATTTAGTCATTTTTAGTTGTTGTGACTAAAAGTTTGTCACTTAGTCATTTATTTGCCAAAATTCTACTAGTGAAAGCAGGTACAGTGGACTAGGGTTCCCACTCATTAGTCCCTAATTTTTCTACACACTAAACTTCAAAATCTGGTATGTACTTGGTTGTCATTTGATATCTTTATGTGCGGTCATTTTTCGTAATTTGTCTGTTTGTTTACGATTTTATGAAATTAGGGTTTTGAGCATAAGTAGACTTAATTGAGAAACAAATTCACACTATTCCAATATTCCTCCATGTTCCAAGTGACAAAATATCTATAGTCTGGAGTTCTCTACTCGGTTCAATGTCCTTAAATGTTTAGTAGTGAAAGGAGGATCATGATAAACCCTTGAAACAAAAACTATCAACCTCATCATGCCTCTTTTTACATTAAACATTTTGGTGAACCCATGTTTTTAATTAATTTTCCACCTTGCTGAGTGTTGTACTTTAGACTTTTATTCATTCATTTCATTTTCATCTTATTGCATTTGAAAAATTACAGAAAAAATGAAAAATTGGAAAATTTTGAAAAAATTGGCATTTTTAGCTTGCATTTTCAAATAATTTGAATTAGTATGCATTTAATTCCATTTAATTTCTTTTATTATCATTAGATCTGATTTAAATTACATAAATTCATCATTAATCAATTTACATTGCATTTTCATGATTAAATTGTTAAAAATTGCTTGAAATTGTGCATTTTTCATATAACCTAGTTTTGCATTAGCTAGGGTTTGTAGTTAAAATATTGTTTCAGATTTTACTACCTTTTCAAAACACTCAATAGGACTAATTTCTACTTATAGTGTTTCATCATAGTGGCTTTCTTGCAAAATTTCATGTCTAGGGTTTGAAAACGTTGCATTTTCACTAGATTTGGCCTTATCGTCTCTCTAGAATTACATCATAGGCATGTTGTGAAGGATTTTTATACATTAATTGGCCATTATCATGGTTATTATATGATAACCCTCCTCAAACTCCTTACAACAGCCTTTCTATTAGGCCTTTACATTGAGAATTGGTGAAAAATTACATGATTTTGATGTATTTTCACTAGGTTTTGACTTGTCATCATTATAGGATTGCATTAAAATCATGTTTTGAAGGATATTGTTGGCTTATTGGACTGATATTAGACATATTATTTTCTTCTCCTCATCAATTTCCTTACAACACCTCTTCTTTCACTTATTTTCATTGAAAAAAAAAGTTGAAAAATCAAGCATTTTGGATCTTAAACATATCTTTCTCCTAGGGTTTGTTCTATTAATTTGTGCATTGAGTGTTGCATGATTTTTTATGAGTATTATAACTCACTACCCTAATAGAAATATCCCTTTAAGAAGAAGTAGAAGATTCATGGGATCTAGTGCTCCTTAAGAATATGATATTCCTACCTCTAAAAATCCATTGAACACCTTCTTTACAAAAGGAGAGGCACAAATTTTGCAAGACATTATACCTCATACAACCACTATGGAAGATCAAGTATTTCATGATGTAGAGGACACTATTGAGGTTGTCACACATGTACATAATGATAAAATAAACACACTTGATAAAGAGTTAGTTGATTTCCAAGGATTTGTTGAAAATGAAAGGATAGCGGAAGAAGCTATACCTGTGATTCACAACATAAGAGAGTTGATAAAAGAAGGACAAGATGGTATTAATGTTATTCAATGATTAACGCATATAGTACACAATAATGTCATGACGGATGAATGTTTGAATGGTATTAATAACATATCGTCACCATCTCACACAAGTATCGGCACCTATACCTACTACAAGAATATCTACATTTACATCAATGATTTTAACTACTATACAAATGCTTGTAGTAATACTACCACTGGTATTGGAGTATCTAATGGCACTAATTCACAAAATTACAAAGCTGTGGGATTTAGATATCAAAACTTGGCACCTAAGGTGACTTCTTCTATGAATAATTACTCTCAACCACCTTTCCATCCCACTTATTCTCAACCACCTTCCACTTATCACTATGTTCAACCACCACTAAACTATTCACAGCCTCCTCTTATCACTACTCAGGTTCAATCACCTCCACACTTTGGTTCTAATTCCTCACAACAAACTGCATATCCCAATCATGCCATCTTAAACCAACTATTGCAACGAATGACTTCTTTACAACAAAAGGTGACAAACTTGATGAATTCTTCACAACCTAATATACCAACCTATCATGCCTGTAATCCCCTATCTTATGCAATCTTGAGAACTCCTTTGCTTGAGAGGTTTGAGACTCCTCGCTTTGAAAAATAAGGTGGAAAAGGTGATCCTAATACTCATGTGGCAGCATTCATAGCTATGTGTAGTGATTTTTACTTTGAAGAGGATTTTATAGCAAAACTTTTCATTTGATTTCTTAAGGATGCTGCTTTAGAATAGTTTTTCTCTTTACCTCCAAATTCAATACACTCTTTTTCGCATTTAGTTGATCAATTTTTGCAACATTTTCAAGCAAACATTGAACCTCAAGTCTCTTGGATTGATTTAGTTCATTGCAAGCAAGGTCCGAATAAGAAGTTAACTAAGTTTATTAGTTGGTATCAATCTCTCTATTGACAAATTCAATATTAGATGAAGGATGAGGATGTTTAGAAGGTGTTTATTACAAATATACAACCTAACATCCATGATAAGATTCTCTTGATGAAGTATAACTCCTTTCAACATTTATGTACTTCCCTTCATGATTACCAACTTTTGTCTAGTTAGTATGAAAACCAAAACTCATCGAATCAAGTTGGTCAATCCACAGGTAGACCTTCACAAAACAACTTTACGAGGAATAATAAGAGTTTCATCAAGATTAATGGACTGAATTCAAACAACTTTTCACAAGTGTCTGTTATCACTAATCTAAAGAATGCACCATTTCAACAAAGAAAGTTTACTCCAATATCTAAATCCTATCATTCTATCATGAATCAAGTTGTGAGTAATAACCTCATGAAGTTTCCTCTAATTAAACCATTGGATCCTAGTAGAATGCAAGGACCTTATTTCAATGTTAATTCTTTTTGTCACTATCATCAGCAACAAGGACATGATACTGAATGATGCATGCATCTTAAATATGAAATACAAGACCTCATCGACTCAAATGTTATATAGGTATTAGGTGTGAATGATAATGGGAATAAGTTGGTTGCTCCACAGAATCAGAATTTACAAATCTTTACTAATCCATTTCCTAAGCATACCAATAATAACATGGAACAAAAGACACTTGAAGTAGAAGATGACTATTTGAATTACGATGAGATAATTGCTACAATAGAAGTGGATAAGGAAAATACTGAATTATCACCTTGTCCACGAAGAAATGGTATTTATACTGAGGTTCCTCCTCCGTTATCCCTTCAAGGATCGAGAGATAACCAGAACACATTGGAATGAAAAATGGAACAACCGAAGCAAGAAACTTTGAGAAAAGAAATGATTGAGATAGTACAAGATAGTCCTTGTCACTACGATAGACAAAATCAAAAAATAAGAGAAATAAAAATTGGAAAAGAGTAAAACAATTATCATCAGTTGGAAATAATAGTGGTTCTCCTCCTCACAAGCAACAAAAGATCTCACATACACAAGGATATGACAAACAAGAAACACATGGACTTCCTAACAATAAAGAACACTTTAATAAGAACCACTCAAGTTTCGCAAAAAACTTGATGGAGCATCTCTCCAAGATGCTCACAAGTTCCAAATTCTAGACTGGTTTTACTTATAGGTAAGTATTTCTAACTTTGGTGGTCACCTACGTTGTAGCATCATCAGCTAGTTTATATGACCTCCCCTCTCATGTTGTGTTTCCCCCGTGATGTGTTATATGTTGTTTAGGCCTCCTAGGATGACCCTTGATACTCTCGTAAGGTCAAGGGTACCGAGAGACTGCTTCTGTTGTGACCCTTCTTCTATTTGTATCATCATTCTTCTATATTGCTTCTCCTCTATTTTCATTTGTTGTGTGTTGTGTCTGATGGCTATAGTGTTGCGGTTGGTGACATGGGTGCACCCTCCTATGTGATTGTCCCTAAGGCGCTTGTTCTCCTCTCTTAATTTATTGTTTACCTTCCTCTAGTGGTTCTATCTAGGTAGCGGATGATGAAAAATATATAATACTGATATGGACCTAGTGTCCCTTCAGCAAGAAATCAAAAAATGGACCTAGTCCATACATGATGACAGAGTTGATATATATATATATATATATATATATTATCCGATGCTTGACTAGTAGAATTACTCTATGTGCTATCCTGATGTTGTCTTATCGCACTTACAAAACATAACAATACTGCTGCTCCGTGCACTTTGTCTATCTTGGATCTTGCTTTTCTCGGCTCTCTATGTGAATGATTACATGCATTGTTGTTTATCATGATTATATGAATGCTAACACCTTTTCTTGGAGAAAATTGTGTGTTTGTGGGAACATTCGGCAATCATAAAGTACATGTCACCTCTGGGGGGGCATGGGCTTTGCAAGAGCTTGTGTTCCCTTGTGTGTTTTCTCTCTACCTTAATGTACTTGATATCAATACATGATATCAACCACCTTAAGGTGGGGGCATATATAAAGTAAGTTGTCTGATGATTTTGGTACTAAAAAAGTGTGTTTGAAACCCTCCACAGAGGTGGGATGTTGTACCTCTGAGTGATTGCACATCTTTCTTTCTTTAATATTGCAATCATTTAAGTCCTCTGCGGAGGCAAGGACGGTGTATTTCTTGAGGAGATTGCACATCCTGCCATTTTCAAAAAGTCCTTCGAGTAGGCAGGGTGGATGTGAGACTATCCTAACCCTTAAGCATGTCTTCAGCAATTGTTGTGGCGAAGCCTAGTCATTGGCGTGTGCCTGTAATGTGCCTGAGATGGTTGCGAACCTAGAAATAGGTTTCTTCCCTCACTTGTTTGCTGTGTTTTCTCCATGCCTTCCATGTGTGTGTGTATGGCATGTTTGTTCCCAAGCATAGTTTCAAGACCAGTGGTGATGAGCTCCTCCTATGCTTTGGGGTTTGTATGGCGTGTTTGTTCTCAAGTGTAGTTTCAAGACTGGTGGTGATGAGATCCTTCTACACTTTCAGATTTGTTTGGCATGTCTGTTGCCCCTTATGCAATTTTATGCAATTTTAGACTAATGGCGATGAGCTCCTCCTCCATTTGGGATGTGTGTTTACTTTCCATGTACTTGCATTTGCATTTATATATAAAAATATAAAAAGAAATAGTCACTGCATTCATTGTATTCACAGTTTTTTGCATGTCTTCAATGCTATCTTCTCTGTGTTTTGTGTGAATGTTGTTATCTTCTTTGTGTTTTGCATGCTTGTTACTGTCTTCACTATGATTGGAGTGTCTTCTCCGTGCTTGGCGTGTTTGTTGTGTTTTGTTGACCTTAATTTAATGCATGTATTGGCCTTGCATTTATAAATACATTAAAGTGGGGACTAAATGTTACATCAAAAAATGTCTCCTTGGGGGATTTTCTCTCCTAAGGTTTAGCTCTTGGGTCCTTTAGAATGTATTCAGGTCATCTTGCATGTTAATGGTGACTCCCGATGAGAAAACCCTGAAGTTTAATGGTGAATGGGACCAAGGGGATGTGCTTAACATAAATCCTACCTAAAATATGGGGGAGGACTTGGGCGCTTGCGCCCTAGTCCTGCCCTATTTTAGGTTAGGACCTATTTTCATGTGTTGGTTATATGACTGTTATTAGGTCCTATGCCGACACCTCAAGTTTGAATTACAAAATTCTTAGCGAGAATGTTTGTAGTTGCATATATAAGCATGTTTAGGAATTCATTTGTAAAGTAGAGAAGATGATTGTGAACTTTAGGCATACTTGTGATTTCAAGATATTCATTGTTGCAAGAGCAAAGCATTGTTATCATGTTTGTGATTGCAGATTTGACTTCATCTTCTCATGTGATTGAAGAGCCTTCATTTATGTGAGATCTACACTATAAGGTGATATCTATTGTGTTTTCTAGATCATTTATCATTCAGATTTTGCCTCTATCCCATAGGGATATGCACTCTTTATCTGACAATGGTGTTCGAAAGACTTGAATGTCTCTCCAGGGCTTGACTAAGGCAAGCCTCTAAACACCACAACCCCCAACCCATTTTCTATGATTGTAGGTTACAAGTTTCAGAAGTGATAGAAGTGGAGTTGCAAGAAGGCATTATAGACTATCAGAATTGTAGATCTGAGAAGAAAACTAGGGATTGGACTTGGGCACCCACTCATTAGTCCTCCAAATTCCAAAGTGGTGAAATCTCTGTGACAACAGGATTGGGTTGTAGTCATTCTTCAGAGATCCCGACAAAAAGAAGGTACAGTGGACTAGGGCACTTGCTCATTAGTTCCTGACTTTTCTGCACACCAAACTTTGAAATCTAGTATGTATTTGGTTGTGATTTGATATCTTTGTGTGCGATCATTTTCTGTAATTTGTCTATTTGTTTACGATTTTATGAAATTAGGGTTTTGAGCATAATTAGACTTAATTAAGCAACAAATTCACACAATTCCAATCTTCCCCTATGTTCCAAGTGATAGAAGAACTATAGTAGAATTCTCTACTCAGTTGAATGTCCTTGAATGTTTAGTGGTGAAAGGAGGATCATGATAAACCCTTGAAACAAAAACTATCAACCTCATCATCCCTCTTTTTACATTAAACACTACTGACATTAAAAAAATTGAAAATATCTTCTTGGGAGGAGTTACATTTTCCAGAATATTTTGGGGTGGTCACTCATTCCAGATAATGGAGGTGAGTCAGGGTTACATGAGCAGGGGTTCAATAGTGTAGATGATGGCTCTAGCTTGTAGATTTTTATAATTAGAAAGCCCATGTGGTTGTAGCTAGTAATTTTCTTGAATATTGTAATTTCATTACATTGAGATAATATAAAGTGGGTGTTTCTTTCTTGTATTCACTATTTTATTCTCTATTATTGTTGTGTGTTTAGGTTGGTAAGGGGAGTACCCCTTCATCATTACCAATCTAACAACTCTTCAAGGTTCAAATTATTGGAATAATTAGGAATACATCTACTCTAGTCCTCTTCCAAGTACTTGATATGGCTCCTTATTCAATTTCAAACTCCACAATAGAGTTTGCTTCTTGTTCTTCATCACCCTCCTCAACCCTAGGGTTAGTGTTTCTTATATGATCTTGTTCAAAGGCATCCATTTGGTTCTACATAGCTTTTGTCATCTCATACATCTCTTTCATTCTCCTAGAAACATTGACAATACCATGCCCTCTCTTTGGCAGCATCTTGAATCTAATTTAAACTACCTTGGGTTGGTGGTCTATCCATAATCACCTTGTAAACTTCCTCACAACAAATGCTCTACAAGCTTCTAATGGGCTACCACAAGTTTTGGTGATCTACATAAAAACACTTACAACTACCTCAAACTCAAGGATCCATCCATAAGACCTTTCAAAGTTGCCTCACTTTGGAAAAAACAAACTTCATCCTTTTCTCTCTTCAACCCTCAAGATTCTAAACCTTAGGCTTTAATACCACTTGATGCAATTATGGGTAGAGAATCCAATGAAGGACTTTCCAACCATTCAAGAAATTTTTTTTGAATTAAAATTCATTTACCATTAATTCAATGAGATACATTTTAGTACAATTTTGTGGCCTAGGGAGCCATCAAAGTTTGATTTACAACATTTTCAATTTAAAAAACCAATAGCGGCAACAATATTATCAACAAAAATATTATATATGGATCACTGTTTAGTTTGAAATATATCAAAAAGTAATAAAAAAGTAATATATTATTGTTGAAAGTTACTACAAATCTTCTTCCACCTATACATTATTAGTTATTACCCTTGAAAGTAAATGTCAGTCTGTCAAAAATCCCTTCTAGTGTCTTTGTATCATTGTATCTATTCATCTATTCCTCTATCCACACTAGCAACTGCCTTCTCCTGTTCAACCTATAGGATCGTGCTGGGCTTGTTAGTATCACTAGACTGAAAGAAAGTTATGCCTTCAATCCCTTGACTATTTTCTTATGCCCCCTAACCTTTGTCTCTAACTAGACCCTCCA
This sequence comes from Cunninghamia lanceolata, assembly GCA_027924645.1. Classification (NCBI taxonomy): domain Eukaryota; kingdom Viridiplantae; phylum Streptophyta; class Pinopsida; order Cupressales; family Cupressaceae; genus Cunninghamia; species Cunninghamia lanceolata. Next base: position 2,254,943 of record BSBN01000802.1, on the reverse strand, counting down.
AGTACTCTTTGTTGTCACTGGCATCATATGAGTCCACTCCTCTAAATGTATCTATTGGTGGAGAAACCTTGAGTTGACTATTATCTACACTGAAGTTTTGGAAGGTAAACTCAAAGTCTCTTAATGCCTCATCTCTAAGTTTTTCAATCTTGTGTTGCTTGCAGTACATGTTTTGGAAATCTATATACTTATTATTGAAGTTTTGATTTACCTTCCTCAATTCATGAGGCCAAAATTTTGCATATTGTATGTCTGCCCTGTAGATCACCTTAGACCCTTCATTTATTATCTTCATGAACATCTCTATTGGAATCTCCATGGTCATGACTACCTATACATAGATATTAGAAATCATGAGTCTAAAGCTAGATCTAGTAAGATTCCTCCTCTTGCCTTGGAAATGATCCCCATTTCTTTTTTTCACAACAACCATAATATCTTAGTAGATAAACATAACCAAAATATGTTAAACTTAACACTCAAGCCACTAATGTACCCACAAAGAATTTCTTTCCAACTTAGTTTATTCAAGGAAGACCAATTTTTAATATTACCCATAAAAAGTGACCAGAATTTAACAACAAAAGAACATTCAAAGAAAATATGATCACAAGACTCCACAATTTTACACATAGGACAAACAATTCTATCAAACCCAATGGGAAGTTTTTTAAGCATCAAGAGCCTTCTAAAGCTTCCTTTTTTAGGTTCTAAGAATTTGGACTAGAACTGACTAAAAGAGGAACACAAAGCTTTATGATCTACATTAAGCCCCCATACCCTATTTCTATGCTCAAAAACCTCAGGGGAATTTTTTTAATAGCATGTAAAGTTTCTTAGAATCCCCCTTTAGAAATTTAGTGCCATCTTCCTAGACCAGCTTTCCCAACCAATCCAAATCCCTCAAATTTTTTGCTTGACTTAGATTGATTAAGATTGATCTAAAAATAATGGAGTAAGTCCTTTTTTAAGACTCTGAGAAGCTAAATTCCAATTTGATTATATCCTAATTTTTTATACTTTCATCATCCAAAACATCATCAATGGTGGAAAGGCCTCTCTTGTTCTATTTCAATGTAGAGTAGCCTTGTAACAAGGCAAAGGTTTATTTTTGTGCCTTAGATTCCACCATAGGGATCTATACCCCCTAACCAAAATTTCCCCAAACTGACAACCTCCTTATTTATAATAATACTTTCAACAACTTCCTAGGCTTTCCAAATAGTTACAAAAATAGCAGACCCAAAGGGTTTAGACTAAAAATTCCCAAAGAGAAAATCATGCATATACAAATTTTTCCATAACGGTGCCTTCTTGGGATGAAAGTTCTTAATATTATTCCTAATGATGACCTTCCAAGGTTCTTCACAATCTAGAGATCTGATTATCCACTTTGTAACTAAAGTTACACCTTGGATCTTCATATCTTTCAACCCCATACCACCCTTTTCTTTGCTCATTTAGTACCATTCCCATTTAATGGCATGTTTTGTTTCTTCCCTTTACCATCTGAGCATAGGAACCCCCTTCTGAGTTTTTGAATAGTCTTAATTTGACAATTTGAGAAAAACCACATAGAAGCATAATAAATGGAGTAAGAAGAAATAATTTTTTGACAAACCTGTGCTCTCCTTGCCAAATAAAGGAACTGTTTGTTCTAGTTTTTAAGTTTCAACTCAATTTTAGAGTACATCCAAGACCATATTTTATTTAGAGATGGGTCAACTGTAAAGGGGATACCAAGGAACCTGACCTATTTGTTAGGTCCTCCCCATTGCCACTTATCCATCTCAAACCAATTAGGAGGCTTTTCTAACTAGCTAAGAAATATTGATTTATTAAGAGATACCTTTGCCCCAGATGCTTTGCAAAACATACTCAGTCTATCTTCCATGTTCTTCAAATTATCTTTTTCTAGCACTAGAAACAATGTTGTATCATCAGCAAACTGCATGTTTAATAACATGCTTTCATCTGGTAGTCTAATCCCTATCATTCTACCTAAAATCAATTTTGTTCTCAAAATGTGAAATAGGGACTCTAAAGTTATCACAAAGAGGGCAAGTGCTAATGGGCACCCTTGCCTTATAGATCTATCCATATCAAATGGTTTAGTTAAGGAGCCGTTTATGTCAATTTGGGCAAAGCCATCTCTAAACAACATATTTGACCATATTACATAATTCTTGTGGAAAACCAAAGGATTTTAAGACAATTAACACAAATGACCATTCAACTCTATCATAAGCCTTTTCAAAGTCTAACAAAAAAATTCATGTATTATATCCTATTATTTTGGCCAAATGTATAGCTTCCCAGCTGGTTATCAAATTTTCCAGAATGTATCTTCCTTTGATGAACCATGTTTGACTATAATTAATAATATTACCTATAGTATATCTGTTAATCCCGTTGCTAACACTTCAGCAATAATTTTGTAGGACACATTTAATAGAGTCATGGGCCTCCAATTCCTAATATTGGTCTTGTCCCCATCTTTGGGAAAAATTTTGATAATGCCTCTATTGATTTTCTTTCCTAAGGTTCCTTTAATGCAAGCTTCCTAATAAACTTCATAAATATCATCAACCACCCATGATATGTTGACTTTGTAAAATTCCACAGGTAACCCATCATATCATGGAGACTTGCCCTCCTCCATTGTCAAAATGGCATCTCGAATTTTTGATTAAGAAATATTTTGTTCTAATTTCTTCTCCATATCTCCATCAACCCTCCTAGGATAGATTTTTGCACATAATTCTTGGGCCCTCTTGCAGTCTTCACTGCTATCTTATGCTTTGAACAAATTTTTATAAAAATATCTAAATAGTCTCTTTATGTCTTCAACATCATGATAGATAGTCCCATTCTCATTAATTGGTTCTAACTTTTCATTACTGTATTTAGCTCTAAGAAGATCAAAAAAAATTTAGTGCCCCTGTCTCCATCTTTTAGCTAGTTTATCCTTGCACTTACCTTTTCCCCTTGGGATCTGAAGGTCTGTAGTCTTCCCAATTTGTTAACTTCTCCAATGTGTCTTATCCTTTCACTATTATATAGATTTTTTTGCAATAGATCTTATATTTCAAGGTAATCTAATTGAAGTAGTCTCTCATATCTCCTCCTATCAAAAGAAAATTTCTTTCCACATACTTGAAAAAGCCTTTTACTATCACTAACAAAGTCATTCCAATACTAAATAGTCCCTTTCTTATAAGACAGATTTCAAAATATTTCTAAGATTACAAATCCCATCAAGACAATCCTTATTCAACAACTCTATATTTAATTTGAAAAGGTTGTCTTTTATGATATTATTCCCAATTTCATGAAGACCAATGTTAATGAGAGCATAAATAGGATGGTGATCTGACAATGTATTTGGGATGACTTGAACAACATTAGCACCTTAAATATTTTGGAAATTGAAGAAATTCGTATTCACATTAAATCTATCCATCCTGCAGTATATCCTTTTATTATCTTTCTAAGAATTACACCAAGAGTACCATATACTCTGGATATTATTCTTCTTTCCCTCTAAGGGTTCTAAGCACTTTCTTCATTCTTGGCTAGAAGTATTGTTCATTTTCCTTCCACTCTATTGGGTTACCACCAATTTTGTCCTCTCTATGTTCCACCATATTGAAGTCTCCTGCTACTATCCATGGGATTTTAGGAAGATTTTCTGCCATCCATTTCTAAAGCTCAATTATTTCCCTATATTCATTAGGTGCATAAATAGAGAAGATCCCAAATTGCCTATTATCCTTTTCCAAAACCACCCATAAACATATATTACATGGGAGTAGCCATTAAGAATGATAAACTGACCCCATTTTCTATTTATTAAAATAGTATTTCCTCCTTTACCTCTCTCATGTTTGGAAGAAAAACACATTGCATCGTTCCAAATAAATCTTAGGGTGTTTTCCAATTGAAACCCTACTACTTTGATTTCTTGTAACAATAGGCAATCCATCTTTCTATTTTTATTGCAACAATCCCTGGCAATATACTTTCTATCTGGGGATTCAAGACCCCTTATGTTCGAACTATAGAAATTCATAAACAATTGATTTGGCTAACCTCAAGGACACTCCCTTCAAGTACTATTTTTACATAGTTTATCAAAACACTTTGGAAGCTTTCTACCTTTCACCTTTTTTCTTGGATTAACAGTGCTTTCTTTTCTATATACTTGTTTTCTCTTTCTATTGACTTCATCTTCTTTCATATAGTACTCTTCCACCAAAATGAAGGAATCTTCCTCAGTATTGACACAGGTGATACTATTTGGGATATACATCTAACCCCTTAGGGTTTGTTGTTTTAAAACTAATAGGGGATCCAACACTGTTTATTACCTTCTCCATTTCTCTAGTCAGAATGTTCTCTTTTATTTTTATTAAGGCTAATTCTTGTGCATGTTCTTTTTTTATCTCCATTTTAGACAAACCATGGTGCTTCTTGTGTGAAAAAATGCCAAGAGTTTTTTTACCTAACAACAATTTCAAGACCTCTCCATGTTCTAGGTTCTTCAGAACCATTTAGACCACTTTCCAATTTCCTAATCTCCTCTAGAGGAGACCCTCTTAATTCCTTGACATGAATGTCTTCAAAACAAGGGTTGTCAAAGACTAGTGTTCCTTGCCCTAACAAGTCTACTTTGGAAGGGTAGTCCTCTTTTCTCTCCTCCCTACAGTGATCCTCAAATGGAGGACCGCTATAGTCAGTAGAGAAACTCACAATAGATTTAGGAGCCCCCTCAGAAGGGTTGCTAGCTTCTTCACTATTAGAAGGTTTCCCCTTTGAACTTAACTTATTAAAATTATTTCTAATCCCATTCAAGGCTAAATAATTATCTTCCGAATTAGATTTGGTACTAGCAACTACTACTGGATTAGTTTGAGGTGAGGAGTCCCCATTCCTTAGGGAAGAATCTTCCATTTGTTGGTCAATAGTATTTGAAGGCATTGATTTTTCTAGCAAATCACTTTTGTTACTATCATTACATTAGGAAATTGGGCTCAAATCTTTTAATGACACCATTTTGCTAAAGGTTAGGGCATTCCTTTTTTTGGTGACCCTTAAAGTTACACAGGAAATAAGAATTGAGGCCCTGCAAACCTATAACCTCACAATTATAAGTCTTCTCCCCCACCCTAATCTCCATGATCTCTAGGATATCAATTACTGTGTTAAGAGAAATCAGAGCCCTAGCATCCATATGAGGCAAGGTAGCCCTTATTTCATCAACTTTCATAACCTTTCCAATGGGTGACAACAAATGTTGCAAAAACGCCCAAAATTGCTCTAGTAGGTTTTTCACTATCAACCACCTGGGTAAATGCACAAAGTTGAGTCCACTTAAGGTGCAAGTTTCAGACTTAGACAAAAACCTAAAATCAGGAAAAGTGAAACAGGATCCCATTTTCCTTTGGGATCCCAAGCCAAAAGTAGGATCCTATTTCATAAAGGGATTGAATATAAAAAACAAAATAGGATCTCATTTTGAAATGGGATCCTATTTTGAAACAGGGTCTCATTTTGAAACAAGATCACATTTCAAAACGGGATCCCATTTCTTAACATTTAAATTTTGGTCCTAGTTTTTTCTTTGTTAACCGGTTTGGGAAAAGGGTTGGGGACCTGAACCTAGGCTTTGGACCTAGTTTGACCTGTAGGTTAAAGGTCCTATCAATGTAACAACAAAATAGTGACTTTGGGCATATGTCTGAAGACCTTTTTTGCAGAATTTTTTGATGAAATTAAAACCCATTATAGATGAGATAGTCTAAATTCCAAATATGTAATTTTTTTTACAATTGGATTATTTTTTCTATTTTTCAATTAATTTATGATGAAACAGGTCCATAAACTTGAATTATCAGGGTTTTTTAGTATTTTAATAACTTTTTATTAAAATAATTTTTTGAAAAACAAATTGTATGAAAACGTACTTCAAACAATTATTTTCAATTTGAAAAAAAAATTCAAAAATGATAAGTTTAGGTCATCTTATATGTGACGTACACGATAATTTTTTAAAACACCAAATATGGCCAATAAAAAATTAACAAAAAAAAATATTTAATAAAAAATTACAAAAAAATATGGAAAACGTGCTTCAGTGAGTTACAAATCTTTTCCCAAAAGGATTTAGAAAAATATGATTATTTAGGTCAAAATATGGATGACGTACATGTGCATGGTATAGTAAAAAAGTGACTTTTAAATAGTGGTTATTAGAAAGGCCTATTGAAAATCAATTTGTATCATTTGGGTATTAAATAAATTACATATTTGGAAACTAGACTCTAATTACTACATTTTATGATTAGTGAATTTTTTCAAGATTCCATATCTAAGTGCTTCAAATTTTAAGGTCAAATGTGACAAATTCTCAAAATTAGGGAAAACACTTCCACTTTTTGGCCAAAAAGTGGACTCAACTTCTTGCACACACCCCCCTGGGTATTGAGCAGAAAAGTATTTTTTTATGTGAGGCATCTGGCTTCTAGGGGGAAGCTTTGAACAAGGTTTTCCCCACATTCCAAAAATTTCTATCCAATAACCTTTCTTGCATGACATAATTCCTTAAAAGAATTACAAAGAGCCCTTTATTTAACATTCTACAGAACGAAATCTGAATCCCTAGTATTTTACCCCAAACAAAATTCAACCAATTATCAAAAAATTTCTCAAAAGAGATTTTGCCAAATTAAGACATGCAAAGAAAATGGTGGTGTTTTTAAGCCTATTTTCCTCTACTCTAATAGCATTTTCCATTTCTAAATTAGGGCATAAAACCAATTTCCTAGGCACCAGGGGGATCTTACCTTCTTCCTCTGCTCGATAATCTTTTTCTCCTCCTCTGTAGGTGATGTCACTTCTAGTTCCGAGAGCCCCGAGCACATCACCAACCTCGAAGCAATCATTTTTGGCTAAAGCTTCGACATCCTGCAAGTTTAGGGCATCTCTAAAATTTCTTTTTTCTGTGTCTTCAACCAAGCCTTCCGAAGAGCTAATATTCCCTTCCATTACTTCTCACGATCAAGGAGTAAATGCCTTAGTCAAAGCTATACCAACACCTAGGATGTTTGAGCATAGATAGGTACCTACTAGGCTAAACACCCCTCCAAAACTAATAGGCAAGAACCAGATTCAAATTCAAAAATTCAAAACTTCAAGCACTACTAACAATGATAACAAACAATGGGATAACACAATCGGCTAAAAACATAACAAATTCAATCAACAATAACACAAAGAATGAATACTAAATAGGAAAATATCACAAATGAGGAAAATCAGGGCAAGAAGACTCTACCAAATTGGTCATGGAGGGTTTCATTCACCACCCTTGATCAATCGTAGAGCCTCCTTCCGCATACAACAAATTTCAAATACACTACATACACAATAAAAATTCAATGAAACAACAACATAAACTTTATTAATTCCACAGTTTGAATGATTATAATTTACCGCAATCAGCTTTCCTACATACTAGGCCACAACCTTTTGATTAATAATCATGAAATTATACTATTCAAATAAAACTCATTAATACATTCTTACATGCCACACTATCAACACCTTCATTATCAACATCATACTTAATTTTAGACTCTTATTCTCATTCTCACACTCTTTACTTTCTGACTTCATTGTCTCACTTCCTCACTCCATCAATGATCCCTTCAAACAATCGAAAGCTATATGGTGGCGCAAAGCTCAAAGACGATCCATATTGGTTACATGGTGGCGCAAAGCTCTAGGGTACATGAAATATGTAGTCGATTAGTGTAAACAAGTCCCTTGATTAATGCAATGATAATGGAATGGTGAATCTCTATGCAGTGCTCAATGTACATCCTATTGAGTCCAATGAATCTCCATATGCATTCCTTTCCTAATGCAAACATTGCAAAAGCTATTGCAAGTGGAAATAGTTGAAACTGTACAAGTCTATCCAACTGGTAGATGTTCGTGAACCAAGTTATGTCTTTCTGGTGATCTAATTCCGATGAAATGTAGATATGACATCTATGCATCACTATAAAACATACTCTGAAAATTGTGAAACTAGATCTCAACTTCCAACAAAAGTGTTGCAGCTTCTCCCATGACTAATTGATAACTAAAATCGACAAACAAACAAACAAACAAACAAACTGAAAACAAATATTTTTGGTTGATGCAAAATTGTCTCTACACGTAGGGGCTATTCTTAAACATCATCCACTTCATTAGTCAAAGGGCAATTTTGGCCAATAAAAGTAGGACAAATATTTACCACTTTTTGTTGTGCATGAGGTGTAAACTTGCTATTGACTGTTTGACCATTGAAATGGATGATATTTAAATAGAGTGCACCCAAAAATATTTCTGCATCATTAACAATCAAATGGTTTGACACTTATTGCTAAAAGGTGAAATTTGTATCCAAGACCTATTTCTTTCAAGAAAAAAAAGCTTACCATTCTACCAATTACCTCATTAACATACAAACATACTAAATAATCCAGTTATTTTAAAATGAGAAAATTTTACTTTTCAATCAAACCCTTTGATCATTAAGAAAGGTATCTTTTTTTCTAATTTTCCACTCTTACCAATGAAACTAAGATTTGATGTCGATTTAGCTTTCAATTGATTTAACAGATAAAAACTGATGGGCTTTCTGTCTCAAACAGGGGAGCACAAGCATGGTTTTACGGCCAGCCCAATGCATTCTATTCCCACTCTCATTGTCTGAATAATTATTATCTTGTCAGGCTTCATCTTCTTTGGTTAACGCGTACTTAATTGTAAAGTGTGAATATTTTGACTTTAAAAGAGCTGCGTGCGTTACTTTCACATGATATACAGATGCGTCCAACATCAAATCCTATGCACAGCCATTACTATTATATCAAGGATTTCAAAGGATATAATGTTGCAGTCTGCCAGAGAATCCTTCAAAATTAACTATACTCATATTAAATTCATGCTTCACAATTTTCAACTATATATTCTCATGCTCATCATATTCAATGTCTTTGTAAATAAACTAAACAATATTAGATTTGTAACGATCTTCAAACATTCCAAAACTGTGGACAATCAAATATATCCGAAGAAAATAAGAGAAGAAATTGATACGAGGCACTTTCTGTTTTATTCCATGCTTACAAATTAGGTTAATCTGTTTGTCGGAATGGGTAAGGATTAAGAAACCTTTTTTTTTTACTCATAAATTATTTCTAGTGTACTTTTGTCCGGCATGCTATCAAAACATTCCAAACACCTAAATACATGGCTGTTGGGTGAATCCTTCGAAGAAACTGGCTTGGGACATTAAAAAACCAGGCACTGTCGATGTTCTCCATTACAATTTTATGACAAACCTCTTCATTAAGTGGGTAGTTATCTCTGATAACTTCTGTCTCAAGAAAAATAGTTATCTCTGATGACTTCTGTCTCAAAAAAAAAAGAAAAGAAAAAGCTTTTGAAGTCGAGTCAATATGGAATGTTTATAATGATTGTTTTGAGGCAATGGATGCTTGCTTAGTGAAGCCTGTCAAACATTCATTTGGTAAGATTGAAGCCATTGGCTGGATGTCATATATCTAAAGAAGGATGTATACCCACAGTGTACGGAAAGAATGTTGGGTACCCACAAAGCCCCTTTAATTAAGTTCATCAAAATGTTGGTCACCTTATGATGGCAAGAAACACACATTGTTCAGAATTGAGAGCACAAGGTCACCCACCACAACCATTCATAATTAAAAACTCAAATATTCCAAATGGTTGTACAATAAGGAGGAATGAAGTCTAGAGAATGCTCTTACTTTAATCTATTGATTTAGTTCAGTCAAAGTGGTTAACAATGAAGAATTCTACAACCATTCATAATTAAAAGATTAAATATTCCAAATGGTTGTACAAGGAGGAATGAAGTCTAAATAATACTCTTACTTTAATCCATTAATGTAGTCTAGTCAAGGTGGCTAACAATGAGGAAGTCTACAAATGTGGGACATGCTTATGGTGTAACAAAGGAAATGTCTATAAAGAAAATAGAATCTTTATCATTTTGATTTTGGTTTTACTTTCTTTCTTTTTTTCTTAAATTTACTAGTTTGAAGTATATCCATGAATTGGTCTTCCTAATAAACTTGAAAACTTTAACATTAGCAATGAAGAATTTTACAACCATTCATAATTAAAATCTTAAATATTCCAAATGGTTGTACAAGGAGGAGGAATGAAGTCTAGAGAATACTCTTACTTTAATCCACTGATGTAGTTTCGTCAAGGTGACTAACAATGAGAAATTCTACAAATGTGGGACATGCTTATGGTGTAACAAAGTAAATGTCTATAAAGAAAATAGAATCTTTATCATTTTGAGTTTGGTTTTACTTTCTTTCTTTTTTTTCTTAAATTTACTAGTTTGAAGTATATCCATGAATTGGTCTTCCTGATAAACTTGAAAACTTTAACATTAACAATGAAGAATTTTACAATCATTCATAATTAAAATCTTAAATATTCCAAATAGTTGTACAAGGAGGAGGAATGAAGTCTAGAGAATACTCTTACTTTAATCCAGTGATGTAGTTCAATCAAGATGGCTAACAATGCAAAATTCTACAAATGTGGGACATGCTTACGTTGTAATAAAGGAAATGTCTATAAAGAAAATAAAATCTTTATCATTTTGATTTTGGTTTTACTTTTTGTTTTTTAAATTTACTCATTCGAAGTATATTGGTTAATTGGTCTTCCTAATAAACTTGAAAACTTTAACATGTGTGCCAAACACTTTGAAAATAACACATTTCAACTTTGAAAAAGACAGTTCTAAAGAATAATAAATTAACTTTAAAGAAGTGTAGGACTAAATATTGATAAAATTATTGTGATTAAAATATTAAAATATAATTTGTATTCTAATGTGTTTTGATGTAAAAGTGGAGAGGAGCAAAGATCTTAAAATTTTGATCTTTTCTTATTTAGATGCATTTACAAATGATGTTACTTGGAAGGATATTTATACATAATTTACTCATTAAATTTGGTGGAAAAATGATTAATATTACTAACTAAGAATGACATTGAGAAGTAGCCATAGTGTGACACATGGTAAAGGTGACCTTTAAAGTCACAAATAATATGGCAATACATAAGTATAAGAACATTTGACCAATATTAGATAGTTAAAATATTCTTAATGTACAATAAAGAAGAAGCTAAAAGACATAAGGGAGGAGGTGAATAACTCTATGATCTTAGCACACTAATGAAAAAGTCAAGATCCACAAAACCTTGTAGTCATTAAAATTAGACATTAGTAGCAAGAAGCCCATTTCAATGATAGAAATATTGTTAACTTTGTTGAATGGATAAGAAATGTAAATAGATTAATTTTAATGAAATACAATCTAATTAGTAGAATTCCACTTGAAATTGAATGGGCCATTAAACATGATCATGATTTTATCTTTCCTTCTAGTTAAAGCTGCCTCACTCTTTAATCAAGGACCTCTTCATCATTATTTTGTCAATGTATTCAATGTTTCATGTGTGTATATTAAAGAAGACAACATGATAGGAATATGAGGAAATTCATCTTCTACATTATACAAATAATATCCTTCTATATTAGAAATGATATTTTTTGTCCTTTTGTGATGGGGTATTGAACTATAGTTGCAAATTTCCCATCACTAAGATGCAAAGGAATCAATGCTAGCTAGATTAAGGAGTCCTTGGGGTTGGTCAAGATTTTTCATTCCAGTCATTCAAGCCTAATCCACACTACTTTTCATATTGAACTATCCACACCCAAAGAATTTTTGTTATTGATTGCTTATGTTATTTCCCCTTGGGGGCCAACCACACCCAGACATAGAGAAAACATGATCAGGGTTGCAAGAAGTTTTCAAAAACATCTTCTTCTTTTTTCAATAGTTATGTTCAAGTTCATTTCAACATATGATTATACTTTTGTTTCATAGGATATATGGATTCATCAACTAGGAAAGACATATGCACTAATCAACTAATAAAAGATAGCATCATTATTAATTTCAAATAAAGAGATTATTGTCAATTTATATTGATTGAATTACATCTCAAAGAGAAAATAAAATTAGCTTGCAAATTAATTAAATTTATTTCATAAATGGATATTTCTAATAAATTGAAGGTTTACATTTAAGTTACAAAAGTTCAGCATTTATCTAAACTTTATGATAGGAAATAATAAATACATAATAATAGTTTACATTAGAAATAAAATCCTATCATAATAGTATAAGTACAAGCATAAAATATAAGCACTAATATACATTATATTTCATTGGCTATGAAGAGTGTTCTTATTAACCAAAGTAATGTTGGCAAGAGACACTGCTACGTATGACAGGTGTTGTCATTGATGGCAACTAAGTCCATTCCACACATCCACAGTGTAGTATCAAATCACACCGGAAGTCAATTCCAAGATTTGTCCAGTCTAGATAGATAGGAACATGGTATATGGAAGAGTTCAGTATTTTTGTTAGTGGATCTCTCCAGTTAATTATTACATGTTGCAAATTTGAGGGAGTGTAGAGGAATGTCAGCACAATCTAAATCTAAGATTTCAACCTCCAGTAACAAAGGGATTAAAAGTTATGAGCATCTGAGTACCGGGTCCTAATATGATAGAATAGTTCAGTGAAGAACAAGCTGACTTTTGTGGATCTAGTAGACGTGTTTTGGTGAGTTGTGTATGGAATATGATGTTAGTGGCCGACATGAATGGTGACCTGCAAGTGTTTTTTCTGGTACACATCAATATTGATGTATGGATTCAACCGACAGAACAAAGTACTTGTATTGTTTATCAAGTTCTTCATAAGGCTGACAGTTAAGTGATTGAGTTTGTTGATGTGAATATATATAACCAATGGATTCAAGTATTGTGTATGTGATAGAGACGCAAATATGGAGTAAGTGTGAAAAAGATAGATAGAAATGCGAAAGAGAAGAGATCTGAGGTCTGAATTATGGCAGAGCAGTAAACAGGGTAGAATAAAGATGAAGTGTGTAAAATTAGTATTTTTGTTCTTAACTGGAACTGAATTCTTGCATTGGCAGATGCTACTTATCAGTTCAAACAATCTATAATCCTTTTGTAATCATTCTTGTAGGCAGTGAGCCTCTCTTGAGCAGTGAACTTTGGGCAGTGAGCCCGAAGGCATGTGCCTTCCCCTTTATAATACTTTTAACAGAGTATAATATTTGTGGGTTAACCCCCACCATGGTTTTTCCCTTAACCGGGTTTCCACGTCAAATCTTGGTGTCAACTGTGGTGTTTATGTTTCTACTCATGTGTTATTAATTCTTTCTTTTCATGATTATGTCATTAATCTGTTAAGAAGTGGTAAAGAAGAATTAATTGCAGCAAGCTTTAAAAGTTTTAAGACAATTGATTCACCCCCGCCTCAGTTGTCAGCCCTAATTCCAACAACTGGTATTAGAGCAAGGATCCTTGAAAGAAGCCTAATAGATTGAGGAGGATCTGAGAAGGAGTTTCAATGGGTTCACTCAGAGAACAACTTCAATTGGCTTTTGAAGATCTTGATCTGAAAGTGAACCTTAAGGATGATAATGATTGCATTGACTCGCTAAAAGATAAATTAAAGAAATCAATAGAAAAAAGGAAAGAACTACTTCATCAACTAGCTAATCTTATTAAAGAAGGTGGCATGAATGAGGCTTTAGAAGAAAAAACAAAAGAATGTGAGAAGTTCACAAAAGAAGTTTCTATTCTAAAACATGAGATGGAATATGGGGTAATGAGGCTAACCGAAGAAATTAAGCAAAAGAAGAGTGAAGAAGACCTAAATCAAACTCTAAAAGAAAGAACTAAAAAATGCTGCATATTGGATAGAATGGCTGGCCATCTAGAGTCTAATCTATAGGAAAGCAGAGACAATGAGAAAGAACTTGAGAGGTAGATTGTCATTCTTAGACATGACCTAGAAGTTGCAAATGAATACAAGGAGAAGTTCAAGATAAGCTCAGCTAAACTTGAAGCACTTCTTGAAAGTCAGAAAAAGGCTAATGACAAGCATGGTCTTGGATATGAGACAGGTGAAAGCTTTGGATCCGGACAAAGAAATTTTCAACCAAGGAATGGGAGAAACAGACCTAAAAGACCTTCGGTAAGACATCCTAATGCTCAAAGATATCCATCATTCAATGGAAATTGTTTTAATTACAATAAATTTGGTCATAGAGCTACTCAATGTAGAAGAAGAGTAAATCAAAATGGTCCATCCTTCTCTGGTCAATGCTTCAAGTGTAAGAGGTATGGTCATAGATCAAATGAATGCAGAAGTATGATAATGAATAACTCTAACAATAGAGGAAATGGCAACTCTTTCAATGGTTACTGCTTTACTTGCAATGGATTTGGACACATCGCTGATTAGTATAGATCAAGAGGAAATCAAGTATATAAGCAAAGAAATGTTGTGTTCTTTAATTGCAATAGATCTGGTCATATTGCAAGATTCTACAGAAGTAGGAATAATGAAAGAAGAGGTCCGGTAAATAGAAAACCAGATGAGCAGAGACAACACAAAGGCAAGGGAAAAATTGATGTGAATGAGATCTAGAATGAAATGAGCAAGACATGGGTCAAGAAAAGTGTTGTGAATAATAGTAATGGGTTCGCACCGGAATCCGGTGCTAATAATTCCTCTGAGAATTCAATTAGGAGCTCTGGCTCAAGGGGAGATGCAATAAAATCTTAAATCCCGTAGCCAATAAGTGGGTGCCTGAATTTGGCACAATGAGAGAAAATAATTTGGATTATTATACATCATTTGAAAGGATTTCCAGAAGATGAAAAGTGGATATAAGGATTTACAGAGCAATTGAAGATCGACTGTATGTAGAAACAGTATAATCGGATGTGTTAGGGTAGAGTATTTATTACAAAGGAAAATTAGGTTTTTGTGGAGCATAAAAAGGTCGTTCATTCTTCATTTGAATCACTTTGCATTTAAAGATGATAAGAAGAAGAGCGTCTGAGCTAAGATTTCAAAGGATTTGAAGTACGACTGACAAATTTGTCTGATAACCCTAACTCCATGGAAGAAAAAGGTATTTATCTACAAAGCCTTGAATTTGAAATCTTTTGCGATGGCCACTCCTCTTATTGTTGATATTATTGAAAGGCCCCAACCAAAATTTAAGAAGCATCCATACATGTCAGTCAAAATTAAACCTTTAGGAGCATTTTCTGGTGTCCCATATGGAGTTCTGCATGTTGAGGATATTAAGGCTTACATCCACTATAGCATAGAAGAATTTGGAAACCTAAAACTCTTGGATTTATTTGTCAACTACCTAAGGGATGATAGCTATGAATTGAAACCGGAATACAAATCCCTAGAAAGCAAACATTTTCTGCAAGTCATTAAATTTTTGACTTTTGATGAAAATGAGTGGGTTCGATATATCTTAAGCCGAATGCATGACGAGTTCATATGGCTATTGAAACCATTCAAGATAACAAAGGATGTTATCAAGATTGTAACTAGGTTAAATTCAACTGGTGGATTACCCATGCTGAAAGCCGTGAAGAACCAAATAGTGACTGATGCTACCAGTGCAAAGTTAGACAAAAGGGCAATGACCATCAATGACATTATTGAACCGGATGTTAAGTTTGCATCTATGGTGATTGGTTACAAGATTTACCACTCCAGCAGGGAGATTTCTGTCTCTGGAACTGCCATATATGCAGCATATCAAATGTTGAAGGAGAATGCAGATTATGACCTATGTGAGATGTTACAAAACCAACTGATTGAAAATTTAAGCAAAATAAAAAAGGATAAGAAAAGCTCCTTCAAATATGGTTCCCTAGTTATATGTTTGTTCTTCTATTTTATGAATGAAGTGCCTGGAGTACAAGGTGTGCACTGGACAAATGATAGGCCAGTTGCTTGGCAAATAAGAGATCATCTACTCAACATTGGAGACTCAAGTACATAGAAGATTGCAATCTGGGGTTACTTTAAAGAATTTTAGAATATGATGCATTCTAGGGAAAGAATCCCCAATTCAATAGTTGAGAAATACAAGGATGAAATCTACTTTATGGTAGACACTGATCAGTGCCTAATGGAAGCTGTGGAACCCAAAACTGTATGGATTATGTCTATGGTCTATGAGGTTGATGAGAAGATCTTAGACATGTATGCTCAACATCTCCTGAGCAAATCAAAAGACACCTCTATTGAAAGGTTTGGAACATATAAGGAGCTAAGTCTAAAATTACATGTTGAGCTCAGGGAACCACAGACCAAGAGAATAGTTTAGAGGTAGGTTGAAATGTATGCTGAAAGCATTGGCTTAACCAAGGAAGCAATGAAGCAAAACAGAGAAAGAATTGAAAAGGTTGAAAAGGAGAAACAAGATAAGAAACAAGAAGATACTGCAGTGGAATCATCCTCCACTTCAAGAACTACTAGAAGCTTTGATGTTGCCTCTGTTCCCCTTAAACCTGCAAAACCAGAAGACAAATCATTCGGTAAGGAAATAAAAAGAACAAAAGTAATGGAAAAAAGGCCATATGAAAGTTTGGAAGAAAAGGATGAAGAGAAGACAAATATAGATGATGAACTTAAGGGGCTAAAGGCCACAAGTGCTAAAGCTATTAAAGTATCTAAAGAAAAGCCTTCCAGAAGAAAGAAGACAATAAAGAGACAAAAATCAGAATTTGATACTGAGAAGAAAATTCCCTCTGTGAAAAACATTTTCAAGACAATCACTGTTGATGGGAACTTGAAACCATTAACTAAATTCTATGATCTCTATAGTAATGCTAACAAAAGACTCTTGGAAGAAGCTACTATCAAGTACTTGAATGTGTTCAATCAAGCACTGGTAGAAATTTTGTTTGAAGTTCCAAAAGGTCTAAAGGATATATTGGAAATTAGGAAAGAAGTTGCCAAGGCAAAAGATATGGAGTTAAGAGGACATGTATGGACCACTCTATGTCCAGTAATCTCTAGCAGAGAAGTAGACAAAATATTCAAAGAGGTGAAAAATGAATTCTAGAGCAAGAAGAGAATGAATAAATTGATGATTGGAGAGATAGATGAAATAGTTCAAGAAACTGAACAAATTTTGAGAAAAGCATTGGACAAGTACAAGTTCTTTGTTGTGTTAGATGAGCTTGTTGATGACACACCAGTCCTAGATGAAGAAGAGCAGCAAAAGGATGAGCAACAATATGGAATAGATGACTCCTCTATTCCTGAAGTGGAGCAAATAAACAAGGAAGATACAAAGATGATGGATAAAACTAATGATGCAGGAAATACTCTAACTCCTCTTGATCAATCTAGAAAAGAAGACAATGATTAGAGTATTGCTGCTACACAAGATCCTTTGGAATAGATTTCAAATGGTGAGGATGAAGGAAAGAATCCCCCTGCAGATGACACAGAGAAAGGTGAAGCAAAGAAAGAAGAAGTCAAAGGTAAGGAAGATAAAGTAGAAGAAGATGGTGTAAATGTTGATGCACCCAAACAAAATAGTCCTGTCACTAAGAAAACCCAAGGAAAGGAAGGTGGTCTAGAAATTGTGGCAAGAGACACTGCAAATGCAGTGAAGAGTTTTCTGAGAAAAGAGATGCTAGAGTTTGATGAACCTAAATTGATTCAAGGACCACTCAACCTAGATACTTTCTCTCCGATCCAATTGATGAAGATATCATCTTTCACACAAGCCAAGGCAAAATAAAAGGTATTGAAATCTCACATAGAGGACAATGAGCTACTAGGCCTTGCATCTGGTATATTGGAGAAGTTAATGCCAACATTCTAGAAGAATCCATCTGATTCTCCCTCCAGAAATCTGAAGAGCCTTGTGAATTTTGTAAGTACTCACTTTGAGTCCTTTGAAAAATCTGTAGAAGTTAAAGTTCAAAATAAATTTAATAGCAAAAGATTTGATGCACTTAAAGGCATGATTGGGATAGATAGATTAGTGCTAGATAATAGTATAAAGAATATTCAAAATGCTCTTTCAGAAGGAGGCAGTATATATAAGTTTTGTTTATCTACTCCAGAAGTCATAGAGAATATAGAAGATAAAATAAAGGACTCTAAATAGAAATTGTCAAGTATGTCCCCAGCTTTTGATCCATTGATAGTATCAGTGGCAAGTAAGGAGTGTCAAGCAATCAGTTTGATAGAAGAAATAAAGAAATTGACAAGAGAAAAGGATAACATTAAAGAAAGAATGGGTGAGCTCTAGAGATTGATTTCCCCTAAGATAGAAGCTATATTCAAAGCTGTAATAGATAAGTGATTGAGTTTGTTGATGCGAATATATATAACCTATGGATTCAAGTATTGTGTATGTGATAGAGATGTAAATATGGAGTAAGTGCGAAAAAAGGCAAATAGAAGTGCGAAAGAGAAGAGATCTGAGGTTTGGATTATGGTAGACCAGTAAAAAGGGAAGAATAAAGATGAAGTGTGTAAAATTAGTATTTTGTGCTTAACCGGAACTAAATTCTTGCATTGGCAAATGCTACTTATCAGTTCAAACAATCTGTAATCCTTTTGTAATCATTCTTGTAGGCGGTGGGCCTCTCTTGAGTAGTGAGCTCTAGGCAGTGAGACCGAAGGCATGTGCCTTCCCCTTTGTAATACTTTTAATAGAGTATAATCTTTGTGGGTTAACCCCCACCGTGGTTTTTCCCTTAACCGGGTTTCCACGTCAAATCTTGGTGTCAAGTGTGTTGTTTATGTTTCTGCTCATGTGTTATTAATTTGTTAAGAAGTGGTAAAGAAGAATTAACTATAGCAAGCTTTAAAAGTTTTAAGACAAATGATTCACCCCCCTCTCAGTTGTCAGCCCTAATTCCAACAAGTAATATATATGTCTTTATTATAATATCACTCAATAAAGTAGTCATAAACCATAGAGCTTGTAGACTGAACCACTATTAATTGTGCACAAATCATTCTTAGTGATCTCATGAAAATTTACATGAACAAAAATAACATTATTTGTACTTGAAGATCAAAACATAAATGAGTAAGTGCATGTAAATTGGGAGTCATAAGGGGGTTCAAAACTAGCCATGTTTTCCCTAAAATTAGCAAAATTGAACTTCAATGAGTAATTCAAGTTGCCTACAATCAAAATTTCAAGATGTGATAAGAACAAGAATACTAATGCTTAGACTCTAGTTTTGAAACTACAAATTTTTAAAAAATGGTGAAGATTAAGAGGCTTAAATGTTGAGAGCACACAAACTGGTCCTATTTTTATCTCAAAAATATAATATAAATTGTCAGGTGTGGTCCCCTCATTTTTTAATATCCATTAATTAATTTGTAAATCCTTTTAGTGGATAGGTACCTAAGATCATGTAGTAGTTCAAGTACTTTTTTCCTAACTTTTAATAAACATATATTTTTTTACTAATTTTCTAAGTGGACAAATCCTAAGAAATAGAAAACTATGCATGCTACCACTAATTTTGAGCAAAAATAGTCAAAAATTATGTTTTTCATTATGCATAGAATGAAGCATTTTTTATTTCTTATTTGAATGAGCAAATAAAAAATTACATAGAAAAAGACACCTGTTTTTTCTAAAAATAAAGACAAATTAAAAAGCAAGACCTTTTTATATTAAGAGCTTAGAAAAAATACATGGTTAGGAAGAAAAGATAGAGCTTGAGCTCATAGTGGTATTTTTCTAAAATCTTATCCTAAAATATGTGAATGTATTGAAGAGTAGAATCAACATTGGTTTTCTTTTTGTATGCCTTTTGTTTAAAAATTATTTTCGACACCCAAATTTATGTTCAACCCTTAGGATTAGTAATTCAAACTTGTTTTGAGCCTAAGGGTAGCATTTGATTGGTCTAAACTATAACATTTTCACATTATCATCTACTTGTATTATAAAACACATGTATGAGACATTATACGAGTGTGTTGTAATGCACATAGATTATATTTCCTAGAACACAAGCACATTTTTTAGAATCATGAATGTTTGGCCATATTTTGAATTATGAATGTTTGGCCACATTTTGGCCCTCATCTTTGTGTGCGTATATATAGGTCATATACATTTACTAAGAATTTGCAAATGTCTAAATGGGGAGATAACATCATACACACCTTTTTCATCCAACTAAAGAATTATGCATGCTCCCTTGTACATTAGTCAAAATAGGTGGGACCCTTCCCATCATAGAGAAGGCCACAAAAGATTACCACATAAGGATAAAAGAGTGATGTATCTAGTGTGGGTAACAATCTATCTAATCTTCTAACAACATAGTTTAAATATTAATTACCTTTGGAAAAGATTTGAGATGGGTGGCACAATATAGTTTTACCACATCTCCATCTAGTATAGATGCCATAAAATAACTATGATCATCTTACTACTAGGTAAGTGCACAAAAATGAGGAACCAAAGGGGGTCTTAAGATGCCACTTTGTTTTTCTAAAATTAGGAAATACTGATGTTAGATGAGAAATTGAAGATAGTTACACTCAAAATTTGAAGATACAACAAAAACAAGAGTTGTAGTGCTCCGAATCTAGCTTCTAAACTAGTAATTTTTTTCAAAAATGGTTGATATTAAGGGGTTCAAAAAGGGGGAACACACAAATTGGTCCCTTTTTCTAAAAAAACATAACATAGCGTCTGGTGTAATCCCCCTAAAATGTTAACTTTTTTTTACTATTTTAAAAATTACTTCATTGAGAAATTAGCTAACACCATGTAGTTTATCCCTAGTTTTTCTAATAATTATTTCATGAATAATTGATTTTTTCCTAATTTTCAAAGTGGACACATCCTGAAAAATAGAAAATTGGGCATGCTACCCCGTGAAAGTTTTGAAAACTAATCAAAAATTGAATTTTTTTTTGAATACATGTAGAATGCAGTCTAGTTTCTAAAAATGTAACTTGTTTGAAATTTTGATGAACGGTTAAAAAAAAGTCAAAAATACTAGACACTGGTTTTTGACAAAAAATGGATACACCAACAAAAGAAATTAAAGATGAAATCCTTAACATACTCAAAATGTGTTCAAAAAATTATATGGTTAGATAGCTAATAGAGAGCTTAAGATTATGGTGGTATTTTTTTCAACTTTTCATTGAAAAAGTGTAATCCTGATGGGGAGCACGCTCTAGATTATGTGATTTTTGTTACAATCTAGAAAAACATGTCCTTGGATGACCTAAACATAGTCCAAGCCTTTGGGTTGGAAGGCCAAGGCAAATCCAAGCCTAAGGCTTGGAAATTTCCAATTCAAATCATAATGCGAGTGCATTATAACGTGCTCGCATTCTGTGTATTCACATAATATGGGTGTGTTATAACGTGCTCACATTATGTGTATTCACATAACACGAGCACGTTATAATGTACTCGCGTTATCCTGAACTAAAACATCTCTCTCTCTCTCTCTCTCTCTCTCTCTCTCTCTCTCTCTCTCTCTCTCTCTCTCTCTCTCTCTCTCTCTCTCTCTCTCTCTCTCTCTCTCTACTTCCCTCCCATCTTGACCTCCTACCCTCTCTCAGTCTCACTTCCCTTCCCTCTCTACCTCCTACCCTCTCTCTCACTCCCTACTTCCCTCCCCTCTCTACCTCCCACCCTCTCTCTTACTCTCTTCTTCCCTCCCCTCTCTACCTCCTACCCTCTCTCTCACTCTCTACTTGCATCCCCTCTCTACCGCCTACCCTTTGTCTCACTCTCTTATTCCCTCTCCTCTCTACCTCCTACCCTCTCTCTCACTCTCTACTTCCCTCCCTTCTCTATCTCATACCCTGTCTCTAACTCTCTACTTCCCTCCCCTCTCTACCTCCTACCCTCTCTCTCACTCTCTTCTTCCCTCCCCTCTCTACCTCCTACCCTCTCTCTCACTCTCTTCTTCCCTCCCCTCTCTACCTCCTACCCTCTCTCTCACACTCTACTTCCATCCCCTCTCTACCTCCTACCTCTCTCTCACTCTCTTCTTCCCTCCCCTCTACCTCCTACCCTGTCTCTCACTCTCTACTTCCCTCCCATTACCTCCTACCCTGTATCTCAATCTCTTCTTCCCTCCCTTCTCTACCTCCTACCCTTTCTCTCACTCTCTTCTTCCCTCCCATCTCTACCTCCTCCCCTCTCTCTTACTCTTTACTTCCCTCCCCTCTCTACCTCCTACCCTATCTCTCACTCTCTTCTTCTCTCCCCTCTCTACCTCCTACCCTCTCTCTCACTCTCTACTTCCCTCCCCTCTCTACCTCCTACCTTGTCTCTCACTCTCTTCTTCCCTCCCCTGTCTACCTCCTACCCTCTCTCTCAGTCTCTACTGTCTACTTCCTACCCTATCTCTCTCACTCTCTACTTCCCTCCCCTGTATACCTCCTACCCTCTCTTCTTCCCTCCCCTCTCTACCTCCTTGTTGAACACCCAAGGTATTGAGAGGTTGGGGGTGAATCAATACTTTATAAAACTTCTTATTTATTAAACTAGTAATTCATTTACCACATGCTATAACAAAGAAAATTGAGCATAGAATAAACAACCACAATCCATCACACATGAACACTAGGATTTTTACATGGAAAACCCAAAACTGGGAAAAACCACGATGAGTATTAGCTCACAGGTAAGTGTACAAAGATGAGGGACTAAAATGGGGTCTTAAGTTGCCACTTTTTTCTAAAATCAAGAAACATTGATGTTGGATGAGAAATTGAAGATAGCTAGACTCAAAATTTGAAGATGGAATGAAAACAAGAGTTGTAGTGCTTAGAATCTAGTTTCTAAACTACTAATTTTTTCCAAAAATGGTTGAGATTAAGGGGTTCAAAAAGGGGGAGCACACAAATTGGTCCTGTTTTTCTCAAAAAAACATAACATAGCGTCTGGTGTGCTCCCCCTAAAATGTTAACTTTTTTTTTAGTATTTCAATAATTGCTCTGGTGAGAAATTAGGTAACACCATGTAGTTTATCCCTGATTTTTCTAATAATTTTTTAATGAATAATTGATTTTTTAGTAATTTTTAAAGTGGACACATCCTGAAAAATAGAAATTTGAGTGTGCACCCCCCTAAAATGTTTGAAAACTAATCGAAAATTGAATTTTTTTTGAATTCGTGTAGAATGGAGTCTAGTTTCTAAAAATATAACTTATTTCAATTTTTTATGAACGGTTAAAAAAAGTCGAAAATACTAGACACTAGATTTTGACAAAAATTAGACACACTTACAAAATAAATTCAAGATGAAACACTAAACGTACTCAAAATATGAAAAACATTATATGGTTAGATAGCTAACAGAGAGCTTAAGATTATGGTGGTATTTTTTTGAGTTTTCATTGAAAAAAGTGCCATCCTAATGGGGAGCATGCTCCATATTATCTCCAAATTTTGCTAAAAACTGATAAAAACATGTCAAACAAAGCTGAGCATAATGTGAGCACGTTATAATGCTCTCACATTATGTGAAATCAATAACACGATCACGTTGTAACACGCTCGTGTTATGTGATTTCACATAATGTGAGCGCGTTACAATGCGCTCATGTTATGATGAGCATAACTGTCAATACACATACCAATTGCATTTGCTTGAAAGTTTCTAAAGCCTTTTCAACAAATCCATTTTTTAATAATCTTGCAATCATTGCATTCCATTATAGAACATCTCTTTGAGGTGTTATGTCACACAATTGACATGCCCTATCTATGCTTCCACACTTTACATACATGTCTACAAGGGTAGCTACACTTCCTATCATCTCTCTCACTCTATTTCTTTCCCCTCTCTACGTCCTACCCTTTCTTTGAGTCTCTTCTTCCCTCCCCTCTCTATGTCCTACCCTTTCTTTGAGTCTCTGCTTCCCTCCCCTCTCTACGTCCCACCTTCTCTCTCACTCTATTCTTCCCTCCCCTATCTACCTTCTACCCTCTCTCTCACTCTCTACTTCCCTCCCCTATCTACCTCCTACCCTCTTTCTGAGTCTTTGCTTCCCTCGCCTCTTTACCTCCTACCTTCTCTCTCACTCTATTCTCCCCCCTCCCTCTCTCCCACTCTCTACTTCCCTCCTATCTCTACCTCCTATCCTCTCTCTCACTCTCTACTCCCCTCCCCTCTCTACCTCTCCTCCTCATTCTTCCCATCCAATGAAATTTCATAAATTATCTTGTTTCCATTTCATCATCCCAATTTATATCCTCATCCATCTTTACATGTCCTATTTTTCTTGTTTCCATGTTCTTTGTCAACAAGGGAGAGCGAGAGGGAGGAAAAGGGAGAGAGGATGGAGATGGAGGGGAGAGAAAGGGGAGAGATATCTGGTGATAGGGAGAGAGAGAGAGGGTGGGTTAGGTTAATGAGTTTAGGGTTTCTTAAGTTTAAGGTTTAGGGGAATTATTTAGGGTGTAGGGGTTTAGGGTTGCTCAAGTTTATGGTTTATGGTTTAAGGGTTAGGATTTAGGGGCATTATTTAGGGTTTTGGGGTTTTGGGAGAGAGAGAGAGGTTTAGAGTTGCTCAGGTTTGGGGTCATTATTTAGGGTTTATGAGATTAGGGTTGCTTAGACCTTTAGGGGCATTATTTATGGTTTATGAGTTTAGGGTTGCTCAAGTTTAGGGTTTAGGGGAATTATTTAGGGTTTAGGGGTTTCTGGTTGCTCAAGTTTATGGTTTAGGGTTTAGGGGTTAGGGATTTATGGTTGCTCAGGTTTAGGGTTTACAGATTAGGGTTTAGAGAGAGAGTGAGGGGATTGATAGAGATTTGGAAAGATAGGGAGATAGAGGTTTAGAGTTGCTTCCATGGTTTGTGGTTTAGAGGTTTGGGGTTTCGGGTTGCTCAGTTTTAGGGTTTAGGGGTTAGGAGTTAGGGTTTAGGGGCATTATTTAGGGTAACTTAAGGTTTATATTTTAGGGGTTAGGGGTTAAGGTTTAGAGGTTTAGATTAGGGTTTAGAGAGAGAGGACCAATAGGGAGATATAGAGGAGACTGAGGGGAGACATAGCGAGATAGAGGGTGAGGGACATGGCCAGAGACATAGGCAGAGAGATTGAGAGGTAGAGGGATGATAGAGACAAGGAGATAGGGTTTAGGGTTGATCGGATTTAGGGTTTAGCCTAGTTAGGAGTTTAGAGGGGGAAAGATATGGAGATAGAGGGTGATGGACATGGCCAGAGACATAACTAGAGAGATTTAGAGTTATAGAGATGATAGAGACAAGGAGATATGGTTTAGGGTTGATCGGATTTAGGGTTGACTGGGTTTTGGGTTTAGCCTAGTTCAGAGTTTAGAGAAGGAGAGATATGGAGATAGAGGGTAAGGGACATGGCCAAAGACATAGCCAAAGAGATTGAGAGGTAGAGAGATGATACAGACAAGGAGATAGGGGTTTAGGGTTGATCAGGTTAAGAGTTTAGGGGTTAGGAGTTTAGAGAGGGAGAGATAGGGAGATAGAGGGTGATGGACATGGACAAAGACATAGGCAGAGAGATTGAGAGGTAGAGAGATGATAGAGACAAGGAAATAAGGGTTTAGGGTTGATCAGTTTTAGGGTTGATCAGGTTTAGGGTTTATGGTTGGTATATATGATGTATAGAATGGTGTAAATGACTAACATATTAGTGCTTATGATGTTCTGATGGCTCCTGTGGCTGGTAGAGGGTAGAATGACACCTGTGACTAGCTAGGTGTAGAATGATGTTTATGATTTATAGGTAGGTGCTACTAAGGAGCATATTGGCACATATGATATACAAAATGGTGCAAATGACTAACAGATTGGCACTATGATCTTCTAATTGCTCCTGGTGAGGTATTTGTTTGATTTTGATTATTTTTGGGATCATTTGAGATGGAGCTTAGATTGATTTGGGATGGAGTTGGGATGAAATAGATTTGTTTAGGGAGGATGAGAGGTGAAAAGGACTAGATTAGGAACAATTTGGGAATGATTAGAATGGTTTGAAGTGGTTTAGTGCTGATTAGGGAATGATTAGAATGATTAAGGAATAGTTTAGGGATGGTATTTGAGATGAAATCCAAGTTGATTTGAAAATGATTAGGGTTGAAGTTAAATTGATTTGGATGTGATTTGGGATAATGTGAAGTGGTTTAGGGCTGATTAGAAGTGGTTTAGGGATGGTTAGAGATGAAATTGAATGGATTAGGGATGATTTGGGATTGATTAGGAATGAACTTGGTTGGAATGAAAGCTTAATGTTTTCATGAACTTTCATGTTATAGAGATTGGGAGAGATAGGGAGATAGAGGTTTAGGGTTGCTTCCAAGTTTTATGGTTTAGGGCTTAGGGGTTTAGGGATTTGGCCTGTTGCTTGTTTTTAGGGTTTAGGGGTTAGGGGTTAGGGGCATTATTTATGGTTTAGGGTTTATGGTTTAGGGGTTAAGGTTTAGAGGTTTAGGTTTATGGTTTAGGTAGAGAGGCAAATAGGGAGATACAGAGGAGACCGAGCCTGGGAGAGATATCTCTATCTCCTCTATCCCTCTCTCTAACTATACCTACCTCTCTATCTCTCTCTCTCCCTATCTCTCTATCTTGCTAGATCGCTTTCAATCCCCTCTCTCTAACTCTACCTTTGTATCTCTCCCTCCCTCACTATTTGAGGTTTACATGAGTTTAGGGTTTTGGGTAAGGGTTTAGGGGAATTATTTAGGCTTTAGGGGTTTATGGATTCTCGAGTTTAGGGTTTAGGATCTCTAGGGGTTAGGGTTTAGGGTTTACGAGTTAGGGGTTTAGGGTTGCTTGAGTTTAGGGTTTAGGGTTTAGGGGTTTAGGGTTTCTTGAGTTTAGGGTTTAGTGGTTAGGGGTTAGGGTTTAGGGGAATTATTTAGGGTTTAGGGTTTATGGTTTAGAGGTTTAGGTTTATGGTTTAGGTAGAGGGGAGAATAGGGATCCCTATCTCTATCTCTGTAGACATATGAATCCCTATCTCTTAATCTATCCCTCGCTACCTCTCTCTCCTCCTCTTTATCTCTCTCCCAATCTCTCTACCTCTTGAAATCTCTCTCCCTATGTCTCTAGACATCTCTTGATCTCTTTCCCTATCAATCTATCTATCCTCATAACCCCATCTCTTAAAATACCCCTCTCTACCTCTCTCTTTGTATTTCCCTGTTTATCTCTCCCTTGCCTGATCTATCTCCCTATATCTCCCCTCTCTCTATATATGTATCTCTATCTTTCTCCCTCTATAGACCCCTTTCTCTATCTCAATCCCCATCTCCCCCTCTCCCTATCTCTATCTCACCTATCTTCTCTATCTCCATGTCCCTCTCTATCTCTCCATGTCTCCTGATCCCTCTCTATATATAGGATAGAGCAATGAAGAGAGAGAGACTATCCAATGTAGATACAAGGTTACCTTTATGTTATCATGCTTCTTAGAATGCGCTCACGTTATAATACAAGCACATTCTGGGAAGCATGGAAAATAATAAAAAAGCATGTGGGATCCGTGTTTCAGACCCCACATGACTGTTATTCCTTCTTTTCATGAGTATATTAGACAAAAGAACGCTTTTCATGTTGTTTGACTAATTGAGAATTATTTTTATATGAATCCACCACCTTTTTTTGTTTTTTCAACGTAGAAGAAGTGATTTTCATGTTTTTGGAGAAAACTTGATTATTTAAACTGAAAGTTTCATGTTTCATGTGTGATTTTGTTTCAAAGCTAATTACCATTGATATATAGATTGAATTTGATGATATATGTTTGTTTTTCCATAAATTTGACTAATCATATTCTAGAATTATATAGAATTCATAATCAAACTTGCGAAAAAGAAGAATTTGAGGATTTTGAAGCCATCTTTTGGAGAATTGGTCAACTACAATATCAAATTCTAAGGTATGTTCAATTTAAATGTCCATTTTAATTCACATATATATGTTCTTATGTTCTTTATGTCTTTAAATGTCTTTATGTCTTTATGTTTTTTATGTTTTTTATGTTATTTATGTTCTAAGATATATATGTTTCTAGGTATATTAGTTAGTTTAGTCAAAGAGACTCCAAATTCCTCATGTTTCCACCTTATTTCGGCCCTTCATGCCTTCATTTCACCTATTTTCAGCTATACAAGAGAAAAACATTATCAAATACTTCATAAAATAATTTTAGTGAACAATTGTTTGTCATACTCATATTTGAGTGTATACATGGAGCCAAAATTGATTTTGGAAGACTTTTAATTTTTTCTCTAGGATGATATAGAAGGATTTATTCCTTAATACATGCATAATTCAATTCATTTAATAGAACCATGCATGAAATGATAGTTTTCTTACAAAAATGGAGGAAATGAGCACCACAGCCTATTTGACAAATTGTTACAACTCACTTTGATACAACTCAATCAATAAAAAATATGATGGAGATTATATACAACATAACAAAATTTTAGAGAAGAGAGTTATATACAAATATGTACAGACATACAAGCATCATGACACAAGATGATACAAAGGGAGTTACAAGGAGATAAAACACTAAAAAGGAGGTTTTCATGACTGTAGGATAGTCACAAGTCTATATAATAGTCCACTATCATAGTCATGACCATCATGAAGTTATTTTTAATTTATGCATTACTTAAGATGTCTTTGATCTTTTGTCACGAGTATCCAGAAGGTTATCTTCAATGGTTTTAATGTTCTTTTGACCATCACAAAGTATTTGGACTGGTTTAAGACTATTAGGATAGTCAATTTATGTTGATTGCAATCCCCTTCGATGGCATTCATTTTGTCATTCTTCAAAATCACCTCCATACAACTCATTTATGTAAACAATTAACCATACAATTCATGATTCCCAAACCTAAAATAGTGATTTAATACTCATATAAGAGTCCAAACAATGGACTTCAAGGGGCAAGACAGTCAAGAGAAGTCAAGGTGATGTTCTTAAGAGTTGATAGGGTCAAAGGGAGGCTTAGTATTAGAGATATACCTTTACATAGCACGATCTCTCAACACCTTATGGTCTCCACAAACTCTCCCAACAAAAAAGTTTCACAAACAATTTGATTTGTACAAAGTTTCACAAACTTGTGTTCTAGATTGGCTTCACAAACTCTCACAATGACCCTTCAATGAATTAGGTCTCCAAGGTCTACAACTTACACTCAAGGATTTAGACCTTCACATGGGCTTGATGAGGCATCTAACAAGATTAAGTTCACCAACCAAACACAACCAAACCTAATTTCCTTATATGGTTTCAAAGCCAAAACTTAATCAATGTTTTGAACACCCATTATCAAGTTACATGACATATCTCAAACTCAACCTTGACTTCTTTCGACTGTGTGCCTCAAAAATGACCTTTTTTCATTGTCCTAAAAGGGCTAATTAGGCCTATATTACAAAGGAACTAGCCTTTAAACTTTCTATAGACCCCTAAACTTGTTGGGGCAGAACTCTTTATGTGTCCAAACCCTCAAAAACCTAATTTGTTTCATGAGAAAAATTCACCTACATACCAAACCACAAAACCCTTAGTTTAGGCAAAATTAAGGAGGGTTTATTGAAAATAATGATTCCTAACACTTTCTCCTTAGACCACTACTTTAGACACCTTAGAATACACCTATACATGCTCACAAAACCATCAGATAAACATTTTCTTTTGATATTTTGTCAAATGCCCTCTTTGGTTCCTCTTTCCCACATGAAAACACTCTTAAAAACCTTAGGGCATCACACTAAAACCACACCAACTAATCTTCTCTACCTACCAAATCATGAGAACACTTAGATTACTATTTAAAGAGTCATTCCACTGAGATACAAGTCATGACAGTAGCTGGAATGTCTAAAACATTGTTTAAACCCCAACCAGAGCCCTCACTGGCCTTATACAGGGAGTTTGAGAAATTTGGTTAAATCTCCCTCTAAACCTAATGAAAACCTCTCAAACTTGGTTCAAAAGAAAGTTAACATAGACCCCTAACACATCAAATGACTTTTAAGTCTAGACAATACTATACAGGGCCGTAGTACTGTCTGAAACAGAGAAAATGCAGAGAAAAATGTGGTTACATTAGAAAAAAAGAGTAAATGTTGTTCTTTCTTCATCAAAATTCATGTCTTCTTCCTTGTGTATTGATGCAATACCAGATGGTGGGGTCCTTAAATCAACTCAAAAAGATCAAAGTTGAACAATGAATCCAATCTCCAAACTCTATTCAAACCATTTAGTATCAACTCACCCTCAATGCCTAGTAGCCATCAAAACTTGAAAAAGGGGTACAACTTCTTGGAGGCACCTCAAACCCATGAACCAAAGGAGATTTAGTCAGATCTTATCAAGTTATTCAACATGTGTGATTTTTACATACTATTATTTCAGAGATTATATAAGAACTAGGACTAGCTATGCACTAAATTAGGCCAAAATAGGTCTAATTTACAAAGCAACCACCCTTAAATCACACAATAACAATCCAAAACCACCAAACAACAGATTAGCATGTCATAAAACTCCTAAATCCACAGTCACTTGGACTAGTCATTCACATTTAGACTCCAAAGTGAGAAACCCTTGTTTTCCTTACAAATAGAGAGGGTTTCATGAAACACCACCCCCGGTAAAACTATCACTTCACACACCTTTCAAATGGTCTGCCTATGCTTTAGGAACTCTTATTTGTCAAGGTTCAATCCAAATTCTCAAAGAACCCATACTATGCCACCTCTTGCACATGGAAAAAAACATCAAAAGGCCCCTAGGGCATCACATAAATAATAGCATAAACTATAGAATGACCTCAAATACATTGCAATGGTCTCTTGGACCTTATTGAAAGACAAAAATAGAATAAACTACTTAAAAACAACCTATTGACCTCATGGACTCAAAATGCAAATTTGCCTCATGGAGGCTTGATTTCGTTGGGGTGCTCTTGCACCATGTCCTCATTTGGAGATTTATTACATCATTTGTCAACCATTTTCCAACTCATCCAACCACATTTTTGGATGATATGCCCATTGGATTTGTTTTAAAATGGACAAAACATGTAATTTGCATAAGCAATATTATGACACTTGACAAAACACATCGGGGCGGGTGGGTGGGTAAATGGTAGGGAAGGTCTCATTTCATGTGCCAAGCGTCCCAATCATTCTAGCTTGCAAGCTATTGAGACCTACCACTTTTCAAGTTTGCCGATATCTTGCAGCCCAGAATGACTGAGACACTTGGCGCACAAAACAAGACCTCCCCTAGCATTTACCCACCCACCCCGACATGTTGGAGTAGTCCGTTTGGCCCCAGGATGAGCAGAACAAAAAATATGGCACCTGGCAACCTTTCTATTGAATGAAACTGAAGCATTTTGCAAGAATGTGTTTGATTCTAGCATGGTCAAATGGACATGAGTTGAGAGAAACTAAGAGAGATTATTGTAGACAGACTCCACATGCACCTATAGGTCTAAATAGAACTTTCCCAGCTACCACAAATTCTGAGAACTACCCCATCAAAGTTTGACAGTTTTTCGTCTTAGGGAGCTTGAGGGTCTTTGCCGGTAGCCTGCTGCCCCGAATGACTGTGACACTTGGCACATGAAATGAGACCTCCCCTAGTATTTAACCGCCCACCCCGACGTGTTGGCAAAGTCTATTCAGCCACACGAGCTATGGAATGCAAAATGTTACTCCTAGCACCTTTCCACTACATGAAATTGAAGCATTTTGCAAGAATGCATTTGATTTTGGCATGGTCAAACGGATTGGAGTTGACCAAAACTGAGAGATTTTATTGTGGACAAACCCCACATGCACCTGTACATCCAAATGAAATATTCCCAAATGCCATGAATTCCAAGAAATGCTCCGTCAAAGTTTGGTAGTTTTTTCATCTTAGGGATCTTAAGGGACTTTGCCGGTAGCCTACTACCCCGAATGACTGCGATGCTTGGCACATGAAACGAGACCTCCCCTAGTATTTAACCGCCCACCCCAATGCATTGGCGGAGTCAGTTTGGCCCCACAAGCTATGGAATGCAAAATGTCACTCCTAGCACCTTTCCACTACATGAAACTGAAACATTTTGCAAGAATGCATTTGATTTCGGCACGGTCAAACAAACTAGAGTTGACCAAAACTGAGAGAGGTTATTATGGATGGACCCCACATACACCTGTATGTCCAAATGAAACATTCCCAAATACCACGAATTCCAAGAACTGCTCCATCAAAGTTTGGCAGTTTTTTCATCTTAGGGATCTTAAGGGACTTTGCCGGTAGCCTGCTGCCTCGAATGACTACGATGAATGGCACATGAAATGAGACCATGAGGGGTTGTTGGACCATTCAACAAACTCAATTACATGTGAATCAAACAACCTTCAAACTGCCTAGTCTCAATCTTCATACTTTTCATGTTTCAATTAGGCCTAATCTAGTAGAATAGTAGACCATGTTTTCGGGGTTTTTCTCTCAAACTTTCTAAAAGACCTCCAAAACTAAATATAGATTTAGATACCCATTTCCAACTTACATAACATATCTCAAAACCAATAGTGACTGCTTTGGACCATGTACCTCAAAAATGGCATTTTTCACTATCTAAACTAAGCTAATTAGGCCTGGTTTGTGAAGAAACATACCTCTAAACATCCAACAACCCCCTAGACTTGATGGGGCAGCATCTCCCTATCCAAAATCTCTAAACCACAATTAGTTTCAGGAGAAACTCTCACTAACATACCAAACCCCAAAAATCCTCAATCTAGGCCAATTTGAGGAGGGTTTATTGAAACCCTACCTTCCACACACTCTCAGACTTTACCAACACTTGGAACACTTAAAAAATGGTCTGCATATGCTTTAGGAACCATCTATTAGTACTTTCCAACCTTCTTTTAATAAACCCTAGCCTAAAACCACCCTTTCTTGCTTGGAAACAAGGCAAAACTTGCCTAGGACAACACCATAGTTTGGTCAAACTCCATCTCCTGCTTCCCTGACTTCATGGGCATCTAAAACACATCCAAACCAAACCATTCCACTAATTTACAAGGTCATACAACAAGTGGAATGGTCTGAAACATCCCTTTACACACTCAAACCCTTGTTTTGAGGGTTACACAGACAGTTTCAGAAAAATGAAGATATCTCACTCAAAACTCGATGGTTTCTCCTCAAACCAAATGAATTTGAAATTTAAGACATACCACTACCACGTCAATAGATTTTAATGCATGGCTGGGCCATACAGGGTCGTGGTACAGCCTGAAACAACATTTTTGCAGAAAAAAATTAGAAAAAATTGAATTGTTATTCAAATTTTGTAATACAAAACTCATCTTCCTTCTCTCCTTGGGGTATGTGAGGGATTTAATACATGTTTTAAGTATTTTCAAATGACCTACAACTGAAAACATCATCCCTATCTATACACCAATATAGAATGTTTGGAATGACTTATCGACATCCATCAAAGCATAAAGGATATAGGAAATTTGTCGCATGTTGTAATTGCAGCTGCCCTTTGGTGTAAGGGCACCTAACCTATTTCATGAACATAATCAAATGATGAACTTTGATGTGTTGAGTCATTTTGGCATTGTAATGAGGTCATACTAGACAACTCCTGATGTAATAAGGGTCATTGGAGTTTAGGAGGTCATAGGCTGCAAAAGTTGTCAAGTTGCAAGAAAAGTTGTCAAGCAACTTTTCTTCCAACCAAATGGCTATTAGTTGTCATAGTTGTTTAAATTAGTGTTTGTGCATCCATTCTGATGTAATGAGGCCTATGAGGGCCATTTGTCATGTCAAAAGGTCAAATATGTAAGTTTTTGAACAAGTTGTATATGTTGTCAAAAAAACTTGTCAATATGGCAAATGTGCAAAATTGCAAAAAATAAGGTAGCCTATGTGTTTTTGGTCTATTTGACAGTGCAATGATGAGGGTTTTGAAAAATGGTTAAATAAGGATCTTGAATAATTATTCTAATGAGTGATTCAGTCCATATAGGACCTAACTCAACCTCTGGAGTGCAATTTTTAGTTTAGGGGTCAAGAATAGTAGTTGATGCTTTGTAAAAGTAGGCTAATTAGGCCTCATATACAAATTACTAGTCCATTTTTGAAGGGAATGTTCCAAAACAACACATGGTGCATTTGAGATATGTTGTAAAACATCCATATAGGTATCCTAATCTGTCCTCTTTGTGTCAGAGGTCGTGGATCAGTAAGTTATGTTCCAAAAATCAATTTTTTGGAGGGCTACTAGCTTGTAATGGTAGTTTATGAGGAAGAATAACCTATGTGCAAATTTAATATTCTTGGTAACCATGAATGGTCTTTTTATGTCACATTCATCATTTCAAGGGTGTTTCATGAGTTGGTTTGTAGAGATTGAGGTTTTGAACCAAGTGTTGGGTTTGTAGTCTTGACTGAGTTCATGTCTAGTTGAAAAAGGGTTTGGGGTCTTAGCCCATTGTTGTGAAATGATGCAATTGGGATACCTAAACAACTCTACCAACCTTCCCCATTCACTACCTTTCACAAAAAAATAAGGATTATGTAGACTTCCTTTGCAAATAGGCCTCAAGCCTTGTAGCCCTGTTTTTGGATCTAACAGAGGTTTTCTTTCACATGGCACAAAATATTGGCAAGGTAAGAGTAGTTTTGAGTACAAATTATCCTCCTTGTCAACATATCAAAAATGGGACATGGCTTGTTTTGGACAGGAGGCTCCAAATTCATGATAGTTTAGTTTGAAACTAGGCCTAATTAGGCCTCCTTTACAAGACAACTACTATGCCAATGCAAACCCACCACACCAAACCACTTGGGAACCCTAGCATGCAAGGAAAAGGAACCAATTTCACTAGTTTTGGCCTTTGAAACCCTTGTTAAAGCACTATTGTATGGATTGCACCCTCTTTTTGCCTAATACATGGTCATATTAGCCCATTGCATCCTCATACTCTGCTATATTCTTATTTCCTGACCTAGGGCTTATTGGGAACAGTGATCCTACCTTTTTCCATCCCATTCCACCAATCTAGAGTGATTAATTTGGTGGAATGGCAAAGAAATACATAGTTTTTAGCCTCAAAACCCTAGTTCAGGGTTTTATGATAGTTTCTAGAAAAATATGATTTTCTCCCTCCAAATTCAATGAAAATGCCTCAAACAAGATGCAAATGGAAGTTCATTCACTCCCCTTCACAATGCAGGTGGTTTCAGACCATGACAGTACTGTACAGATGAGAAGTACATCCTGGAATAGTTGAAGTTCAGGAAAAGTAGCAAAAAACTCAGTTTTATGCAACTTTGCCCTTCAAAACCTTCTTCACCAACCCCTCCTCGGTGTGTGTGAAGGTTTTTATACATGTTTACAATAGTTCCAATTGATCATAACTAACTTTCAACCTATTTGATCATTGGGTAACCTCCTTATTACATGATTTGTTAAGTTGACAAAGGAACTTCTTACCACTACTTGCATTATTAGACTTTTTGTTTGACAACAACATAAAACATGACTCAAACACATATGACATTGGTCATTTGACCTTGTTACATGCAAAATGATGACACAAGACCATCAACTTGTCCTATGATGTCCTAGTACCTTGTTATGACATGCTCCTAGCCAAGATTGGCTATGGCTAAGGTGCTCCTGCACCATGAAATATGTTTTTATGGTGTTGAGTCATCTTCCTTACCTACTACATCACCCTTGTAGACATGTATGCAAAGTGTGGAAGCATAGACAAGGAATGTGAATTGTTTGGCATGATGCCCCAAAGAAATGTCACCTCATTGAATGCAATGATTGCAAGATATGAACAAAATGGATTTTTTGATAAGGCATTAGAAACTTTCAAGCAAATGCAATTGGCAAGTGTAAAGAAAAATTCCACCAGTATCCTCTTTGCCTATGCCAAAATGGACATCCATCAAAAGGATAAAACATATGGGAATTTTGTTAGATGTTGTAGTTGCAACTTCCCTCATAGACTTGTATGCAAAGTATGGAAGCATAGACAAGGCATGTGAACTATTTGGCATGATGCCTCAAAGAAATGTTGCCTCATGGAATACAATGATTGCAAGATATGAACAAAATGGATTTATTGATAAGCCTTTAGAAAGTTCCAAGAAAATGTAATTGGCAAGTGTAAAGCCAAATTCCAAAACCTTAGAAATGGTATGTTTGGAGCATGGTATAGACATCCATCAAAGCATAAAGGATATAGGAATTTTGTCAAATGTCATAGTTGTAAGTACCTTGTAAGACATGCATGCAACTTGTGTGGAAGCATATATAATGAACATGAACTATTTGACATGATGCCTCAAAGAAATGTTTTCTCATAGAATGCAATGATTGCAAGATATGCACGAAATGGATTTTTCATAAGGCTTTAAAAACTCTCAAGCAAATGCACAAAAATAAATTTCAACCATTTACACAAATTTTGGCACATCTAAAACCAAATTGCACAACCTTAACCAACTTCCTCCTTACCTATGCTATAATGGGATCTAGAAAACATGTTGTGTGCAACCATCAAAGCATAAATGATATAGGAATTTTGTCACATGTATTGTATTTGCAAAGTTGCCCTTGTAGACATGTATGGAAAGTATGGAAGCATAGACAAGGCATGTGAACTATTTGAAATGATGCCTCAAAGAAATGCACAATCCCACAGAATTTAATGATTGCAAGATATGCACAAAATGGATTATTTGAAAATAATTTATAAACTTTCAAGCAAATGTAATTGGCACTTGTAAAACCAAATTCCTGTAACAATAATTGATCATCATATTAAATATTTAATATAAACTGTCATATACATAATGTCATGAACATAACATCTAGTTTATATAAAAAGCCATATAGGCATGTCCAAACAAAGCCATATAGGAAAATATACAAAAATATATATCGGATTAACATACAAAAGTATGTATACAAAGCCATCTAGGCATACAAAAAAGTTCCCAAAAACTAGTTTCCTATGGACTTTTAGGAAATAATCAGTGGCCCTTCTTTGACTGTGAAGATGGAGAGCCAGTCAGTGACACATCCTCTCTCTGTCGTCAAGTAGACCTCTTTGAATAAAGTTCATCCATCTACAACTATTAATACAAACAAACAATATGCATATTAGTATAGAAAATGTATGAAATATATAACATCACATATGTAATTGATCACTTGCCACCAACCAATGATCACTCTCCATCATCTTGTCTCTCTCTCTTCGTCCATAGTTGGACAGACTGGAGTTGTGACCTCCTGTGAGAAGCATCAAGAAGCAAAATTAACTAAACATAAATATCATTTATGTACATCAAATGACATGAGATAAAAAAAGAAATACAAAATTATGATATTTTCATGTTTTTGGCTCATACCTCAGTCAAAGGATTTGCAGACATCATGGTTGCATCAATGCCTATCTACATTGATTCATGAAGATGAGGAGGAGTCTCCACTGTATTCAGCATCTAAAAATTAAGTTCAAGATTATTCAAACAAAATAAATACATAACATTATTTTAAAAATGCATAATGATTAGAAATGGTTAAATTTACCTCTGTAAAAGTGGTGGTTTGGCATCCAAGGGACCAAGGAAACCATGGAGGTGCTGGTGACTATTGAAATAATCAAATTGTCACAAAATAATATTACAATTGATATATCTACAATAATTATAATTATGTGATTAATTACATACCTTCTGACTTGACCTCCTCTCATAACCCGCCAATGGATTGCTAATGGAGGTAGGATGAAGACTCTGACCCTGGAATTTCATTGCGTAAATAATTACATACATTATTTTTGACTTATAATATAGATCTAATCATATAAAATTAATTACAAATTTCAAATAACAATATACCAAATCAAGATGAAACTTGTAACAAATTACCTGAGAGTCAATACCAAATGTATGCTATAAGAGATCATCACTGAGAATAAGATCATCCAATATGTCCTACCCCTATGTCATAGCATGCTTCCCCTATGTCGTAGAGTCCTGTCGTGCCTCCTGCATCACATAATCACATAGGTTCCCACATGTACTGAACAAATGTGGGGACACATGATGCCTACTACTGTCACCCTCATCGCCCTAGGTAAAATCATCCACATGCTATGATAGAGTTTGGGTGAGAGTAGTCAGTGAATGTAAAGTCTCCATCTCAACACTCTCCTTTAAAGCCAAAGGGAGTTACCTATGTTCTAGCCTTGCTCAAGGTATAGGCACATGGTCTTCATCTTGCTGAGCCCCAGGTCAATCTTGGACAGAGCCACCACCTCTACCTTGGAACTCACGAATGTCAAAATAATTCAAAATCTTGTTAAGGATGAACTCACAATAGAGTTTCCTCAAGAAATATTGTGGTACCTCATCATTGTTGCATGACCACTCATCGAAGACCATGTACCATCTATCCCAAAAGTTTCAGGATATGTCTTCATTCCTATACCAATGTGTAGGAAACTGTTTGCAACTTTCCTCTAATCTTTGACCAGTTTTGGGATTAATAAATTCTGCACATAATTGAGATTTTGTATTTTTTTCCTTCTTGACTTGTTCATATGACAACTTGTCGGCATAATATTGCCAACTCCTCTCCCTATAGTCTTAGAATTCAGTGATTTGTTTTGTCACCAAATCCATGTGGGAAACAATCTCCTGTAGTGATTTTGCAATTGCCAGGTCCTACGTTCAGTGGTTCCACTTGGATTGTTTAGGGTTTGAATAATAGTTTCAAGATGTTTCTTGTTTTCTTCTATTATCCTTAGGTAATGTTCTTGATCATCTCTTACATGAAAAGGAGGTGAAGGTGGGTTTTGAGGGTTTGGAGGGTTTTGGGGGTTGTTTTCACCCTCCTCAACTAGATTTAGGTTTTCTTCTTCTCCAATAACTATAAATGCAATATAAAAACAAATCAAACATTACAAAACTAAAAAAAGTTCTAAAACTAACAAAATCAGACAAATCCTACCTTCTTCCTATGTTGGAGCCTCCAAATTTGCATGATGATGTCTTTGGGAGTGAGGTGGCACTGTGAATTTCTTATTTTCTTAGGTGCACTTGATTCAATGGCCTCTTCTTCAATGCAATCTCATTTTTTCTTGGTTTCTTTGCTGTTGTGAGGAGAGAAGTCGCGTGGTGAATGAGTAGAAAATGGTTTTTTTTTCTTTTATTAAAAGAAAAATGCAAGCATGTTATAATGCGCTCGTATTTTGTTTTAAGTTTGGAGATGGTGGCAACTTTTTGGTCCCCCATCTCCTTGCATTTACCCTCACAATATATTATGTAATAACAATACTGAATTACAAGAAGGCTCACTTCCTTAGGCCTCACTGTCCAGGGCTCACTGCCCAAAGAAATGCTCACTACAAGAAAGGCTCACTGCTAGAAGAGGCTCACTACCTAGAGAAAGAAAAAGGGTGGCTCACTTCCAGTTTGAACTACTCTGATTGCATCTACACATGCATGGTTACAGTTTCAATGAAGCTCAGAAATATTGTCTCAAAACTCTTCATCTTTGACTGCCCTATTTCACTATTCTGCTTCTACATCAAACAAGATCTCTCTTCTTCTACTCTTGTCTCCTACACTACACTTCACATTCATATTGACATAACATCTATCAAACAACAAATTCAATCCCATATATATATCCACAATGATCAAAATCTTCATATTAGGTTGGCCTAATAAGGTGTACCATGTAGTCGTGCCTTATGTAAATTGTCAGACAAAATCATTTACCAAAATACATAGCGGATCAAAAAAATACTTGAACCATAGTCACATATGTCAGCTCCATCCATATAATCACTTAGGATAAGATTCAAAACAACAAAACTTACCACACACACATCATACTGTCATGTCGGCCTTAACCATAGACTGTCACTGGTTCAGTTCAACTGTCAGACTGCATCTTCCACTATGGATCACAAAAATTGCTCAAATCCATATCAAAGACTCTTCACATATCATAGATCATACCTCTAGAACCACAAAGAAAAATATTCTTTTGCGGTAGAATGCAGACCAATTCAGTTTAGTGTTCTGTTCTGATTTCCTCTATTCTCTGTACTGCCAAACTTAGGTTATTTGAGAGTATATTTCTGGTACTTATCAGGAGCTAAAATCTTGGATATAAGATCTTCTATGGACTACAGACATCATACCAGAAATGCATGATCTTGTCTTCCATTGCAAACCAATATCATCTCAAACATTGTCTCCTTGTCATTGTTTCAATATACTACCAACAA
Organism: Cunninghamia lanceolata; assembly: GCA_027924645.1. NCBI lineage: Eukaryota > Viridiplantae > Streptophyta > Pinopsida > Cupressales > Cupressaceae > Cunninghamia > Cunninghamia lanceolata. Next base: position 2,214,554 of record BSBN01000802.1, on the reverse strand, counting down.
TTAGCCAAAATGGCTAAGTCGTCTTCTCCGGACCAAAAACATTGTTCCAATCTTGTTCGTTTGCTTGTTACCATCAATGAAAACATCTTCAAACATCATGCACAAACACTCTTCATCATATTAGTATTCTCTCTATATGATGTTTGCCAAGTTGCCAACAATCTCCCACTTTGGCATTGATGGCAACACTTGATGTGAGAAACTATTACAACTCCCCCTTTCTCTTTATACACCGCTCCCCCTGTCTTCATGATTTATTATTTTTCAAAAAAATTTCACATGCTTCATTTCTTCTCCCCCTTTGACATCAATGGCAAAGGTGTATGATACAAAGATATATACAAGTTGCCAAAAATTCAAAAACTATTTTTCTACTTTACCGCATAAATACAGGTGACATAAGAAATGCTTACTGTTGTTCCAGGAGAACATCTTTATAGATTATTCATCCCAACTAGTCTTGGAATCACTCAAAATTAGTATGCGTCCATTAATCTGGGACACCAAATCTTCTACTTTCTTTACTGTATCAGGGGCTTCAGTGATTTGCCTTGTCTTGTCTGTTACTGCTATTAACTTGGTTAAGGATGCAATTTTGAAACTTGCTACCTCCCAGAGCTGACTCATTCTATGCTTTATGATATCCCTCTGGGTCTACAACTTATGTATATTAAAATGAATAGTCTTCACTTGTGCCCTTTGATTTCCAATAGCATCTTTTGTCAGGTCATAGGTTCTGGATATCTTCATTATTTGATCTTCTAATCTATCTATTTTATCTCTTATCTCCTTAGTCTTGTGCAGCCATGTAAGAAAAAAATGATATAGTAAACTCACTTCTTTAAGGGCTAAATGTGCATATTCTACACTTTTATCTAACAAAATTTTGTCTTGAGAAGCTTTATCTTTTAGCTCAACTAATCTTTTATTGTCTAAATCAGCTCTTACCTTTTTATCAACAGCTTGCTCAAAAGATTCAAAATGGGAATTCATGGACTCCATAAGCCTTTTCATTTGTGTTGTGGGAGAGAGTGTTCTATCTTTCTGAACTCTGGGCATGATCTTCATAAAAATGTTTATTGCTTCACCAAGTAGCTCATTGTCTTCCATGTGACACTTTATTATTTCTTCTTGGGCAGTTGCTTGGAACATTGTACCCAACTTCAATTTCTGTAGGGGAGACATGGCTACCAAGTTTATTTGACCTTGAAATAGTTTAGATGTGTCTACAATTTGTGCTTCCTTCTGCTTTAACAAAAATTCCATTAATGAATTAGCAGCGTCTCTTTTTATTTCTTCTTGAGATATCTCAATATTTTGACTCTCCGGAGGGGGATCTTGAATGTTTTCTTGTTCATTTCCTTTAGGTTCTAGAACAAGATTATCTATTCTTTGTTCATTTGATTCCTCTCTCTACTCTTCTTATCTCTTAGGGATATTCTATTCTAGGGCTGTCCTTGCTTCTTCAGAGCCCTTCTATTTCTCAGAATCTTTCATTTCTTCATCTTTTCTTGAATTCTCTAGAGGAGTTATTGTGCCTTGGTCCGCACTCTACTTAACATTCACTTATAGAGTAGCATTAGAAGTGTCAACATTGTTAACTTGCTCTTCCCCATCAGTGTCTATAATAGTTGTGATTTGCAATTTATTCAACACAATCAGGGTTAACTCCTTTGTTTCTTTTACCAGTAACTCAGTGTCACTAGCCATAAGAGTATTAACTCTTCTCTTTGTCCTAAATTTTTCATTAAGTATCTTTGTGACTTTGGCTCTTTCTTCTTTTGTTATATTTGGGAAAAGACTCAACATGACATATTCTCTTATCTCAACATCTTTGGCCAAAGCCCCTTCCTTTCTTGCTGCCATGATGCTGGCTAGGCTATCCGGTAATTGATCTATGATTTCAATTAAAGCCTTGCTAAACATATCCAAATATCTAACCACTACTATTTCAATAATTACCTTGTCTGCATCAGATATTTCATCATAAGTTTCATCTATGGGTTTCAAATTTCCATGCTGAGCAAATGCATTGACTAAGGTTTCCAAGGATAGTGTTGCTTCACTCTCAGTCTTCTCATCTTCCTTCTTCTTCTTGGTCTTTCCTGAAGGCTTCTCCTTTCTACCAGAAGTGGTTTCCTCTGTTCTTTCTCATTTTCCTTTAATCTCCTCATCTGTCTCTATTTCCTCTTCTTCTTCTCCTTCATCTAGGCTCACATATACTCTTTGTGTTGCCTTTGTTTTCTTTCTCTTCTTCTTCTATGTAGTTTTCTTTACCAGTACTTGTTTTTAGGCATAGTCTTTTCTTTCTCAGCCTTTTTCTCAAGTATCTCTTTCTTAGCACTTTCAACCTTTGTCTTTACAACAAAGGATCTAAAACTCTTTGAAGTAGCTGCAGAGGTGGAGGCTCTTGTTCTTCTTGCAGCACCAGATGTAGGCTTTTCTTTCTCAGCCTTTTTCTCAAGTATCTCTTTCTTAGCACTTTCAACCTTTGTCTTTACAACAAAGGATCTGAAACTCTTTGAAGTAGCTACAGAGGTGGAGGTTCTTGTTCTTCTTGCAGCACCAGATGCAGGCTTTTCTTTCTCAAATTTCTCCTCTTCATTCTTTTCTAGAGCATTTAATGTCTACCCTTTCAGAGCACTTGCAGCCTTTGATGCCTTGCCTTTACTCTTGCTTCACTTATTTCTTCATTTGTGAATCCTTAGCTTTTGACAAACTCATTTGCCATTTTTCTTGCATTTCTTTTTATCTCCGGTTGTTTTTTTGTCTAGATGAACTTTGAGAGATAGTTCCTCAAATGAGCCAAAGCTTTCTTCCTTACGGTCTTTTGGTTTACTCAATATAAGATCTACCAGACAAGTTAATACTTCCTCTAAGACTTCAGATCCCATGGCTAGGACCCATGCAATTCTAGGCTCTACAGCCTCCAAGAGGTATTTGTCCTTATCCACCATGAACACAATATCCTTTTCATACTTCTTCACAATTGTTTCAGGGATCCTAGCCTTGGCCTGCATTTTCTTTTGGAAATTCTTGAAGTAACCCCATAAAGTTGCATTTTGTTTGTCAGCATTTCCCAAACTATGCAAATTATTTCTAATTTGAGAAGCTACAGGTGCATGATAAAGCCAACCTATATTCTCCATATCAGGTAACTCTCTTAGAAAATAGAAGAACATACAAACAATCAAGGTTCCATACTTAAAGGGATATTTCATTTCCTTTGCTCTTTTCAGGTTCTCCATTAGTTGTCCCCAGAGCAACTCACATAGTTCATAGTCTATGTTATTCTTGATCATATCATATGCTGTGTATATGGCAGTTGCAGACATTGAGTTCTCCCTGTTGGAGAAATAGACCTTGTACCCAATAACCATCGATACAAATCTAATTGTCAGATCCACAATGTCATTCACAGTTAGTAACCTCTTATCAAATTTCACACCAATTAACTGCATTACAATATTGTTCTTCATGATTTTCAATGTTGGAAGATTTCTAGTAGAGCTCATGCCAGTTATTGCTTTCATAGCATCCTGTGTTATCATGTGGGGTACATCAAGCCAAAATAATTTATCATGAATTCTACTCAGAACATATCCAACCCACGTATCATCTAAGAATATCAAAAAATCTAACCAGGTATCCAGGTTCTTCTCATGCAGAACATTGTATTCTTCTTTTAATACAATATTAATAGTAGTCAGCTCATCCAAGTACAATTTCCCTAATTTCATGTGATTATATTCCTCTAAGTTTGCATGTATGTATGCCCTAACATCTTCTATATGCATAACACCATGTGGGACCTCAGAAAATGTGCCATTTGGATAAGTCATTAATGATTTAAAGTGATGTTTCTTGAACTTAGCATGCGAGCTCTCTGTTATCTCAACTACTTGAGGGGTAGCCATTTTTACAAACTCAAAACAGGAGATTTTTCAAAAGAGAGAGTGGTAAATACCTTTTGCCTTCGTTAGGGTTTCTTCACCGAATGCTTGAATTTTCTTTGGCTTGCTTCTCAAATCACTTTAATTGCTTGAAAGTTTGAATACAAAGTACTTTTTTCTTTCAAATGGATCCCTTATATTCTCTTTTCATCAAGTTTTAATTGCAATAAATGCTTCATTCAAAAAGTTTTTAAACCCTTTCTCTGTCATCCCAGTCGATCAAGATTGCTCCACAATTTACTGCATTAGATTCTTTTCTACCAGAATCTTCTTCATAAGATCTGTCATTCAGTCTTATAACTCATATCATTGTGCTTGATATTAGCACCACATTTCTAGCTAGGGGAGTAGGATTTTGTATTAAGTTTCCCTTGAGCCAGAGCTCTCAATTTACTTCTTGAAGGAAGTACTAGCACAAGAGTCTGGTGCAGACTCATCCTTGACTTCCTTCACTTCATTCTTAACCCAAATTTGATTCATCTCCTTCTTGATCTCTGCTAGATCTATCTTTGTACCAGTTTCTTTATTTCTACCTAATTAGCCTTCTTCATATTTTTGCTTCTATAGAATCTTGCAATATGTCTAGACTTGTTGCAATTGAAGCATACAACATTTCTCTATCTATTGTTCCTTTCATTCATCCTTGATCTACATTGGTCATCCTTGTGCCCAAATCTATTGCATGTAAAACAATTCCCTTTGAAAGATTGAGCATTCCTTCCATTGTTATAGTTGTTCCTTATCTGACTTTTGTATTCATTAGCTTTGTGACCAAACTTCTTACATATAAAGTAGTTACCTTTAAAGGTCTAGGAATTCTTTCTATTGTTATAACCATTCCTTATCTGAGTTCTACAATCATTAGCCTTGTGACCTATTTTTATTGCAAGTGAAACATTGACCAGAGAATGATGAAACATTTTGATTCACTCTGCTCCTACACTAAGTAGCCTTATGAACAAATTTATTGCATGTATTACAATAACCATTGAAAGAAGGATACCTTTGAGCATTTGGTTTCTTGACCAGTGGTTTTCTAGGTTTTATCCTTTGATTCTAGATCTGTTTGCCTTTGTTCTTCTTGATTTCAACATTCTTTTCTTGACCTATTTTAGAGCTTTCACCTTTCTCAAATCCCAAGCCTTCTTTGTCATCAAGACTCCTTTGACTTGCAAGCATTCTATCAAATTGGGAAGCACTCACTTTGACTTTACCTTACTAAATCTATGCCTATTTTAGATCAGCTTTCAAATCCACAACTTCTTGTTCAAGCTTTGTGCAATCTTCAGATTTGTTTTTTACTAACTGATTTAGTTCTTCTTCTGCCTTTGCTCTTTTTACCACTTCCACTTTTATATCATTCAAGGTTTCATTTGTAGATATCAATTGTCCATTAGCCTCCTTATATATTTTTTTTTACTTCTTGACATGCTCCCTCAATTTTTTGATGCACTCATTTACTTCCTTGACAATATCTTTCATAACCCTATTTTCTATTTCAACGTTTTCAAGATCTTGAAGGGCAATTTTGAGTTCTTCTTCATTGACAAGCGTGCATTCTTCTTCTTCAGTTTTAGTTGGATCAATTTCTTTAGGAGGAGTAGGGTACCTTTTACTTGCCATGTGTTCAGTCTCCAAGATCTTCCTCAAGCTATTAGACTTCTTCCAAGGAACTAGGTTCTGATACCAATTGTTGAACACCTAAGGTACTGAGAGGGGGGGTAAATCAATACTTTATTAAACTTCTTCTTTATTAAGCTAGTAATCCATTTACTACATGAAATAACAAAGCAAATTAAGCATAGAATAAACAACCACAATCCATCACACATGAACATTGAGATTTTTACGTGGAAAACACAAAACTAGGAAAAACCATGGTGAGTGTTAGCTCACAATATATTATGTAATAACAATACTGGATTACAAGAAGGCTCACTGCCTTAGGGTTCACTGTCTAGGGCTCACTACCTAAAGAAATGCTCACTGCTAGAATAGGCTCAATACCTAGAGAAAGAAAAAGGGTGGCTCACTGCCAGTTTGAATTGCTTTGATTGCATCTATACAACATGGTTATAGTTCCAATAAAGCTCAGAAAATACTGTCTCAGAACTCTTCATCTTTGACTGCCATGTTTCACTATTTTGCTTCTACATCAAACAAGATCTCTCTTCATTTGCTCTTGTCACCTGAACTTCACTTCATATTCATATCCACATCTCATCTATAAAACACTGAATTCAATCCCATATATATATCCACAACGATCAAAATCTTCATATTAGGTCAGCCTAATAAGGTGTACCATGTAGTCATGCCTTATGTAACTTGTCAGCCAAAATTATTTACCAAAATACATAGTAGATCAAAACAATACTTAAGCCATAGTCACATATGTCAGCTCCATCCATATAATCACTTAGGATAAGATTCAAAATAACAAAACTTACTGCACACACATCATACTGTCATGTCAAACTTAACCACAGACTATCATTGGTTCAGTTCAATTGTCAAACTACATCTTCCACTGTTGACCACAAAACTTACTCAAATCCATATCAAAGACTCTTCACATATCATAGATCATACCTCCAGAACTAGAAACAAAAATATTCTTTTGTGGTAGAATGCAGACGAATTTAGTTGAGTGTTCTATTCTGATTTCCTCTGTTCTCTATACTATTGAACTTAGGTTATTTGAGAGTATGTTTCCAGTACTTATCAGGAGCTAAAATCCTGGATATAATATCTTCTATGGACTATAGACATCATACCAGAACCACATGATCTTTCCTTCTACTATGAACCAATATCAGCTCAAACATTGTCTCCTTGTCATTGTTTCAGTATACGCCAACACTTAGCCAAAATGGCTAAGTCTTCTTCTCTGAACCAAAAACATTGTTCCAATCTTGTTCTTTTGCTTTTTTCCATTAATGACAATGTATTCAAACATCATGCACAAAGACTCTTCATCATATTAGTAGTATCTCTTTCTTTATGATGTTTTCCAAGTTACCAACTCTCCTACCCTCTCTCTCACTCTCTTCTTCCCTCCCCTCTCTACTTCCTACCCTCTTTCTCACTCTCTACTTTCCTCCCCTCTCTACCTCCTACTCTCTCTCTCTCATTCTCTTCTTCCCTCCCCTCTCTATCTCCTACCATGTCTCTCACTCTCTACTTCTCTCTCTCTGACCTATCTACCTCCTAGTTTTCCTTTTCCTAGCTTTCCTTTTCCTAGCTTTCCTAGTTTTCATTTTCCTTTAGAATTTCCCTTTAGATCCCACCAATTTTTCCCAATTTTACTATTTTCCACCTCTACTCATTATTATTCCCATCCAATGAACATTCATTTTATCTTGTTTGCATTTCATCCTCCTAATTTATATCTTCATCCCTCTTTGCATGTCCTAGTTTTCTTTTTTCCATGTTCTTTGTCGATAAGGGGGAGGGAGAGGGAGGAAGAGGGAGAGAGAGGGTGATAGGGAGAGAGAGAGAGAGAGTCCTAGTTTTTTTTTCATTTCCTTCATCTATAAGGGTGAGGGAGAGATAGGGAGATAGAGGAATGATAGGGGATAGAGAGGCAAGAGATAGGGAGGTAGGGAGAGATAGATAGGTAGAGAGATCTAGAGGAGATAGATAGGAAGAGATAGAGGAGACAAAGGGGAGAGATAGGGAGATAGAGAGTGAGCGAGATGTCCAGAGAGATAGGGAGAGAGATTGAGAGGTAGAGGGATGATAGAGATATAGGGATATAAGGGAGAGATAGGGAGATAGAAGTTTAGGGTTGCTCGGGTTTAGGCGTTAGGGGAATTATTTAGGGTTTGGGGTTTTTTAGAGAGAGAGAGAGGGTTGGTCAAGTTTATGAGTTTAGGGTTGTTTAATTTTAGGGTTTAGGGTTTAGGGGAAATATTTAGGGTTTAGGGGTTTAAGGTTGTTCAAGTTTATGGTTTTTGGTTTAGGGGTTATGGTTTAGGGGTTTTGGGGGAGAGAGAGAGAGAGAGAGAGAGAGAGAGAGAGAGAGAGAGAGAGAGAGAGAGGTTGCTCAGGTTTAGGGGTTTAACCTAGTTGCTCAAATTTAGGGTTTAGGGGTCAGGGGAATTATTTGAGGTTTACGAGTTTAGGGTTGTTCAAGTTTAGGGTTTAGGGTTTAGAGATTAGGGCTTAGGGGAATTATTTAGGGTTTAGGGGTTTAGCGTTGCTTGAGTTTAGGGTTTAGGGTTTAGGGGTTAGGAATTTAGGGTTTAGGGTTTAGAGAGAGATAAAGAGAGGGAGGTGATAGAGATGGGGAGAGATAGGGAGATAGAGGTTTAGAGGTTAGGGGTTAGGGTTTAGAGGTTTAGGTTAGGGTTTGGAGAGAGAGATGACTGATAGGGAGATAGAGGGTGAGGGATATATGCAAATAGATTGAGAGGTAGAGGAATGATAGAGACAAGGAGATAGGGGTTTAGGGTTTAGGGGTTAGGAGTTTAGAGAGGGAGAGATCTGGAGATAAAGGTTTAGGGTTTAGGGTTTAGGGGCATTTTTTAGTGTTTAGGGGTTTAGAGAGAGAGGAAGATAGAAAGATAGAGAGGTAAAGGGATGATACAGATATGGAGATTAGGTAGAGATAGGGAGATAAGGGGTTTAGGGTTACTTAGGTTTAGGGTTTAGGGTCACATGTCAAAAGCAGTCTCTCTATATTGATCTCTCTCTCTGGCTCTTTAAACACTTAAAACACTAAAAACACTTCAAAAATTATACTTGTTTGCATGCATGAAAGCACAAATGTTTCATACTTCCCAAAATGCGCATTATAACATTAGCACATTTTGGGAAGCAAACAAAATGGGAAAAAAACATGTGGGATCCATGATTCAAACCCAACATGTCTTTTATTCTCTACTTTTCATGCGTGCTATGGGGCAAGAATACACTTTTTCATGGTTTTTGACATTTTAATAATCAGTGCTTGATCAATCCACCACCTTTTTTTGTTTTTTCAATGTAGAAGAACTGGTTTTGCATGTTTTTGGACAAAATCTAATTATTTAAACTAAAAGTTTCATGTTTCATATTGTTTCAGAGCTAATTTTCATGTATTTAGATTGAATTTGATGATATCTGTTTGTTTTTTTCATAAATTTCACTAATCCTATTCTAGAGTTATATAGAATTCAATATTGAATACGAAGGAACTTGCCAAAAAGATCAAATTTTTGAGGATTGGTCAACTTGAATCTCAAATTCTAAGCTATGTTCTTTATGTATTAATTTAATTCACTTTATGTTCTTTAGAACACTCACAATCACTAAAAGTGGAACTATCTAAGTTAAAAAAAAGTCATCATTATATGCATTAAAAGAATTAGAATCATTAAAATATGATATATACATGAATTTTGTGTATGTTAAATCATTAATAGAATTTGTTGTATCTTGAATTTGAACTATGTCATCAATACCTCCCTATAACAACGTATTAACATCATTCTCTCTAATGTAACCAGTTGTATCAACATTTAAAATATAGTGCTATTGATGCTACAAATATGATATATTTGGTTCTCATACAGTAATGAGTTGTCACTATCATTCTCTTGGTCATTTACCTCTAAAAAATTAGTTTGAGTTTCGTTTATTGGACCTATACTAGATAAGTTCTTTGTTATTTTCAAGTACCCTATAATTTTTTTGGACTACCATCTCTAGGTTTCTCAAAGAAGTTAGACTAGTTAGGCTGCAATAAACTCTATATTTTAGTCTTTTGTCATCATAAAACTCAGTCAAAAGATCACCAACAACTTTGTCATCATAATTAGCCTTAAAATTACTCCTTTCTTGATGATTTCACCCATTGGCTATCTTGAATAGCTAATTCAAACTATAATTGATGCTCTTTACATGTACACCATGATTTTCTTCAAGTCTTGCATCATTAAGCTAGTTTCTAATGTTAGTATTTTGTCTCTTAGCATTTCAAACATATCTATTGAAGGAAAGGAGTCTTGATTAGTTTCTTACCACTTAGACCAATTGTCACATCATTTCTAGTCAAACCAAGGACATTCTCCTAACTTTTGAAGATTGCACCATAGGTAGGATTACATAAAAGAGCTGAAACTTTAAGAGCTTTATCATGGTAGAATATGAGATCAACAATCAACATGTGCTCATCTATGTCATCAAGAACATCTAGGCCTAGACTGTCATTACACATTTGACTTCTAATCTAATCATGTCAAAATCAACAAGTTTGGAGTCATTTATTAGACAAACATAATCATAAAATCCCTCTTCATTTCCACTCTCAATAGTGACATATAAACCATTCAACTCATGCTCATCATTGGGACTAGGTGTACCATCATACTCAATGTCTTCTTTACTGCCAATTGACTGATTTGTATTCATTGACTATGATAATTCAACACTTTCAGTGCTTACAAGGGTACACCATACTTATCTTGTTTCTCATAACAATCATCCCACTGATTATTCATTATGATTCTATCATCATCATTGTGTTCCTTGTCATGAAATCCATTGGTTTTTTTTTAATTACCTTTGTGATCATTACTCCCATGACCTTGATTGACAATATATTATTGATTTGAGATCACTTCATACTTGTCTTCATGATCTACTCTAACTAATTCACCACCTACAATATAAGAATTTGGGTTGTCCTTTAACAGGTAGGTAGGTCTAGTTTTACCTTGTGAGTCTCCATTTGGAATGGTTGGTCCATCACAATGTGCTTGCCATAACTCTCCTTAGTGCTGGTGACTTCTTGTATCTTGTCTTGAGTAGGTGTATCCATGGGAGGTTAAGAAAGCATGTTTGAGAAGATATGTTAAGAAAATATGAAATTAACCTAGAGATTATGAAAAGCATGTTTGATAATATATGTTAAGATAATGTGAATTTCACTTTAATTATATATGATTATATATTTTGAGATTTGTGTATGAGATTACTTTACTCTATTGTACCAAGAGGGACTGATTTATCCATGCCTTATTCATGATGCATTTATAGAAATCATCATCATGCCGATGAAACAAGCAAAGAATCTAACACCAGAAGAGCATGAAGCTAAGAATGAGAGGAAAAGTGAAAGAATGAAGCGAATTCTTGAAAGTAGGAAATTTTCAACCATACAAGAAGACATTCCACCATTGCCAATTGAAGAGGAACATGACTCATCTAATGAAGCTAAGAGAGAGATGGAATTGGAGGCACAAAGGGAATGAATGCAAAACCTCTGTTCAATGAGGGAATTGATTCTCAAAGTTGGAGGCACTCCATTGTCCATAGGTCAAGTTGAAGGAACACCATCGTTATCTTCTCAAATTGGAGGCACTCCATCTTTCACAGGTGAAGTTGAAGGTACTTCTTCATTCTCTTCTCAAGTTGGTGGCATGCCATCATTCACACGTCAAGTTGAAGGTACACCATATTCTCCATCTCAACTTCACGTCTTTTCATCTTTTTCATCTCCAATTGAAGGCATGCCATCTATCCCATCTCAAGTAAATATTGAAGAAATTCCTAATGTTGAGTCAACTTTACCAATGAAAATGCCTCCTAGAATTTTGCATAGAAAGCTTAAGTTTCTAATTGATATTGATGAGAATGTTTTCAAGCCCATGCAGGATAAGATTCCCAAGCATACTTTCCAAAGATATACCAATAAGATAGGGAAATCATTCTTTGAGAACTTAAATGAAACCAGAAGATGTCAACTATTTGTTGAATTGATGAGAAATCTAAAATTTAGGCCCATTATGAAGATTCTTGGCCTAAGAACATTGGATGCCTCAAGTGAAAAATCAATTGTAAAGAATCTAATGAGTGCATATGAGAGTGTGGGTTCTACATCATGCACCAAGGATAGTAATGCCACACAACGTGTCATTACATTGATAATAGTAAGCCAACAAACAAAGAAAGCTCACCTCATTAGAAAGACAAGTCAAGCATTGAAAATAAGTAGAAAAACTCTAATGAGATCTGTTGAAAGATGTGAAAGAGTTGAGGACCCAAACACCAATGAATTGTGGGCATTCTCTGGGAGACTCCCACAGAAAGACAAAGTTGTTATTTAATCCTTGAGATCCCTCATCAAAGAATTTTGGAAAAATAACACAAGGGTATCTCCTAATGTAAGAGAAGTTGTAAGAAGGAGAATTGGTTGTCGAAACCGCGAGCCACATCCAAAGCATTTTTTGGATGTGACTCAAACACAATTTTTCAAGAAATTTCAAGAGATGTATCCTCAAGTCAAAATTATTCAAAGGTATTTTGAAATGGTAAAGCCTTTTTATGTCAAAATAAATCACACACGCACAACTTGTTGTTGTATAGTACATATTGAGTTTTCTAATCATTATGATTTTTATAGATATATAAGTGTAGATTTGCGTACTAACAATGTTTTGCAAGAGTGTAATATAAAGTTCCCACCTATATCTTTAAGGGATTTCATATTGAGCATCTTATGCCAGAGAGTAGATGGTCAATTATTCAATAATAGCTTATGCTTGGATGGCACACGTGATCATTGTGGTGGGTTGTAACATTTACCAATTTGTCAACATATCGAGAACACATGCAATTGGAAATGAGCTAGTAAGTTTTGGCAAATACAAGACAATGGCATATAGTTTGAAAGATGCCAAAGAAGAAAAAGGTGTCAATTGGTCATTCAAAATATTCCAGTGTATTAGTTCATCTCTATTTTCTGAGATAATATAGTTTACGAGTATGCAAGGCATACCCATAGAGATCGATGGTTGGACTTGCAATTCAAGTTATAGAAGATAATGTTTCCAATTGGTGCCATCATTTCAGTTGTTGAATTTACAAAGAACTACACACTACAACCACAGAATGAGGTGCAATCGTAGTATTACAACTCTAAGCAAGTTGCGATATTTGTGCAAATAACATTCATTCATGTAGAAGATAGTATAGAGGATGACATGAAGATCTTGAGGGAATATCATTTTTATATCATTGATGATCACACACATTCTACAGAGTTTGTGTAAGGTTTCTTTCAGATGTTCTATCATGATTTGCTTAGCAGGAGCATATCATTTTGTCAACATATCATATGGTAAGATAATTGTGCATCACAATTCAAGAACTCATAGATGTTCTATTGGTTGAACAAGATGCATAAGATGAATGGTGTTCAACATATGTGGAATTTTTGTGAGGCTGGGCATGGAAAGGGGGAACATGATGGTGTAGGAGCATGTATCAAAAGAGAATTGGAACGAGAAGAGTTGAAGTACAAAGACAATGCAAATTTGACAGATGCAAGATCTATTGTTGAATAGTGTAATGCTACAATGGGTCCAGGTAATGAAGGTATGTCTAGAGTTCATAGATATTTTTAGTTGGTTGATGATACTAATATTACAAAATATGAGGACTATTGTACATTGATAGGATCAAGTGAGCTACACTCTTTTAGAAGCTCTAATGCAGGTTCATGGAGTATTCATACGCAGCGGATGGTATGCTTTTGTTCTTCATGTACAGATGAATCTTGGTATGATTGTGAGTCAAGGAGTGGGTTGATGATTAGTGTACAAGAAACCTAAGTCTGATTGACATGTATCAACTATTGACAACACTACAACTCACAAAGATTGAATCATTGGTTGACTTTGACCATGTTTTAAATATAGTTCAACCAGGTATTATCAGCATTCAAATTTAATAAAATTCAATATTCCATCTTATTTTGTACTTATTCTTGTATTGTTGACTATATTCATTGAAATGAATGCAAATATCAATGCAAAGCATGTTTATGCAGTTATTGCAGTTGAAGACAATGATTAAGGAATGGATTATTATGTGTCATTGTGTTGAGGTAAAAAAGAAATTAGATTCCCTTGTATAGATGGAGAAAACATCGAGTACCCTATAGGATCACTAGTTGTTATTGGAACATGGCTTAGAAGGTACCTAGTGAAGAAGTCTGATGTGTGGTTGTTCGAGGACTTTGACACACATAGGAAGATTCTTCATTATTCTAACCTTGTTGTCGCATCAAACATTCATTTGATCAAATATGGGGATAGACCATTGAACATGACCTTGTGGAAGGGTCGTGACTCTGACCACAAGGTAATACTTGACACAATAAAGAGTAGAGCAGACCTGGATGGTTCATTGGATTGAATCAGTCGAAAGACAGAAAGGTATGCTATTTTTCTTTGTTATCCTCATTTCACCTTCTATATTTTAGCTAAATAGTGCAATTGCATTTGCATGCAATATTTTAGTATGATGGAGGTAGGCATAATCCTTATGAAGTTGCCTTTGGAAGAAAAGTAAGGTAGGTTTTCATGATTATTTCATGATGATATGTCCATTACTTACTATTTCATAATGATTTTTAATAAGATTTAATGATGTTACTATGAGTTTTAATTCATTTTAATGATGTTACTATTTCATAATGAGTTCTAATGAGTTTTAATGACAAACCCTCATTTGTTTCTTCACATTTGGTGCTAACAATTGACAACAGTGGTAAGGGCAGCCTCAATTGATGCCCTACAAAACATTAGATCAAGCAAGAACACCTTTATAATACTAAATTTTCATCTACAAGAGGTATTATGATTGAATTTTTACATTCAACATCTCTTGGGGCCAAACAGATGGCACCCACACGTCCAGGTGGGCAGGTAAACACTAGGGGAGATGTCTTTTTGGAAGAAAAACCTCATGGTCGTTCTCAGCTATATCGAACACAGACAATCTCTCAAGAGCCCTAAGACAAAAAAGGTGACAAACTTTGGACCGACTATTCCATCAAATTGTGACACCTAGGAACATCTTCTTCCCATGTATAGGTAGATGTTAGGTCCACCTACAAATACCTACCTTAATTTTTTTAAATCAATTTCATTTTCCTATGGTGGCAAGGAACACATTGTTCCAAAATGCTTTAGTTTTATGCAATCGAAAGAAGCTAGGAGTGAAATTTTCCATTCCATAGGTTGTGGGGTCGAACCAACTACACCAATGTGTTAGAGTGGGTAGGCAAATGTTAGGTGAGGTCTCGTTTCGTTTGCCAAGTATCCCAATTATTTGTGGCAATAGGCTACAGGCAAAGTCCCTTAAGCTCCCTAAGAGCAAAAAACTGCCAAACTATGACAGAGAAGTTCTTGGAATTCGTGGTAGTTGGGAATGTTATATTTGGACCTACAGGTGCATGTGGGGTCCATCCAAAATATCCTATCTTAGTTTTGGTCAACTCTAGTCTATTTGACCGTACTGAAATCAAATGCATTCTTGTAAAATGCTTCAGTTTCATGAAGTGGAAAGGTGCTAGGAGTGACATTTTGCATTCCATAGCTCATGGGGCCAAACCAACTACTCCAATGCATCAGAGTAGGTGGGTAAATTATAGAGGAGGTCTCATTTCATGCACCAAGTGTCTTAGTCGTTCGAGGCACCAAGCTATCGACAAAGTCCCTTAAGATCCCTAAGAGCAAAAAACTACCAAACTATGACAGAGCAGTTCTCAGAATTCTTAGTAGTTGGAAACATTCTATTTGGACCTATAGGTGCATGTGGGGTCCATCCACAATAACCTCTCTCAGTTTTGGTCAACTCTAGTTTGTTTGACCATGTCGAAATCAAATGGATTCTTGCAAAATGCTTCAATCTTATGCAGTGGAAAGGTGCTAGGACTAAAATTTTGCATTCCATAGGTTGTGGGGCCAAACTAACTACGTGAATGCGTCAGGGTGGGTGGGTAAATGCTAGGGGAGGTCTCATTTCATGTGCCAAGCTTACCAGTCATTCGGGGCAATAGGCTATCGGCAAAGTCCCTTAAGATCCCTAAGAGCAAAAAACTACCAAACTATGATGAAGTAGTTCTCAAAATTTGTGGTAGCTAGAAACATTCTGTTTTGACCTACAGGTGCACGTGGGGTTTGTCCACAATAACCACTTTATGTTTTGGTCAACTTTAGTTCATTTGACTGTTCCAAAATCAAATGCATTCTTACAAAATGCTTTAGTTTCATGCAGTGGAAAGGTGCTAGGAGTGACATTTTGCATTCATGTCAAAATCAAATGCATTCTTGCAAAATGCTTCAGTTTCATGTAGTACAACCTTGGTAGGTTCCATATATTTTGTTCTCTCATTGTGGGGCCTAATCGACTGTGCTAACGCATCGAGGTGGGTGGATAAATTCTAGAGGAGGTCTTGTTTCATGCGCCAAGCATCCTACTCATTTAGAGTAGCAAGCTACTAATAAAGTCACTTAAGATCGTAAGAGCAAAAACTTCCAAACTATGACAGAGTAGTTCTTAGAATTTATGGCAGCTAGGAATGTTTTGTTTAGACCTACATGTGCATGTGGGGTCTGTCCACAATAACTTACCTCAGTTTTGGTCAACTCAAATTGGTTTGACCATGTTGAAATCAAATGCATTCTTACAAAATGTTTCAGTTTCACTTAGCACAACCTTGCTAGGTGTCATATTTTTTGTTCTACTCCTCATGGAGCTGAACCAACTTTGTTAGCTCATCGGGGTGGGTGGTTAAATACTTGGGGAGGTCTCTTTTCATGTGCCAAGCATCCTAGTCATTTGAAACAGCATGCTACCTGCAAAGTTGAAAGGTGCTAGGACTGAAATTTTGCATTCCACAAGTCATAGCATTGAACTGACTACACCAACAAGTTTGGGTGGGTGGGTAAATACTAGGGGAGGTCTCCTTTTTATGAGCCAAGTGTCTCAGTGATTCGGGGCTACAGGCTACTGGTAAAGTCAAAAGGTGCTAGGAGTGATATTTTGTATTCCACAGCTCATGGGGCCAAACCAATTGCGCCATCACATTGGGGTGGGTGGGTAAATGTTAGGGGAGGTCTCGTTTCATGTGCCAAGCCTCCAAGTCATTCCAGGATGTAAGCTATCGGTAAAGTCGAAAGGTGCTAGGACTAAAATTTTGCATTCCATAGGTTGTGGGGTTGAACCGATTGTGCCCAAACATCCAGGTGGGTAGGTAAATGCTAGTGAAGGTATTGTTTCATGTGTGAAGTGTCTCAGTCATTCTAGGCAACAAGCTACCAGCAAAGTGACTTTATCGGTAGCTTATAACCCAGAATGACTAGGACACTTGGTACATGAAACAAGACCTCCCCTAGCATTTACCCACCCACCCCAACACATTGGCGCTGTCAGTTCAGCCCCATGAGCTATGAAATGCAAAATATCACTCCTAGTTCCTTTTCATTGCATGAAACTGAAGGATTTTGCAAGAATGCATTTAATTTTGGCATGGTCAAATGGACTGGATTTGACAAAATATGAGAGAGGTTATTGTGGAGAGACCCCATGTGCACTTGTAGGTCCAAACAGAATGTTCCCAGCTACCATGAATTCTAAGAACTGCTCTATCATAGTTTGGCAATTTTTTACTCTTAGGGATCTTAAGGGACTTTGCTGGTAGCCTATTGCCTTGAACGAGTGGGACACGTGGTGCATTAAATGAGACCTCCCCTAGCATTTAACCACCCATACCAATGTTCTAGTACAATTGGTTCATCCCCATGATAAGTAGAACAAATAATATGGCACCTGGCAAGGTTGTGCTGCATGAAACTGAAGCATTTTGCAAGAATACATTCGATTTCAGCTTGGTCAAATAGATTTGAGTTGACCAAATCTGAGAGAGGTTATTGTGGAAAGATCCCATGTGCACCTGTAGGTCCAAATAGAATATTCTCATCTACCACGAATTCTAAGAACTGCTCTGTCATAATTTGGCAATTATTTTCTCTTAGGAATCTAAAGGGACTTTGTTGGTAGCCTGCTGCCCCAAACGACTCGGATGCTTGGTGGACAAAATGAGACCTCACTTAGCATTTACCTGCCTACCCTGATGCATTGGCATAGTCAGTTTGGCCCCATGATCTATGGAATGCAAAATGTCACTCCTAGCACTTTTCCACTACATGCTTCAAAGCATTTTGCAAGAATGCATTTGATTTCAACATAGTCAAATGGACTAGAGTTGACCAAAACTGAGAGAGGTTATTGTGGATGGACCCCACATGCACTTGTAGGTCCAAACAAAATGTTTCCATCTACCACTAATTTTGAGAACTGCTCCATCATAATTTGGCAATTTTTTGCTCTTAGGGATCTTATGAGACTTTGTCAGTAGCCTGCTACCCTGAATGACTGGGATGCTTGGCATATGAAATGAGACCTCACCTAGCATTTAATCACCCACCCTGATGTGTTGGCATAGTCATTTCACCCCCACGACCTATTGATAAAAAAAATAGTCCTAACACCTTTCCACTTTATCGGTAGCCTCCTGCCCCGAATGACTGGGATGCTTGGCACATGAAACAAGACCTTCCCTAGCATTTACCCACCCACCCCGATGCATTGACATAGTTGGTTCAGCCCCACAAGGAGAAGAACAAACAATATGGCACCTAGCAAGGTTGTGGTGCATGAAACTATATGCTCAAAATCGTTACTTCGGTTGCCTGGGGGTGTCGGGTTAGATTTCAGCATGCACACAGACCCTTCCCTCCTTGCCACAGGGTGATCCTCCACGTCACTCTCACTCTCATGGAAGTAGCCAGTCGAGAGGAGGTAAGACACAGCAGGGGTCTATCTCATTAGAGAGTTGGACTTCGCGGAGAGGGGTTGGCAAGTTCTATGGCCTTTGTTGTTGTGTGCTAAGTTGAATGTTTCATTCGATGGTAGTTGTTGTTGAGATAACTCTATGACCCAAAGGGTCACTAGTTTCTCTTCTCCTATTGGGGTTTCTTCTATTCCACCTTTGTGTGGGTAAGAGGTTTCTTTCATTTATGTCCTCTTGTCTTTCAATGGGTTGAATGAGTTCTCGTTGTATTTGCAGTTGTCTATGTTCTTCTATTAACAAGAGGACAAATGGATCTTGTTGTGGTAAAGTAAACGTCTTGCTATTGTCGCGGATTGATTTCCTCAATATCATCACAGATAGCCCTCACCCACTCTCCTCTTTCTCCTAGGCACATTCATGAGCCAAGATAGAGGTAAATGTGTGATGACCAACCTTAACAAGACTTGGGGTTTCGACCTAGGGTTTAGTTGACCTAGGGTTTGGTTATACTTTGACTTGTGTTTACCTTGTGATGTGATCAAGGGTATGGTTGAATCATTTATTGTGGTTTACCTTGTTATGGTATCAAGGGTTTGCAAGTTTGTCTTTTCTAGGGTTTCTATATGCATGCAAAGGTAAATGAAAAGCAAATGGGTTTTTGTGCTTTTTTAGTATTTTATGGAAATGAAAAGTGCTCTTTAATCTATGAAAGGGAAATATGAATGTAAGCTAATATGATTTTTCCTAATGCAAGTTTAATCTATGTTTTTCAGTTTTCAATTGTTTAGAAATAATCTAATCTATGAAGGGAAATTGCTTCTTCAAATAATCTAGATCTAGGAATATGAAAACAATTATTCTAACATCCAAGATCTAACTATCAAGGAAAAAGCAAAGATTTATTGTTCCCAAAAGAAAATTTGGTTTTCTAATTATTATGAATTGAATAAAGCAATAAAGGAACCTGAAAGAATAAAGATTTGTGTGACTCCACTACCCTCAGAAATCCTTGATGTTGGCAACCTCAAATCCTTTCACAGTAGCGGGAAGACCTCTTGATAATAAAATGACACAAAGAAGCAAAAAAAGCTTGTTGAAGTTTGAAAGAGCTCAATGAAAGCTTTGGTTGAGCACAATGGTGTTGAATGAAGCAACATAACAAATCTTGGTTGAACAATGAATAAATCAAAAGGCACCTTCATCCTATAAGAGCATTAGAAAGCTGATTTGGAGAGCAAAAACTGGCAAGAGCTGTGTGTACAATGAATTTGCCTCCCTTTGTGCTTAAGAGAGGGGGGTATTTATAGGTTGAAGAATGGAATTGATTGAGAAGTTAACTCATTTGATTGATGAGTTAACAAGGATTAATTGGGGCATTAACAAGGTTGATTACCCAATGAACTCAGCTAACTATGGAGAGATAAATCAATAATAACTTATCACTGAAGAGGAATTGGAGTTGAGAGGATGCATGAGATTGATTGAGTTAATTTTAGATCAAATGGAGGTAATTTTGTATGTGTGGGTGCATGAAATAGTCAACTCCATATTATGTATCAAAAATCATGCAAACTGGAAGAAAAATGGGCAAAAATGGAGCTAAAATGAGTGAGAAACTCAAGTTTTTCCATGACTAGAAATGTGATAGGGTTGCCCCTTGTGCCAGTAAGGTAGCCCGTGAGCGACCATGGGTCACCCACGGGAGATTCGGGCATGATAGGATTTTTTGAAGAACTGCAGGGTGGGAAATGAAAGAAGAGAGGAAAAGGAGGTGTTCTGCCTCTGGAAACAAGTCAATCCTATGCAAGAATCCAAATCTCCACTTGCACCAGCAGGATCTCCTAGGGGAGATCTTGAAATAATAGGGGGAGATTTGGATTGGTTGAGCAGAATTGAAAACCAAAAGTGGGAGATGGATAGGGGGACCTCTAGAAGGCTTCTAGGGGGTGCAGAGGATGAAAAATATAGGGGAAAGGTGAAAAATCACCTACAAGATGCTTAAAGGACATTACTTCATGCTTACATGTATGTGACAAGGATTTGAATCATTGTAGGGGTCCTCATGGAGGCTTTGCGTGATTTTTGTGTTTACATATTTCCCCTTGGCGATAGTAGTCTACATGAAAGGTAGGTACCGTTCTCGAACTAGGCCTTACCTGTTGTTAATTTTCCCGCAATTGTACCTACAATAACTAGTATTAGTCTGGCATTTAAATGTATCAAAACAAATAATGAAAACTGAAATGATAGACTTACCATGGATGATTTGAGTTTGACTAGTTGTTTGCCTTTGTCAGTTTAGACATGTAGGAATGAAAGCACGCAAAACAACACATGAAAGAGATGCATAAAAGAAAAGAACTAATCTAAAAATGCATAAATGAAACTAAGCTAAGGGCAAACAAAGAAAGTCAAATTGTGAGATTGGAGTGAAATGGCAATAGAATCGATCTTGTGAATAGTTGTTGGAAAGGTATCGTTGAGGAAATCACAAAGATGGCAGCCTCTTCTTCAACCATGGAGAATTGGGTATGCAAATAGTGAAAAACCCTTCTCTAAACCCTAGTTTGAATTTTGTGAAAAATCTCTTGAAATTGTCTATTTTTGTAAATTTTTCTTGTTGCATTGTCTCTGTTTCGTCATTTAGAGTAAAATACATTTTTTATTTTCTGAAATAAGCCAAAAATAAGGTTTTTAGAGCAACTTTTGATTGAGGGATCTCCCTCTAGGGTCGCCCCTTTCGTTAGGTAGGTCACCCGGGGGAGATCCTATCTAATAGTAGGGTCGCCCAGGGGAGATCCTATAGAACAATAGGGTTGCCTGGGGGAGATCCTGCAGGACACCTCGGTGACACTATTGGGTTAATTTTGACTAAAATTTTATGTTTTCTAACGTTCGTTCCACTCTAATCTAACTTGTTTTGGCTTCTATATTTGCCTATTTATTACAATTTTGAGGGGTTATATGCTTTTTTTGTGTAAGGTTCTCTACAATTTTTAGGGATTTTTATGAGTTTACAAGATCTAATCTAAAGTTCTCTTCTGATTTTGTAGGACATGCATATCTGATGGAATGTCTGCCGAGAGCAGGGATGGCTCTTAGGGATGTTTGCTTCACTAAGTAATGAGGACCATACCATTTTGAGATCAGCAGGTCTGGGTAGAGTTTGTCACGTACCTATTATTCACCCCATGTCTCGTATATGCTGTGATATTTTGACCTATTGGGATGCAGATAGAAACACATTCAGGTTTCCATAGATCTCTAGAGAGTGGACCATCACTCTTTATGATGTCTATCATATACTTGGGGTTCCTGTGAGAGGACATCCTCTAGTCCTCCTAGCTAACAAGTCCTTCAAGGACAAGGCATCCTGGGCAGAGTTCATGGGGGTTAGTCACCCTGGGGATCACACATGAGTCCAACTCACTTCTGTGCCTTGACTTCGTATCCCACTTCTGAGGAGATTCTTGATCGGCTTTATTGTAGTGAGATTGTCAGGAGACAAGGCCTCAACTAGCTTGAGATGATGTTGGACACCCATCATTCATGGTATTGATGAGGGCACAATCTATGCTTGGGGACCAGATATCTTGGCTATGGTCTACAGGGACTTCTATCGTATTTTGCGACGAGGGGCTCTACCACAGATTTTTTTAGTGGCGAATATTTGCCAATTGGTGAATAGTTGAAATAGAGGCCTCCAAAAATGGCAAATAGTTTAGCCTACATAGGGGACTAAATCACCCCATTTTTACAAATAAATAATTAGTATTAATTAATTTGCCAAAGAATTATTATTTTAAACTAATAAGTTGAATTATTTCACCATGTAAATGATGTGTTATTAAATATGATTTGCCAATAGTTTATAATATAATTATACATCTTAATCATATTCGCTAGTAATATTATATTCCCGCCATTAATTTTGGGACAATATTCACCTTTACTAATAAATTATTATGTAGTTTTAGGGTTATTTTCGCTTTCAATATGGATTTTGTTTATTACCATTGATTATGAATTTGATCTCAAGGCTCTTATTTAATTCTAGGGGCCATAAGCACATGCCTTTTAAAAGGCTTGGTGAGGCCCAAAATTTCTTTCCCACCTAACTAAAATGAAAGTCATAATAAACCCTAAGCTAAGGTACCAGGCACGGAGCCATCTTATCAATGGAAAGAAAAATCCAATCACAATAGAAGATAGGTAGCATAGCCTGCAACATCCCTTCTAGTTGCAGATTCATTGTGAATAATTGATCCAAAGCCTATTTATAATGTTAGTGATCACAGATACCTAAGTTGAATTCCAGGCATAGTTCCAAATCCAATACCAATTTGTTGATCCAGATCTCACAAAGGCCCCTACCCAGACAAAATATAAGGTGCAAATTTATGATTTTTTAATTTGATTTAGTGTTTAGTTTAGTTTGATGAACATATTGTTATTTATGCACTTTACAGATTTCATTACGAGTTTTAGATTGAAATTAAATTTATGATAAAAAAATCTTAGTTTTATGAAAATAAAGAAACAAAATAGAGAACAAAATTAAATAAATTAAAAAAAATTGTAACATTTTGGTTATGGCCTGTTGGTCCTAATCCCTCTTATCATCATATTTAAAACAAAAAAAAATATGTTTTAACTTTTTTTTAAAAGAGAAACATCTATGTTTTTTTTATCTCTTAAAAAATTTAAGAGAAAATGCAGAAACATGTATTCTTTATTTTACATTCTTTAAAAGAATACAAATGCTTCTCTTTAATTTTTAAAAAAATACTTTTAAAAATAAAAATAAAATCCTTGCAATCAACCATATATATATATATATATATATATATATATATATATATATATATATATATATTCTTTGGATATAATCTTGTAAAATCTGTAAACATAAATTGTACGACAAATATAAAAAATCCTATATGATAAGATGATCTTTATTGCCAATAAAACCATTTGTATTCAAATCATTTATGTAAATCTAGTACAAATAAATTTTTTCTATAAAAAATAAATAATTTCTCCTCCATCTGGAATCATGCATGGTCATGCAAATAATATGAAACTTTTAAATCTCCCCCTTCAAATTTTACTGCAACATAAAATAATGCCAACATCAATTCAAATAAATAAATCATTTAAAAATAATGTTAATAGTTTGCAAATAAATAAAATCAATAACAGAGATAAACAAAAGAAATGAAGAAGCCCATCAAAATGGAGGAGGTGAGAAATGGGTTTCTCAGATTCACATTTAAAAAATCATTCTATAGAAAAAATGAAAGCATTTAAAAATAATTCTACAGCAAAACAATTAGGAAAAAACGAAAGGATTAGGTAGAAAGAAAAGTATTTGTGCAATTGTTTTAACAAGTTTTAAATATAATTGTTTTAACTTGAGTTTTTAATGGAGTATTTTCTTTATTATTGTTTTAAACTTTTAAATTGTGCTTTATTCACTTTTTATATTTTATTAGTGCATGTAATCATGATAGTATTTGACTAAGATTTATAAATAAATAATTATTTATTCTTATTCTTTATATTTGGATTTTTTTGTTTTATTATTCCATGTAGTTTTAAATATTTATTATTTTCAATTATGAAGGGACTTATATTTTATTTCCTTAATTCTTTTAAAGGTTAGTGTAATGAATTTTTTATTATTATTCTATTGAATTAGTTTATCATTTTAAATTGCCTTAGAGAGATGGGTTAAATATAGAGTTTATTTATAATTAATCAATTAAGTTAGAATTTTAAATATATAATTTTTTCTGGTTAGACCCAGTCCTTGAACTCCGCAAGGGGTGCTATCCCTTGATCTCGCCAGTGGCTACCACCTCGAGGCCTCTGCTTCAACATTACAAAAAACAAAAATATATATAGGGGGACTGCACCGATCAACTATGCAAAATTTTAAAGGAAAGATTCACCATTCTAATTAATTTCTTTAGTGATTATTTGCTAGGATTCGCCATTGTAATTTTTTTTTTACTAATTATTCATTAGGATTCGCTAGGATTTTTTAGCAATTTCTAAAATGTGCGTAGATTCACCAAGAAAATTAATATTTTTTTTTTTAAAAGAAAGATTCACCAGGAAAATTATAGCACTTAGCTAGGGTTTGCCAAGATTTTATAAGTTTTTTTAGGGGGGGTTCCTTAAAGTTATCCTTGGGATCTAGCTTTTAGCCACTCTTCTTTGACATGGATATTTGAGCACATCAGGCCCTATCAGAAGCTCATTCCGATTCCAGACATACAATTATCGAGAGCAGCTAGGTGGATGCATGTTGGTCATTTTGATGCTTCTTTACCCACTATTGCTACTCTTACAGATGAGGACATGGTCTTTGATCCTTATCATGATATGGAGGGATCCTGAGCTCATGATGGCGAGGTTAGAGAGTACTGTCGTGGAGTATCTTAGATTTCAGACCGTAATGGTCTAGTTTAGGCCCATCATATTGACCATTTTTCATAGCAGTTTGGCAAGGACTTCCCTGAGGACTTGCCCCCAATGTCCACTTGTTATAAGACTATTCAGCAAATGGGTGAGATTAGATAGAGGTAAATTGTTTGGACTCCTTTGATTCCTGGAGTCTTCATTACTAGAGTTCCAAGAGGAGGATAGAGGGCAGGGAGAGGAACTTCTTCCCGATCACTCATTGTTACTATGGATTCAGAGTCCACTGACGAGGACTATGTTCCTGATGACAATGATTCATCAGATGAGGGCTTGCCTGAGGATGCATAGGATGAGGGTCTTGATGATGTAGATGATGCTCCTAATATCCCTGAGGGTCCTCTTGTTGTTCCTTGACCTCCTCATTAAGATGAGGTGATGCGCCAACTTGACCCTAATAGGTAGCTGGGTGATCCACATGAGTTTTGTTTGTTTATTTTTCACACTTTTGTCCTTTCTCTTTTCATGGGGAACTAACTTGTCTTTCCTTTCAATTCACTCTTTCAGGTTGTTGTCCTATTTTCATCTGTCCAGAGTTAAATAGCTCACCTTGTATATTCCTTGAATATCCTTTAGAAAATGACCCTACAAGGCTTAAATTCTTCAAAAACCAATGCTCTACCTTGCGAAATTTCCCAAAATCTCACCTGGAGAATCCTTGAAGAAAACCCAAAAATCCTTAAGCTTCAAGTGCCTTCCATTGTAGGGATTTCTCAGTTTTATACTTAGCCATTTTCATGTATACGATGATAACGTCATCCTTGTTTTGGGGTTTTTTGTCATGTGGTCAAATTGTATCTCAGAGACTTTTTTCCTTCTATCTTGGTCATGTAAAAAAGTGAATGTACATCAGGTTCATTGTATATCCATGTTGTATGCATCTCCTTTGCATATTACATATATAAGGCAATATATAAGAGCTTATGCAAAATATCAGGTCCGCTTTTGTATATCGGGTGATTGTATCTCATATACAATTGCATATACAAAGGTTGGGATACCAAAGGGAAGATGCAAAGTCAATATACAAGGGGGAGATACTAAAGTTGGGGTCCACCTATTGTATGTATATACAATTGTATCTTTGCACATACAATCTTATATACAATGGCATAAACAATCTTGAGATACAATCTTGGACTTGAAAGAATATGCAATTTAGTTTATAAAGGCAAATACGGTTGTATGCATGTTCGCATCATATACAAGGTCATATACAAGGTCAGATGCAATGTTTGTATGTACAAGTAGTTGTATGTAGTTTTGTTTGTATACTCACATTGTATATGCAATATACAAGGGAATACATACAATCCGAATGTGATTGGGGAATTGAATGTGGTGGATAATCATTTGGGGTCCACAGTTGTATATTGCATATACAAGGTCAAAAGAATTGCACATACAAGAAGGTAAGATACAAGGTTAGACCCGATGTTAATTTCAATTTGCTTCATAAAAATGTTGGGGTCTGCCTATTGTATGTATATGAGATTGTATCATCCCACATACAATCCTATATACAATTGCATATACAAAGGTTAGATACAAAAGGGATATATAATGCGGAATTGACTAGGAAATTAAATTTTGCAAACTTAGTGGTGGGGTTTGCAGTTGTATGTCGAAGTGCATGTATATGCCAATATGCAAAGAAGCGGGGATACAAAGCCAGACCTTTTTTCAATGATCCAATATGGTTGATAATTCTTTAAGTACTGCAATTGTATGTACATGCGATTGTATCTCATATACAATCGCATATACAAAGACACATACAATGGATTTTCGGTGAGACAATGTGTATCGACGGGCTTAGTTTGAGGTTTCTCCAGTGGCCGATAAAGATGCAAATGTTCAGCGATGGGTCCCAGGTTCAACTCAGCGGCCAATCAGATAGTGCCATGTGTCAAGGCCGATCCAAAGGCTGATTCAAAGGTAGGAGCAAAAGGTGATACAAAGGTTAAGGTCCACTTTTGCATGTTGACCATTGTATTGTATATACAATTGCATATACAAAGGGAGATTTAAAGACATGCAAAGTGATTTGATATGCAAAATACAAAAAATTGAAGAAATCGCATAAGTGCAAAATTGAACAGTTTGAAGGACTCGATATGTAGGTGACGTCTTCCAGGTCTCCTCTTCAACCAGGTTATTTAGGATGATGACGTAATCATGATTTTCAAAGTATATCCAATTTTTGTATGTCTGTATGTGTACAAATGACGACCCTTTTGCAACAAAGATAAATTTGATAGCATGCATTCAAAATTTGTAGTTTCAAACAAGGAATTTAAGGGTCAATTGTATCAAATGCAAGGCCTGATCATTCAACAAATTAAAGTGATCAAATGCTGAATTTTGAGGACTCAGGAATCTATAGTGCCATAAAACTTTGTTCAAGGGTTTGCATCCTACTTGTGTGCAATGCAAATCTGATTCCTCACCTACCCTTTCCAGATATTTGTAACATTCATTGCTACAAATCAAACAACTCATCTATTTCACATTGATGACCAGAAATATCTCTCATCTACTCTATTCCCATTTTCCACACCATAACTTCTGGCAGGTCAGCACTCCCTTCAGACATAGATATTTTTTGACAGAGCCCATGGGGCAAATTCATTGTAGCCAACTTAAGTCAAATAAAAAATGCAATATATGTATGATCATGAGATGTAAAGGAGGTTGGAAGATTTAGCAATCTATGCTTCTGATTCCAAAAAGAGCATTCCTCTACTGTAACCTTGCTTTCTGATTAAATACATGCTGGTTATTTTACCTCTTCATGCTATTTTAACTCTGTGTGATCTAAGGATGATGTGTTTGTGAATGTTTAATTCCTTCTAGTCATCTCTTGCTCCTTCCCTCTGTTAAAATCAATTTGATCTATGTATGTTTATTAAGTTTTCCTATTTTATCTTTCATTTTTTAAAAGCATTCCTTCTCCCTTTTCCTCTACAAATCCAGTAGATTTTAGGTGATAACCAGCTAGGAAGTTAGCCTTCTCCAGAGGTTCTTTCGAAACTTAGGTGACCCACAGACCTAGAAAGATCCCATGTTTCTCTAGATTGCCAAGTTTTACAACTTAGTAAGGGTGCAAATTTGGGAGACAATAGTTTTTGGCACGCCGGTGGGACCAATTTGTTTGAGTTTGAACAGTGCTATGTTACAATCATATTGCTAGTTTTGATATGCTACCAGCATTATCAGGCCTTTAAGGGGTAGTTGAGCATATCTGGTGACTCATATTGAGAAAGGATAATTAGATTAGTGCTGTTACATTTTTATGAGAAAAATACAAACTCAAAGCTTGAGTTCCTTTGATTATTTGTAGTTGTCTCCACCTCGAAGACAGAGTAGAGTTATGATAAGAACTCTAGTTTAAAAAAGAATACAATTAACCCCACCAAGTTTCAGGCCAATAATACCTGTAGTTCCTACACTAGTTCAAGCAAACCTACCTCCAGCTATTCCAATGGAAGGAAATCAGCCATTTATGGCTTTTGATGGGGGCAACCCATTGAATTTGACAGTGCATGATAATATACCCATGGTAGCTTTGAAGAGCCTACCTTATTTCACTGGGGAGGATCAAACTACCCCAATCGAACACATTAGCGACGTAGCTTCTCTATATGGTGTTCATCATGTAACTCAAGAAAATGTAGCCATCAGGCTACTGAATGCCTTGTTTAAAGGAAAAGTGTTACAGTGGTTCAAGAGTTTACTAGTGCAAACCATTGCAACTTGGGATGATCTAAGTGATAAGTTGAACAAACAATTTCAAGATAAGTCTGATAACTTATCGCTGGTTGAACAGTTGACTACGATAAAGAGAGCTCCCCAAGAGCAAATGATGGATTTCAATTTCCAGTTTCAGAAGACATGGAAAAAAATTCTTGCCATGGTAAGGCCTTCATTAGAATATGTATTTCTGTATTTTTTGAAAGCTCTTAATAGTGATATTTCAATAATGATACAATCAATGGGAGGTACAGATTTACCTGATGCATATGAAATAGTTATTAGAGCATAAAACAACCTGATTCAAGTTGGGAAAATAGAACCTAGACCACCAATGCCCATTTTTCCTGAGATTCAAGCTTCAATGCCTTTGTCGAGCCCGTCTTTTGCCCCTTTACCTACTGCAACAGCATTGCCAAGTACTACCAATTCTGAGACTATTGTTTCTAGCTCATCACAAGAATTAAGAGAGATAAAAAATAGCCAATAGAAAATAGAGAATATCTTACAAACTTTTGGGAATGAGCTGGTGAATATAAAAAAATAGCAGTCCTAGAATAGACAGCCTTATCAGCCACTTAGCCAAGGGCAAAATCAACCTTATCAATGGCAAAATCAGCCATACCAAGCTAATAGGCCACCTTATCAAAGCAATTACCAAGGTGCTAGGTAGAATGTGAACCAGAGGCCTTTCCAACCTTACAATCTTGCACCCATTAATGCAGTTAGAGACCTTGTCCCTGTTAAGAACAACCTTGCAGCTAAGTATGAATGATGTTGTCCATGCAATCAGTCACATAGTCAGTCAACTTGTTCAAATGGAGAGATAAATCAGGCTCTAATGGTAAAAAATGTTGTAGTTTCACAGCCAAACACACCTAATGATGGGGCTATATAGCAGCAAGAATAGCCTCAGAATGATATTGCCTTCCTAAACTAGCAGGAAGATGAGTTCTGTGGCATAAACAGAGATGATACCTCAATTGCAGCAAATACGAGAGCTAAAAAGAGGGGTTATGAGATAGATCACGCAACAAACAAAGAAAAAGGACTTGCTGATCCTTCTACATCCCAGATTCCCCATATTTTGCAAAGGAATACTCAAGCAACTGCTAGGGAACAACCTCATTTGTAGGCTGATATAGCTACTGCAAAGTCACATCAGAAGGTAAATGTTACTTCACCTTTCAATATCATTGAAAATATGAAGAAAATGAACGTGACAATATCTATGTGGGATTCCTTAGCAATCCCAGGTCAAAAGGACATGTTACAATCTACTTTGTTTGATTTAAAAGTGTCAAATGATGCAACTGTTGACCCAGCTAGGGTTATTCTTACCAATTCATCCCAAGAAAATAGCAAACAGCCAAACAAGAGTGCTAAACCACTTCCATTTTATATGTCATTAATAATAGGAGACAAGTTAGTACATAACTGCATGGTGGATAATGGTGCAAATAGTTCTGTAATGCCAAAACAGATTGTAGACCAATTAGGATTGAAATACCAGCCCCTTACGAAGGGTGTACTCTAGCTAGACGGCATAGCTATTAATACTATACATGTGATAAAAGATCTAGGTTTCACTTTGCATACCTATCCAAACATTTCCATTTCCCAAGAGGTGTTCATCATAGATTTACCTCCTTATTTTGCCATGTGTTTGTTAAGAGAGTTCACAACCAAAATAGGAGGATATTTATTCTTAGATTGGCCCCACATGTTTTTTAGGACCTGATATGGCACAAAAGTGACCCTAAAATCTGAATTACTTGCCAAATATCACATAGAGCCTTATGTCCCAAGTGATGTTAACGCAAATTGCGTTATTTCTGATGATCCTAAGCTTGTTGTTGCTCAAGAATTACAAGCTGAAAGTATACCAGAGGTGCTGTTAAAGGAGTGGGCCTTAGAAAATATTGTAGATGATCCTGAGGGACACATTCTAGAAACTAGTATGGGGCTTTACATACTGCACGGACCTGAAACAACAATTCCAAACCTTGTAAAGAGTGCAGAACAACATATAGAACAACAAGATGAGGTATGGAAAATGTACTTTGATGGCTCTAGGAATAGGAATGGATTTGGTGGTGGTGTAATGTTTGTGTCTCCACAAGGTGACATATTATTTTTCTTTCTGTTTTGCTTTTTTGTGTACAAATAACACTGCTAAGTATGAAGGGTTGATTTAAGGTTTGTAGTGCGCAAGGAAGAGAAAAATTGGTTGTTTGCAGGTGTATGGGGACAACAAACATATTGTGAATCAGGTGAGGGGACTGCATGTTACGAAGAGTGACGTTTTGAAATGCTATAAACATAGGGTATGGGATATGATTGAGGAGTTTGATGCTTTCAATCTAATCTCTATTCTAAGAAATCAAAACAATCATGCAGATAGGTTAGTTGCAATTGGGGCTTAGTTCAATATCCCCAGTGATATTCAAAGAGAAAAGATACAGCCTCATGTGAAGATAGTTGATAGGCCCTCTATTCCTGACAATAACATTCATTGGCAGGTTTTTGAGAGTGATGAGCAGGTTCTGCATTTCTTGTTAAAAGAGGATGAGTTCTCTATGATGAATCAAAACAAACTCAAACAGTAATATGGTGATCATCAAGTTATTCAATTAAGGACTAACAAGCTACCCAGAGGTTTGGTAACCTTGGAATGCATTTTTGGTACTAATGATCAGCTAAAAAAGAGCAAAGCCAACATGCAAGTCAAAGAGGAACATTATGAGGAGCTAGAAATTTTCAAAGGTAAGCTTCTAAAAATTGGTAAAATCTGTTCACCTGAGGATAGGAAAGATTTTATTGCTATTTGTCAAGAATTTGAGGTTGTGTTTGCTTGGGAATACTCAGACTTAAAAGGGTTTGACCCTCATATTACCTAGCATACTATAGAGTTAGAGCCGGGTGTGAAACCTGTGAGGTAGAAACAAAGACCTTTAAATCCAAAACTTGAGCCTCTGATGATTAAGGAATTAACCAAGTTGATCGAGGGAAACATCATTTTTCCCGATCAAGCATACTTCTTGGGTCTCCAATCTTGTTCATGTGAGGAAGAAGAATGGAGAGATTAGGCTGTGTGTAGATTTTAGAGACCTTAATATAGCCTCCCTGAAGGATCACTACCCGCTGCCCTCAATGGAGTAAATTCTGCAAGTAGTAGCTAGTTCAGAAAGATTCCCCTTACTTGATGGATATTTAGGTTATAATTAGGTATTAGTCAAGGAAGAAGATCAGTTTAAAACTACTTTTACCACAAAATGGGGCACCATGGCTTACAAAAGGATGCTTTTTGGTCTGTCAAATGTTGGCTCTACTTTTCAAAGAGCTATGGATATGAATTTTAAAGGCTTGCTTTATAAATCGGTACTTGTGTACCTTGATGACATCATCATTTTCTCTAAAGATGTAGCTAAACATTTTTCTCACTTGAAACAAGTATTTGAGAGATGTAAAGAGTTTGGGATATCTCTCAATCCCAAGAAATGTATTTTTTTTGTGCATGAAGAAAAGCTTTTAGGACACATTGTGTCAAAGGAGGGAGTTACCATTGATACAGAAAGAGTAAGAGCTATTTTGGAGCTGCCTTTACCCAGACACAAGAAGTGACTACAAAGTTTTATTTGCAGAATTTTCTGCAAAGATTTATACTTGAAATTGCAAGTTTATTGAAGCCATTGACCTCTATGTTAAAGAAAAATGTAGTTTTCAGTTGGACAAAAGAGGCCAAACTCAACTTTGAGTCCATAAAAGAAGCTTTATCAGCTGCACCAACTCTGGTAAATCCTGATTTCTCAAAAGAGTTTATTTTGTATGCTTATGGTTGTTTAGATACAATTTCTATAATCCTGGTCATGCAGAAAAGTGAAGGCTTTGAGCAGCCAATTGCTTTCTTTAGTCAAGGACTGGAGGAGTTTGAATAGAGGTATAGTTTAATTGAAAAACATGTCCTTGCAGTGGTAAAGAGTCTCAAGAAGTTTAGACATCTTATTTCTAACAATAAGGTACATTTGATGGTTGCTCACCCTGGTGTGAAAGAGTTTCTGTTAGGTAAGTATGTTAATGAGAAAAGGGCTGGTTGGATTACCAAAGTCATGGAATATGACGTAGATATCAAGATAACCAAGCTCATCAGAGGTAGAGGACTCAGTGAACAGCTTGCAACTAGGTTTGAAGATTGAACAGAGAAGGAAGAAGAGGTGCTTCTGACCATTGAAGATGAACATCAGGATGATGCAACAACAGTTGGAACAGGTTGGGTTAATGACATGACTCATTTTTTACAAACTAGTGAATGTCCTGTAGGTTTAGATAGAACCAAGAGAAGATATTTTAGACTGCAGTCTATTCCATATGTTTTAATTAATGATATCCTTTTCAGAAAGGATTTTAATGGTGTGTTGTTAAGATGCATTGATAATGATCAAACTGACAAGGTGCTACATGGGTTTCATGATGGAACAACAGGAGGGCATTTTGCCTCAAGAACTACTGCTTGGAAAATAATGAGAGCTGGATATTACTCACCTAGCTTATTCAAGGATGCCCATGCATGGGCCAGAAAGTGTGTAAAATGTGCCATTTTTGCAGGAAAAGAAAGGCTGCCAACTTTACATCTACAGCCAATTCAAGTAGAACAACCCTTCATGAGATGGGGCATTGATTTTATAGGTCCCATTAACCCACCATCAAGTGCAGGTCACAAGTGGGTACTTACAGCAACAGACTATTTCACAAAGTGGACTGAAGTAGTGGCTTTGAAGGAAGCCAATGAGAATGATGTTTTAAACCTTTATTATGATTTGGTATCTAGATTTGGAATACCTGAGTTAATCATCTCAAACAATGCTTTAGCCTTTGGTAGATTGAAGATAACTGACTAGGCTGTGAAGAATGGAATCTATTTTAATAATTTATCAAATTATTACCCACAGGGTAATGGTTTGGCTGAATCCAAAAATAAGAATCTCATAAGAATTATCAAAAGATCAATGGAGGACAACTAAAGAACTTGGCACACCAATCTAAAATCTGCTTTATGGGTAGATAGAATAACTCCCAAGAGGTCTATTGGAAACTCCCCATATATGTTAGTTTATGGAAAAGAGGCAAGATTGCCTGTATCTGTAGAGCTGCCAGCTCTTGATATCATGAATCAACTAGAGATGTTTGAAGAAGAAGATCCCATGGTTGTCAGATATGCTCAACTTATGGAGCTTCAAGAGATCAGAGATAAAGCTATGAAATCTATGGAGTGTCATCAACTTCAAACAAAAAGAGTTTTTGATAAGAAAGCCACTCCCAGAATTTTTAGGGAGGGTGATATTGTACTCAAATGGGATGAGTTGAAAAGCAGGCTAGGGAGGCACTTCAAGTTTGACAGCATGTGGAGTGGCCCATTTATCATTACTGAATGCAATGAGCACAATGCATTTTATTTATCAAATATAGATGGAGAAAATTTACCTATCCCAGTCAATGGGATACACCTGAAGAGGTGTTTTGAGGTATGAGTTGCCTTGTAAAATAGTAGATTAGGTTTCTTTCTTTCAATACATGTTGTTACACAATAGTTGAGATGCCTTTTTGTTTTTGGTAAGTGCTATCTAGCACAGTTAGGTGAGTTGCTTTTACCATTTTTGTTTTGGCTTTAGTTTTCCAAGTGTTCCTCATTGCTGACATACTGAGTTACTGAGATCAAGATTGATTGTCAAAAGTGTTTTTAAGTCTCAATATGACCCTGTGCCCAATGGCTAAGGTCTAGGCTTTTGGTCTGATTGTTTAGCAAGCAAACATCCCTAAGAAGTCACCAAAATGTTGTCCTATTTTCCTATGCACAAAGTTAATAGCTCACCTTGTATATTTCTTGAATATCCTTTAGAAACTGACCCTACAAAGATTAAATTCTTCAAAAACCCATGCTCTACCTTTCCAAATTTCCCAAAATCTCACCTGGAGAATCCATGAAGAAAACCCAGAAAAACTTAGAAATCCTTGAGCTTCAAGCGCCTTCCATCGTAGGGATTTCTTAGTTTTATACTTAGCCATTTTTCATGTATATGATGATGACGTCATCCTTGTTTTGTGGTTTTCTGTCATGTGGTCGAATTGTATCTCAGAGACATTTTTTCGTTGTAACTTGGTCATGTACAAAAGTGAATGTACATTGGGTTCACTGTATATCCATGTTGTATGCATCTCCATTTGCATATTGCATATATAAGGCAATATACAAGAGCTTATACAAAATATGAGGTCCAGTTTTGTATATCGGGTGATTGTATCTCATATACAACCCCATATACAAAGGGTGGGATACAAAAGGGAAGATGCATAGTCAATATACAAGGGGGAGATACTAAAGTTGGGGTCCACCTACTGTATGTATATACAATTGTATCTTTGCACATACAATCTTATATACAATCCTGAGATACAATCCTGAACTCAAAAGAATATGCAATTTGGTTTATAAAGGTAGATATGGTTGTAAGCATCTTTGTATGCATGTTCGCATCATATACAAGGAAATATACAAGGTCATCTACAAGGTCACATGCAAAGGTCAGATGCAATGTTTGTATGTACAAGCGGTTGTATGCAATTTTTTTTTGTATATTCACATTATATATGCGATATACAAAGGCAATATACAAGGGAATACTTACAATTCGGCTGTGACTGGGGAATTGAATGTGGCGGATAATCATTTGGCGTACACAGTTGTATATTGCATATACAAGGTCAAAAGGATTGCACATACAAGAAGGTAAGATACAAGGCCGGACCTGATATTAATTTCAATTTGCTTCATAAAAATGTTGGGGTCCACCTATTGTGTGTATATGCCATTGTATCATCCCACATACAATCCTATATACAATTGCATATACAAAGGTTAGATACAAAAGGTATATAGAATGCGGACCTGACTGGGAAATTAAATTTGGCAAATTCAGTGGTGGGGTCCGCAGTTGTATGTTGAAGTGCATGTATATGCCAATATACAAAGAAGCAGGGATACAAAGCTGGACCTTTTTTCAATGATCCAATATGGTTGAAAATCCTTTGAGTTTCACAATTGTATGTACACGCGATTGTATCTCATATACAATCGCATATACAAAGACACATACCATGGATTTTCAGCGAGATAATGTGTATCAGCTGCTCAGTTTGAGGTCTCTCTAGTGGTCAATAAAGATGCAAATGTTCAGTGATGGGTCCCAGGTTCAACTCAGCGGCCAATCAGATAGTGCCATGTGTCAAGGCCAATCCAAAGGCTAATTCAAAAGGCTGATTCAAAGGTAGGATCAAAAGGTGATACAAAGTCTAAGGTCCACTTTTGTATGTTGGCCATTGTATTGTATATACAATTGCATATACAAATGCATATACAAAGGGAGATTCAAAGACATATGCAAAGTGATTTGATATGCAAAATACAAAAAAATGAAGAAATCACATAAGTACAAAATTAAACAGTTTGAAGGACCCAATATGCAGGTGATGTCATCCAGGTCTCCTCTTCAACCAGGTTCTTTAGGATGATGATGTAATCATGATTTTCCAAGTGTATCCAGTTTTTGTATGTCTATATGCATACAAACGATGACCCTTTTGTAGCAAAGATAAATTTGACAGCATGCATTCAAAATTTGTAGTTTCAAACAAGGAATTTAGGGGCCGATTGTATCAGATGCAGGGCTCAATCATTCAGTAAATTCAAGTGATTAGATGCCAGATTTAGAGGACTCAAGAATCTACAGTGCTGTAAAACTTTGTTCGAGGGTTTGCATCCTGCTTGTGTGCAATGTAAATCTGATTCCTCACCTACCCTTTCCAGATATTTGTAGCATTCATTGCTACAAATCAAACAACTCAGCTATTTCACATTGATGACCAGAAATATCTCTCATCTTCTCTATTCCTGTTTTCCACACCATAACTTCTGGTAGGTCAGTACTCCCTTCAGACACAGATATTTTCTGATAGAGCCCATGGGGCGAATTCATTGTAGCTGACTTAAGTCAAATGAAAAATGCTATATATGCACAAACATGAGATGTAAAGGAGGTTGGAAGATTTAGTAATCTATTCTTTTGATTCAAAACAGAGCATTCCTCTACTGTAACCTTGCTTTTTGATTAAATACATGCTGGTTATTTTCTCTCTTCATGCTATTTTAGCTCTGTGTGATCTAAGGATGATGTGTTTGTGAATGTTTAATTCCTTCTGGTCATCTCTCGCTCGTTGCCTCTATTGAAATTAGTTTTATCTATGTATGTTTATTGGTTGTATCTAGTCATTTTGTGCATTTTCTCAATTTTGTGAGGGTTCTTTTATTCAACCTGGTGAATCACCCTTATTTTCAAGTTTTCATGTTTTATCTTTCATTTTTTAAAAGTATTCCTTCTCCCTTTTCCTTTGCAAATCCAGTAGATTTTAGGTGATAACCAGCTAGGAAGCTGGCCTTCTCCGGAGGTTCTTTCCAAACTTAGGCGACCCATAGACCTTGAAAGATCCCATGTTTCTCTAGATTACCAAGTTTTACAACTCAGCAAGGGTGCAAATCTAAGAGACAACAGTTTTTGGCACAGCCAGTGGGACCAATCTATTCGAGTCTATACAGTGCTACGTTATAATCATTTTGCTAGTTTTTATATGCTACTAGCATTATCAGGCCTTTAAAGGGCAGTTGAGCATATCTAACGAATTATACTGAGAAAGGATAAGTAGATCAGTGCTGTTACATTTTTATGAGAAAAATACAAACTCAGAGTTCAAGTTCCTTTGATTATTTGCAGTTGTCTCTGCCTAGAAGAAAGAGTAGAGCTATGGTAAGAACTCCGGTTTCAAAAAGAACACAATCAACCCCACCATGTTTCAAGCCATTAATACCTATAGTTCCTGCACCGGTTCAAGCAAACCTACCTCCAGCTATTCCAATGGCAAGAAATCAGCCATTTGTGGCTTTTGATGGGGGCAGCCCATTAAATTTGACAGTGCATGATAATATACCCATGGCAGCTTTGAAGAGCCTACCTTATTTCACTGGGGAGGATCAAACTACCCCAATTGAACACATTAGAGACGTAGCGTCTCTATGTGGTGTTCATCATGTAACTCAAGAAAATGTAGCCATAAGGCTGCTAGCTGTCTCGTTTAAAGGAATAGAGTTATAGTGGTTCAGGAGTTTACCAGTGCAAACCATTGCAACCTGAGATGATCTAGGTGATAAGTTGAACAAACAATTTCAAGATAAGTCCGATAACTTATTGCTAGTTGAACAGTTGACTACGATAAAGAGAGCTCCCCAAGAGCAAATGATGGATTTCAATTTCCAGTTTTAGAAGACATG
This sequence comes from Cunninghamia lanceolata, assembly GCA_027924645.1. Classification (NCBI taxonomy): domain Eukaryota; kingdom Viridiplantae; phylum Streptophyta; class Pinopsida; order Cupressales; family Cupressaceae; genus Cunninghamia; species Cunninghamia lanceolata. The sequence goes on along the minus strand of BSBN01000802.1, from coordinate 2,176,357 downwards.
GAACAGAATTCTTGCCATGGTAAGACCTTCATCAGAATATGCATTTCTGTATTTTTTGAAAGCTCTTAATAGTGATATTTCAGTAATGATACAATCAATGGGAGGTACAAATTTACTTGATGCATATAAAATAGCTATTAGAGTAGAAAATAGCTTAATTCAAGTAAGGAAAATAGCACCTAAACCACCAATGCCCATTTTTCCTGAGATTCAAGCTTCAATGCCTTTGTCGATCTCGTCTTTTGCCCCTTTACCTACTGTAGCAGCATTTGCCAAGTACTACCAATTCTGAGACTGTTGTTTCTAGCTCATCACAAGAATTAAGAGAGATAAAAAATAGCCAACAGAAAATAGAGTATCTTGCAAACTTTTGGGAATGAGCTAGTGAATATCAAAAAATAGCAGTCCCAGAACAGATAGCCTTATCAGCCACTCAGCCAAGGGAAAAATTAGCCTTATCAAGGGCAAAATCAGCCATACCAAGCTAATAGGCAACCTTATCAAAGCAATTACCAGGGTGCTAGGCAGAATGTGAACCAGAGGCCTTTCCAGCCTTACAATCCTGTACCCATTAATGCAGTTAGAGACCTTGTCCCTGTTCAGAACAACCTTGCAGCTGAGTATGAATGGTGTTGTCCATGCAATCAGTCACACAGTCAGGCAACCTATTCAAATGGAGAGATAAATCAGGCTCTAATGGTGCAAAATGTTGTAGTTTCAAATCCAAACACACCTAATGATGGGGTTGTATAGCAGCAAGAACAACCTTAGAATGATATTGCCTTCCTAAACTAGCAAGAAGATGAGTTATGTGGCATAAATAGAGATGATACCTCAGTTGCAGAAAATACGAGAGCTAAAAAGAGGGGTTATGAGATAGATCAAGAAGCAAACAAAGAAAAAGGACCTACTGATCCTTCTACATCCCCAATTCCCCATATTTTGCAAAGGAATACTCAAGCAACTGCTAGGGAACAACCTTATTTGCAAGCTAATATTACTGTTGCAAAGTCACATCAGAAGGTAAATGTTATTTCACCTTTCAATATCATTGAAAATATGAAGAAAATAAACATGACAATATCTATGTGGGATTCCTTAGCGATCCCAGGTCAAAAGGACATGTTGCAATATGCTTTGTTTGATTTAAAAGTGTCAAATGATGCAACTATTGACCCAACTAGGGTTGTTCTTACCAATTCATCCCAGGACAATAGCAAACAACCAAACAAGAGTGCTAAACCACTTCCATTTTATGTGTCATTAATAATAGGAGACAAGTTAGTACATAACTGCATGGTGGATAGCGGTACAAGTAGTTCTGTAATGCCAAAATAGATTGTAGACCAGTTAGGATTGAAATACTAGCCCCTTACGAAGGGTGTACTCCAGTTAGATGGCACAACTGTTAACACTGTAGGTGTGATAAAAGATCTAGGTCTTACTTTGCATACCTATCCAAACATTTCCATTTCCCGAGAGGTGTTCATCATAGATTTACCTCCTTATTTTTCCATGTGTTTGTCAAGAGAGTTCACAGCCAAGATAGGAGGATATTTATCCTCAGATTGGTCCCACATGGTTTTTAGGACCCGATATGGTACAAAAGCAACCCTAAAATCTGAATTGCTCACCAAATATCACATAGAGCCTTATGTCCCAAGTGATGTTAACGTAAATTGCATTATTTTTGATGATCCTGAGCTTGTTACTGCTCAAGAACTGTAACCTGAAAGTATACCAGAGGTGTTGTTAAAGGAGTGGGCCTTAGAAAATATTGTAGATGATCCTGAGGGACACATTCAAGAAATTGGTATGGGGGTTTACAGACTGCACAAACTTGAAACAATATTTTCAAACCTTGTAAAGAGTACAGAACAGCAGATAGAACAACAAGATGAGGTATGGAAAATATACTTTGATGGCTCTAGGAATAAGAATGGATCTAGTGGTGGTGTAATGCTTTAGTCTCCACAGGGTGACATATATTATTCTACTTTCTATTTTTCATTTTCATGTACAAATAACACTGTTGAGTATGAAAGGTTGATTCAAGGTTTGCAGTGGGCAAGGAAGAGGAAAATTGGTTGTTTTGTAGGTGTATGGGGACAACGAACTTGTTGTGAATCAGGTGAGGGGACTGCATGTTCTGAATAGTGATGTTTTGAAATGTTATAAACATAGGGTATGGGATATGATTGAGGAGTTTGATGCTTTCAATTCTAATCTCTATTCCAAGAAATCAGAACAATCATGTAGATAGGTTAGCTGCAATTGGGGCTCAGTTTGATATCCCTAGTGATATTCAAATAGAAAAGAGACAACCTCATGTGAAGATAGTTGATAGGCCCTCTATTCTTGACAATAACATTCATTTGTAGGTTTATGAGAGTGATGAGCAGGTTCTGCATTTCCTGTTAGAAGAGGATGAGTTCTCTGTGATGAATCAGAACAAACTCAAACAGCAATATGGTGACCATCAAGTTGTTTAGTTAAGGACTAACAAGCTGCCTAGAGGGTTGGTAACCTTGGAATCCATTTTTGGTACTGACGGTCAGGTGAAAAAGTGCAAAGCTAGTATGCAGGTCAAAGAGGAACATTATGAGGAGCTAGAAATTTTTAAAGGTAAGCTTCTCAAAATTGGTAAAATCTATTCACCTAAGGATAGGAAAGCTTTTATTGCTCTTTGTCAAGAATTTGAGGCTGTGTTTGCTTGGGAATGCTCAGACTTAAAAGGGTTTGACTCTCATATTGCCCGGCATACTATAGAGTTAGAGCCAGGTGTGAAACCTGTGAGGCAAAAACAAAGACCTTTAAATCCAAAACTTGAGCCTCTGATGATTAAGGAATTAACCAAGTTGATCGAGGGAAACATCATTTTTCTTGATCAAGAATATTTCTTGGGTCTCCAATCTTATTCCTGTGAGGAAGAAGAATGGAGAGATTAGGCTGTGCATTGATTTCAGAGACCTTAATAGAGCCTCCATGAATGATCACTACCCACTGCCCTCAATGGAGCAAATTCTGCAAGTAGTAGTTGGTTCAGAAAGATTCTCCTTACTTGATGGATATTCAGGTTATAATATGGTATTAGTCAAGGAAGAAGATCAGTTTAAAATTGTTTTTACCACCAAATGGGGCACCATGGTTTACAAAAGGATGCATTTTGGTCTGTCAAATGCTGGCTCTACTTTTCAGAGAGCTATGGATATGACTTTTAAAGGTTTGCTTTATAAATCGGTACTTGTGTACCTTGATGACATCACCATTTTCTCTAAAGATGCAGCTAAACATTTATCTGACTTGAAGAAAGTATTTGAGAGATGTAAACAGTTTGGGATATCTCTCAATCCCAAGAAATGCATTTTTATTTTGCATGAAGGAAAGCTTTTAGGACACATTGTGCCAAAGGAGGGAGTTACCATTGATACAAATAGAGTAAGAGCTATTTTTGAGCTACCTTTACCCAGTCACATGAAGGGACTACAAAGTTTTATTTACAGAATTAGTTTTCTATGAAGATTTATACCTGACATTGCAAATTTATTGAAGCCATTGACCTCTATGATACTGAAAAATATAGTTTTCAATTGGACAAAAAAGGCCAAACTCAGCTTTGAGTTCATAAAAGAAGCTTTATCAGCTATACCAACTCTGGTAAATCCTGATTTCTCAAAAGAGTTTATTTTGTATGCTTATGGCAATTTAGATAGAATTTCTACAATCCTGGTACAACAACAAAGTGAAGGCTTTGAGTAGCCAATTGCTTTCTTTAGTCAAGGACTGGAGGAGTATAAACAGAGGTATAGTTTCATTAAAACATGTCCTTGCAGTGGTAAAGAGTCTCACGAAGTTTTGGCATCTTATTTCTAACAATTAGGTACATTTGATGGTTGCTCACCCTCATGTGAAAGAGTTTCTGTTAGGTAAGGATGTTAATGAGAAAAGGGTTGGTTGGATTACCAAAGTCATGGAATATGACATAGATATCAAGATAACCAATCTCATTAGAGGTAGAGGACTCAGTGAATAGTTTGCTGCTAGCTCTGAAGATGAAATAGAGAAGGAAGAAGAGGTGCTTCTAACCATTGAAGATGAACATTAGGATGATGCAACAGCAGTTGGAACAGGTGGGGTTAATGACATGACTCATTTTCTACACACTGGTGAATGTCCAGCAGGTTTAGATAGAACCAAGAGAAGATATTTTAGACTATAGTCTATTCCATATGTTTTAATTAATGATATCCTTTTCAGAAAGGATTTTAATGGTGTGTTGTTAAGATGCATTGATAATGATCAAATTGACAAGGTGATGTATGAGTTTCATGATGGAACAATAGGAGGGCATTTTGCCCCAAGAAATACTACTTGGAAAATAATGAGAGCTAGATATTACTAGCCCAACTTATTCAAGGATGCCCATGCGTGGGCCAGAAAGTGTGTAAAATGTGCCATTTTTACAGGCAAAGAAAGTCTGTTAGCTTTACCTGTACATCCAATTCAAGTAGAACAGCCCTTCATGAGATGGGGCATTGATTTTATAGGTCCCATTAACCCACCATCAAGTGCAAGTCATAGGTGGGTACTTATAGCAATAGACTATTTCACAAGGTGGACTGAAGCAGTGGCTTTGAAGGAAGCCAATGAGAAAGCCATTTTAAACTTTTATTATGATTTGGTATCTAGATTTGGAAAACCCGAGTCAATCATCTCAGACAATGCTTTATCCTTTGTTGGATTGAAGCTAACTGACTGGGATGTGAAGAATGGAATCTATTTGAACACTTCATCAAATTATTACCCACAGGGTAATGGTTTGGATGAATCCAGAAATAAGAATCTCATAAGGATTATCAAAAGATCAATGGAGGACAACCAGAGAACTTGGCACACCAATCTGAAATCTGCTTTATGGGTAGATAGAATAACTCCCAAGAGGTCTATTGGAAACTCCCCATATATGTTAGTTTATGGAGAAGAGGTAAGACTTCCTATATCTGTAGAGCTGCCAGCTCTTGATATCATGAATCAGCTAGAGATGTTCGAAGAAGAAGATCCCATGGCTGTCAGATATGCTCAATTTATGGAGCTTGAAGAGATTGGAGATAAAACTATGAAAGCTATGGAGTGTCATTAGCTTTAGACAAAAAGAGTTTTTGATAAGAAATCCACTCCCATAATTTTTAGGGAGGGTGATATGGTACTCAAATGGGATGAGTTGAAAAGGCAGCCAGGGAGGCACTTCAAGTTTGACAGCATGTGGAGTGGCCCATTTATCATTACTGAATGCAAGGAGCAAAATACATTTTAGTTATCAAACATGGATGGAGAAAATTTGCGTATCCTAGTCAATGGGATACACCTGAAGAGGTGTTTTGAGGAATGAGTTGCCTTGTAAAATAATAGATTAGGTTTCTTGCTTTCAACAAGTGTTGTCGCATAATAGTTTAGATGCCTTTTTGTTTTCCCTAGGTGCTATCTAGCACAATTAGGTGAGTTGCTTTTAGCATTTTTGTTTTCGCTTTGGTTTTCCAATTGTTCTTCATTGCTAACATGCTGAGTTACTGAGGTCAAGATTAATTGTCAAAAGTGTTTTTAATTCTCAATATGACCCTATGCCCAATGGATAAGGTCTAGGCTACTAGTCTGATTGTTTAGCAGGCAAACATCCCTGAGAAGTCACCAAAATGTTGTCCTACTTTCCTCTGTTTAGAGTTAAATAGATCACCTTGTATATGCCTTGAATATCCTTTAGAAAATGACCCTACAAAGTTTAATTCTTCAAAAACCCATGCTGTACTTTGCCAAATTTCCCAAAATCTCATCTAGAGAATTCATGACAAAAACCTAGAAAAACCCAGAAATCCTTAAGCTTCAAGTACCTTCCATCGCAGGAATTTCTTAGTTTTATACTTAGGAATTTTTCATGTATATCATGATGACATCATCCTTGTTTTGGGGTTTTCTATCATGATGTCGAATTGTATCTCAAAGACATTTTTTCCTTGTATCTTGGTCATGTACAAAAGTGAATGTACATCGGGTTCATTGTATATCCATGTTGTATGCATCTCCGTTTGCATAGTGCATATATAAGACAATATACAAGAGCTAATGCAAAATATGAGGTTTGGTTTTGTATATCAGGCGATTTTATCTCATATACAATCGCATATACAAAGGGTAGGATACAAAAGGGAAGATGCAAAGTCAATATACAAGGAGGAGATACTAATGTTGGGGTCCACATATTGTATGTATATACAATTGTTTCTTTGCACATACAATCTTATATACAATGGCATATACAATCCTGAGATACAATCCCGGACTTGAAAGAATATCCAATTTGGTTTATAAAGGCAGATGTGGTTGTATGCATCTTCGTATGCATGTTCGCATCGTATACAAGGTCATAAACAAGGTTATATACAAATTCACATGCAAAGGTCAGATGCAATGTTTATATGTACAAGTGGTTTTATGTAGTTTTGTTTGTATATTCACATTGTATATGTGATATACAAAGGCAATATACAAGGGAATACATACAATCTGGAGGTGACTGGGGAATTGAATGTGGCAGATAATCATTTGGGGTCAGCAGTTGTAAATTGCATATACAAGTTCAAAAGGATTGCGCATACAAGAAGGTAAGATACAAGGCCGAACTCGATGTTAATTTCAATTTGCTTCATAAAAATGTTGGGGTCCGCCTATTGTATGTATATGCGATTGTATCATCCCACATGCAATCCTATATACAATTGCATATACAAAGGTTAGATACAAAAGGGATATACAATATGGACCTAACTAGGAAATTAAATTTGGCAAACTCAGTGGTGGGGTCTGCAGTTGTATGTCGAAGTGCATGTATATGCCAATATGCAAAGAAGCAAGGATACAAAGCCGGACATTTTTTCAATGATCCAATGTGGTTGATAATCCTTTGATTTGTGCAATTGTATGTACATGCGATTGTATCTCATATACAATCGCATATACAAAGACACATACAATGGATTTTCGGTGAGACAATGTGTATCGGCGGCTGAGTTTGAGGTCTCTTCGGTGGCCAATAAAGATGTAAATGTTCAATGATGGGTCCCATGTTCAACTCAACAGCCAATCAGATAGTGCCATGTGTCAAGGCTGATTCAAAAGGCCGATTCAAAGGTAGGATCAAAAGGTGATACAAAGTCTAAGGTCCACTTTTGTATGTTGGCCATTGTAATGTATATACAATTTCATATATAAATGCATATACAAAGGTAGATTCAAAGACATATGCAAAGTAATTTGATATACAAAATACAAAAAAATGAAGAAATCACATAAGTGCAAAATTGAACAGTTTGAAGGACCCGATATGCAGGTGACATCATCCAGGTCTCCTCTTTATCTAGGTTCTTTAGGATGATGACGTAATCATGATTTTCAAAGTGTATCCAATTTTTGTATGTCTATATGCATACAAATGACAACTCTTTTACAGAAAAGATAAATTTGACAGCATGCATTCAAAATTTGTAGTTTCAAACAAGGAATTTAGGGGCCAATTGTATCAGATGTAGGGCCCGATCATTTGCTAAATTGGTTGTTTTGCAGGTGTATGGGGATAATGAACTTGTTGTGAATCAGGTGAGGAGACTGGATGTTCTGAAGAGTGATGTTTTGAAATGTTATAAACATACGGTATGGGATATGATTGAGGAGTTTGATGCTTTCAATCTAATCTCTATTCTAAGAAATCAGAACAATCATGCAGATAGGTTAGCTGCAATTGGGGCTCAGTTTGATATCCCCGGTGATATTCAAAGAGTAAAGATATAGCCTCATGTGAAGATAGTTGATAGCCCCTCTATTCTTGACAATAATATTCATTGGCAGGTTTATGAGAGTGATGAGCAAGTTATGCATTTCCTATTAGAAGAGGATGAGTTCTCTGTGATGAATCAGAAGAAACTCAAATAGCAATATGGTGACCATCAAGTTGTTTAGTTAAGGACTAACAAGCGGCCCAGAGGGTTGGTAACCTTGGAATCCATTTTTGGTACTGATGGTCAGCTGAAAAAGCACAAAGCTAGCATTCAGGTCCAAGAGGAACATTATGAGGAGCTGAAAATTTTCAAAGGTAAGCTTCTCAAAATTGGTAAAATCTGTTCACCTAAGGATAGGAAAGCTTTTATTGCTCTTTGTCAAGAATTTGAGGCTATGTTTGAGTGGGAATACTCAGACTTAAAAGGGTTTGACCCTCATATTGCCCAGCATACTATAGAGTTAGAGCCAGGTGTGAAACCTGTGAGGCAGAAACAAAGACCTTTAAATCCAAAACTTGAGCCTCTAATGATTAAGGAATTAACCAAGTTGATCGAGGGAAACATCATTTTTCTCAATCAAGCATATTTCATGGGTCTCCAATCTTGTTCCTGTGAGGAAGAAGAATAGAGAGATTAGGCTGTGTGTTGATTTTAGAGACCTTAATAGAGCCTCCATGAAGGATCACTACCCACTGCCCTCAATGGAGCAAATTCTGAAAGTAGTAGTTGGTTTAGAAAGATTCTCCTTAATGGATATTTAGGTTATAATAAGGTATTAGTCAAGGAAGAAGATCAGTTTAAAACTACTTTTACCACAAAATGGGGCATCATGGCTTACAAAAGGATGCCTTTTGGTCTGTCAAATGCTGTCTCTACTTTTGAGAGAGCTATGGATATGACTTTTAAAGGTTTGCTTTATAAATCGGTACTTGTGTACCTTGATGACATCACCATTTTCTCTAAAGATGTAGCTGAACATTTATCTGACTTGAAGAAAGTATTTGAGAGATGTAAAGAGTTTGGGATATCACTCAATCCCAAGAAATACATTTTTGTTGTGCATGAAGGAAAGCTTTTAGGACACATTGTGTCAAAGGAGGGAGTTACCATTGATACAGAAAGAGTAAGAGCTATTTTAGATTTACTGTTACCTAGTCACAAGAAGGGACTGCAAAGTTTATTTGCAGAATTAATCTTCTGTGAAGATTTATACCTGACATTGCAAATTTATTGAAGCCATTGACCTCTATGTTAGTGAAAAATACAGTTTTCAGTTAGACAAAAGAGGCCAAACTCAGCTTTGAGTTCATAAAAGAAGCTTTATTGGCTGTACCAACTCTGGTAAATCCTGATTTCTCAAAAGAGTTTATTTTGTATGCTTATGGCAGTTTAGATACAATTTCTACAATCTTGGTACAACAGCAAAGTGAAGGCTTTGAGCAGCCAATTGCTTTCTTTAGTCAAGGACTGGAGGAGTATAAACAGAGGTATAGTTTCATTAAAAAACATGTCCTTATAGTGGTAAAGAGTCTCACAAAGTTTTCACATCTTATTTCTAACAATAAGGTACATTTGATGGTTGCTCACCCTGGTGTGAAAGAGTTTCTGTTAGGTAAGGATGTTAATGAGAAAAGGGTTGGTTGGATTACCAAAGTCATGGAATATGACATAGATATCAATATAACCAATCTCATCAGAGGTAGAGGACTCAGTGAACAGTTTGCTACTAGGTCTAAAGATGAAACAGAGAAGGAAGAAGAGGTGCTTCTGACCATTGAAGATGAACATCAGGATGATGCAACAATAGTTAGAATAGGTTGGGTTAATGACATGACTCATTTTTTGCTCACTGGTGAATGTCCAGCAGATTTAGATAGAACCAAGAGAAGATATTTTAGACTGTAGTCTATTCCATATATTTTAATTAATGATATCCTTTTCAGAAAAGATTTTAATGGTGTTGTTAATATGCATTGATAATGACCAAACTGACAAGGTGATGCATGAGTTTCATGATGGAACAACAGGAGGGCATTTTTCCCCAAGAACTACTTCTTGGAAAATAATGAGAGCTGGATATTACTGGCCCAACTTATTCAAGGATGCCCATGCGTGGGCCAGAAAGTGTGTAAAATGTGCCATTTTTAAAGGCAAAGAAAGTCTGTCAGCTTTACCTATACATCCAATTCAAGTAGAACAACCCTTCATGAGATGGGGCATTGATTTTATAGATCCCATTAACCCACCATCAGGTGCAAGTCACAGGTGGGTACTTACAGCAATAGACTATTTCACAAGGTGGATTGAAGCAGTGGCTTTGAAGGAAGCCAATGAGAAAGCCATTTTAAACTTTTATTATGATTTGGTATCTAGATTTGGAATACCCGAGTCAATCATCTCAGACAATTCTTTAGCCTTTGTTAGATTGAAGTTAATTGACTGGGCTATGAAGAATGGAATCTATTTCAACACTTCATCAAATTATTACCCATAGGGTAATGGTTTGGATGAATCCAAAAATAAGAATCTCATAAGGATTATCAAAAGATCAATGGAGGACAACCAGAGAACTTGGCACACCAATCTGAAATCTGCTTTACGGGAAGATAGAATAACTCCCAAGAGGTCTATTGGAAACTCCCCATATATGTTAGTTTATGGAGAAGAGGTAAGACTGCCTGTATCAGTAGAGCTGCCAGCTCTTGATATCATGAATCAGCTAGAGATGTTTGAACAAGAAGATCCCATGGCTGTCAGATATGCTCAACTTATGGAGCTTGAAGAGATTGGGGATAAAACTATGAAAGCTATGGAGTGTCATCAGCTTCAGATAGAAAGAGTTTTTGATAAGAAATACACTCCCAGAATTTTTAGGGAGGGTGATATGGTACTCAAATGGCATGAGTTGAAAAGTAGGCCAGGGATGCACTTCAAGTTTGACAGCATGTGGAGTGACCCATTTATCATTACTGAATGCAAGGAGCACAATGCATTTTAGTTATCAAACATGGATGGAGAAAATTTGCGTATCCTAGTCAATGGGATACACCTGAAGAGGTGTTTTGAGGAATGAGTTGCCTTGTAAAAGAGTAGATTAGATTTCTTGCTTTCAATAAATGTTGTTGCACAATAGTTTAGATGCCTTTTTGTTTTCCCTAGGTGCTATCTAGCACAATTAGGTGAGTTGCTTTTAGCATTTTTGTTTTGGCTTTGGTTTTCCAAGTGTTCTTCATTGTTGACATGCTGAGTTACTAAGGTCAACATTGACTGTAAAAAGTGTTTTTAATTCTCAATATGACCCTGTGCCCAATGGATAAGGTCTAGGCTACTAGTCTGATTGTTTAGCAGGCAAACATCCCTAAGAAGTCACCAAAATGTTGTCCTATTTTCCTCTGTCCAGAGTTAAATAGATCACCTTGTATATTCCTTGAATATCCTTTAGAAAATGACCCTACAAAGTTTAATTCTTCAAAAACCCATGCTCTACTTTGCTAAATTTTCCTAAATCTCACCTAGAGAATTTGTGAAGAAAACCCAAAAAAACCCAGAAATCCTTAAGCTTCAAGTGCCTTCCGTCACAAGGATTTCTTAGTTTTATACTTAGCCATTTTTCATGTATATGATGATGACATCATCCTTATTTTGGGGTTTTCTGTCATGTGGTCGAATTCTATCTCAAAGACATTTTTTCCTTGTATCTTGGTCATGTACAAATGTGAATGTACATCGGGTTCATTGTTTATCCATTTTGTATGCATCTTTGTTTGCATATTGCATATATAAGACAATATACAAGAGCTTATACAAAATATGAGGTCCGCTTTTGTATATCGGGTGATTTTATCTCATATATAATCGCATATACAAAGGGAAGGATACAAAAGGGAAGATGCAAAGTCAATATACAAGGGGGAGATACTAAAGCTGGGGTCCACATATTGTATGTATATACGATTGTATCTTTGCACATACAATCTTATATACAATGGCATATACAATCCTGAGATACAATCTCGGACTCGAAAGAATATGCAATTTGGTTTATAAAGGCAGATGTGGTTGTATGCATCTTTGTATGCATGTTCGCATCATATACAAGGTCACATGCAAAGGTCAGATGCAATGTTTGTATGTACAAGTGGTTGTATGTAGTTTTGTTTATATATTCGCATTATATATGCGATATACAAAGGCAATATACAAGGGAATACATACAATCTAGACGTGACTGGGGAGTTGAATGTGGCATACAATCATTTGGGGTCTGCAGTTGTATATAGCATATACAAGGTCAAAAGGATTGCGCATACAAGAAGGTAAGATACAAGGTCGGACTCGATGTTAATTTCAATTTGTTTCATAAAAATGTTGGGGTCCACCTATTGTATGTATATGCGATTGTATCATCCCACATACAATCCTATATACAATTGCATATACAAAGGTTAGATACAAAAGGGATATACAATCTGGACCTGACTGGGAAATTAAATTTGGCAAACTCAGTGGTGGGGTCCGCAGTTGTATGTCAAAGTGCATGTATATGCCAATATGCAAAGAAGCAGGGATACAAAGCTGGACATTTTTTCAATGATCCAATATGGTTGATAATCCTTTGAGTTGTACAATTGTATGTACATGCGATTGTATCTCATATACAATCGCATATACAAAGACACATACAATGGATTTTCAGTGAGACAATGTGTATCGCCGGCTTAGTTTGAGGTCTCTCCGGTGGCCGATAAAGATGCAAATGTTCAGTGATGGGTCCCATGTTCAACTCAGCAGCTAATCAGATAGTGCCACGTGTCAAGGCCGATCTAAAGGCTGATTCAAAAGGCTGATTCAAAGGTAGGAGCAAAAGGTGATACAAAGGTTAAGGGCCACTTTTGTATGTTGGCCATTGTATTGTATATACAATTGCATATACAAATGCATATACAAAGGGAGATTCAAAGACATATGCAAAGCGATTTGATATGCAAAATTCAAAAAAATGAAGAAATCGCATAAGTGCAAAATTGAATAGTTTGAAGGACCTGATATGCAGGTGATGTCATCCAGGTCTCCTCTTCATCTAGGTTCTTTAGGATGATGACATCATCATGATTTTTAAAGTGTTTCCAATTTTGGTATGTCTGTATGCATACAAACAATGGCTCTTTTGCAGCAACGATAAATTTGACAGCATGCATTCCAAATTTGTAGTTTCAAACAAGGAATTTAGGGGCCAATTGTATCAGATGTAGGGCCCAATCTTTCATTAAATTGGTTGTTTTGCAGGATTATGGGGACAACAAACTTGTTGTGAATCAGGTGAGGGGATTGCATGTTCTAAAGAGTGATGTTTTGAAATGTTGTAAACATAGGGTATGAGATATGATTGAGGAGTTTGATGTTTTCAATGTAATCTCTATTCCAAGAAATTAGAACAATCATGCAGATAGGCTAGCTACAATTGGGGCTTAGTTTGATATCCCCAGTGATATTCAAAGAGAAAAGATATAGCTTCATGTGAAGATAGTTGATAGGCCCTCTATTCTTGAAAATAACATTCATTGGCAGGTTTATGAGAGTGATGAGTAGGTTCTGCATTTCCTATTACAAGAAGATGAGTTCTCTGTGATGAATTAGAACAAACTCAAACAGCAATATGGTGACCATCAAGTTGTTCAGTTAAGGACTAACAACCTGCCCAGAGGGTTGGTAACCTTGGAATCCAATTTTGGTACTCATGGTCAGCTGAAAAAGCATAAAGCTAGCATGCAGGTCAAAGAGGAACATTATGAGGAGCTGGAAAATTTCAAAGGTAAGCTTCTAAAAATTGGTAAAATCTATTCACCTAAGGATAGGAAAGCTTATATTGCTCTTTGTCAAGAATTTGAGGTTGTGTTTGCTTGGGAATACAAAGACTTAAAAGGGTTTGACCCTCATATTGCCCAGCATACTATAGAGTTAGAGCCAGGTGTGAAACCTGTGAGGTAGAAACAAAGACCTTTAAATCCAAAACTTGAGCCTCTAATGATTAAGGAATTAACCAAGTTGATCAAGGGAAACATCATTTTTCTTGATCAAGCATATTTCTTGGGTCTCCAATCTTGTTCCTGTGAAGAAGAAGAATGGAGAGATTAGGCTGTGCATTGATTTTAGAGACCTTAATAGAGCCTCCATGAAGGATCACTACCTGCTGCCCTCAACGGAGCAAATTCTGCAAGTAGTAGTTGGTTCAGAAAGATTCTCCTTACTTGATGGATATTCAGGTTATAATAAGGTATTAGTCAAGGAAGAAGATCTGTTTAAAACTGCTTTTACCACAAAATGGGGCACCATGGCTTACAAAAGGATGCCTTTTGGTCTATCAAATGCTAGCTCTACTTTTGAGAGAGCTATGCATATGACTTTTAAAGGTTTGCTTTATAAATTGGTACTTGCATACCTTGATGACATCACCATTTTCTCTAAAGATGCAGTTGAACATTTATCTGACTTGAAGAAAGTATTTGAGAGATGTAAAGAGTTTGGGATATCTCTCAATCCCAAGAAATGCATTTATGTTGTGCATGAAGGAAAGATTTTAGGACACATTGTGTCAAAGGAGGGAGTTACCATTGATACAGAAAGAGTAAGAGCTATTTGGAGCTACCTTTACCCAGGCTCAAGAAGGGACTGCAAAGTTTTATTTGCAGAATTAATTTTCTGTGAAGATTTATACCTGACATTGCAAATTTATTGAAGCCATTGACCTCTATGTTAGTGAAAAATACAGTTTTAAATTGGACAAAAGAGTACAAACTCAGTTTTGAGTTCACAAAAGAAGCTTTATCAGCTGTACCAACTCTGGTAAATCCTGATTTCTCAAAAGAGTTTATTTTGTATGCATATGGTAGTTTAGATACAATTTCTACAATCCTGGTACAACAACAAAGTGAAGGCTTTGAGCAGCCAATTGTGATCCTTAGTCAAGGACTGGAGGAGTACAAATAGAGGTATAGTTTCATTAAAAAACATGTCCTTGCATTGGTAAAGAGTCTCATAAAGTTTTGGCATCTTATTTCTAACAATAAGGTACATTTGATGGTTGCTCACCCTGGTGTGAAAGAGTTTTTGTTAGGTAAGGATGTTAATGAGAAAAGGGTTGGTTGGATTACCAAGGTCATGGAATATGATGTAGATATCAAGATAACCAATCTCATTAGAGGTAGAGGACTCAGTGAACAGTTTGCTACTAGGTCTGAAGATGAAACAAAGAAGGAAGAAGAGGTGCTTCTGACCATTGAAGGTGAACATCAGGATGATGCAACAGTAGTTGGAATAGGTTGGGTTAATGACATGACTCATTTTTTGCACACTGGTGAATGTCCAGCAGGTTTAGGTAGAACCAAGAGAAGATATTTTAGATTGCAGTCTATTCCATATGTTTTAATTATTGATATCCTTTTCAGAAAGGATTTTAATGGTGTGTTGTTAAGATGCATTGATAATGATCAAACTGACAAGGTGATGCATGAGTTTCATGATGGAACAATAGGAGAGCATTTTTACCTAAGAACTACTACTTGGAAAATAATGAGAGCTGGATATTACTGGCCCAACTTATTCAAGGATTCCCATGCGTGGGCCAAAAAGTGTGTAAAATGTGCCATTTTTATAGGCAAAGAAATTCTGTCAGCTTTACCTGTACATCCAATTCAAGTAGAATAGCCCTTCATGAGATGGGGCATTGATTTTATAGGTCCCATTAACCCACCATCAAGTGCAGGTCACAGGTGGGTACTTACAGCAATAGACTATTTCACAAGGTGGACTAAAGCAATGGCTTTGAAGGAAGCCAATGAGAATGCCATTTTAAACTTTTATTATGATTTGGTATCTAGATTTGGAATACCTGAGTCAATCATCTCAGACAATGCTTTAGCCTTTGTTGGATTGAAGCTAACTGACTGGGCTGTGAAGAATGGAATCTATTTGAACACTTCATCAACTTATTACCCACAGGGTAATGGTTTGGATGAATCCACAAATAAGAATCTCGTAAGGATTATCAATAGATCATTGGAGGACAACTAGAGAACTCGGCACACTAATCTAAAATCTACTTTATGGGTAGATAGAATAACTCCCAAGAGGTCTATTGGAAACTCCCTATATATGTTAGTTTATGGAGAAGAGGTAAGACTGCCTGTATCTGTAGAGCTGCCAACTTTTGATATCATGAATCAGCTAGAGATGTTTGAAGAAGAAGATCCCATGGCTATCAAATATGCTCAACTTATGGAGCTTGAAGAGATTGGAGATAAAACTATGAAAGCTATGGAGTGTCATCAGCTTCAGACAAAAAGAGTTTTTGATAAGAAAGCCACTCCTAGCATTTTTAGGGAGGGTGATATGGTACACAAATGGGATGAGTTGAAAAGTAGGCTAGGGAGGCACTTCAAGTTTGATAGCATGTGGAGTGGCCCATTTATCATTACTGAATGCAAGGAGCACAATGCATTTTAGTTATCAAACATGGATGGAGAAAATTTGCATATCCTAGTCAATGGGATACACCTGAAGAGGTGTTTTGACGAATGAGTTGCCTTGTAAAATAGTAGATTAGGTTTCTTGCTTTCAATAAGTGTTGTTCCACAATAGTTTAGATGCCTTTTTGTTTTCCCTAGGTGCTATCTAGCACAATTAGATGAGTTGCTTTTAGCATTTTTGTTTTGGCTTTGGCTTTCCAAGTGTTCTTCATTGTTGACATGCTGAGTTACTGAGGTCAAGATTGATTGTCAAAAGTGTTTTTTATTCTCAATATGACCCTATGCCCAATGGATAAGGTCTAGGCTACTAGTCTGATTGTTTAGCAGGAAAACATCCCTGAGAAGTCACCAAAATGTTGTCCTATTTTCCTCTGTCTAGAGTTAAATAGATCACCTTGTATATTCCATGAATATCCTTTAGAAAATGACCCTACAAAGTTTAATTCTTCAAAAACCCATGCTCTACTTTGCTAAATTTCCCAAAATCTCACCTAGAGAATTCATGAAGAAAACCTAGAAAAACCCAAAAATCCTTAAGCTTCAAGTGCCTTCCATCGCAGGGATTTCTTAGTTTTATACTTAGCCATTTTTCATGTATATGATGTTGACATCATCCTTTTTTCGGGGTTTTCTGTCATGTGGTCCAATTGTATCTCAAAGACAATTTTTCCTTGTATCTTGGTCATGTACAAAAGTGAATGTACATCAGGTTCATTGTATATCCATGTTGTATGCATCTCCGTTTGCATATTGCATACATAAGACAATATACAAGAGCTTATGCAAAATATAAGGTCCGCTTTTGCATATCGGGCGATTTTATCTCATATACAATCGCATATACAAAGGGAAGGATACAAAAGGGAAGATGCAAAGTCAATATACAAGGGGGAGATACTAAAGTTGGGGTCCACATATTGGATGTATATACGATTGTATCTTTGCACATACAATCTTATATAGAATGGCATATACAATCCTGAGATACAATCCCTAACTCGAAAGAATATGCAATTTGGTTTATAAAGGCAGATGTGACTGTATGCATCTTTGTATGCATGTTCGCATCATATACAAGGTCATATACAAGGTTATATACAAGGTCACGTGCAAAGGTCAGATGCAATGTTTGTATGTACAAGCGGTTGTATGTAGTTTTGTTTGTATATTCGCATTGTATATGCAATATACAAAGGTAATATACAAGGAAATACATACAATCTGGACATGACTGGGGAATTGAATGTGGCAGATAATGATTTGGGGTCCGCAATTGTATATTGTATATAAAAGGTTAAAAGGATTGCGCATACTAGAGGGTAAGATACAAGGCCGGACTCGATGCTAATTTCAATTTGCTTCATAAAAATGTTAAGGTCCACCTATTGTATGTATATGCGATTGTATCATCCCACATACAATCCTATATACAATTGCATATACAAAGGCTAGATACAAAAGGGATATACAATGTGGACCCGACTAGGAAATTAAATTTGGCAAACTCAGTGGTGGGGTCTGCAGTTGTATGTCGAAGTGCATGTATATGCCAATATGCAAAGAAGCAGGGATACAAAGCTGGACATTTTTTCAATGATCCAATATGGTTGATAATCCTTTGAGTTGTGCAATTGTATATACATGCAATTGTATCTCATATACAATCGCATATACAAAGACACATACAATAGATTTTTGGTGAGACAATGTGTATCGGTGGCTCAGTTTGAGGTCTCTCCGGTGGCCAATAAAGATGCAGATGTTCAGTGATGGGTCCCGTGTTCAACTCAGCAGCCAATCAGATAGTGCCACGTGTCAAGGCTGATCCAAAGGCCGATTCAAAGGTAGGAGCAAAAGGTGATACAAGGGTTAAGGTCCACTTTTGTATGTTGGCCATTGTATTGTATATACAATTTCATATACAAATACATATACAAAGGGAGATTCAAACACATATGCAAAGCGATTTGATATGCAGAATACAAAAAAATGAAGAAATCGCATAAGTGCAAAATTGAATAGTTTGAAGGACCCGATATGCAGGTGATGTCATCTAGGTCTCCTCTTCATCTAGGTTCTTTAGGATGATGACGTAATCATGATTTTCAAAGTGTATCCATTTTTTTTATGACTGTATGCATACAAACGATAGCTCTTTTGCAGCAAAGATAAATTTGACAGCATGCATTCCAAATTTGTAGTTTCAAACAAGGAATTTAGGGGCCAATTGTATCAGATGTAGGGCCCGATCATTCACTAAATTGGTTGTTTTGCAGGTGTATGGGGACAACGAACTTGTTGTGAATCGGGTGACGGGACTACATGTTCTGAAGAGTGATGTTTTGAAATGTTATAAACATAGGGTACAAGATATGATTGAGGAGTTTGATGCTTTCAATCTAATCTCTATTCCAAGAAATCAGAACAATCATGCAGATAGGTTAGCTGCAATTGGGGCTCAGTTTGATATACCCAGTTAGATGTAGAGTGATGAGCAGGTTTTGCATTTCCTGTTAGAAGAGGATGAGTTCTCTGTGATGAATCAGAACAAACTCAAACAACAATATGGTGACCATCAAGTTGTTCAGTTAAGGACTAACAAGCTGCCTAGAGGGTTGGTAACCTTGGAATCCATTTTTTGTATTGAAGGTCAACTGAAAAAGTGCAAAGCTAGCATGCAGGTCAAAGAGGAACATTATGGGGAGCTAGAAATTTTCAAAGGTAAGCTTCTCAAAATTGGTAAAATTTGTTCACCTGAGGATAGGAAAGCTTTTATTGCTCTTTGTCAAGAATTTGAGGCTGTGTTTGCTTGGGAATACTCAAACTTAAAAGGGTTTGACCCTCATATTGCCCAGCATACTATAGAGTTAGAGCCAGGTGTGAAACCTGTGAGACAGAAACAAAGACCTTTAAATCCAAAACTTGAGCCTCTGATGATTAAGGAATTAACCAAGTTGATCGAGGGAAACATCATTTTTCTTGATCAAGCATATTTCTTGGTTCTCCAATCTTATTCCTATGAGGAAGAAGAATAGAGAGATTAGGCTGTACGTTGATTTTAGAGACCTTAATAGAGCCTCCATGAAGGATGACTATGCGCTGCCCTCAACGGAGCAAAGTCTACAAGTAGTAGTTCTTTCAGAAAGATTCTCCTTACTTGATGGATATTTAGGTTATAATAAGGTATTAGTCAAGGAAGAAGATTAATTTAAAACTGCTTTTACCACAAAATGGGGCACCATGGCTTACAAAAGGATGCCTTTTGGTATGTCAAATGCTGGCTCTACTTTTCAGAGAGCTATGGAAATGACTTTTAAATGTTTGCTTTATAAATCGGTACTTGTGTACCTTGATGACATCACCATTTTCTCTAAACATGCAGCTGAAAATTTATCTCACTTGAAGAAAGTATTTGAGAGATGTAAAGAGTTTGGGATATCTCTCAATCCTAAGAAATGCATTTTTGTTGTGCATGAAGGAAAGCTTTTAGGACACATTGTGTCAAAGGAATGAGTTGCCATGGATACAGAAAGAGTAAGAGCTATTTTGGAGCTACCTTTACCCAGACACAAGAAGGGACTGCAAAGTTTTATTTGCAGAATTAGTTTTCTGTGAAGATTTATACCTGACATTGCAAATTTATTGAAGCCATTGACCTCTATGTTAGTGAAAAATACAGTTTTTAGTTGGACAAAGAGGCCAAACTCAGCTTTGAGTTCATAAAAGAAGCTTTATTAGCTATACCAACTCTAGTAAATCCTGATTTCTCAAAAGAGTTTATTTTGTATGCTTATGGTAGTTTAGATACAATTTCTACAATCTTGGTACAAAAACAAAGTGAAGGCTTTGAGCAGCCAATTGCTTTCTTTTGTCAAGGACTGGAGGAGTATAAACAGAGGTATAGTTTCATTAAAAAACATGTCCTTGCAGTGGTAAAGAGTCTCACAAAGTTTTGGCATCTTATTTCTAACAATAAGGTACATTTGATGGTTGCTCACCCTGATGTGAAAGAGTTTCTGTTAGGTAAGGATGTTAATGAGAAAAGGGTGGGTTAGATTACCAAAGTAATGGAATATGACGTAGATATCAAGATAACCAATCTCATCAGAGGTAGAGGACTTAGTGAATAGTTTGCTACTAGGTCTGAAGGTGAAACAGAGAAGGAAGAAGAGGTACATCTGACCATTGAAGATGAACATCAAGATGATGCAACAACAGTTGGAACAGGTTGGGTTAATGACATGACTCATTTTTTGCACACTGGTGAATGTCTAGTAGGTTTAGATAGAACCAAGAGAAGATATCTTAGACTGCAGTCTATTCCATATGTTTTAATTAATGATATCCTTTTCAGAAAGGATTTTAATGGTGTGTTGTGAAGATGCATTGATAATGATCAAACTGACAAGGTGATGCATGAGTTTCATGATGGAACAATAGGAGGGCATTTTTCCCCAAGACTACTGCTTGGAAAATAATGAGAGCGGGATATTACTGGCCCAACTTATTCAAGGATGCCCATGCATGGGCCAGAAAGTGTGTAAAATGTGCCATTTTTATAGGCAAAGAAAGTCTGTCAGCTTTTCATGTACATCCAATTCAAGTAGAATAGCCCTTCATGAGATGGGGCATTGATTTTATAGGTCCCATTAACCCACCATCAAATGCAGGTCACAGGTGGGTACTTACAGCAATAGACTATTTCACAAGGTGGACTGAAGCAGTGGCTTTGAAGGAAGCCAATGAGAATGCCATTTTAAACTTTTATTATGATTTGGTATCTAGATTTGGAATACCCAAGTCAATCATCTCAGACAATACTTTAGCCTTTGTTGGATTGAAGCTAACTGACTGGGCTGTGAAGAATGGAATCTATTTGAACACTTCATCAAATTATTACCCACAGGGTAATGGTTTGGATGAATCCACAAATAAGAATCTCATAAGGATTATCAAAAGATCAATGGAGGACAATTGGAGAACTTGGCACACCAATCTAAAATCTAGTTTATGGGTAGATAGAATAACTCCCAAGAGGTCTATTGGAAACTCCCCATATATGTTAGTTTATGGAGAAGAGGTAAGACTACCTGTATCTATAGAGCTGCCAGCTCTTGATATCATGAATCAACTAGAGATGTTTAAAGAAGAAGATCCCATGGCTGTCAGATATGCTCAACTTATGGAGCTTGAAGAGATTGGAGATAAAACTATGAAAGCTATGGAGTGTCATCAGCTTCAAACAAAAAGAGTTTTTGATAAGAAATCCACTCCCAGAATTTTTAGGGAGGGTGATATGGTACTCAAATGGGATGACTTGAAAAGTAGGCCAGGGAGGCACTTCAAGTTTGACAACATGTGGAGTGGCCCATTTATCATTACTGAATGCAAGGAGCACAATGCATTTTAGTTATCAAACATGGATGGAGAAAATTTGTGTATCCTAGTCAATGGGATACACCTGAAGAGATGTTTTGAAGAATGAGTTGCCTTGTAAAATAGTAGATTAGGTTTCTTGCTTTCAATAAGTGTTGTTGCACAATAGTTTAGATGCCTTTTTGTTTTCCCTAGGTGCTATCTAGCACAATTAGGTGAGTTGCTTTTAGCATTTTTGTTTTGGCTTTGGTTTTCCAAGTGTTCTTCATTGTTGACATGTTGAGTTACTGAGGTCAAGATTGATTGTCAAAAGTGTTTTTAATTCTCAATATGACCCTATGCCCAATGGATAAGGTCTAGGCTACTAGTTTGATTGTTTAGCAGGCAAACATCCCTGAGAAGTCACCAAAATGTTGTCCTAGTTTCCTCTGTCTAGAGTTAAATAGATCATCTTGTATATTCCTTGAATATCCTTTAGAAAATGACCCTACAAAGTTTAATTCTTCAAAAACCCATGCTCTACTTTGCCAAATTTCCCAAAATCTCACCTAGAGAATTCATGAAGAAAACCTAGAAAAATCCAAAAATCCTTAAGCTTTAAGTGCCTTCCATCGCAGGGATTTCTTAGTTTTATACTTAGCCATTTTTCATGTATATTATGATGACATCATCCTTGTTTTAAGGTTTTCTGTCATGTGGTCGAATTGTATCTCAAAGACATTTTTTCCTTGTATCTTGGTCATGTACAAAGGTGAATGTACATCGGGTTCATTGTATATCCATGTTGTATGCATCTTTGTTTGCATATTGCATATATAAAACAATATACAAGAGCTTATGCAAAATATGAGGTCTGCTTTTGTATATCGGGCGATTTTATCTCATATACAATCACATATACAAAGGGTAGGATACAAAAGGGAAGATGCAAAGTCAATATACAAGGGGGAGATACTAAAGTTGGGGTCCACATATTGTATGTATATACGATTGTATCTTTGCACATACAATCTTATATACAATCCTGAGATACAATCCCAAATTCGAAAGAATATGCAATTTGGTTTATAAAGGTAGATGTGGTTGTATGCATCTTTGTATGCATGTTCGCATCATATACAAGGTCATATACAAGGTTATATACAAGGTCACATGCAAAGGTCAGATGCAATGTTTGTATGTACAAGTGGTTGTATGTAGTTTTGTTTGTATATTCGCATTGTATATGCGATATACAAAGGCAATATACAAGGGAATACATACAATCTGGACGTGACTAGGGAATTGAATGTGGCGGATAATCATTTGGGGTCCGCAGTTGTATATTGCATATACAAGGTCAAAAGTATTGCGCATACAAGAAGGTAAGATACAAGGCCGGACTCGATGTTAATTTCAATTTGCTTCATAAAAATGTTGGGGTCCGCCTATTGTATGTATATGTGATTGTATCATCCCACATACAATCCTATATACAATTGCATATACAAAGGCTAGATACAAAAGGGATATACAATGTGGACTCGACTAGGAAATTAAATCTGGCAAACTCAGTGGTGGGGTCCACAATTGTATGTCGAAGTGCATGTATATGCCAATATGCAAAGAAGCAGGGATACAGAGCCTGATATTTTTTCAATGATCCAATATGGTTGATAATCCTTTGAGTTGTGCAATTGTATGTACATACGATTGTATCTCATATACAATCGCATATACAAAGACACATACAATGGATTTTTGGTGAGACAATGTGTATCGGTGGCTCAGTTTGAGGTCTCTCTGGTGGCCAATAAAGATGCAAATGTTTAATGATGGGTCCCATGTTCAACTCAGCAGCCAATCAAATCGTGCCACGTGTCAAGGCCGATCCAAAGGCTGATTCAAAAGGTCGATTGAAAGGTAGGAGCAAAAGGTGATACAAAGGTTAAGGTTGACTTTTGTATGTTGGCCATTGTATTGTATATACAATTGCATATACAAATGCATATACAAAGGGAGATTCAAAGACATATGCAAAGTGATTTGATATGCAAAATACAAAAAAATGAAGAAATGGCATAAGTGCAAAATTGAATAGTTTGAAGGACCCGATATGTAGGTGATGTCATCCAGGTCTCCTCTTCATCTAGGTTCTTTAGGATGATGACATAATCATGATTTTTAAAGTGTATCCAATTTTTGTATGTCTGTATGCATACAAACTACGACTCTTTTGCAGTAAAGATAAATTTGACAGCATGCATTCCAAATTTGTAGTTTCAAACAAGGAATTTAGGGGCCAATTGTATCAGATGTAGGGCCTGATCATTCACTAAATTCAAGTGATCAGATGCCAGATTTAGATGACTCAGGAATCTACAATGTCGTAAAAATTTGTTCAAGGGTTTGCATCCTGCTTGTGTGTAATGCAAATCTTATTCCTCACCTACCCTTTCCAAATATTTGTAGCCTTCATTGCTACAAATCAAACAACTTAACTATTTCACATTGATGACTAGAAATATCTCTCGTCTACTCTATTCCCATTTTCCATGCCATAATTTTTGGCAGGTCAGCACTCCCTTCAGACGTAGATATTTTCTGATAGAGCACATGGGGCAAATTCATTGTAGCCAACTTAGGTCAAATAAAAAATGCTATATATGCATGAACATGAGATGTAAAGGAGGTTGGAAGATTTGTAATCTATGCTTCTGATTCCAAACAGAGCATTCCTCTATTATAACATTGCTTTCTGATTAAATACATGCTGGTTATTTTACCTCTTCATGCTATTTTAACTCTGTGTGATCTAAGGATGATGTGTTTGTGAATGTTTAATTCCTTCTAGTCATCTCTTGCTCCTTGCCTCTATTAAAATAAATTTGATCTGTGTATGTTTACTGGTTGTATCTAGTCATTTTGTGCATTTTCTTAGTTCTGTGAGGGTTCTTTTATTCAACCTGGTGAATCACCCTTATTTTCAAGTTTTCTGTTTTATCTTTCATTTTTTAAAAGAATTCATTCTCCCTTTTCCTCTGCAAATCTAATAGATTTTAGGTGATAACTAGCTAGGAAGCCGGCCTTCTCTAGAGTTTCTTTCCAAACTTAGGGGACCCACAGACCTAGAAAGATCCCATGTTTCTCCAGATTGCCAAGTTTTACTACTCAGCAAGGGTGCAAATCTAAGAGACAACATAGGTAACGTCAGAGAGTGGAGGGATTTTGTTTGAGAGATTAATGTTGGCTTGGCTTCACCCTTCACTAGGATGACTCGAGACCGTATTTTAAATGATCCCAATGTGCCCCCTGCTGCTGGATGACACAAATATTTTTGCTCCTGTATACTATGGATGTCAGGAGAATGCAGACTTGAAGGCCCAGATTTACACCCTTAAGGGTGAGAATCAAGTGCTCTAAGACATGGCTCATCTTAGTTTTGGATGATGAGATGCTAGTATGGCAGGACCTTCATAGTCATATGCTCACAGTAGAGTGCCTCACTCCCATAGGTCTCATGGAACGACTAGTGGTATTCGTAGACAGAGGAGCCAAAGTCTTGAGGGTTCTATTGGAGGGAACTAGCCTTGACTTTCTTTCTTGAACTCATGCCCCCTTGCATGGGGAACCTCTACTTCCTTTGAGAATATTTTTTCCTAGCTCTTTGATACTCTTGTATATGTAAACTTCAAATGTATCTATGAAAGTGTATCCTTTTATGGTTTTTGCCTCTCAGATTTGTACTCATCTCTTGTGCATGTTTTGGAGGTTTGAGAACTTTTTGATTATGTGTTTGATCTTTTCAACTCTTTAATGATGCAAGTATGATAACGATGACATGTTTTTGTAATTTTCTATGGTATATGTATGAGATGAAGTTTACAATATGAAAATGCAAGAACACAAGAAATGTTGAAATGAAACATTTACTTCTACTGAATGTCATGAGATATGACATTTGGCTTTATTGCTTTGAGACTCTTTTTCTAATTTTGGCATGAATGCAATGCGGAACAAACAATGTGACTGCTCTTTAATATGATTTTCAATCTAGGGGATTGCAAGTTGTCATGATATAAGAGATCTATTCAACGCTATGAGATAGGATTTTTAACTCAAGTGGGGAGTGGCAGTGAAGATGGAGTGTTTTTGATTTTTGGCTTTGCTAAAGGCCAAAAACTAATTCTTATCTAGATAAAACAATCTGACAAGCTTTCAACTTAGATAAGTAACAAATTTTATTGGTGTTCGCTAGACTTAGATCATAGATAGAAAGCAAAGTAGACCTGGGATAAAGGATAAAATAGGAAAGAACAAGGGTCCCTAGGTAGAAGATGATCCTAGAGACTACTAGACTCTCGGCTTTGCTCAACTAGTGCATGTGTGTGCTTTGTACCTTTATTTCTCTGTTAGAATGTCACCCTTGAGGCTTCGAGATTAGACTAATCTCCACCCAAGATTACCGACATTCAACAATCTTCTCTCTTTCACTCTTTTTTTTGTATCTCTCTTTTTTTTGCTTTTCACTTTTTTTTTGTATTTTCCTCACTTGATTTTTCTCATTTTTTTTTCAATTTTTTGACTTTTCAAGAAATGAATGCTTTTTGGAACTTTTGATATGCAATACTTTGATCTTTCAATTCTCACTTTTTGACACTCTTATTTTGATAACTCATTTTTTTATTCACTCAAATCTTAGATTGCTTCCTTCAGAGTTTTGATGCTCCTGACGTTTTTGGCTAGGAAAGATAAGGGGCTAAGCACCACCTCAAGTTGTTGTAATCTATTTGGACTTCTCTAATACTAGGGAAGAATTGAGAAGGTCTACTTGCAAGCTTCCTTTGAACACTGTAGGTTTGAATACTAACTTTGTTTAGACCTAACATCTCGACTCACTAAGACTAGGATGAATATAAAGCTAAGAACTAGGCTTCGATTAGAATCACTGAGAATGAAAAGGGGATAATGGCGATTGTGAAAATGGGGAATCTCTAGGTATTGAAAGGATGACGTATATCTAGACAACATTAGACTCCTTACCGAAAAGAAAATAGTACAAGAGAAATTCATTGACTATAATGCAAGATAAACAGAATGATATTGAATTGCAAGAAACAAATTGTTTTTAACATTTTGATTTTTTAATAATTTTTTTGTATTTTTATGTTTTATGATTTTTTTTAATTTTTAGACATAATATTTCTTAAGGTGAAAGGCATTGATTATTTTTCCAAATTCCTCTCCCTCCATTGTGTACAAGAGATAGGCACCATTTCAAACATCTTCTTTGACCATGTAAGGGCCTATCCAATTGGGTTTGAATTTTCATCCTTCACCAGCTCTTTTATCGATCAAGTTGTCTATCCTAAGCACTAGGTCTCCCACTTGAAAGGGTCTAGGGACAACCTTTTTGTTATATTTCTTTTTCATTCTTGCTAGGTAAGAATCATGTCTTTGAATAGTTCTCAAGTGTGTCTCATCCATCATTTCTAATTTGGCCAATCTTACTGCTCTATATTCTTCGTTGTCTAATAATCCTTATAATGACACTCTCAAGCTAGGCAACTCTACTTCCAATGGTAATACCACCTCTGACCCAAAAGTAAGGGCGTAAGGGGTGGTTCCAATTGGAGTCCTAACACTTGTTCTATAAGCCCACATAGCTGGATATAGTTGTAAATGCCAATCTCTCTTAGAGTCTTTCACAATTTTGACCAGTATTAACTTCAAAGTCTTGTTTGTGGCTTCTTCTTATCCATTTCCTTGAGGATAGTAGACTGAGGGAGAGTTGTGATTGATATGGAATCTCTCACATAATTCTCTTACTTGTGGATTTTTGAATGACGAGGCATTATCTGTTACTATTACTTGGGGGATCTCAAATCGG
The DNA here is from genome assembly GCA_027924645.1 of Cunninghamia lanceolata. Classification (NCBI taxonomy): domain Eukaryota; kingdom Viridiplantae; phylum Streptophyta; class Pinopsida; order Cupressales; family Cupressaceae; genus Cunninghamia; species Cunninghamia lanceolata. The sequence goes on along the minus strand of BSBN01000802.1, from coordinate 2,148,761 downwards.
CAAATGATTTGATTCAATATGAATTTAATGATTATGGTCCTTGAAACTGTAGTGAGAGGCATGGCCTCCACCCATTTTGTGAAATATTCTATCATGGTAATGATGAACAGATGTCCATCCATCAATGAGGGAGACATCTTCCCCACCAGATCTAACCCCCAGGTGGAAAAGGGCCAAGGGGTAACTATTAGTTGTAAATCTCTTATTGGTGTGTGGTGAACATGAGCATAAACCTGACATTTCAGACACCTCTTTATGAATTTAATTGTATTCCCTTGTAAACATGGCCAGAAGTATCCCATCCTATGTATTTTCTTTGATGTGGCATGACCACCAAAGTGTCCTCCACAGATTCCACTATGACACTCCTCTAAGATCTTACGTGCTTCTTCTTTGTCAACGCACCGAAGCAACATTCTATCCAAGGCCCTTCGATAGAGTACATCATCTATTAAAACATATCTAGCAGTGAGGACATATAACCATCTTTTTCCCAAATGGGTCATGTTTTCCAGGTAAGTCTTGTTTGCGAGATAGTTCACAATATCTTTGTACCAATATGAAGAGGCATACTTCTCGAGATCAACCACACAAATCTCTTCATCAGGGAAATCTTCATTCATGGGTTCCTCTTGGGGGAACCAGATTGTCTACTAACCAATCTACTATTATTTATCCTTTGACTACTTTTTGATTGGCATAAGTTAGTTCAAACTCACTCAACAAAGTTATGCATCGGCCAGCTCTTCTTGAGAGCATGGGCTGATTTAAGAAAGTTCTCAATTGCTTGGATCATATCATAACCTTCATTTCTTGATTCAACGTGTAATGTCATAGCCTTTAGGTTACAAAGACTATGGCTAGACATTCTTTTTCAGCTTGGGTATAGTTCTTCTCATATTCCAACAAGGTTTGGCTTATGAAATAGATGGCTCTTTCTCTTCCACCTTCATCTTCTTGAGCTAGCATGCATGCCACAGAGATATCAGTTTCTCTAAAGTATAAGATGAAGGGCTTCTCATGTTTTGGTGGCATCAGCATGGGTAGGGTCAGCAAGAATTTCTTCACTTGCTCAAATGCATTTTGATAGTCTACCATCCAAGTAATGCTAACTTGTTTTTTCAATAACTGATTAATTGGATGAATTTTAAAAGTCATGTTTGGTATGAATCATCTAATTCTGCCTAGTTGTCCTAAGAAGGCTCTTACTACTGTCTCACTCACTGGCAGAGTTGCATTTAAGATTACTTTGACCTTAGCTAGGTCGACATCTATTCCCCTTCATGAAACAATGAATCCCAACAACTTTCCTATCGTGACTCCGAAAACACACTTCTCATGATTCAACCTTACTTTATACTCTCGAAGTTCCCCAAGGGGTGGTGAATGTTGTTTTGTTTTTGTCAACTTCTACGATCTTGATCTAGTTATATCCTAAAAATCCATCCATGAGAGAAAGGATCTCATATCCTACCATTGAATCAACAATTTGATCGATGGATGGTAATGGGAAATTGTCTTTTGGGAAAGCTTGATTGATGTCTCTAAAATTGAGGCATATCCAAATTTTTTCATTTTTCTTTAGAACTGGGATAATGTTTGACACCCAATTTGAATAGTCTACTGGTTTGATGAAGCCAATGTTAAACAATTTTTTTAATTCCTCCTTCACCATTTCAGCCACATGTGGCTTTATGGGCCTTGGTTTTTATTTAATAGGTTTTGCATCTGGTTTTGTCACTAAATTGTGCACCACAACTTTTGGATCTAACCTTGGCATATCTGAATATGCCCATACAAATATGTCAGAATATTCGATGAGGAATTCTGTGTACTCTTCTAGTTATTCATCATTTAGTTCTCCTCCTAGTTTTAACACCCTAGGTTTTTTGGATGTTAACCATTTGTCCTTCCTCAAACTTTTGAGGAACATGTGGCAAATCTGAGTTTGCATCAATCTGGAGGATTTCTTTCTCATTCCCAAAATAGTCCTCTAGATGAGGGAGGAGCATGTATCCCTTTTTGTGGTGTACTCTTGGAGGTCCATCATAAGTGTGTAAATACTCAAGGATGGCTTTGTCATTCTCAGCGTAATCTCTAGTTGGTCTCTCTTCTTGACTCATGGCATAATTCAGAATACTTGGTAATTCTTCACTTTCCAACAATGGCTCTTCACGTATTAACACAATGTGTTCTAAATTTTGTAATTGAGTATGTTGTGAAAATAATGCGGCTGACATAGAAATTGAGTTTGCCACTTGATTTTTTTCTCTAGGTATGGTTTTTATGGAGAAGAAGTCAAAGAATTGAACCAACTTCCTAATGGTTTCTTTATAAGGTTGTAATCATTCTAATTTTGTCTCGTAATTTTCTACAACTTGGTTGATTATTAATTGAGAATCCCCAAAGGAAGAGATCTTCTTGATCCCCATTCTCATGGCTAACATGATTCCTAGAGATAGGGCTTCATACTCAGTGACATTGTTTGTGCAAAAGAAGTCATGTTTGAAGGCGAAGGGGAGAACTTTTCCCTTAGGAGACATCAATATTATCCCTGTCCCTGCCCCAGTTTTGCAACTAGCTCTGTCAAAATGTAGGGTCCATAAACTTTGATGGTTTTGTGATTGAGATGTTTCTCCAAACTCATAAGTGGAAGTTTGTTTTTCCTCTTTTTCATCTCCTTCTTCAATGATTTCAGTTCTTCAAACCAAGAGATTTTTAATATCCCATTCGTTGATACAAGGAATCGCTTCTAAGATGAACGGTGCATGGGACTTGGTGGTATGTGGATCAAAAGGGAATTCCCTAAGGTTATCCATTCTTTGATAGGATATGTTGTGAGTGCTTGTATTTGTTTGGATATCATGAGCTTCCTCTTTCGGTTTCTCTTGTGTCTTTAACTTTTTGTCTTTTTCTTTCTATTCCTTTTAGTAGATACTGAAAGGATCAGGGTCTGCTTTGACGATGGTGACCTTTCCTAGATGATGGAAATGGATTTCTTGGAACAAAGTGGAGGTGATGGCCTTCATGCCATGAATCCAAGGTCTTCCAAGGATCATGTTATAATTGGTTTCTCTGTTGATAACATAAAAATCTGTAGAGATGGTTTTACCCATTAGTGTGAGTAGTAGATTGATTCTTCCAACTGTTTGAATGTCATTACTATCGTATATCCTCAATGTTGTAGTCTGTTATCTAATTCCCATTTTTCTATATCCCATTCTCCATAGGAACAATATCATTAGAAGGTTGACTGCCGATCCTTCGTCTACCACTACTCTTTTTGTCATGCCCACATCTCCCATGCAGACATGACACATGAACACGCGTGTCATGACCACATCTACCATGTGGTCACGACATGAACTGTAAATTTTTTTTCTAACTATCCCTAAGTGCCCACTCGCACGCATCTATGTGCTCGGTGGCAATATGCATAGGCGTAGACATGCTGATGTATCGTGAAGGTGAAGGCCGTCAATGGGGTATGTGACATGAAGTGTGTCACTCTTAGGGTTAGACTGTTAAATACTGAACCCTAGTTTCCTAGGTGAAACGATTACAAATTCAACCCTAGCTTGTCTCAGATCGATAAATGATTAATTGTGATGTCAAGATGGCGTGTGATTAAGTTGGGATGGTAGATTAAATTATAATATCACAACACATGAATAAACCCTAAGATCTAGCATAACACGTCTCGTTAAATGCAGAAATAAAAATTTTAAAATGATTCACTAACAAGGAAATAGATTTTATAAGTAAAATTAAATGAAACCTAAGAACAACAATTTTTTTATAAAAAAAAATAAAGTAAAATAAAATAACAGTAAATATTAAATTAACCTAGAATGAAATCCACAATAAAATGTAAAATATTAATAATAAAATTGATTTTAAAAATTAAACGTAAAATTACGGAGAAATAGCTCAACTATTTAAAAACGACGACAAGGGAAGAATTTCTCTCAAAACGAATAAATTGATCCCCTCCTCAAATAATTTCAAAACACAAAATAACAAAATCAGATAGTAACATTTAATCCCATGCAAACATTGGAATTTAATAATAATAAAACAATAAAGTTCCCCAAGTGATAATTTAAAACAAGAGGGATAGAGGTATCTTTTTAAAAAATACAAACATAAAATTTAAAACCCACTACCTCTTTTTTTGACATGGTTTTGTTGCCTCTTCTTCTTGCAGGGTTAGGGTTTGAGGGACCATTGGGGGCCATGGACAACTGCTAGATTCACAACAAGATGAATCTAAGGAGTCTACATATCTATGTGAGAATATATACATTTATATATATATATTTTTTACACTGAATGTGATTTAGTCTCATGTGAGTGGGTTCCAATGGCAATGCAGAGCCAAAGAGAGAGAGATGGGGGGCGGCGGAAAGGGGCTAACGTCGGTGGGGAATTCAGAGGTGGGTGGAATGGTGGAGATGTGGGAGAGGAGGCGTATCAGGGGGGCGGCAGAACTGTGAGGGCGGAGTTGGGAGGTGAGTGCCGCGACTGGCGGCAGCCTGCGCTAAGAGAGGGGTGGTGTTCAAGGGGTGTGGGACTTGTTACGGGTGGTGAAAGTTCTGTGCGTGGGAAGCAGGTTACGGGGACTGAGAGTGGTGAGTGGGTGTGGGGTCTGGAGACTGCAGGGGGGTTCGGGGGTGTATGGGAGCCACGAAGCTTACTGCGGCAGTGGTAGTAGGTGATATGTGGGGTGTAAGCTACGGAGGACTCGCAGTAGGGTGTTCAGGGGGGGGTGTGGGGAGGAGGCTACGCCTCCACCCACACCCGCGGGTGTGGGTGGAGGTGTAGCCTCCTCCCCACACTGTGAATCGAGCTAAGGCGTAGGGCTGTGGACTTCGCAGTCCACAGTCCCACCAATCCTTTTTTTTTTTAATTTTTTTTTTTGTTTATTTAAAGTTTTTTTTGCATAGAATTTATATTTAAATAATTATACATATATATTATATATATGTTTATATAAAAAAAATAGTGTATTAACCAACAATTTCACAGTAATGTTTCATTCTCCCACATTATGTTGTATATACAGAAATAAAAACGTAAGTATACACTCATTTAATATATATATATAACAGTGTATGTATATATACAGTTGACAATAAGACAATAGTAGTTATAATAAATGCTTCCCCCCCCCTATATTCTTTATTTTCTTGAAGCATACAGTGGCAAGAACAATATAAAACAGTAATAGTAATCCCTCTTTTTTTATATATTGACATATCTTTTTGAATCACAGTAAATGTAAAACTTGGTGTTAAATTTATTATTTTATTTTAAACATTCAATATCAGAAAAATATGAATTTGTTTGAAGCAATTTAAATCACACAGAATTACATCTTTCTCTCTTTGAATAGCATTTAAGGTAAAAGATGCATTCTAGTTTAGTTTTGTTTTCTTTCAACAACAACTAATGAAATGGGAAAACTTCAAACACCACAGATGACAACCTCAAGTTATATTAGCTAACTAATTTTAGTGAGTATCTTTCTTTTGTTGAGAAGCGTTATTTCAAATAGAGATTACACATCTTTCCTCTACAGAATAAAATGAACTTTATTCAACACTTCCACACACATAAATATCTTTTTCAAAGATTGTGACAAAAAATTTAAACAGCTCTTGCATATATTTTTTTTGGAAGGAAATTACAGAAATTTGCTTATATCTAATTTTAACATCCATTCCTCAATACCTTGCCAACTTCACAAATAAGGAAATAGACAGCTTTAAGTAAAATAAAATAGAAGTTTACATTACATTAAAAATCATAGCCAACTCAATGGCAAGTTAAATCCCAAGTTCTTTTTACAACTATACAATGCAGTAAGGCCACTATGGCCATGGCTTTTATAGCCAACACAAGAGACTGAAAGAGCACCAGAATGCACTTCTATCAACTCCAAGTTTCTACTCAGACCTGTAAGAATCACAACCAAAGAAAACACTCCAGCCACTTCCAAAAAGCTCTCCTCCCTATCATAGACCCGCAAGTGGGTCACCCCCGAGCTAGGGAGGTAGGGATTTCATACAGGGTTCCATTCCACAACTAAAACAAACACTAAACACAAACACCCCATAGGATTAACACAATACTTAACTCATATAAATGAGTTTGGTGAGGGTAGGGAATGGACCCCTCAACTTCAAAGGGCTCCCCAAATGATAGTAAAGAAAACAAAACTCTTCTCATGGCCTCAAGCCAAACTCCCCAAAACACCACACACCACCAGAATCACCACAAATTACATGGCACTCTTGCCATTCGGATATCTCCTCCTCAAACAATAATAAGCCCTCAAGGCATAAACACCAACCGTGGGAGAGACCTCAAGGAGGTTCCTTTCCCCTACCCATACAAGTTGAGCAATACCTCTATTGGAGGTGCTCTCACCATTACACCCAACCCAACATCAAATGCAAAACATCACAATGCAAACAAACTTACAACCAAAATCCAAACATGGAACATCATATAAGCAAAGTAAGAAGCAAGTTAAGAGGCCTACCTTTAAGGCCTTGACAATGGAAGTAGAATTGGTGAAGAGCTCCAAGCCTTCCCAAGCCTTCCAACTTTCAGAATTTCTCCCACCCTCTCTAACTCATCCAAAACTAGAAAGGAAATATTCAAATTTGCAAGAAGTCCCCAATTGCAAGGGAAAAATGACTAGAAAAGAAGAACCCCCACTCCTCTACAAGAGGAGCTATTATAGGCCTTCAACTTGGCCTGGAGAGAATGAGAAGGTGACATTTGTCACCATCTCTTCCCTCCTCCAAAGCCACTTGTAAGAGTGAGAAGGTAAGAGGATGACAAATGTCCCCCTCTCACTCCACCTCCATCTCCACCTCATCCACTTGTGCTTCCACACAAGTGGGAGGGGGACAAGTGGTGAGTTAGATTCCCACTCACACCTCAAGAAGACAAGAGTCTTGAGTGGTGCTCCCACTCACTTGGGAGTTTGGGAGGACCTTGGAGGCCTCCCAAGTCTTCCTTGGGAATGATTCCCAAAACTTAGGGATGGGAGATGAGTTCTTCCCAAGGTAAGGCCCATCCCCCATCTTCCCTCTTTCCAAATTCGTCACTTTTACTCAACCATGGTTTAGGGTGACCTAAGGTGAGTCAAAACTAGGGTTAGGTAGTCCAAGTTGACCCTAGACTCATGGTTGACCACCTAGGGTAACTTTTGGGACCCTAGGGTTCATGAAAAGGGTTAAAAATCTACATTTAAATGGCCCAAAAGGAAAAAAAATAATAAAAATACCAGGTGGCATAAATCAAAGAAAATTTTACAACATTTAATATTAATCAAAAGATAAGAAAAAGAAAGGGTACTAAGGCTACAAGTAATTAAAATTAAACTAAGTACAATAAATCATCATTCAATTACACACGTGATCCTTATCCCTATTGGGAACGGATCGGCTTAATAGAGAATAACATGGTGTGAATCCTACCTCCGATTTCCCATGGCTAGGGAATGTAGAACCTGCACATCTCGATCAAGTGTCAGTCCTATCATGAAAAGTCATAGCCGAAGCAACTGAAATTAACTTCACACAATCGAAATAAACATCAATACATAACTACAAATTAAACTGAATTTTCCATCACATGTCAAATAGTTCATATCACATAAATAACTAGAATCTCATAACAAAATAACATCTAATATAAATCTCATATATCGAACCACAACATATCAACCAATATGATCGAATCAAATCACATGTATCAAATCAGTGAGATAAAACATCAAGTATGCATAATGAAACATAGTCACTAAGGTCTGATAGTGTCATCTACAGAATAGCATAATGATCAAAATATGGGATGTGAAATAGTCGGCCTCACATCCTCCCCCCCTAAGACTGAACTTCCTCTTGGAAGTCATCAAAAAGGTGAGGATAGAGTGCCCTCAAACTAGCTACATCCTCCCAAGTCACCGTGACCTCGTCATATCGATCCCACTGGATCCTAACCTGGTCTAGCTCTCGACCTTGAAGGCCCAGCGTCTGACTAGCCAATATGCGAATTGGCTCTAGCACCAACTGCCCATTTGCCTCTACCTGTAAAGCACTCCAGTCCAGTACATGAGATACATCAAATATATATCGCTTCAAAATAGAAACATGAGAAACATCATGGATACGTGACAGGCTAGGTGGCAATGCTAGACAATAGGCAACTGGTCCTATCCGCTCCAAAATCTCAAAGGGTCCTACGAACCACGGTGCGAGCTTAGAGCCCTTTCCATAATAGATTGGACTCTTGTGTGGCCGTACTCTAAGGAATACCCTGTCTCCCACTGAGAAGCTCCGATCTATCCTCTTAGCATAGGCATACTTCTTCTACCTATCTTGTGCCTCCTGTAACCTCTGTCTAATCAGTGTGACCTACTGCTCCATATCCTGAACTAGCTCTAGACCAATGGCGACCCTGTCCTCTATCCAATCCCAACTCAAAGGTGTCCTGCATGGTCTGCTGTATAAAGCCTGAAAGGGAGGCATACCTAATGAGCTATGATGCCCATTATTGTAGGAAAATTCAACTAGATAAAGATACACCTCCCATATAGACTGATGGTCCATAACATACATCTAAAGCATCTCCTCCAATACCTAATTCACCCACTCTGTCTGTCCATCTATCTCGGGATGATAAGCAAAGCTAAAATTAAGCTGTGTGCCTAATGCCTGTTGTAAGGTTCTCCAGAATGCTGAAGTGAACACTGGATCTCTGTTAGACATGATGCGGTGAGGTACCCCATGTAGTCTGACAATATCATCCAAGAATACCTTCGCCACAGCTGGCGCATTGTACGTCGTGCGTACAGGAGAGAAATGAGCCACATTGGTCAACTTGTCAACTGTCACCATGATGGCATCATGGCGATGCGAAGACATAGGAAGACCAACAATAAAATCCATGGAAATGGTGTCCCATTTCCACTCAGGTATATCATGTGGGTATAGGAGACCTGCTGGATGCTGATGCTCAGCCTTGACCCTCTGGCACTCAAGGCAACGAGAAATAAACTCTGCTATATCTCATCTCATACCCGCCCAATAGTACAGCTATCGTAGATTGGCATGCATCTTCTTCACCCCTAGATGTGCTGCATAAGGCGCTCTATGTGCCTCTGATAGTGCCACAATACGTAGGTCACCTGCGCAGGGTACATAGATGCATTGTTGATGACGAATTAAACCATCTGCCTCAAGTGAATACCCTGCGAACTTGCCCATAAGGGCCCTCTGTGAACTGATCTCCTGCCGCACATTAAGAAAGCACTCATCCTCTGGCAGATGCTGAATAATGTGATCCCTCAAGTCCACCCTCAAGGTCAAGGTCAAGAGCTCGTGGCACCTCTAACTCAATGCGTCAGCAACCACATTCTCCTTCCCTTTGATGTAGTGGACATCAAAGTCATACTCGCAGAGGAACTCCATCCAATGCCGCTAACAGGTGTTCAGATTTGGCTGTGTAAAGATATACTGAAGGCTGTGATGATCGGAATGGAGCTCAAAGTGACGACCCAACAAGAAATGTCTCCAACGGACTAGAGCATGAACCACTGCTGCTAACTCCAAGTCATGCGTGGGGTAGTTCAGCTCATGGGTCTTGAGCTTTCACGACTCGTACGCAATTGCTCTACCACCCTGCATAAGTATAGCACCTAATCCCTCAAGTGAAGCATCCGTGCAAACCATAAAATTTGCTGCAGGATCAGGAACTGCTAAAATAGGAGAGTTGGTGAGACGCTCCTTGAGGACCCCGAAGGCCCTCTCACACTGCTTAGTCCAAGAAAAGCTCTTCCCTTTTCGTTGAAGGGAAGTGATGGGGTGTGCTATCTGAGAAAAGCCCTCAAAAAAGTGATGGTAATAACTAGCTAACCCCATAAAACTCCTAACCTCTGTCACATTAGTGGGTGCTGGCCAATCTCTAATAGCCCTGATCTTCGATGGATCTACTGAGATACCATCACCGGAAAGGATATGCCCCAGATACTGAACCTCTGTCCTGAAAAATGCACACTTCACCAAATTCCCATAAAGCATCTACTCTTGCAAACATTGTAGGACCTAATGAAGGTGCTCCTCATGCTCCTCCTCGGTCTGTGAGTAGATCAAAATGTCATCTAGAAATATGATCACGAACCAATCTAAATAGGTATGGAACACCCCGTTCATGAGACTCATGAACACTGCAGGGGCGTTCGTCAAGCTGAAGGGAACCATAGTGAACTCATAGTGTCCATATCGAGTCTGGAAGGCAGTCTTATGGATATTTGCCTCTGCGATACGTAACTGATGATACCCGGACTTCAAGTCTATCTTAGAGAACACCCTGTCTCCCTGCATCTAGTCGAAAAGATCATCAATCCTAGTCAGAGGATAACAGTTCTTCACTGTCACCTTATTTAACTACCTATAGTCCATGCACAAGTGAAGAGACCCATCCTTCTTCTTCACGAAGATGACAGGAGTGCCCCAAGGTGAAATGCTTGGTCAGATGTGCCCCTTCTCCAACAAGTCCTCCAACTGTAACTTGAGCTCGGTGAGCTCATGTGTGGTCATCCTGTAGGGTGCACGAGACACTATCTTGGCACCCAGCACTAAGTTTATATGAAAGTCTACCTCATGTCGGGGAGGCTTCCCCGCTAACTCTGCTGGGAAAACATTGGCAAACTCTCTAAGGATGGGATGATCATCCAAAGATGCCTCTGGCTCGTCATCTGATCTGTCGCTCACTATGATGGCAAACATCTAACATCCCTTCTGCATGCAGTGCTTAAGCTACTGAGTAGATATCATGCACACTGTGGTGGGCTTCTGCATGCCCACAAACTCAACTGATGTGTCATGATCGTCTAAACAGCTGATCGCCTTTTGGCGACAATCTAGTTTGGCTCGATGAGCCGCAAGCCAATCCATACCCAACACCACATCATAGGATCCTAATGTCATGACTCTAAGGTCGCATATTATAGTGAAGGGTCCCAAAGCAATCTCACAGTTGTGGACTAAGGCATCTACTATCAGTTTGGCTCCTGAAGCCAACTCGACTACCCACCTATCACCCTGCCTAGAGGCCACCATCCTGCAACGCTCCACTAACGATGGAGATATAAATGAATCAATAGCACCAGAGTTAAAGAGAATAGAAATGGGGTTACCCCCAATCATACCTGACATCTCAATCACTGATGCCTAAAAATCTACCTGGCGGTTATCTACTACTGCAAACATACGGTGGGATCTACCCACATCACCCACTATCTGTTTGGATCCTCCTGCACGAGGCTGTCCCCCTGCTGCAAAACCCTATGGACACTCTCTAGCTAGGTGTCCAACTCCACCACAAACATAACAAGGGCCCCTAACCTGTACCTGTACAGTCTGAGTCCTACCCGATTGCTGCTGTCCTGATCTGCCAGTAGACCCCTGTGAACCCCTATGAGACTGCTGCGACCTCGCGGGTCCCACAGGTGGTCCCTGTTGTCTCTGATCTTAACGCGGGCCCTACTGCTACCAACCTCTATTATGTCCCCCATGTGACCTCTGCTATGTCCTAACTCTCTGTTGCTGCTATGACTACTGCTGCTGTGGGGGTCTAGGAGGTAATGGTGCTGAACGGAATCCTCCTCTGTGAGGTGGCTGTGATGGTCTACGGAAACTTTGCTAATGCTGCTAATGTCAGCGATCCTGAAACTGAGGGCAAGAACTCTACCCTTGTCCCTAAATCTCCTCAGTGATGTATGGCTTCTCGGTAGCATCACTCAAAGTCTAGGGGTTTACCATCTGAACAGGCCCTGCTATACTATGATTAAGTCCTTTGATAAACTTATGCACTAGGAGTTTCTCATCATGGAGATACTCCGCATAACTAGATAGCTCTGTAAACCTAGCCTCATACTGAACCACTGAAAGTCCCCTCTGTTGAAGGTCATGGAACTCGTCTATACGACGCTGTCTATAATGGTCTGATAAGTAGCACGCATTGAAGTGCTCAATGAAGGTCTCCCATGTGAGGGTGTCTAAAGAAAGGTGGCGCTTGCACTCCTCAGTGCGCCACCAAGTAGCTACTGCATCCCGCAATAAGTGTGCTGCCACCTGGGCCTTCGTGTTGCCCTTGTAAGGACGCAATGCAAAGAACCTATCTAAACTGATAAGCCAGGCCTCTGCCTCAGCTCCCTCTATGGTCCCGATGAATGTAGGAGGGTTCAGCCTCAGTATGTCCCTAATGGGATCTCCTCTATCTCTGTGCCCCTTGATAGGCTCATCTGCATGATACTCATAAGGCCTGTGACCCAAGTGCTCTACACACACTATCTCATCCTACCTAGCCTGATGTGGGGGGCTCCTGCTACGGGTCCTGTTAGCCGAACCAACCTCCTCTGTCCCTGGCAGCTCAAAGTAAGGCTCCACACGTGGTTCCCCTCGCGGCTCTACGTGGGGTTCCACATGTGGCTCGACATGAGACTTAGCTCATGGCTCCACGCGTGGCTCCTCTCGCAGATCCTTGCAAGGCTCAACACATGGCTCTACGCATGGCTCAACTATAGCTAGTGGAAGCCTATCCAAGATTGCCTGTAAGGCCTATAATATCTGTGGACCAATATCTGGTAGGGCCGGTGGTGCCTGTGGTACCTGAGGAACTGGCTGTGGCTATAGGAGTGGCTGTACTTGTGGATCTGGCTATACCTGTGGATCTAGCTGACCTGGTCCCATAGCTAATGAATCAGTGCATACCTCTGGGGGTGGAGTGCGGCAGGTCTGCGCTCGCCGAATTCGTCTAGGAGGCATCCTACAAAATGAGGTAACCACAACTAAGTCAAGGTTGCGGAAAAGGTAATGCACCTAATACAAGCCCGGTGTTCTAAACAACTTGGCTCTGATACCAAATGTCATGCCCATATCTCCCATGCAGACATGACACACGAACACGCGTGTCATGACCACATCTGCCATGTGGTCATGACACGAACTGCAAAAAATTTTTTTGACTATCCCTAAGTGCCCCCTCGCACGCATCTGTGTGCTCGGTGGCAATACGCGTAGGCGTAGACATGCCGACGTATCATGAAGGTGAAGACCGTCAAGGGGGTATGCAACACGAAGTGTCGCTCTTAGGGTTAGACTATTAAATACTGAACCCTAGTTTCCTAGGTGAAACGATTACAAATTCAACCCTAGCTTGTCTCAAATCGATAAATGATTAATTGTGATGTCAAGATGGCGCGTAATTAAGTTGGGATGGTAGATTAAATTATAATATCACAACACATGAATAAACCCTAAGATCTAGCATAATGCATCTCGTTAAACGTAGAAATAAATTTTTTTAAATGATTCACTAACAAGGAAATAGATTTTATAAGTAAAATTAAATGAAACCTAAGAACAACAATTTTTTTTTTTTTAAATAAAGTAAAATAAAATAATGGTAAATATTAAATTAACCTAGAATGAAATCCATGATAAAACGTAAAATATTAATAATAAAATCAATTTTTAAAATTAAAAGTAAAATTACGGATAAATAGCTCAACTATTTAAAAACGACGACAAGGGAAGAATTTCTCTCAAAATGAATAAAATGATCCCCTCCTCAAATAATTTCAAAACACAAAATAACAAAATCAGATAGTAACATTTAATCCCATGCAAACATTGGAATTTAATAATAATAAAACAATAAAGTTCCCCAAGTGATAATTTAAAACAAGAGGGATAGAGGTACCTTTTTAAAAAATACAAACATAAAATTTAAAACCCACTACCTCATTTAATCCTCCCAATTAAAATATAAAACTCCAAATCTAAAAGCCCCAATTCTCAAATTTAAAATTTTAATCTATTTTCAAGTAGTTGCCCTAATTTAAAACACACTAAGTTCCCATATGCAACCCTAATTCCATCTTATTCTTTCTTCTTTGTTTTCTTTCTCTCTTGCCCTAATCTTTTCTCTTATCTCTTTGTTTTTTTTTTTTTTGACATGGTTTTGTTGCCTCTTCTTCTTGCAGGGTTAGGGTTTGAGGGACCATTGGAGGCCATGGACAACCACTCGATTCACAGCAAGATGAATCTAAGGAGTCTACATATCTATGTGAGAATATATACATTTATATATATATATATATATATATATATATATATATATATATATTTTATACTGAATGTGATTTAGTCTCATGTGAGTGGGTTCCAATGGCAATGCATAGCCAAAGAGAGAGAGAGAGGGGGCGGCGGAAAGGGGCTAACACTAGTGGAGAATTTAGAGGTGGGTAGAGCGGTGGAGATGTGGGAGAGGAGGTGTATCAGGGGGGCGGCGGCACTGTGAGGGTGGAGTTGGGAGGTGAGTACCGTGACTAGTGGCGGCCTACGCTGAGAGAGGGGCGGTGTTCGAGGGGTGTGGGAGTTGTTATGGGCGGCAGAGGTTATGTGTGTGGGAAGGGCGTTACGGGGACTAAGAGTGGTGAGTGGGTGTGGGGTTTGGAGACTGCGGGGGGTTCAGGGGTGTATGGGAGCCGCGAAGCTTACTGCAGCGGTGGTAGTAGGTGGTGTGTGGGGTGTAAGCTGCAGAGGACTCGCAGTAGGGGGTTCAGGGGGGGTGTGGGGAGGAGGCTACGCCTCCACCCCACACCGTGAATCAAGCTAAGAGGTGGGGTTGTGGACTTTGTAGTCCACAGTCCCACCAACCCATTTTTTTTAAATTTTTTTTTTGTTTGTTTATGTAAAAAATTTTTTTGCATAGAATTTATATTTAAACAATTATACATATATATTATATATATGTTTATATATAAAAAAAAAATAGTGTATTAACCAACTATTTCACAGTAATGTCTCATTCTCCCACATTATGTTGTATATACAGAAATACAAACGTAAGTATACACTCGTTTAATATATATATAAAACAATGTATATATATATATAATTGCCAATAAGACAACAGTAGTTATAATAAATGCTTCCCCCCCCCTATATTCTTTATTTTCTTGAAGCATACAGTGGCAAGAACAATATAAAACAGCAATAGTAATCCCTCTTTTTTTATATACTGACATATCTTTTTGAATCACAGTAAATGTAAAACTTGGTGTTAAATTTATTATTGTCTTTTAAACATTCAATATCAGAAAAATATGAATTTGTTTGAAGCAATTTAAATCACACAGAATTACATCCTTCTCTCTTTGAATAGCATTTAAGGTAAAAGATGCATTCTAGTCTAGTTTTGTTTTCTTTCAACAACAACTAATGAAATGGGAAAACTTCAAACACCACAGATGACAACCTCAAGTTATATACAGCTAACTAATTTTAGTGAGTATCTTTCTTTTGTTGAGAAGAATTATTTCAAACAGAGATACACATCTTTCCTCTACAGAATAAAATGAACTTTATTCAACACTTCCACACACATAAATATCTTTTTCAAAGATTGTGACAGAAAATTTAAACAGCTCTTGCATATATTTTTTTTGGAAAGAAATTACAGAAATTTGCTTATATCTAATTTTCACATCCATTCCTCAATACCTTGCCAACTTCACAAATAAGGAAATAGATAGCTTTAAGTAAAATAAAACAGAAGTTTACATTACATTAAAAATCACAGCCAACTCAATGGCAAGTTAAATCCCAAGTTCTTTTTACAACTATACAATGCAGTAAGGCCACTATGGCCATGGCTTTTACAGCCAACACAAGAGACTGAAAGAGCACCAGAATGCACTTCTGTCAACTCCAAGTTTCTACTCAGACCTGCAAGAATCACAACCAAAGAAAACACTCTAGCCACTTCCAAAAAGTTCTCCTCCCTACCATAGACCCGCAAGTGGGTCACCCCTGAGCTAGGGAGGTAGGGATTTCACACAGGGTTCCATTCCACAACTAAAACAAACACTAAACACAAACACCCCATAGGATTAACACAATACTTAACTCATGTAAATGAGTTTGGTGAGGGTAGGGAATGGACCCCTCAACTTCAAAGGGCTCCCCAAATGATAGTAAAGAAAACAAAACTCTTCTCATGGCCTCAAGCCAAACTCCCCAAAACACCACACACCACCAGAATCACCACAAATTACATGGCACTCTTGCCATTCAGATATCTCCTCCTCCAACAATAATAATCCCTCAAGGCATAAACACAAACCATGGGAGAGACCTAAAGGAGGTTCCTTTCCCCTACCCATACAAGTTGAGCATTACCTCTATTGGAGGTGCTCTCACCATTACACCCAACCCAACATCAAATGCAAAACATCACAATGCAAACAAACTTACAACCAAAATCTAAACATGGAACATCATATAAGCAAAGTAAGAAGCAAGTTAAGAGGCCTACCTTCAAGGCCTTGACAATGGAAGTAGAATTGGTGAAGAGCTCCAAGCCTTCCCAAGCCTTCCAACTTTCAGAATTTCTCCCACCCTCTCTAACTCCTCCAAAACTAGAAAGGAAAAATTCAAATTTGCAAGAAGTCCCCAATTGCAAGGGAAAAATGACTAGAAAAGAAGAACCCCCACTCCTCTACAAGAGGAGCTATTATAGGCCTTCAACTTGGCCTTGAGAGAATGAGAAGGTGACATTTGTCACCATCTCTTCCCTCCTCCAAAGCCACTTGTAAGAGTGAGAAGGTAATAGGATGACAAATGTCCTCCTCTCACTCCACCTCCATCTCTACCTCATCCACTTGTGCTTCCACACAAGTGGGAGGGGGACAAATGGTGAGTTGGATTTCCACTCACACCTCAAGAAGACAAGAGTCTTGAGTGGTGCTCCCACTCACTTGGGAGTTTGGGAGGACTCTTGGAGACCTCCCAAGTCTTCCTTGGGAATGATTCCCAAAACTTAGGGATGGGAGATGAGTTCTTCCCAAGGCAAGGCCCATCCCCCATCTTCCCTCTTTCCAAATTCGTCACTTTTACTCAACCATGGTTTAGGGTGACCTAAGGTGAGTCAAAACTAGGGTTAGGTAGTCCAAGTTGACCCTAGACTCATGGTTGACCACCTAGGGTAACTTTTGGGACCCTAGGGTTCATGAAAAGGGTTAAAAATCCACATTTAAATGGCCCAAAAAGGAAAAAAAAATAAAAATACCAAGTGGCATAAATCAAATAAAATTTTACAACACTTAATATTAATCAAAAGATAAGAAAAAGAAAGGGTACTAAGGCTACAAGTAATTAAAATTAAACTAAGAACAATAAATCATCATTCAATTACACACGTGATCCTTATCCCTCTTGGGAACAGATCGGCTTAACAGGGAATAACATGGTGTGAATCCTACCTCCGATTTCCCGTGGCTAGGGAATGTAAAACCTGTACATCTCGATCAAGTGTCAGTCCTGTCATGAAAAGTCATAGCCGAAGCAACTGAAATTAACTTCACACAATCGAAATAAACATCAATACATAACTACAAATTAAAATGCATTTTCCATCACATGTCAAATAGTTCATATCACATAAATAACTAGAATCTCATAACAAAATAATATCTAATATAAATCTCATATATTGAACCACAACATATCAACCAATATGATCGAATCAAATCACATGTATCAAATCAGTGACATAAAACATCAAGTCTGCATAATGAAACATAGTCACTAAGGTCTGATAGTGTCATCTACAGAATAGCATAATGATCAAAATATGGGAGGTGAAATAGTCGGCCTCACAATTTTTATGGTGATCTCTTCGACATGAATTTGTATGTATAGAGTTGAATCCTTTTTCTTACTTCCTTCATTTTGGGGTAGCCTAGAGACATCAAATGTGAGAGGGGGTGATTCCTCTTGTGTCGAATATCCTACTTCCAATACTTCCAGCAATGTCCTGCAGTGTGAGGAAGAGGCTCTTAACAAATTTATCACTTGCGAGAAGATGTTTTCAGTTTGATCTGTTTGTTCTTCCTCATGGATCACAAACACTTCTTGGTTTAGCTCTACGTGATTGGAATTATTTTGATTAGCCTTCCCTTTCTCAATCTGAGGTTCCTTCTCCTTTATTTGGGATTGGAGGAGTTTGAGGAAGTTTTTTTGTTGATCTGGAGAAATTTTGGAGATAGCTTTATTGTATCCATAACAAGTCTCTGTTTCATGACCCTTTGTCTCATGGAACCAACAATAAGTATTGGGGTCGTATGAGGGTCAGTTTGATCCTTGATTTTCTTTTTGTCACCATTTGTCATTACTAGGATTATTTTTTACGATATTAACATCTTTCTCTTGAGGCACATTGGATGTGATCTTTTCTGTAACCTTGGGTATCCTAAGTTTTCTATTGGTATTGTAAGTTTTTTGACCACTGTTGATAGTGGCTTAATCAATCCTCAAAGCACTTTCCAATGCTTCTTCATAGGATTTGCATGCCAATTTTTGAACATCTTCTCTCATGTCCTAGTTAAGGGCATGTAAGAAGAGGTTGCATAGTTCTCTGTGATCCATGTTTAGAGCACTAGTCAAAGAGTAAAGGACTTGCCTCCACCGAGTGACAAAGTGGGCTATGGATTCATTTGGATCTTGTTTCATTGTGAGGAATTCTTTGATCCCTAATTTAATGAGTTTGTTCATGTTGAATGCCATGACAAACTCTCTGATTAGTTGTCTGAACGAGTGAATTAAAGCTTCTGGTAAGTGATAGTGCCAATCCAGAGCTATGCCTTTGAGATTTTTTGAAAATATTTTTGCTACAACCCCATCCCAAGGGAGGAGTTCTCTTCTCACCGTGGTGTAGGCTTTAATGTGGGAGTTTGGATCTCCTTCTCCCTTGAACTTCAGGAGATCTGGTAGTGGTCAAGGTAGTTTCACGCTTCTTATGTTTTGATCTAGAGGTTCTTTCAAATACTTGAGGTATGTTCTAAGAAAGGCACTTTGAGATTGTGGGGTTGATACTAATAACACTGTAGGTGGGTTTTGATAACCCATTGTTGGATTTGTTGGATTGTTTTGAATAGGAGGATTTCCATTCAGACATGTGCCATTACTGGTGTTTCATGAATAGTAGTTGAGGTAAGGGAGATTTTGAGATGCCCCTTAGTCCTGTTCATGAGATTTTTGCCTTCTTTCCAGAGCAGCCTGCTCCACTTCCAAGATTCTAATCCTTTGCACAAAAGTTGTGATTAAATCTACAGGAGTAGTATCTCTAGGTGTTTCTTCATTTCTAGGATTTTCTCTTCAAGTATTTTCATGGTGATATGCTTCTTCTCATTCAACATTCTCTCTTTTCTCTTCTCACAAGGAAATCCTCAATGCCTCTTGATTGTCTTTTGCTTCTTGCAGATATTTTTCTAATCATTTGACTTCCTCATCAAGATGAGTACTTGATGTGCTTGTGGAAGGTTGATCGGGTCGATGTATTTCTGACCTTATCCTTCTAGCTTTATGTGGCATATTTGGTATGGCCAGATTGTTTTCCCAAGCTAGGTTGTTAAAAGATAGAGAACACATGGATTCTCTTTGATCTTGTTCATAATCAAAATCTTTGTAGTCATAACAGTTGGCGATTGGTGCATCAAGATGCGGTGGCACATACCTATCAAAGGAAGGAGTTTCTGGTTCTCTTGAGGGAATATTCCCTTGGTTTAAGTCAGGGTCCATCATGTTCGGGGGTGCCATAGACACCACAAAACAAATGGAATAGATGATAGTGTAGGCGATAGAAGATGAAGCGACTGAAGTGGCTATGCATAGTAGTTTGAAAATGTTTTGAAGCATTTGCTAGATGAATATTTGAAGTGTTTGAAATGGGAACACAAACTATAGAACCAAAAGATTATGTAATTCACATCAGGTTCACCAAAATATGTACGCTCAAAATCATGACTCTGGTTGCTTGGAGCTATCAGGTCATATTTTAGCATGCACACGGACCCATCCCTCCTTGCCATGAGGTGATCCACAACACCACTCTCGCTCTTGTGGAAGTATCTAGTCGAGAGGAGGCAAGACATAGCAGGGGTCTAGCTCATTGGAGAGCTAGACTTCATGGAGAGGGGTTGGTAAGTTCTGTGGCCTTTGTTGTTGTGTGTTAAGTTGAATGTTTCATTCAATGGTAGTTGTTGTTGAGATAACTCTATGACCTGAAGGGTCACTGGTTTCTCTTCTCCTGTTGGAGTTTCTTCTATTCCACCTTTGTGTGGGTAAGTAGTTTCTTTCATTTATGTCCTCTTGTCTTTCAATGTGTTGAATGAGTTCTCGTTGTATTTGCAGTTGTCTATGTTCTTCTATTAACAAGAGGACAAATGGATCTTGTTGTGGTAAAGTAAATGTCTCTTGTTGTCGCAGATTGATTTCCTCAATCTCATCATTGATAGCCCTCACCCACTCTCCTCTTACTTCTAGGCAAATTCATGAGCCAAGATAGAGGTAAATGTGTGATGCCCAACCTTAACTAGACTTAGGGTTTCAACCTAGGGTTTAGTTGACCTAGGGTTTGGTTATGCTTTTACTTGTGTTTACCTTATGATGCGATCAAGGGTTTGGCTGAATCGTTTATCGTGGTTTACCTCATGATGGTATTGAGGGTTTGCAAGTTTGTCTTTTCTAGGGTTTCTATATGCATGTAAAGCTAAATGATATGCAAATGTGTTTTTGTGCTTTTTTAGTATTTTATGGAAATGAAAAGTGCTCTTTAATCTATGAAAGGGAAATATGAATGCAAGATAATATGATTTTTCCTAATGCAAGTTTAATGTATGTTTTTGGGTTTTCGATTGTTTAGATATAATCTAATCTATGAAGGGAAATTGCTTCATCAAATAATCTAGATCTAGCAATATGAAAACAATTATTCTAACATGCAAGATCTAACTATCAAGGAAAAGGCAAAGATTTATTGTTCCCAAGAGCAAATTTGGTTTTCTAATTACTATGAATTAAATAAAGCAATAAATGAACCTAAAAGAATGAAGATTTGTGTGACTCCACTACCCTTATAAATCCTTGATGTTGGCAACCTCGAGTCCTTTTGCAATAGCGGGAAGACCTCTTAACAAAAAAACAACACAAAGAAGTAAAAAGAAGCTTGTTGAAGCTTGAAAGAGCTCAATGAGAGCTTTGGTTGAGCACAATGGCATTGAATGAAGCATCATAATGATGCTTGGTTAAACAATGAATAAAACAAAAGGCACCTTCGTCATGTAAGAGCATTAGAATGCTAATTTGGAGAGCAAAAACTAGCAAGAGTTATGTGCACAATAAATTTTCCTCCCTTTGTGCTTAAGGGAGGGGGGTATTTATAGGTTTGAAGAATGGGATTAATTGAGAAGTTAACTCATTTGATTGATGAGTTAACAAGGATTGATTGGGGAGTTAACAAGGTTGATTACCCAGTGAACTTAGCTAACTATGGAGTGATAAATCAATAATAACTTATCACTGAAGAGGAATTGGAGTTGAGAGGATGAATGAGATTGATTGAGGAGTTAATTTTAGATAAAATGGAGTTAATTATGCATGTCTGGGTGCATGAAATAGTCAACTCCATATTAGGCATCAAAAATTATGTGAACTAGAAGAAAAATGAGTGAAAATGTAGCTAAAACGAGTGAGAAACTCAAGTTTTTATGTGGCTGGAAATGTGGCAGGGTCACCCGGTGGAGATCTAGGCATGTCAGGGTTTTCTGAAGAACTGTAGGATGGGAAATGAAAGAAGAGAGGAAAAGGAGGTGTTCTACCTCCAGAAACAGGTCAGTCATGTGCAAGAATCCAAATCTCCACTTGCACTAGCAGGATCTCCCGGGGGAGATATGGAAATAATAGGGGGAGATTTGGATTGGTTGAGAGGAACTAAAAACTGAAAGTGGGAGATGGATAGGGGCACCTCTAGAAAGATTCTAGGGGTGCAGAGGATGAAAAACATAGGGGAAAGGTGAAAACTCACCTACAAGATGCCTTCAAGGCTTAGGAGCAAGGTCAAAATCCCAAAAAATACAAATCGACAAGTGTCACAAAAAGTGCCGCAAACAGGGAGAGAGAGAAATTGACAAAGAGGAAACAACACAAGATAAGAAAGAAGACATGTCATCAAGAGGTTTTCTACTTAAAGGACATTATTTCATGCTTACATGTACATGACAAGGATTTGAATCATCATAGGGCTCCTCATGGAGGTTGTGCATAATTTTTGTGCTTACAAAAACTGAAGCATTTTGCAAGAATGCATTTGATTTCGGCATGGTCAAACGGATTTGAGTTGATGAAAATGAAGAGAGGTTATTGTGGATAGACCCCATGTTCACCTATAGGTCCAAACATAATGTTCCATGTTGCCATGAAATCTAAGAACTTCTCCATAATAGTTTGGTAGTTTTTGTCCTTAGGATCTTAAGGGACTTTGTCGGTTGCCTGCTGCCCCGAACAACTAGGAAGCTTGGTACACAAAACAAGAACTCCCCTAGCATTTATCCACCCTCCCCGATGTGTTGGCATAGTCAGTTTGGCCCCATGAGTTATGGAATATAAAATTTCACTCCTAGCACCTTTCCACTGCATGAAATTGAAGCATTTTCCAAGAATGTATTTGATTTCGTCATGGCCAAACAGAATGGAGTTGACCAAAACTAAGAGAGGTTATTGTGGATAGATCCCACATGTACCTATAGGTTCAAATGGAACATTTTCAGCTGCCATGAATTCTAAGAACTGTTATGTCATAGTTTGGCAATTTTTTGCTCTTAGGGATTTTAAGGGACTTTGCCAGTAGCCTGCTACGTCCAATGACTAGAATGCTTGGCACACAAAACAAGACCTCCCCTAGTATTTACCCACCTACCCTAACACATTGTATAGTTAGTTTGGCTCCACAAGCTATGGAATATAAAATGTCACTCCTAGCACCTTTCCACTGCATGAAACTGAAGCATTTAAGAGATTGTTTGCAAAATGTCACTCCTAACTTCACACCTCTAATAGTTGTGCATTAAGTCATGTTTTGTTAGTTTGATGATGTTGCATTACATGATTGGTTTCTTTTTAGATCTAAATAACACATTTTGTTCAATTTTAAGTACTCATAGTCAATACTAACAACCTTAAAGTCACAACTAGTAGTGTTAAACTTTTTAAAATATTAAACCTTAAATCCAAAAATACTATCATGGAGAGGCTTATTGTGTAAGTTTGAGGTTGTCTTTTATTATGTTTTTGAGGATTTGTCATGGATAGGCTTGTTATGCTTATTATGATAGTCATAGGAGGATAGTCAAGGACTGCCATAGTTTTAGGGGCAGTTATGTAGTCATTTCTTGTTTGAAACCCTCATCAAGATGGTATTATATGTAGATATAGGATATCTTTAGTTATGCATACCTAAAACAAGGACATGTTGTAGTGCCAAAAATGTGACCATGTTGCAAGAGATAGTTTTGATGTCATACATCATAAGGCTTAAACTATTGATCAAATATCCTACCATGAACTCAAGTTTGCTAAAGGACTTCATCACTAGTCTTGGATAGGGTATGGACAACCAATATTGCAAATAGGGTATGGACAACCATCCATCACTAGTTTATCTCAGACTACCTCGTTTTCACATACACTCCTTGTCTCATAATCATGACTTGAGGACTGTCTCTTTGGCTGTCACGTTTTGTGACTATTTCAAATGATATTGTTCAATCTTAGTGATAATAAAGGATATAGGAATTTTATTAGATGTTGTAATTGCAGCTACCCTTGTAGACATGTATGCAAAGTGTGGAAGCATAGACAAGGCACGTGGACTGTCTAATAGAACACCACAAAGAGAGATCCTCTCATGGAATGCAATGATTGAAAGATATGCAAAAAATGGATTTGTTAAAAAGACTTTAGAAACTTTCAAGAAAATGCAATTGACAAGTGTAAAGCCAAATTCCACAACCTTCACAAGCATCCTCCCTATCTCTACCAAATTAGGATCTTTGGAATAGGGTATGGATAACCATCAAAGCATAAATAATATTATGTAGGTTTTTGTGAAGTTGACTGTGATGATTATTATTTAGGTTTTATTTTAAATGGTGGACAAGGGTTTGGTGTCTCGAGAAGTATTATACATTTGGACTTTATCTTATGAGCGTTATGGTGAAGGTCAATGGTATTGTGTTAGTCATAGTGACAAACCCTAGAGGCCTGTGCAGTGTAATATACCTATACTCAACTTCTCTCTCTCATGTGGAGTATAAAGTTGGAATAGAAATATAAAATGCTAATCTTGGGTTAAAAACCTCATGGTGGGATCAACTTGTCCCTACACCCTTTATTAATGTGCTCAGAATCATTTGTAGATGAAGGTAAAGACAAAAGTAGAGTGCCTTCTAAAGTGACTAGTTTTCTCTTGAATATTGTTGTGGTTGTTAGTTCCATGTGTATAGTCTCATTGATACGATGTATTGTTATGAGCCCTTAAGAAAAAAGTGAAAATGCTTTACTTTGATTGAATATGTGGATAGCAATTATGAATGTGCATATGAGAAAAATCTTGCCTTAAAAGAATTTGAAATATTTACAAGGGCTATAGGATAGACCTATGACTTTATTGTAACTCAAATAAGTTTTAAGGAAACCCTTATTTATGGAATAGTTATTGTGTACATTTTTGTAATAATTAATCTCAAAGTATATATGTTGCAATAATTGCAAGATATGCATAAAATGGATTTGTTGATAAAGATTTAGAAACTTTCAAGCAAATACAATTGGTAGGTGTAAATCCAAATTCCATAACCTTAACCAACATCCTCCCTACCTATGCCAAAATGGGATCTTTGGAACATGGTACGGACATCCATAAAGCATAAAGGATATGGGACTTTTGTCAAATTTGTTGTAGTTGCAACTACCCTAGTATACATGCATGCAAAGTGTGGAAGCATAGACAAGGCACGTGAACTATTTGACAAAATGCCTCAAAGAGTGTCATGTCATGGAATGCAATAATTGCAAGATATGCACAAAATGGATTTGTTAATATGGCTTTAGAAACTTTCAAGAAAATGCAATTGAGAGGTGAAAAGCCAAAATGCAATCTTTGGAACATGGTGTGGACATCCATCAAAGCATAAAGGATATGGGAATTTTGTCAGATCTTGTAGTCACAACTGTCCTATTAGACATGTATGCAAAGTGTGGAAGCATAGACAAGATACGTGAATGGTTTGACATGATGCCTCAATTAAATGCCATCTCATGGAATGCAATGATTGCAAGATATGAACAAAATGGATATTTTGACAAGGCTTTAGAAACTCAAGCAAATACAATTGGCAGGTGTAAAGCTAAATTCCAAAACCTTAGAAATGGTATCTTTGGAACATGATATAGAAATCCATCAAAGCATAGAGGATATAGGAGTTTTGTCAAATGTTGTAGTTGTAACTACCCTGCGAGACATGTATGCAAAGTATGGAAGCATATACAAGGAACATGAATTGTTTGACATGATGCTTAAAAGAAATTTTGTCTCATAGAGTACAATGATTGTAAGATATGCATGAAATGGATATTTCATAAGGCTTTAGAAACATTCAAGAAAATACAAAAAATAAAATTTTAACCAAATGCAATTGGCACGTCTAGAACCAAATTGCACAACCTTAACCAACATCCTCCTTGCCTATGCCAAAATGGGATATGGGGAACATGGTGTGGACAACCATCAAAGCATAAAGGATATAGGAATTTTGTCACATATTATATTTGTAGCTACCCTTGTAGACATGTATGGAAAGTGTGGAAGCATAGAGAAGGCATGTGAACTATTTGACATGATGCCTCAAAGCAATGCATAGTCTCATGGAATGCAATGATTGCAAGATATACACAAAATGGATTATTTGAAAATGATTTATAAAACTTCAAGCAAATGCAATTGGTACATGCAATACCAAATTCCTATAATGATAATTGATCATCATATTAAATATTTAATATAAACTATCATATACATAATGTCATGAACATAACATCTAGTCTATATATAAAGTCATATGTCCAAACAAAGCCATATACACATATGCAAAAATATACATCAGTAAAATACAAAAGTATGTATACAAAGCCATCTAGGTATATAAAAAAATGTCCCAAAATCTAGTTTGCTATGGACTTATATCAAATAATCAGTGGCCCTTGCTTGGCCATGAAGATGGATAGCTAATCAGTGACTCATCCTCTCTCTCCCATCAAGTAGACCTCCGTAATAGAGCTTTTTGTAACTCCACATGTTAATACAATCAAACAATATGCACATTAATATAGAAAACATGAAATATATAACATCACATATGTAATCGATCACTTACCGCTACCCAATGATCACTCTCGATCATCTTTTCTCTCTCTTCATCCGTAGTTGGATAGGTTGGAGTGGTGACCTCCTGTGAGAAGCATCAAGAAGTAAAGTTGACTAAACATAAATATCATTTATGTACATCAAATGACATGAGATAAAATAAGAAATAAAAAATGGCATTTACATGTTATTGGCTCATACCTCAGTCAAAGGATTTGAAGACAACACAACTACAACAATGCCTACCTGCGCTAACTCACAAAGATGAGGAGTCTCCATATTCAGCATTTGAAAATAGAGTTCAAGGTTATTCAACTAAAATAGATACATAACATTATTTAAATGAATAATGATTACAAATGGTTAAATTTACCTCCGTATAAGTGGGTTTGCATGTAGGGGACCAAAGAAACCATGGAGGTGCTAGTGAAGCTCCCTGTTGAAATCATCAAATTGTCACTAAATAATATTACCATTGATATATGTACTATATTTATGATCATGTGATAAATTACATACCTACTAACTCGACCTCCTCTCATAACCTACCAATGGATGGCTAATAGAGGTAGGATGAAGACTCTAACCCTGAAATTTCACTGTGCAAAAAATTACATACATTAATTTTGACTTATAATATAGATAGTCATATAAAATTAGTTACAAATTTTAAATAAGAATATATTAAATCAAGATAAAACTTGTAAAAACTTACCTAGGAGTCAATACCAAATGTATACTGTAAGACATCATATATGAGAACAAGATCATCCAATATGGATATGTCCATCACTCGATGCTACCCCTACGTCACAGCATCTTGCCGAGAATCCTGCCACGAGTCATGCATCCCATAATTGTACAAGTTCCCACATGAATTGTACAGATGTGGGGACAAATAACACTTGCTACTCTCACCCTCATTAGCCTAGGTGAGATCATCATTGTGTTGTGCTAGAGACTGCGTGAGAGAAATCAATGAATGTAGTGTCTCCACCTCAACACTCTTCTTCAAAGTCAAAGGGAGTGACACAAGTTCTGGCCTCAATAGGGGTCTAGGTACATGGTTTTGGTCTCATTTTTCCCCCTCTCTATCTTGGGCAATGCCACCACCTCTGCCTTAGAACTCTCGAATGTCAAAATAATTAGGAATCTTCTTGAGGACAAACTCGTAATGGAGTTTCCTCAAGAAATATTATGGCACTTCATTGTTGTACCATCTATCCCAAAAGTTTTGGGATGCATCTTCACTCCTACGCCAATGAATAGGGAAGTGTTTGCAAGTCTCTTCTAATCTTTGACCAGTTTTAGGATTCATAAAGTGTGAACATAATGTAGATTTTGTAATGTTTAGGTGCTTCACTTGTTCATAAGACAATTTGTTAGCATAGTATTGCCGACACCTCTCCCTATAGTCATGAAATTCGGTGATTTAGTTTGTCACCGATTCATTGTGAGAAACAATCATCTCTAATGAATTTACAAGTGCTCTCCTATGATCGGTGCTTGCACTTGGATTGTTTAAAATTTCAATTAGGGTTTGAAGATGTTTTTTTATTTTCTTCTATTTCAGCTAAATAGTTTTCCTGTCTATCTCTTTCATGGTGAGGATGTGAAGGTGCGAGGTTTTGAGGGTTTTCGGGGTTGTTTTGACCCTCATCTGCTAGATTTGTGTTTTGTGCTACCTCATTGACTATAAATGCAATATAAAAAATCATTCAAACATTGAAAAGGTAAAAAATCCTTTTCAAACTCACAAAAATTAAGCAAACCCTACATTCCTCGGCTAATGCACCCTCTACATTGCCTTCACGACATATTCATGAGCAGGATTGGTGAGGTGGCATGGCAGAAATGTTGATTACCCTTAGCACTTGGTTGATTACTACTTATTGCAACATGCTCATGGTTTTGCACTAGTTTTTTCCTCCTATGAGTATAGAAATGGCTGAAATCCTTGTGTTTTATTTTATTTTTTGCTTTTAGCATGAAATAATGCGAGCACGTTATAACACACTCGCATTATAGTCTAAATGGGACCAAAAAGTCATGTGGAAACTTTTTGGTCCCACAACTCCATGCATACACCCTATGGTGTAGACATAACTTGCCTAATCACCTAAAGAACACTACAACTAAAAATTATATAATACACTTATACATGAATAGGGGCACAAATCATGCACTCTATGGAGATGTCTCAAATCTTAGGGGATTCATTTAGTAAACTTATGTTATATCACCTTATAACATGGAATCTTAAATAATACCTCTAATTTTCATTTCTACCTCTATATCTTAAATTTTTATACCCCCTCCTAATATATAACTCCTATTAACATATTTCCTCTTTTTACCATTTATCCTAGGTACTTATTTTTTTAATGAAATTTATTATACCCCTGTTTCTTTATACTCCTTATATCTTCTTCTCAACATTTCATTTCAACTCCTATCACCCTCAACTCAAAATGAAGTCTTCAATAAATTTAGATAGGATACTATGAATACATTAAAAATATTGTTATACCATAATAATTTTACATGGGTTCTAATTAAAATATTATTTATAAATTCTTCATGTAACTATTTGATGTGAGTACATGGCCATTTTTTAATTCCTTTACATTTTTAGATGAAGATAATAAATTAATACTTATTCATATAATAAACCACAAATAACTAGAATACTATTCACCCATCTCATATCTACCCATCAAAACTTAAATTTTTTTCTTAAGTGTTGTCATGTTGCAATATTAAAAATGGTGAAAAAGGTTAAAGAATTATTTTTATCAATACAAAATGAGACACTAATTTGATGATGAGACCCTCTTGGTAGATTCCCACAAGAAGGTTCATTTTCCCTTATACCTTATATATTGTCCTATAAGGTACATACATAGGTCAAATCCCTCTTTTTGAATCAAACCTGCATCTTTTATATTATCTACAAACACCTTCATAAGTTCACCTACATATGATTATAGAAATCTATACGCAATCTCTACATAACTTATATAGCATAACCAATCCCTCTTTATGGCCTCATAATATATATATATATATATATATATATATATATATATATATATATATATATATATATATATATATATATTCTAAGTTGTGATCTGGTTGTGAATAGACCACCAATTGTGAGGTAGTTTAATCCATATAAAAAA
Source organism: Cunninghamia lanceolata (assembly GCA_027924645.1). Classification (NCBI taxonomy): domain Eukaryota; kingdom Viridiplantae; phylum Streptophyta; class Pinopsida; order Cupressales; family Cupressaceae; genus Cunninghamia; species Cunninghamia lanceolata. The sequence continues at coordinate 2,119,233 of BSBN01000802.1, read as the reverse complement.
TCAACATAGCTCCTAGAAGGATAGGTATAGGTCTAGGTGTTCTCCATATTGTAGAGTAAATTATAGAAATATTTGATATGAGAAATATTTAGATCCATTAGATGTTGTGAAAGAAGATAGATGAAGGGGTCAGAACCCTAGAGCTAATTAAAGTGATGAAGAAACTAAGCAATGTTATGGATGACTAGCTGAACATACCTTAATGGAAGAAGAAGATTGAGAAGAAAGGATATTGAAGGCCATTTCCATCATTATTAAGAAATAGAACTAATATCCCTAATTATGCTAGTAGATTGAATCCTAAAGAGTTGATTGATTAAATAACATTTTAGAAGAATATTTTGATTAATATGACATAATTGTTTATCTTAATAGAGTAAAATTTGCAAATACTAAGCTTAAAGGTAATGTTGCTATGTGGTGGAAATAAATTCAATTATAAAGGAATAGAAAAAGAAATCATAATATTATAAAATTGGATAGGATGGTATATAATTTGAAGGCTAAGTTCATACATGTAAATTATCAATTAGAATTTCTGAAAAAGTTACAAAATTTGAGACAAAAGATTTGAGTGTGAAAGATTATACTAAAGAATATTATAGGTTGATAATAAGAGCTAGTCATCATGAGTATACTCAAGAAAGGGTAGAAAAATATATCAATAGGTTAAGAGGATTTATTCAAGGAAATTAAGTGTGATCAATTTGTATGCTATTGATGAAGCATATTACTTTTCCTTAAAGAATAAAGATGAATTGAATAAGAGATTTCAAAGTGAATAAAATAAGTAAGGAAGAGGTGGTAAACTCCCAATACTTAAATATATCAACTAGAAGTAGAAGAATATGTTGAAGGAACATATATTGATCAAGCAGCTCTAAGAAAAATAAGATGTTAAAAGTTAATATAAAGGTATAATTGACTTCTCCCTTAATTAAAGATATTAATGAACCTAAGGAGGATATTAAAGAGGTGGTGGAAGATCCTTTAGAGGAACTTGTTTAAATCTGAAAATAAAGGTCACAAATCATTTGAGTGTACACAATCACAAGGAGGATGTGATAGAAGATTTGAGAAAACTACAAAAATAATCTTAGGAAATGTGTCTCAACCATGCACCTAAAGTTAAGATTACAAACAGTATAATTTTTAGATTGATTTAAATAGAAAAACTTGGTTTTTGGGCTATCAAGTTGGCTTTTGGCCAAAAAATTGGGTTGTTTTGCACTAGTTCCCTAGTGATTTTCATGTGGACCTCTCTGAGGTCTATAATTTTTTAAAAATACCTAATCAACTTCCCAAATCAAAAGTAACGACCTTTGGATGTTGGGCCTCCTACATTGGAAATGTAAAAACATCAACAAATAAAAGGGATGTAAAGGGGAGTTACACTTGTTGACCAACACATCATAAGGCATCTTTGGATGGGTATAATGAAGCCAAAATAGAATGCCCAAATTTTTGAGTGGATTAAAATGGGGTTATGATAGGTGTAAGGAATATGTTATTTTAAGCTAGTGGACTCATTTTGGAATTTGGGTGTTGGATTTCTAACTAAGGATATGGGTGCCACTATTTTAGGTGGTTTTAACTCATGGTTTTCTAATTACTATTTGATGGTTTTGTGTATTGATATTGGGTGTTTGAGATGGAGGTTTGATACTAAATTTTTTATGTATTGTTATGATGTTGAAACACCTTCAGATCTCTTGTTGCTAATACTCCTCTGAAGGCTTTCTTTGCAAGTGTATTGTAACTATGTTGTTTATTGAATAATACATTGAGCTACTTTGGACTATGGGGTTTTACTCTTGAAAGGGTTTTCCCCATGTACACCTATGTTATGGTATATTGTTTACTCCATATATATATGTGTTTTTACTTTATGTAATTGTTGGAAAGATTGAAATTTGCACAATACTTCCTTAGAAGTTTAGTGTAGGAAGTGTTTCCATGTACCTTGCTTCCTTTCATTTGGTATCAAAGCTTGATCACTTTAGATTCTAGGTGTTGGGTAGAGGGTTTTTTGTACTCATCTTTGTTTGAGTGGGACCAAAGTGCAAAGAGGGCTTTGATCTTATTATAGAGAGAGATGGAAAGTACATAAAGGATAGAGATGGAGATGTTCTCAGGTACAAAATCTGAGTTCTGGAAACTTAAAATGGAGGATATTCTCATGGATAGAGATCTATGGGCTACACTATCTAGTACCAATCCATTATGTATAAAAGAAGATGAGTGAAACTTAATGGATAGAAAGACATAGGGTCTTGTGAGACTCTATTTGGTAGATTTAGTTTTGTTAAATGTTCATGAGGAGAATTTGACAGTGAATCATTGGAAAAAACTTGGAGAAATTTATTAGTCTAAGTCCCTAGTGAATAAGTTGTTCCTTAAAAAAAAATGTACTCTCTAGAATAGAAGATGGTGGATTCATAGCATCATTTGAATACCTTTAATATGCTAGTTGCCCAACTAAACTCTATGGGAGTGAAGATGGAGGAGGATCATTATATGAATTTTCTTTTTTGTCTTCCAGATTCATGGGACTGCCTGGATATGGCCATTGGGAGCACTACCACCAATTTAAAGATGGATGAAGTTGTTGCATCTTTGATTTCTAAAGAAATGGGAAGGAAAACTTCTGATTCAGCTAAGGAGGCCCTAGCAGTTCATGGAAGATTCAAAGAAAAAGGCAAGAAGAAGGGCAAGATGCAAGATAAGTCTAGATCCAAATCCTATGGGATATCCAAATCTCCTAGTAATTTCAAGGTGAGATGTTAGAATTGTGGAAAAGTTGGACACCTTAGAAGAGACTATAAGGAGGAGAATTTGAAGAAGAAGAAAAAGGTTAAATTTGATGATGAGTTTGAAATATCCTCCTAGGATAATGGTTATGATTTCATCACCACCTTGGCTACTAATGCATCAGAAGGTGTGTGGTTGATAGACTCTAATGCCTCTTTCCACATGACCTCACATTAGGGTTGGTCTACAAAATATGAAGAATATGATGGTGAGAAGGTGTAACTTGGAGATGATTCTCATCTAAATATTTTTATCCATGCAATAGTCCTAATTTGATTCTTTGATCAATGAGTGAAGGAGATCAATGGTGTATTGCATATCCCTAGTTTGGCACATAACCTATATTTTGTACGTAAACTTAATGATGCAGGTGTATAGGTTTTTTTCTCATGTGGAAGGTGTAAGATGGTTAGAGGAGCTATGGTGCTTGCTAAGGGCATCTGGATCAGAACTCTCTTTTAGTTAAAAGGTTTGTTGGACCATGAAAAATAAAAACCTTGTTGAGGGGTTGAATGATTATAACTTTGAGTTCAATATTTTTAAACATTGCATATATGGAAAACAAAACCATGTTCAATTTTACTCTACATCTCATAAACCTTCCGGGGTGTTGGACATGATACATTCTGATGTTTTTGGTCTTGTAAGTGTTACTTTGATTTCAAAATCTATTTATTATGCATCTTTCATTGACCGTGCTATAGTAGAAGGACATGGGTATATTTCCTTAGAAGTAAATTTGAAGTCTTTAGTCAGTTTAAAGAGTTTAAGGCTATTATCGAAAATTAGACTAGTAAAAAGATTAAGTGTTTGAGGATTGATAATGGTAGTGAGTTTTGTTCAGTAAATTTTGATATATTCTATAAATATGATGGAATAAAAAGGAATAATACAACTATATATACCTCTCAATAGAATGGAGTTGTATAAAGAATGAATAGAACATTGATGGAGAGGGCTAGGAGTATATTGAGTGGGCTGGCCTAGAATAAAAGTTTTGGGAATAAGTAGCTGCTACAACTTGTTACCTAGTTAATAGGTCTCCTACATCATCTATTGTTGATAAGACACATAAAGAGGTGTGTTCAAGAAAAATCCATCATTGATAAATCTTTAAGTCTTTGGTTGTAAGGTATTTGCACATGTGCCTAGGGAGAAGTAGTCAAAGTTGGAGAACAAGGCTATAAAATGTCATAAACTATGGTGTTGGTGTGTAAGGGTACAAGCTTTGGGATCCTATGGTTGAGAAAGTTTTGTACAGAAAAAGTTTTATCTTTAGATAAGTCAAGCCTTCTTCCACAATATGGTATCTAGAGAAGGATGAAAATAAAGATGTCATTCAACTAACCCTAGAGATTGAGAAGGTTGAACCAAAAGCCTGTAAAAGACCTGAAGAGTAGGATAGATCAATAGTTTGAAGGGTTCCGAAGAAGAGATAGAACCTCCACCTATTGTTCATGATGTTAGTCATAAACAAGCATATAATAAAAGTACACATTAACCATTATTCATCTTGAAAGATACAATGAATTCAGAGAATTCATGATCCCAAGTCTCTAGTGATTAGGTCTTAATCGTCTGACGTTACTTAGAGGTTGATGTGTGTTGCTGTTTCCATTTTGGGGCCTTACGTTGAGTTCATCATCATGACACTATTTCTACAAAGATTCTTCACAAAGAGGTCATTTTATATAGTTGTTTGATCCAATGATATAGGTATACTCAAATATTTGCATGACATTTATCAATTATACATGCTTGAGTTTCAAATATGCTAAATATTTGCAATTATCTACGAGATGTCCACATATTTGTATTATTTGCTTGAGATTATCAATTATTTGCAATTATGATGGTGAAATGCTCTAAAATTTAAAGAAAATTGAAAGAAATGCTTCAAATTAATGTTGAACCTTCAGCCATTGAACCACATATACATCAGATACAGTCATGAAGAGAAGAAAACCAAACCATATGTTCACCAGGACATTCCACAGCTAGATACAGTTGATGCTAACTTCAAAGGAATTTGTATGAAAACAACATATGCAAGTAGACATGCACTCCAAGGGACACAACAAATCACAACATATATCCAGAATCCACATGTTGATTACTCAAGATTTACTATGAATTGTAATCAACATAGTCTTCTCATTCATTAAGTATGCAAGGATATAAATGTATACAAAAAGCTTTGAAATGAGCCCTGAATATTTCAGCAGACAAATTTCAATTAAGTTTTGAATGTTTGAAATGAGGCATTCCTGCACCTTTTATAGAACAAGGTGAGGAATCCATTACAAAAGATCTACGATCTTGATTTATCTATGAATATCTACGGTTAGTATCTCCTTTGACTACGTCAACTTTATCAAAATGGCACAAGTTGCCAGCTGGCAACTATCTGAAATACTTATTTTACTAAGTATTAGATGCTGATATTTACTTTATGATGTATCCTCATAATGCTCCCTATCCTCATCATCACCCTCACCGCTCTCGCTCTCTTCATCATCATGATGATGGTCTTCTTTGATATGGACCTGCATAGCTGTCCTGATATTCTCATATAGTTGTACTATTCTCTCTATTTCCCTACCATCCTGAGTTTTTGTTTTGATGGTGGCATGCTTATGCATTTGGTATTTGCCTTAGATATTTTCTAATTTACTTCTCCTACTACTAGATGTCTCATGATAATTTTCCATCTTGACCCTGAGCCTCATAATTTTGTCCATGGTTTCCTCTGTTAGATTGTTTAGGGGATCATCAGCTACCTGTTGGAAGTTACTATGTATAGCTTTTCTTGCAAACTCCTCATCTTGATTCTCTATCTTCCCTTCCACCTTCCCTTCCAGCACTTCTAACAGTTTAGCTTCATGCGCCATCATATCATGTAGCTTTATGCTGATGTCTCTTAATTTAGTGTTGCATCTTTTAAGTACCTCACACTCAAATTTGGTATCCTTATGCCATATGTCCATCAACAGTGCATTATTATTATTTAGCACTTGATTGCTTATTAGAACCTAAGGGTCAATTCTCCTTATTTCTTCCAAAGTGACCAAAATTTTCTCCAGCTGGAAAGACCTTTTCCCAATCTCCATCTGCAATCTGTCAACTTTTCTCCTAGAGACACTTAAAGAATTGCATCTTTTTAAAGAAGCTTTTACCACTTCCTCTGCTTCATCAAATGTGGATAACATCCACTTTCTCATTATAGATGACTCATGCTTCATGAGATCTATTTTATTTACTTCTTCCTAAGAAATAGCAGTCAATGGGACTACATGATCAGTTGAGGTATCATCAGGGTTAATTAACCCTTTTATGTATGCATGCAGTTGAGCAATGTGCTCTTTATGCTACTTATTCTTCTCTTTCTCTTTCTTAATTCTTTGAGTTAAGGAATCAATCATATCCTTACCCTCCTGACCCTCCTGGTCTTCATTTACAAATCCTAAGTCAACTGTATTAATCTAGAATTCTTCCAGAGTAATTTTACCTTTTTCTTTATCTACAGTAGGAATTGCAACCTGTGCAGTCCTTCTTCCAATTGTTGGATCTCTCTTAATGGCCGAAGTCATTCTGGCCTTCCTCTTTGGTTTCATTAGATTTTTAGAAAACAAGGTGGATACATCAAATTCTTGAATCTCAAAACCAACCTCTGTGTTGACTTCCTTCTCGAACCACCGAGGTACCTGATCATATTTCTCTGCATCATCATGATGTTCACCTTGATCTCTTGCATGCGTCAGCATATGTGATGGAGAAGGTGATTTTCTTGTTTCTTCTTCATAATGCTCACCTTGAAGGTGATCCTATGGTATATCCTCTTGCTGAGGAATTTCCTTTTCCAGAGGAGCATCATCCTGAGGTGGCGGATCTTGAGATGCGTCGATATAATGATCATGATGATCATGATCCCTCTCTTTCATTACTGTAGAATCCTCCTTAGGTGCTGGTGTTTGTTCTAAAGCCACTATTCGTTCTACACTTGCACTACTTACTTCTTGAACTTTAGAAGCAGGATCTTCTAATACATCCTTGTCATCATCTTTCTTTTCCTAAACTTCTACTATAACAAGCTTAACTGATGTATCCTATTGGCATATTTCTGAAGCATGGCCTTCTAGTTCTGCCATCTTCACTTCTTCTATATTTTCTCCTTTATCAGGTGCATCTGCTGGATGTTCAGGACTTACATCCTGTCTATATGTCAAATCCACTACTGCAGGACTTGTCACCTGTGCAACTAATGTGTCTAGCCCTCTTTCTTGAGCTATCTTCTCTGGACTCTTTTCTGCTTCAGCTTCCACTTACTTCATCTCCTCCAATATTGTTTGAACTAATGGAGTCTGATGAGGAGTCATGTGAGTACCTGCAGCAAGGTTTTCCATCTTCTGTGAAGCTACTTCCTTCACAACCTCATCATCAGATAGATTAATTGTTTCATCTAGTGAGATATGACCTCCTTGAGAGGTTTCTTTCATCTGCTCTTCCGCTTGTTCAGTCTTGAACTTCACGATGGTAGGAAGCGAAACATTGTGTTGAAATTCCCTATGTAAAACTTCACTACCTGCCCCTCTCAACATTACAGGGGATTGCCTTATCTCACCCCTCATGGAGGTTCTTGGTTTCTTAGGTGTGGTAGCTACCACCACCTGTGGGACTTTTCTTTTCCTTTTGAATAGTAAAGGGGCCTCCTCTTCTTCAGACTCTTCCTCCATAAGAATATCTTCTTCTACTAGTTTTCGTGAGGACTGACCCTCTTCTCGGGTCTCAGTGACTATTGTTCCTATTGTCTGATGTTTGTTGGACTTTTTTTTACTTGTCCGTGGAGGTGATGCTGATCCTGATCCTGATCCTGATGCTGCTTCAGCCTCAGCTGAAACACTGCCTTTTCAATAATCACCCCCTTGGGTTCTTTATCAATTTTCTTACCCCTGGGGGGTCTTTTACTTTGTTGTTGTTGTGGAGGTAGCCTCTCTCCTTTTGATTTCCTCTTTTCAGTTATGAAATCATCACATTCCTTATCAGGAATATCCTCTCCTTTCTTTTTATTATCCACAGTAATGGCAACACCCTTCTTTTTCAATGCCTCAATTTGTTCATGAACCCAAGCTTGGGTTAGCTGTAAGGTCCTGGCAATGAAAGGATCCAAAGATATATCCTCCTATATGGTCAGGTCAGGTGTAGATATTGTATCATTATATATCTTCTTTTCTTCATACTCATTTGCCATTAACCTGCCATCATCCTTTTTCAACTGTGAAGGAATGGGGATGCAGTCGAAGGTTTTGATTTAATTCAATGTCAACCTTTGGTATCTTCTTCTTCTGGCTTCTGCTTCATCCTCACAATCTGCCTAGAAGTCCTCTAGGTTCCTCTGATGAATAGGTCTCCCTATTATTTTCTGTATCCTCCCATAAGGATCATATGGCCTTATCAGTGGGAATGGTTGCAATTGCATTTTGTTCAAACTGACCATCACCTTCTTGATACTCTCTAAATCTGGGCACATGTACTAGCCAATGGTTAGTGGAAACAAAATTGGTAGAATTTTCTAAGCATCCTTGTATGTTTTCAGCATTATGGAGCTCTGCCTTATGGATTCCATTAATACCACTGCGTTAGTGGGGTATCTTGGTAGCATGAGGGGATGTCCTTCAAAACCCTCAATTCTCATATAAGAAAATGTGGCAAATTGATTATACCAGGCTCCATGCCTGTAGATTATTTCTTGAGCCTCCATGCTCAATCTTTTTGTCCTGTCCTCCTCCATGGTTCTCACCAAATGCATAGAGAATGCATCATTTACCAATTTGTAATCCTGGAGGTAATTAACTCTTTGCAACTGGGGATGATGATCCCATATGTGCATAGTATTGATTGTGCCTATAACCTTTCCATCTGTAACTAGTGCATCAAATGTGCCTTTGTAAGCACAAGAGTAAACAATGTATGATGTCATATAAAAGGAACAATTTGAACCTCCCAAGTTAATGAGCTACTCATGTAGAGCATCACTTATCAACTGGCCCCATAGTGGCTTGGTGTTTGCATATATGCACATCATGATTACACCGTACATCCAATCTTTAAAACTACCAGCATCAGGTTGGCCTGTCACCCTACTAAGCAATGCAATCATGTATTGATATTCTTCATCAAAGTCATATTTATACAAGTGCACAGGAAGTTCAGCAACTACAGGATATGTGTTGTTCTTAGCCCTCCACTGATACATTGTCTTTCTTGCTTTCTTCTTATTGTTTTCATATTTGATCTTAGATTTCTTCGAAACTATGCTGTTAACCTTCCTACCCAATGGTAATCCAAATGTCTTGGAAAGACCCTTGATGGACAGGTCTACATATATTCTTCCATGCTTTACCACCTGTCTTGTTTTTGGATTGTAATTCCAGGCACACTCAATCACCTGCTCTAGAGACTCCATGGAGTATAGAAAACTAGCCGCATTCCACATTCCTAACATGAACACTACATCCATCAGGGTGCTTCTGTTCTTCTCATCATTCATCTTGGCGGACCAGGCCTCCAAATCAGTACTTCCTTGATGTGTATCTTTTATGGCACCATATTTGAACAAGATTCCTCTAGGAGATGCAAACATGGGCTTGCTAAATTCAGCCTCACACTTAGCTAACCCCTTGTCAGTCGTGGATATCTGCAATTAATAGGATTTGTCTTACAATGATGTTCACAAGCATGCACATAACATTTTATCTTCACTAACATCATGCATACTATACTTATTCAATATTTGCTTATCATGGGATGCATAATCTAGAACCAGGAACAATTTGAATCTCCCAGGTTCGTCAGCTGCTCATGTAGAGCATCACTTATCAACTGGCCCCATAGTGGCTTGGTGTCTGCATATATGCACATCATGATTACACCGTACATCCAATCTTTAAAACTACCAGCATCAGGCTGGCCTGTCACCCTACTAAGTAATGCAATCATGTATTGATATTCTTCATCAAAGTCATATTTATACAAGTGCACAGGAAGTTTGGCAGCTGTAGGATATGTGCTGTTCTTAGCCCTCCACTGATACATTGTCTTTCTTGCTTTCTTCTTATTGTTTTCATATTCAATCTCAGATTTCTTCAAATCTATACTGTTAACCTTCCTACCCAATGGTAATCCAAATGTCTTGGAAAGACCCTTGATGGATAGGTCTGCATATATTCTTCCATGCTTTACCACCTGTCTTGTTTTTGGATTGTAATTTCGGGCACACTCAATCACTAGCTCTAGAGACTCCATGGAGTACGGAAAACCAGCCACATTCCATATTCCTGACATGAACACTGCATCCAACAGGGTGCTTCTATTCTTCTCATCATTCATCTTGGTGGACCAGTTCTCTAAATTAGTACTTCCTTGATGTGTATCTGTTATGGCACCATATTTGAATAGGATTCCTCTAGGAGATGCAAACATGGGCTTGCTAAATTTAGCCTCACACTTAGCTAACCTCTTGTCAGCCATGGATATCTACAATTAACAGGATTTGTCTTACAATGATGTTCACAAGCATGCACATAACATTTTATCTTCACTAACATCATGCATACTGTACTTATTTAGTATTTTCTTATCATGGGATGCATAAACTAGAACCTACAACATCGTACCTGACTATGCAAGAAGCAACAGGATGAGGGTTTCAATTACTTACTTGATTATGTAGATCCCCTTGATTATACCAGTGGTTTTCTAAGAATGCTCTTAATTCAGGTGATAATCCTGTGCTTCTTCCTACCTGTAAGCTCTATTCGTACAAGTATCACCTGTATGAGGGTTTGGAAGCTAGTGCTCTGTAAAAATGATTTTATCACAAAGTAAGTGTGAAATGACAAGTGAATTTACTTTTCAACCTTGCAATTAGGGTGAAATTAGGGCAAAGCCTGACGGATTAGATTCTATTCGTTGATTTTTCATGGAAACTCAGGATTTCACCAGGTGTGTCATCGCAATGTGTGGTCGGCGGGAACTACCTACCACCTCTACGCGCATTAAATGTCAATGGCGGCAACGGGAACAGGGTGATATCCATATGACAGGATATATTCAAAAATATGATAGTGTTTGGATATTGGGTGATATTTTCAAATATCACCCTGATAGAAATGTGATCATCCTCTTCGAGATGAAAAATGATCTTGACAAGATCGGGCGATGAACGCACCCTTGGGTCATACTTTATACGTCAGGAGGATATTTCAACATATCGGGTGATATTCGAAAAAAATGATGATGACTGGATAAATTATACATCTCTCTTTTAGAATATTAGGGTGACGTCATCCAGATTTTTCTCATTATATCGCTAAGGCATCGTGACATCATCGTCATGTTATGGGAGCAGGACCATGCTCAGGAAATATGCCGCCGAGAGGTAAAAATGATGATTACGTCATCGTCCTGTTTGTTTCTTTGTTTATCGGACTTGAATGACATCATCAAGATAATGGCTTAAGGGGCTATTTCGCAGTAGGATGATATTGAGAAATATCAGGTTACATTAAGAAATATGACTCGCGAAATACATAAGGCTGGTGACGGTTAAAGGTCACTATCACCTAAAATTGACGTCCAAACATTCGGACCGCATGATTTATCGGGTGATAAATTAGATCGGGATGACCTTCTGTAATATGACTAATGTTACGAAATATGATCCTCCCCCTATTAATATTAGGTTTGACTCCAACTTTGACCATTCATAACTTTCACATCCTAATGAATATCAGGGTGATGTAAAAGGTAAACCTGCATGAAATTTGACGTTCTTTCTAAATACGAGGTTACTGGAATGAAATATGAAATTTGACAAACCAACCTCATGATGATGACTTACCCAGCCTCTCCATGCATGATGATCTGCATGACTTACTTTTACCAAATCGCCAGGAAGCACAAAACAAGCCAAGCCAAAAAGTTGGGTCCCTGTTTTGTCAAGTCAAAACGGGGCATGTTGTGTAACCACACAACAACTTACCACCAAAGAAAACAAACAAATTCCAATGATTCAAGTGATGTGATCACATTCATCCATAGTATTCTAATTCTTTCTAAGCATAAGCATCATGATCTTCTGAATGATAAAAGTTCATTATGGTAACAATGCTTAACAATGTATCATGTGTGTGCAAATGATTAATTATCCTCATCTTGAAAGCAAGTTGAAAACATAAGTAACTAGTGTTAAACTACATAGTTGGAGATCATCCCTCATAGCCAACCTGGATAGAGCCTTGCTGCCAGCAGGCGTCTATAGCCCCGGCAAGGTTATCTATACAATCTCCCTAAGTAGAGCCCCACTACCAGCAAGCGTTCATAGCCCCGGTAGAGTTACTTAGATGGCCTAATTTTATTTCTTTTTTGATTTTTCCTTTAAAATTTGTATCTGATATCATCATGTTATCTCATTTGTACAAGGTATAGTCATTTGCAGCTTTAGGTTGGAGATTGTATTGGTAGCAAGGGAGTCCCTTTAGATTTTTCACTTAACACCTATACTTGTATTTTCAACAAACCCAAGGCTGTTAAGTGTTTCATTGTGATTGATTCACTTTGATCAAGAAAAGGCACCCTGATGAAAGGATATCACAAACTTGATCATGAATACTTCTTAGAATGAATCATAACCTATGTCTAAATTTGATCTCATCACTTGAATCCTAACAATTTAGTTATTTTCTAGGATGATAAGGCCTCCTCATCTTGACTAGCCAAAACAAAACTCAACAAATAAACCACAAAACAAACAAACAAACAAAACAACAAAACACAACTGTACAAGCAACTATACAAATGTACATTATGATACACATGACTGTCATGAAGTCACTTAGGCTTGGAAATAGTGTTTGAGAAATTGTCCATTGACTGGCAATGGGACATCTTCACCCATCAGGTTCTTAAGCCTATAAGTGATGTCTCCTAATATTTCAGAAATTTGAAAGGGACCTATCCATAATCTGTCAAACTTACCATGGTCTCCTTTCTTCTCATGAGCTTTATCCCACATCAGGACTAAATCAGATATCCTGAATGCTTTGACTTTGGTTCTCTTGTCAAACTAGTGTTTGAAAATAGCTTGATGTTTTGCAAATTGGTCAATTGCTTGACTTCTTTTCTCTTCTAGGTGCATCAGCTGAAGCACCCTGACTTCTTGTCTATTGTTTATGCCTAGGTACTCTTGGGCAAACTGCAAGGTAGGAATTTTCAAGTTTACAGGGAGGATAGGATCTACCCCATATACTAATTAGAAGGGTGAGTTTCCTAATCCAGTTTTCATTCTAGTTCTTTCTACCCATAAGGCATATTTCATAAATGAATTCCATTCCCTAGGGTTCTTCTCTAATAGTTTTCTGATGATATTCAACAAATTTTTGTTGGTGGATTCTGCTAATCCGTTCCCTTGGGGATAATAGTTGGATAAAAACTTGAGTATGATCCCATGATCAAAAGCCCAACTTGACAATTTGGTTGAAGTGAAAGCAGAACCATTATCACTTACGAAAGCATAAGGAGTTCCATACCTGGTAACAATGTTGCTTTCTAGAAATTTAATAACATCATCTGTAGTACAAGTCTTGCTACTAACAGCTTCAATCCATCTGGTACAATAATCAGTAATTGTCAAGACATACCTATGGCCTGAGGATGATGGAGGATTGATTGGTCCTATGAAGTCCATGCCCCATTGTGTGAATGGGTGCTCTTCCATCACTAGCTGCAAGGGTTGTGCAACATATTTCTCTCTATTGGCAGCAACCTGGCATACATGACAACATTTAACATGTTCAATTGTATCCTTAAAAACTGTGGGCCAATAATATCCTTCTCTGAGGATCGCATGTGTTGTGGCCAGGGCTGATCCATGTGTTGTTCCAAACTTGTCATGTAGTTCTGATAAAACCTTATTTGCTTTTGGTTTTTCTAAGCATCTCAGGTATATTCCTTCATAATTCTTCTTGAACAAGGTTCCTCCCTTCATCATATATTTTTGTGACCTTATCTTCAAGGCTCTTCTTTGTGAAGCTTGCATTCTTGGAGGACACCTTCCAGTAATCAGGATGTGCCTGATATCTGCATACCACTCCTTATTGTCCTTAGCATTGATAACATACTGCTGACTTGTGATGTTTGGGTCAATTTTAGATATCATTTGACTTAGAGCATGTCCTCTTACCAATTTCACTAGTGTAATTTCCATGTTATACTCTTGTAAAACTGTGATCCATTTGGCTCTTTTTTCACCAGGTTCACTCTGCATTAGCAGCATCTTCACTGCTGCATCAGGCACTACTGCAATCACTTTGCTTCTTAGTATATAATGCCTGAATTTCTTTACTGCCCTAACTAATGCAAGTGCTTGTCTTTCAACATCTACATATCTCAGCTCAGCATCCTTGAAGGGACAGCTCACGAAAGCAATTGGTTTCTCTTCTTTCTCTTCATTTCTTTGAGTCAATACTACTGCAAAAGTATGTTCTGAGGCAAATGAATAAATGTAAAAGTCCTTTGTGTAATCTAGACTGATGAGGACAGGAGCATCTGATATGGCTTTCTTTATGTCCTCAAAAGCAGCTTTAGCTTCTGATGTCCACTCAATCTTGGCATCTTTCTTCAGCATAGCATTTAATGGTCTGACTATCTCTGCAAAACTAGTGATAAATTTTCTTACAAAGTTAATCTTACCAAAGTAAGACTTAAGCTCTTTCTTGCTTCCAGGGTGTTGTATTTTCATGATAGACTCCACTCTAGTAGGATCAATGAGGATTCCATCCTTGGTTATTAAATGGCCTAATAATTTGCCTGTTGTCACCTTGAATATGCATTTTTTGGGGTTCAAGGATATTCCATACTCTTCACATTTCTTCAGTACATTTCTGAGATCTGCTACATGGTTCCCCCTTTCTTTGGAGAATACTGTCAAGTCATCCATGTATATGACTATACATTTTCCAATTAAGCGTCTAAAGGCTATGTCCATTGCTCGCTAGAATGTAGCTCCAGTATTTATCAGCCCAAATGGCATACATCTATAAGCAAAGATCCCCCACTTTGTGGTAAAGGCAGTCTTCAGCCTATCAATCTTGTCAACCATGACCTGATTGTATCCTGAAAATCCATCCAGGAAAGACATCATTTTAGCTCCATTGACAATCTGTATAACTTCATCTAATGAGGGTAAAGGATAATTATCCTTCTCTGATGCTCTATTCAGGTTCCTAAAATCTACACATAGCCTGATGTCTCCATTCTTCTTTCTAACTGGCACTATATTTGCCACCCAAGTGGAGTGCCTCACAGGAAATATTATCCTGGCATTCAACAGTTTCTTGACTTCTTCAAAAATTATTGGTTCAAGCAAAGCATTGACTGGCCTTTGCTTCTATCTGAAAAGTTTAGCATCTAGCTTGAGAGGTATAGTGTGAGTTATGACTGATGTGTCATATGTCTTCAGCTCATCATAAGTCCATGCAATTACATGGATGTAATCCTTAAGGGCCTGAGTTATTCCTTCTAACTCCTCTAGTGTGCAAACCTTACCTATCAAGACATTTCTTTTGTCTTCATTTTGTCTAATATTCACTTGTGAATATTGACCTCCATCAGCTTTGGGAAGATCCTTCTGTTTCAGCATATTATCCAAGTCAAAAGCTCTTTCTAATTCAATCATACCTTTGGGAATCCTGTTGCCAGGTAACTCTAATATTTCATCTTCTTCCCAAACTTGATCTTCCATACTATTCTCATCTATGATCTGAGCATCAAATATATCCCTATTAGAGATGAAATCAAGGATGTGTTGATCATCATCAAAAACCTGGAGGTTAGTAACATTATCAGGTACTGATGGCACTGATACCAGTTCTACTAAAAATCTCTTTAGACTTGATATAGATAGTGGCTCCAGTGTACTGGCAGCTTGGGCAAGTGCATCTGCCATGTGGTTCTGTTCTCTAGGAACGTGGGTGATATTACATGCATCAAAGTCTTCAATCAAATCCCACACTCTGTGTCTATAATTTGACAATCTCTTATAATTACAAGAGTAGATTCCTCTTACCTGTCTGACAACTAATTTTGAGTCTCCAAAGACATGCAAAATTTTTACCTTCTTGAGAGCAAACAGTATCCCATGAATCAGAGCTTCATACTCTGTCACATTATTAGTGCAGGGGAACTGTAACCTGTAAGCAGCTAAGTAGGATTTTCCTGATGGGTCAATAAGATCAATCCCTACTCCAGCTCCTTGTTTGGACTTGGATCCATCAAATCTTAGAGTCCAGGACTTATCTTCAGCATGAGGCATAACTAAACCTTTTCTTTTCTTTGCAGCTCTGGCAGCTGCCCCACCTGATATCCATTTTAACTTAGGAATGTCAGCATTCTTAGACTTTATCTTTTCTTTCTCCTGGGAGGCTGATTTTTCTTCTTGTTTTTCATCATTAGGAGGATGATCTTTTGGATCAGGCTCTGCATGTCTCTTTAAAATATGTAGGCATAGCAGACAGGTAGTCTCCGAGTGAGGTGCCTCATGCAACCTACACCATCCTTCAGTTAGTGCATCTTGTGGATGTCTCTTTTGTTTTATCATCTTCTTAATTTCTCCTCATAAAAACTCTTCGAATTGGATTAAGTTACTACCACTGTCTTCATCAAATAGTTCATAATCTGACTCCATTAGACAATCACTTCCAGGGGTGATCTTTTCTTTATTCTTAACATTTATCTGGTCGTACACCAGAATTTCTTCTGTTCTCTGTATATGATTATCATCATGATCTATCACCTTTTCTGTGGTTCCTACGAAAGACAAACAAGAATCAGTATCATCATCATCACTAGATGTAGAACTTACCTCGAAATATGATGATGATGACACCTCACTGCATGTCTGCTCTAGCTCCATCATATCTAGGCATGTTTCACAAGTTTTCTCTGAATGTGCTTCGTCATGTAATCTGCACCAACCATCCATCAGAATGTCATAAACGGGAATATTTAACAACTAGCAACGTTTTACCTACTTAGACAGATGTATCTCAAAGTTTCTGAAGCGATCCATTTCATTTTCGTTCTCAAAATTACTATCAGGTTCTACAACCAACATGTCTTCCTGATGATCATCATCATAATGATGATGAAAGTTAAGCATCAGGATTTCCTCTATCTTGATAGTCTGTGGTCTAATGGCATAAACTCCAGGTTCAACATTTACATATGATGTCATTTGTTTTGTTATATTCAATTATCATGTGTTTCATTCTAGGCTCTGCATCTATTCTTATCTGGTTAGGTATACCTTTCCAAGGCAACCACATGTGACTGAAGTCAGTAGACATATATCCATTCAAAGTTTTTGACCAGTCTCTGCTAAGTAGCATCCCATATGTATTACGTATGTCAACTACCTAGATATCAATATAATATTGGATCCTAGGATCAGATGCTAGCTGCATGTGTATATGAGTCAATTCTCCTATTACACTCACTTCTATTTTATCTAACTATGTCACCTTCTTTAGGGATTTAGCAGGATGCAGTCCTAAAGCATTGCATATAGACAAGGGCATGACATTTGTAGATGCACCTAAATCCACTAAATAGTTGTGTAAATTCTTTCCAAACATCTTTATGGTGAGGAGAAAGGGTGGTGACTCACTCTTATCTCGATATAAGGTCATGTGAGAGGTTTCTGCAGCTTGAACAGTAGTTGGCATTTTAGGCTTGACAGTGTTATCTTTGACAGCATGATCTTTACTACTAGGCTGGCCTAGAGAATGAATATCCTCTTTAGGAGTAGGATCATCTACTGATTTCATGAAAGCTTTCTTAATTGCAGGAGTTTTCAACAATTCTGATAGAGACAGGCTGATCTTTACCTTCTTCATTTCATCTACCAGATCTGTGACAAGTTTATCAGACTCATGAGGTATGCCAACAGTCTTTGACACTGTATTCTGAGGTGATAGGTATTGTCCATTTACCTTGGGAAATCCTGGATTATTGTTAGCTTTGGGATCAGGAGGTGTGTTAAAATTATTCAGAGGCAAGGAGCTAGTTAATAGACCAGTAGGTCTATTAGAGATACTTCTCATATTGTAATTATGCTTACTAGGATATTGCTGCTAGTATGCATGCACCTCTTCATGTTTAGTGGAACGCTCATTCTCATCCTCAAAGGGGAAGACATAGTTTGACTCAAAAGCCATGGCAGATTCTTCACATGCTTGTGAACAATGCTGGTGGGAAGACACAGTCTGCTGATGATGATGATCAATATAGCTCTCCAATACGAATGCAAAGTCATATCCACAAGGGACGAGTTCATTTCCCTCTACCTGAGGTGGATTTCCAGAAGTATTAGATACCTCTGTCTAGAAAATGCTAGTAGCAATTTGAAATTGTGGACAATCTAGCTCTGCATGAGCATTTGTATTGTGTATTCTGCACCAATTAGTGAGGACTACCTCAGCAAGATTGACTCTAGTAGTCTATTTGGGTTCACCAGGTGGCTGATTATCTAAGGGTGATGGTAATGAGCCATTATTTGGCCTGGAGTTCCATACTCTAGGCTGTCTCTGAGGATTATTGCTATTTCCACCACTATTGTTGAAATTATTGTTATTGTATCCTCTGTCAGGATAAATTGGTCTGTCATTGGGATAACTTCTATTCTTATTAGATCGGGAATAGAAATTCTGGTTTCTCAGATGTGTAACCTCTGTAGTGAGTTCTCTTAGTTGAGCAGAGATTTTTGTGATTTCTTCCTTCTCCTCTTGAGCTTTGGCTACTGCATTTTCAGTTTGAGGCTTGAAGAAAGAGGATCCATGATTATTGTTAGATAGATCAGCACCCTGAGGTGTCTGAGTTTGTGCAGGATATTGTGGCGTCTGGCCATTCCCATTAGGAGGTGGCATGATACTTAATGGAGGTACTTGCAAGGGTGCAGGCATGACTGCTAGAGGTATCATAGCTCCATTATGATATTGTTGTGCCAGATATTGCTGAGATGGATATGCAGGATATGGTGGAGGATAAGTTAGATACATGCCAGGCAATGTAGGGAATGCTATGTTTGGTGTTGGAGCAGGGACTAACTGTTGATTCACCTTGATAGCTTCTTGAAAAGCTCCTGTCAAGGTAGTGATTTCAGGGTGTGTCCTCCTGATGAACATAGATGTCAATGGATCTAGAGCTGAGTAATAGATACTCCTAGCAGCAGCATCTGTTACTACATATGGGGCAACTAACTTGGATAGCATTTTCTGGAACCTAGCATTGAAATTTGCAATAGGTTCTCATTCAAACCACTTGATAGTGGCAAATAAGTGATAACTCATTGAAGGATCAATTGGTATTTTGAACCTATTAGTAAAAGCTTTCTCTAGGATAGCCCATGAACCAACAGAATTCTGACCAAGACTAATAAACCAATTATAAGCCTCTTCCCCTAAAGAAAAAGGAAATAATCTACATACAACATCTTGATGTTCTATTCTGGTCCTATAGCAAGCTTCTTTAAATGTCCTAATATGATCATTAGCACCCTGATAAGGATGATATTTTGGACAAAGCTTGTCTAGATTCTTTGGCAACTCATGATATGCATTGAAGGTCAAAGGTGACTCTGTTGCAAAGAAAGACATTGCAACCGGAGGAGGTTGAGCCTGCGGTACAGTTGGTTGAGGTTGGACCTGATGTCTCACAGATATTCCAGAAGGTATTTGCAAACCAACAGGAGTTACAGGAGGAGGTTCTGGTGAAGCTCCTAATGCACTAGATCCTAGAGTGTGATGGATGTCCACAGTTCGAGGTCTGAACCCTCTAACAGGTAGTTCTTCAAAGATTCCACTAGATCTAGACTTGGTATTTATCCTGTGAGCTAGAATTTCTCAATTTTAAGGCAACTTGGTGGGAACTTTGCAAATATCAGTTGAAATTCACCGGCTGAGGTGATATTTATGATCGGATGACTGATCTGACTAGATATTTACAAAATATTTGCAAAGATAGTGCAAATATGAGGGGATATTTGGGGTAGGATGACTCTTACCACAAGATATCAGACTTCTAAGGCAATACTTTTCAAAGATTGAACAGATTTACTTAACATTGGCCGATATTTGTGAATTCATGATGATCTACTGTAAAGCTTGCAATATTTACAGTTGATCTAGAAATCTTTACACAGAATGAGCATCTACAAGCTTGCTACAATAAATACTTAAGCAATATTTGGAATTTACAGATGTATTTGGGGTTACCTTACTCTTTGCATCATCAAACCTGAAAATAATGATGATGAGCATCCTCTTTCAGACAAAAGCCCTCCTTCTAGCGCCAATTTATGTTGGTCATGATGTTAGTCATAAACAAGCATAGAATAAAAGTACACATTAACCTTTATTCATCTTGAAAGATATTATGAATTTAGAGAATTCATGATCCCAAGTCTCCAGTGATTAGATCTTAATCGTCTGATGTTACTCAGAGGTTGATGTGTGTTGCTGTTTCCATTTTGGGGCCTTACGTTGAGTTCATCATCATGACACTATTTCTGTAAAGATTCTTCACAGAGAGGTCATTTTATACAGTTGTTTGATCCAATGATATAGTTATACTCAAATATTTGCATGATATTTATCAATTATACATGCTTGAGCTTCAAATATGCTAAATATTTGCAATTATCTACGAGATGTCCACATATTTGTATTATTTGCTTGAGATTATCAATTGTTTGCAATTATGATGGTGAAATGCTCTGAAATTTAAAGAAAATTGAAAGAAATGCTTCAAATTAATGTTGAACCTTTAGCCATTGAACCACATATACATTAGATATAGTCATGAAGAGAAGAAAACCAAACCATATGTTCACCAGGACATTCCACAGCTAGATACAGTTGATGCTAACTTCAAAGGAATTTGTATGAAAACAACATATGTAAGTAGACATGCACTCCAAGGGATACAGCAAATCACAGCATATATCCAGAATCCACACGCTGATTACTCAAGATTTACTATGAATTGTAATCAACATAGTCTTCTCATTCATTAAGTATGCAAGGATATAAATGTATACAAAAAGCTTTGAAACGAGCCCTGAGTATTTCAGTAGACGGATTTCAATTAAGTTTCGAATGTTTGAAATGAGGCATTCCTACACCTTTTATAGAACAGGGTGAGGAATCCCTTACAAAAGATCTACGATCTTGATTTATCTATGAATATCTACGGTCAGTATCTCCTTTCACTACGTCAACTTTATCAAAATGGCACAAGTTGCCAGCTGGCAACTATCTAAAATACTTATTTTACTAAGTATTAGATGCTGATATTTACTTTATGATGTATCCTCATCATGCTCCCTGTCCTCATCATCACCCTCACTGCTCTCACTCTGTTCATCATCATGATGATGGTCTTTTTTGATATGGACCTGCATAGCTGTCCTGATATTCTCATATAGTTGTACTATTCTCTCTATTTCCCCACCATCCTGAGTTTTTGTTTTGATGGTGGCGTGCTTATGTATTTGGTATTTGCCTTGGAGATTTTCTAATTTACTTCTCCTGCTGTTGGATGTCTCATGATAATTTTCCATCTTGACCCTGAGCCTCATAATTTTGTCCATGGTTTCCTCTATTAGATTGTTTAGGGGATCATCAGCTACCTGTTGGAAGTTACTATGTATAGCTTTTATTGCAAAGTCCTCATCTTGATTCTCTATCTTCCCTTCCACCTTCCCTTCCAGCACTTCTAACAGTTTAGCTTCATGTGCCATCATATCATGTAGCTTTATGCTGATGTCTCTTAATTTAGTGTTGCATCTTTTAAGTACCTCACACTCAAATTTGGTATCCTTATGCCATATGTCCATCAATAGTGCATTATTTTTATTTAGCACTTGATTGCTTATTAGAACCTGAGGGTCAATTCTCCTTATTTCTTCCAAAGTGACCAAAATTTTCTCCAACTGGAAAGACCTTTTCCCAATCTCCATCTGCAATCTGTCAACTTTTCTCCTGGAGACACTTAAAGAATTCCATCTTTTTAAAGAAGCTTTTACCACTTCCTCTGCTTCATCAAATGTGGATAACATCCACTTTCTCATTATAGATGACTCATGCTTCATGAGATCTATTTTATTTACTTCTTCCTGAGAAATAGCAGTCAATGGGACTACAAGATCAGTTGACGTATCATCATGGTTAATTAACCCTTTTATGTATGCATGCAGCTGAGCAATGTGCTCTTTATGCTGCTTATTCTTCTCTTTCTCTTTCTTAATTCTTTTAGTTAAGGAATCAATGATATCCTTACCCTCCTGACCCTTCTGGTCTTCATTTGCAAGTCCTAAGTCAACTGTATTAATCTAAAATTCTTCCAGAGTAATTTTACCTATTTCTTTATCTACAGTAGGAATTGCAACCTGTGTAGTCCTTCTTCCAGTTGTTGGATCTCTCTTAATGGCTGAAGTCATTCTAGCCTTCCTCTTTGGTTTTATTAGATTTTCAGAAAACAAGGTGGATACATCAAATTCTTGAATCTCAAAACCAACCTATGTGTTGACTTCCTTCTCCAACCACCGAGGTACCTAATCATATTTCTCTACATCATCATGATGTTCACCTTGATCTCCTGCATCCGTCAACATATGTGATGGAGAAGGTGATTTTCTTGTTTCTTCTTCATGATGCTCACGTTGAAGGTGATCCTGTGGTATATCCTCTTACAGAGGAATTTCCTTTTCTAAAGGAGCATCATCCTAAGGTGGAGGATCTTGAGATGCGTCGATATGATGATCACGATGATCATGATCCCTCTCTTTCATTACTTCATCCACCTTTGACTTTTTCTCCTGTTGAGGCATATTAATAGCAGTGGATACTGTGGAATCCTCCTTAGGTGCTGGTGTTTGTTCTAAAGCCACTATTCATTTTGCACCTGCACTACTTACTTCTTGAACTTTAGAAGCAGGATCTTCTAATACATCCTTGTCATCAGCTTTCTTTTCCTAAACTTCTACTATAACAAGCTTAACTGATGTATCCTGTTGGCGTATTTCTGAAGCATGGCCTTCTGGTTCTGCCATCTTCACTCCTATATTTTCTCCTTTATCAAGTGCATATGTTGGATGTTCAGGACTTACATCCTGTCTATATGTCAAATCCACTACTGTAGGACTTGTCACCTGTGCAACTAATCTGTCTAGCCCTGTTTCTTGAGCTATCTTCTCTGGACTCTTTTCTACTTCAGCTTCCACTTGCTTCATCTCCTCCAATATTGTTTGAACTAATGGAGTCCCATGAGGAGTCATGTGAGTACCTACAGCAAGGGTTTCCATCTTCTGTGAAGTTACTTCCTTCACAACCTCATCATTAGATAGATTAATTGTTTCATCTAGTGAGATATGACCTCCTTGAGAGGTTTCTTTCATCTGCTCTTCCGCTTGTTCAGTCTTGAACTTCACGATGGTAGGAAGCAGAACATTGTGTTGAAATTCCCTATGTAAAACTTCACTACCTGCCCCTCTCAACATTACAGGGGATTGCCTTATCTCACCCCTCATGGAGGTTCTTGGTTTCTTAGGTGTGGTAGCTACCACCACCTGTGGGGCTTTTCTTTTCCTTTTGAACAGTAAAGGGGCCTCCTCTTCTTCAGACTCTTCCTCCATAAGACTATCTTCTTCTACTAGTTTTCGTGAGGACTGACCCTCTTCTCGGGTCTCAGTAACTATTGTTCTTGCTGTTTGATGTTTCTTGGACTTTTGTTTACTTTTCCATGGAGGTGATGCTGATCTTGATCCTAATCCTGATTCTGCTTCAGCCTAAGCTGGAAACACTACCTTTTCAATAATCACCCCCTTGGGTTCTTTATCAATTTTCTTACCCCTGGGGGGTCTCTTACTTTGTTGTTGTTGTGGAGGAAGCCTCTCTCCTTTTGATTTCCTCTTTTCAGTTATGAAATCATCACATTCCTCATCAGGAATATCCTATCCTTTCTTTTTATTATCCACAGTAATGGCAACACCCTTCTTTTTCAATGCCTCAATTTGTTCATGAACCCAAGCTTGGGTTAGCTGTAAGGTCCTGGCAATGAAAGGATCCAAAGATATATCCTCCTATATGGTCAGGTCAGGTGTAGATATTGTATCATTATATATCTTCTTTTCTTCATACTCATTTGCCATTAACCTGCCATTATCCTTTTTCAACTGTGAAGGAATGGGGATGCAGTCAAAGGTTTTGATTTAATTCAATGTCAACCTTTGGTATCTTCTTCTTCTGGCTTCTGCTTCATCCTCACAATCTACCCAGAAGTCCTCTAGGTGCCTCTAATGAATAGGTCTTCCTATTATTTTCTGTATCCTCCCATAAGGATCATATGGCCTTATCAGTGGGAATGGCTGCAATTGCATTTTGTTCAAACTGACCATCACCTTCTTAATACTTTCTGAATCTGGGGCACATGTACCAGCCAATGGTTACTGGAAACAAAATTTGTGGAATTTTCTAAGCATCCTTGTATGTTTTCAGCATTATGGAGCTCTGCCTTATGAATTCCATTAATACCACTGCGTCAGTGGGGTATCTTGGCAGCATGAGGGGATGTCCTTCAAAACCCTCAATTCTCATATAAGAAAATGTGGCAAATTGATTATACCAGGCTCCATGCCTGTAGATTATTTCTTGAGCCTCCATGCTCAATCTTTTTGTCCTGTCCTCCTCCATGGTTCTCACCAGATGCATAGAGAATGCATCATTTACCAATTTGTAATCCTGGAGGTAATTAACTCTTTGCAACTGGGGATGATGATCCCATATGTGCATAGTATTGATTGTGCCTATAACCTTTCCATCTGTAACTAGTGCATCAAATGTGCCTTTGTAAGCACAGGAGTAAACAATGTATGATGTCATATAAAAGGAACAATTTGAACCTCCCAAGTTAATGAGCTACTCATGTAGAGCATCACTTATCGACTGGCCCCATAGTGGCTTGGTGTTTGCATATATGCACATCATGATTACACCGTACATCCAATCTTTAAAACTACCAGCATTACGTTGGCCTATCACCCTGCTAAGCAATGCAATCATGTATTGATATTCTTCATCAAAGTCATATTTATACAAGTGCACCGGAAGTTTGGCAACTGCAGGATATGTGTTGTTCTTAGCCCTCCACTGATACATTGTCTTTCTTGCTTTCTTCTTATTGTTTTCATATTTGATCTCAGATTTCTTCGAATCTATGCTATTAACCTTCCTACCCAATGGTAATCCAAATGTCTTGGAAAGACCCTTGATGGACAGGTCTACATATATTCTTTCATGCTTTACCACTTTTCTTGTTTTTGGATTGTAATTCCGGGCACACTCAATCACCAGCTCTAGAGACTCCATGGAGTACAGAAAACTAGCCACATTCCACATTCCTAACATGAATACTGCATCCAACAGGGTGCTTCTGTTCTTCTCATCATTCATCTTGGCAGACCCCCTCCAAATCAGTACTTCCGTGATGTGTATCTTTTATGGCACCATATTTGAACAGGATTCCTCTAGGAGATGCAAACATGGGCTTGCTAAATTCAGCCTCACACTTAGCTAACCTCTTGTCAGCCATGGATAACTGCAATTAACAGGATTTGTCTTACAATGATGTTCACAAGCATGCACATAACATTTTATCTTCACTAACATCATGCATACTATACTTATTCAATATTTTCTTATCATGGGATGCATAAACTGGAACCTACAACATCGTACCTGACTATGCAAGAAGCAACAGGATGAGGGTTTCAATAACTTAGCTGATTATGTAGATCCCCTTGATTATACCAGTGGTTTTCTAAGAATGCTCTTAATTCAGGTGATAATCTCGCACTTCTTCCTACCTGTAAGCTCTATTCGTACAAGTATCGCCTGTATGAGGGTTTGGAAGCTAGTGCTCTATAAAAATGATTTTATCACAAAGTAAGTGTGAAATGACAAGTGAATTTACCTTTTAACCTTGCAATTAGGGCAAAATTAGGGCAAAGCCTAATGGATTAGATTCTATTCATTGATTTTTCATGAAAACTCAGGATTTTGCCAGGTGTGTCATCGCAATGTGTGGTCGACGAGAACTACCTACCACCTCTGTGCACATTAAATGTCAATGGCAGCAATGGGAGTGGGGTGATATCCATATGACAGGATATATTTGAAAATATGATAGTGTTCGGATATCAGGTGATATTTTCAAATATCACCCTGATAGTAATGTGATCATCCTCTTTGAGAGGAAAAATGATCTTGACAAGATCAAGCGATGAATGCACCCTTGGGTCATACTTTATATGTCAGGAGGATATTTCAACATATTGGGTGATATTTGAAAAAAATGATGATGACCGGATAAATTATACGTCTCTCTTTCAGAATATCAAGCTGACATCATTCAGATTTTGCTCATTATATTGCTAAGGCATCGTGATGTCATCGTCATGTTATGGGAGCAGGACCATGCTTAGGAAATATACCCCCGAGAGGTAAAAATGATGATTACCTCATCGTCCTGTTTGTTTCTTTATTTATCAGACTTGAATGACATCATCAGGATAATGGCTTAAGGGGATATTTCACGGCAGGATGATATTGAGAAATATTGGGTTACATTAAGAAATATGACTCTTGCGAAATACATAAGGCTGCTGACGGTTAAAGGTCACTATCACCTAAAATTGACGTCTAGACATTCGGACCGCATGATTTATCGGGTGATAAATTAGATCAGGATGACCTTATGTAATATGACTAATGTTATGAAATATGATCCTCCCCCTGTGAATATCAAGTTTGACTCCAACTTTGATCATTCATAACTTTCACATCCTAATGAATATCAGGGTGATGTAAAAGGAAAACCTGCATGAAATTTGATGTTCTTTCTAAATACGAGGTTATTGGAATGAAATATGAAATTTGATGTTCTTTCTAAATACAAGGTTATTGGAATGAAATATGAAATTTGACAAACTGACCTCATGATGATGACTTACTTAGCCTCTCCATGCATGATGATCTGCATGACTTACTTTTACCAAACTGCCAGGAAGCACAAAACAAGCCAAGCCAAAAAGTTGGGTCCCTATTTTGTCAAGTCAAAATGGGGCGTGTTGTGTAACCACACAGCACCACCTTAGTCATTGAAGAGGTCCACTCAATAAAGACAACAACTAAATAGTTATACTCCTCTTTATTGGAGATGTATTTTTTCTTTCATTTCTAACATTGATGAGCCTAGGACTATAAAGAAGGCTATGGGTATGAATGATGCAAATTCCTAGAAAGTGGCCATGGAAGAAGAGATGGGTGCATTAAAGAAAAATGATATATGGGATCTAGTACCTTTTCCTAATGGACATAAACCCATTGGATGCAAATGGGTGTTCAATAATAAAATTGGTTTAGATGGAAGTGTTGAGAAGTACAAGGTGAGATAGACTGCAAAATGG
Organism: Cunninghamia lanceolata; assembly: GCA_027924645.1. Taxonomy (NCBI): domain Eukaryota; kingdom Viridiplantae; phylum Streptophyta; class Pinopsida; order Cupressales; family Cupressaceae; genus Cunninghamia; species Cunninghamia lanceolata. Next base: position 2,091,845 of record BSBN01000802.1, on the reverse strand, counting down.
TATTCCCAAGTTGATGGAATTTGGAAGAAGAGATGGGTGCATTAAATAAAAATGATACATGGGATCTATTACCTTTTCCTAATGGACATAAACCCATTGGATGCAAATGGGTGTTCAATAATAAAATTGGTTTAGATGGAAGTGTTGAGAAGTACAAGATGAGATAGACCGCAAAATGTTATTCCTAAGTTGATGGAATTGATTATGGTGAGATTTTTTCTCTAGTTACTAAGCCAACATCCATTCAATTTTTATTATCACTTGCTACCACATATGATCTTGAGGTTGAGAAAATGGATGTGAAGAAAACTTTCCTTCATGGTGATTTGGAGGAAGAGTCTATTTATCTGACATAGATAGAGCACTACATTGAGAAAGGTAAAGAACATTTGGTTTGTAAGTTGAATAAATCTTTGTATGGTCTTATGAAATCTCCAAGGATGTGGTACCAAAATTTTGACTCTTTTGTGTTAAGTTTGGGATTTCTGAGATATAAATTATGTCATTGCATTTACTATAAGATTGATGGTGATCACATTCTAATTATTTCATTGTATGTTGATGATATGTTATTTTTTCGGTAATGGGAAGAGTTTGATTTGTGAATTGAAGCCTCAACTTTCAGCATAATTTGAGATGAAATACTTAGGGGCATCTAGGTACATATTGGGGATGGAGATCAAAGGATATATAGTGAACAAATAAATATAGTTAGGCCAAAGCAAGTATGTAAACTCAATGTTGGAGAGGTTCAACACGTCATCTTGCAGGCCATTGTGTGTTCTTGTTACAATGGGAACAAAATTATTAGTTGAGGATTGGCCAAAGTCTCCTAGTGAGACGAAGGATATGAGTATAGTACCTTATGCTAGTGTTGTTGGAATTTTGATGTATGCCATGGTTTATACAAGACCCGATATTTCCTAAGTAGTGGGAGTCCTTAGTCATTTTATGCCTAATCCTAGATGGGCCATTGGGATGCAATGAAGAGGGTTTTTATATATTTGTGGGGTACCAAGTATTCCATTTGTTGTTATGTTTATTCTATAGGGACTCAAAATTCAATGTATATTCATGGATATGTAGATTTTAATTAGGCTAGTGATATTGATAGTAGGAGATCCACTAGTGGATATGTTTTAACTATGTTTGGTGGTGCAATTAGTTGGATGAGTAAGAAACAAGATATGGTCATTTTTCCAATATAGAAGTTGATTAAACCAAATCTACTCATTATTGTAAGGAAGCCATCTAGCTTAAGAGATTATGTTCAAATGTTGGGCTAGATGCAAGAGCTATTATGGTTCATTATGATAGTCAGAGTGACATATGTCTAGCAAAGAACTCAAGCTTTCATGAAAGGACAAAGCACATTGATGTCTAGTACTATTTTGTTTGTGATATGGTAGAGGATGGAAGGGTTATGTTATATAAGGTTGATACTTTGATGGATATTGCAAATTCATTGAAATATCCAGTGAGCATAGACAAGTTTAGGTGCTATAGTCATTCTATGGGCCTCTCAACCCCTAGAAATTAGTTTTTAGAGTTGTTAAACTTCCCCTATTCTCCCACTTTTACAAGTGGGAGAATTTTAGGAAATGTGTCTCCACCTTGCACCTAACATGTTAAGATTACAATCAGTGTGATTTTAGGTTGAAAAATAGAAAAACACAATTTCTAGGCTATAGAGTTATCTTTTGGCCAAAATAAAATTTTTGGGTCGTTTAGGACCAATTCCCAAGTTCTTGTCATGTGGAGGTGTTTGAGCTTTACAATTTTAAAAAATAGGCCCAATTGGCCTTCTAGATCAAAATTTATGGCCTTTGAAAGTTGGGCCTCCTACATTGGAAATGTAAAAACATCAACACAAAAAAGAGTTGTAAAGGTGAGTTACACATTCTAACCAACATGTCATGAGGTATATTTGGATGGGGATAAGGAATCCAAAATAGAATTCACAATTCTTTGAGTGGATTATAATGAGGTTATGACAAGTGCAAGGAATATGCTATTTTTAGCCCATTGACTCATCTTGGAATTTGAGTGTTATTTTTGTAACCAAGAATTTGGGTACCACTATTTTGGGTGGTTTTATATCATGTTTTTCTAATTATTATTTTATGGTTTCATGTATCATATCTCATATTTATTGGGTGCTTGAGATGGAGGTTTGATACTAAGTTTTTTAAGTATTGTTATGTTGTCAGAATTCCTCTAGATCTTTCATTGGTGATACTCATGTGAAGGCTTGTTTTACAAGTGTATTGTAATTGTTTCATTTACTAAATAATACATTAAGACAATTTAGAGTGTGGGGTTTTTATCCTGAAAGGGTTTTCCCCATGTACATCTATGTTATGGTATATGTTAGAAAGACAGTTGTTGCACCAAAAGATCAACATGTTAATGCCCGATACAACCGCCAAAGTTAAGGAATCTATGAGAGGTGGTTAATCTTTCTCATGATCCTAAGATTTGTACTGCACAACACAAGGAGACCAAGGGTGCACACCTTGGAACAACCCCCCAGCGCAAGCAAGGGGTTCAAACCTGTGACCCAGGATCTGATAACAATTGTTAGAAAGACAGCTACCGTTGCACCAAAAGATCGACCTGTTAATGCCTGATACAACCACCAAAGTTAATGAATCCATGAGAGGCGGTTAAGCCTTGTCCTAAACCCAAGCATTGTGTTTCATAACACAAGGAGACCAAGGGCGCACACCTTGCAACAGTATATTGTATATTTCATGTCTATATGTGTTTCTACTTTTTATAAATTTTCAAAAGATTAAAATTTGTACAACACTCTCCTTAGAAGTTTAGTGTAGGAATCATTTCCATGTACCTTGATTCCTTTTAGATAACACATTTTGACAAAAATATTCTTCTCATGTTGAACTATTCAAGTATTGTTATGTTGTTAGAATTTCTCTAGATCTTTCGTTACTAATACTCATGTGAAGGCTTGTATTACAACTTTATTGCAACTGTTTCATTTACTGAATAATACATTAAGATAATTTAAAGTGTGGGGTTTTTATCCTGAAAGGGTTTTCCCCATGTACACCTATGTTATGGTATATTGTTTATTTCATGTTTATATGTGTTTCTACTTTCTATAATTTTTATAAAGATTCAAATTTGTACAACACTCTCCTTAGAATTTTAGTGTAGGAATCATTTCCATGTACCTTGCTTCATTTTAGGTAAGACATTTTGACAATTTAATATTCTTCTAGTGTTGAACAAGTAAGTATGCAAGAAAAGGGTGAGTTCTTATTGATGAAAAGAAATCTTTTGAAAATTGCAAATGATTAGAATTAACTAGTGTAAAGGAAACTTTTTCTCAGCAATATATGAAAATCTAGAGATAAATTTAGTAAAGTAATCATTGATAGTGTTAGTAGTAATAATTTAGATTCAAGTGAAATAATAGAAAAGTTCCATTTAGGAAGGATAGAACGTCCAAATCCTTATAGAGTATCTTGGTTACAAAAGGACCATAAAATTTTAGTTAGTGAACAATGTTTTATAAAATTTAAGGTTATAGTTTATGAAGATGATTTTTTATGTGATATCATGCCCATGGATGTTTGTCATATTTTGTTGGGTAGAGTATAGAAATTTGACAAAAAAGTTATACATAATGGTAGATAGAACCTTATAGGTTGGTGAATGATCGAGTGGAACATATATTTTTACCCTTGAAATAGGAAGGTGAAAGTGTGAGGCCCACCCTTGTGTGACATATTTATTTACACTATTCAGATTTGATTGTGTTTGCATACATTTGGATTTGGATATTGTCTATGGACCTATGATCCTTTGTAGACTTTATTATTTATTGATGTTGGGTTGGAATAGTTAATTTAATTACATGTGATGATGTGGATTTAATTAGAAGATAATTCAATTAGAAATTATTGATACACATTATGGTGAGTAGATTGAATTTGGATAAGAAAGTGATTTTTAATTATTTTCATAGTCATTATAAATGAATTCATTAATCTTGTAGGTTTTTAGAAAATCTATGTTAAAGGATTGAAATGATAGACATGTGATGTTAATGTGAAATGAGATGGAATTGAATTGGATTAGTGACATGTGTCTTGACAAATAGAATTTATTATCCTTTAAAGAGTGAACATTTGTATGTTATGTTACTGTGTTATATATATATATATTGAAGGGTGTAATTGAGTGTGCAAGTTATTTCCATAGCCAATGGAAATACGGAGGTCAATCAAGGTACCCCTATGAATTAACCCCTTGACACCAAACCTAGTCCCTATGGTGGACTAAGGTCTGTCTTTGATTTTTGAATGTTGAAATGTGTTTAGTATTATGTAAATTTTAATTGTGTAAGTGTGTTAAGGATGTTTAGGTTGGGTTGGATGATGTGTTGTCATCCTTGGTGTCCAATTTTGGATTTGTAAATTGAGGACTTTTTAAAAGGTGTTAAATGGTCTATTTCTTGGTTATTTTATTGTTTTTAAGGCCCTAAGCCAAGTACCTATGGAATAGGTACTTGTTGGGCTACTAATCTTTGGTCTTTACCAAGATTTTACCCTTCTAATGTGCCTTGGGAAGGGAGTGACGAAAATTTGGTTTGGGGAAGAGGGATGCTTGACTTGTCTCCATCCCATTCCCATTCCCCAAGGTTCATGTATGGGCTTGGGTTGATCTCAAGGCTTCACACATGTGTGAGCACACCCGGTAAGCTTTTCATGGGAAGAGTTTCCAAGTACATCCAACTCCCCAATCTCTCACACATGTGAGAGCATTTGTGGAGAGATGTTCTCTTGGGAGTGAATGAGAAGGTGACAAGTGTCACCTCCCCATTGAAATATTTTGAATTTTAAATCCCTATTTATCCTCCTCTTGAGGGGGAAGGAAGGGATTTTTAGTTCTTTTTATTTTTGGTCTCTCGTGGAAGATAAGAAAGAAGGCTTCAAGATAAACTTGGGAAAGATCTTGGAGTTGAGACTCTTGGAAGGGCTTTAACATCTCTTCAACAAGTCTTTTGGTAGTTTGAGAGGTAGGCTCTCAAGATTCCTAAAAAGATATGTATGTTGTAATTCTCCTTATGATATTGAAAAGCATATAAATGTTTGGTGTATGTTCCATCTCTTGGATTTATTGCTTATATGTATTGTGGGTAAGGGTTATGAAAGGTATTGATCCCTCCATGTGTGAGAGCATACTTTTTTTTGGGTTGAGAGAGATGAGAACCTCCTCAGATAAATTCTACTACTTGAGAGGAGTTTGTGGGAAAGAGTGCCTTGATTCTTGGAGATTTTGAGTATTGTGAAGTTTATGGACAAGAGTGCCTTGATTCTTGGAGATTTGGAGTATTGTGAAGTTTATAGCAAGAGGCTATGGAGTTTTTGTTTCAGTAATTTGGAAGAAGATTTGGTGCAATGTTATTGGTATATTTTAACTTTCCCCTTGTAGGAGACATTCCACTCTACTCCCTAATTTTTAATGATTGTTCATGGATTCTTGTGTGTTGTGAGTCTCCTTGGGTTGGGAGTGTGTCTTCTTTGAATGTTTGGTATGTGTTATATGTGTGTGTAAACTTGGGGTTACCATGAAGGCCTCCTAGCTCGAGGGTGGCTTGTGAGCAAGGCTATGGTTGGGTGGTGAGTACATCCATTAGCTTGGTTGTGGTTCTTCTATTTTGCAAGTTTTAAAGATGGAAAATGTGAAGAAGAGATCTCATTTACTTAGTGTGTAATATTCCCTCACCTAATGAGGAAGACATTTGTGTAATAGAGGATTGTGTTGTACCCTTTCAAATCTTGAAAAGTCTTCATTGTTATGGTTCAATACATAGAGTTACATTGTTGGAAAAAGATTGTATTCCTCTCTTTATGTGAGTAATAATGTTAATCATTTAGTTATGTATTTGAGTCCATTGAGAGTAAAGGAAAAGTTTATACATGAATTGTTTGTATTTAATAAAGAAGTTGTGTTAAAGAGATATTTCTCACTTCTTATAAAGTTGAAAATATGGATTTTATTTAATTATTTATTAACTCAAATAATGGAGTTTATTATCTTACTAGTATTATCCTTCTCCTTTTGTCAAGTGAATCAAGACATGTTTAAATAAGTACATTTGCATGTGAGTATAATGAGATAGGAAATAAATGCATTTGCCCTCTTTATGTAAAAGTAAATATTCTTATCTAAGATGTTTGGACCTTCTCCATTTTAAATTTTTTCTATTTGAAATAATTACTCTTTCTGTTTGAAAAGTAGAGAAAATTGTAATTCTTTTATATAAATTTAGATTTCTCCAATGGGTTGTTTTTTAAAAGAAAAATATATTTATGCTTTTAAGCATGTTTTTGAAAGTTTTGTTTTATATTTAAATATTTGTTCATACCTTATATATATAAATATATATAACTATGTATTTTAAAAAAACCAAAGAGCATTCTTAAATAAATAGAGAGATATAGAGTTAGTATTATAATCATCTTCAAAGCAAAATTTGTTAAACAAGAAAAATAGAACTATTTCTCTTAAGTTAAAATAGAGACGACCTTGAAAATAAATAGAAGAAAAATAAATATTTTTAAATTAGAATATAATGGGAAAAATGAGAGATTTAGAAAACATTTTTGAAATAAGAACAAATGTTGTTAGAACACTCATCAATTATTTAGCAACAAAACCTCCTTTTCTCCTCCCCTTCATTCCCTCCAAATCTACAAAAGAAAAATGACTGAAATGAGGGTTAGTGATACTTTTATAATTTGTATTTAGGGTTTCTAGGTTTCCCTAATGAGTTAGCATTTTAATCTGGTTTTAGAAGTAATTAATTTCACTTAGGGAATATTAATCCTATTCTAGTTAGTTCTATAGTTCAGATTTAAATTATTTTTTTAGAGATTTAATTGATTTAGTCATTAGTGAATTAATTGAAGTGATTAGATTATTTTGTTGTCAAATGATTTAAATTTAAATTCATTTTTTATTAGCTTACAATGATTAATTATTTTTCCCAGTATCAAAATAGATTATGCATTGCCTTGTTCGAAAAGAATCAGTTTTCCATGATTATTTAAATGTCATTTTTAGCCAAATTTTCATATGCAAATAAACTCATTAAATTTAATTGAATATTGTTTTCATTTTAATGGTCCATTTGACATATTTTATTTACTCTACAATTGTCGTAGTATTTAAATCATCTTTAGAGTATTTAAATATTAGTTAAATTTATTCCTTTTCGCTTTAGCCATTTAATGGCTTTGGAAATGTTTTAATTTTCTTCTAGCATTATATTTTAATCATATTCCAATTGTAATAGTTGAAGAGGTTATTTGTAAGGTTACATTATCACATTTTAAATTTATTATTATTTTAATTAGATTAGGTGTTAGCTCCTGCCTTTAGGGTGAGATCATTTCTGGAACATCTAGGAACCTTAGGGGAATTTCACCTCAAAAAGGGTCTCCCCTCATGGTGTCGCAAGATGCATCACCAGACCCTAGTTAGGTTAACCTCCATACCATAGGGTGTATGAAATAAGTTTCATACACCCCTCTTCTCATTTCCCCTTCCCCGCCTTGTGTGGCATGCTAAACATACATTGCACATGTAATGACATTGTGTGCACATATTAAACAAGTGTGTGTGTAAAATAGTGTGAGTTAGGATTTGTTTTATAAAATTTCTGTTTGTTTGATTTTCTTGTCTCTGTATAAAATATGGGCATGATAGAAAGGATGAGTAGTATTGCAAGAGTATTGTTGGTAACTAATAAGAAAATTTTGAAAGATCTTAAGAAGCAGAAGACTTTTGTCAATGTTATTCCTAAGTTTATGTAGATATAAAATATTGAAAAGGTAGACAACTAAAGACATCTAAATATTTCTAAGTTCTTGGAAGAATGTAGTAACATTATTTTTGATAACCTACTAGAAGGTGTTGATGGTTGTTTTGGCACATCAACTCAAGTAGAATGAATGTCACTCTAATTCTCCTGAAAGGTAACCTAATGATTTTTAGTTTACCCTAAGGCCCCTATTTCGCTAGGTCAGAACAGTGTTGGAACAACAGAGTGGACAATGTAAGTGTTTGTTCAAGGGGCTTGTGTTGGTAACATCAGTCTAGATTACTAAACAACCTCTGATAGATAGATATTCAATCAAGCACAAATGTTAATCTACTTCTATACTATGTAAAGAAAAGGAAAAAAAGGGTTAAGGTTTAGAAAGAAAGAAAATGTAAAATGATTCAAACAATTTTTACCCCTGACTTTTCACTTCATATAACAAATATTAGTGAGATCAAATTGAACAAGCAATGGATGGCCAGTATTTCACACAATCATGAACATTGAATTTGCAAGATTCTAAGGAGAATAAGACAAAGAATAAGAAATTAAAAACACCATATTACGTGTGCAAAATTTAAAACTTTATTCAACCACCAAACCTATGATATAAGAGTTAAGCCCAAAATTCACCAACATATGCTATATGAAAGGAAAAGAAACACAAGTACATTACCACCATAGGAAAGAAACACATGAATAGGTCCCAAAGTTGTCTTCTCATTAACCAGCAAAATGCTGACAGATTACAAAAGAGCAGTATTCACACACCCTATATGCATATCAAGTATGCCACTTACATGCCATCCAAAATACAAGTACAGCTTGTGCTTGATGTAACATCCTGCCATGCAACCCTAAAGGGTAAGGGCCCAAAAGAGGACAAGATAATTTTTTTGACATAAAAAAGATAACATACACATGATACGGTTGCCAATATGATAAGTCGATAATATTCATGGCCAAGTATGGCCTAATGAATAACCCAAAGGAGAGGACTAAATCACCCTCCTTACAAACATTACAGAAACTAGATTAATTTTAAACACCAATTCAAATGTTCCTAATGCCCAATTCCACTCTTAAACATAAAGCCATAATGATCATCATAGTACAAGCGGTTTCAATACCAACTCAAAAAACTATAAACCAAATATAGAACATCATCTCATTTCTTCTCATTAATATAATTTACATCATCTCTCTCAAGAGAGTAAAAATTACATAAAAGAATATACATAAGAACAATGGCATAGCCATGGATGAGATATAATCACTGATAACATAAATACAATAGAGAACATCTCCAACTGGTGCTCTAATAACCTGTACATCGGTCCCCAATGGCGGTGGCAATGCCTCCCAACCACGTGGACTCAAAAGAGACCACCCCACCATGCTCAGAGATAGTCACAAGGCCCAAACAGAAGGATAAAGGCATGAAATACAATGGCCAACACTCACATCAGTCACGGAGTAGACACAACATACAATGCATAAAGCTAATGTCACAACATAGAGATGCTCATCAAATATAATGTCGGGTACTACTCATGACTACCAAGGTACAAGATACTAGAGTGCAGAGGAGACTCAATCATGCCTAAATCAATGCCCCGTAGACAGATATCTCAATGCCCCGCAGACAAATAGGCCTTCTCATATGCATCCTTAGCCTTTACAAGTGCTCAAGGCCATGCACAAGGACTCATTATCATACTAGTGTTTTATCTCATTGTTTTTATTTAGTTATCACTTGTTACTGTAACTCTACTACTAGTTCCCCTGGCAGCCACTTGTGGCCCTGGGCCCATAGAGAGCCACTCCAAAAGACCACTGAAAGTACCTAGACCAAACTCGTCTCATTTAACCAACGAGGAATGCAAACCAAAATAAAATACTGAAATAGTCCATTTAAAATCCATGATAACATCAATTAAAAAAATAGCCAAGGAAATCCACTAATCAATCTTTTAAATCAGCCAATTAAAGAAACAATTTCCATCATTTAGGATACTAAAACAATCCATGTTCCATCATGAACTAATTGATTTCAAAAGTTGCTACAGACAGCTCCAGATATGCTATAGATAGCTCTAGATATAACTAGGCATAAAAATAATTGATTTCACAAGCTGCTACAGACAGCTCCAGATAGGCTACAGATAACTCCATATAAAACTAAACGTAGAAATGATTGATTTCACAAGCTACTACAGACAGCTCTATATATGCTATAGACAGCTCCAGGTATAACTAGGCATAAAAATGATAGTAACTAATAAGTAATAGTACTGATGATAGGGTTTTGTCAGTATAATAGCTACATACAGCTCCAGATATGCTACAGACAGCTCCAAATAAAGCTAATAAGTAACAATGTTAATGACAGGGTTCTGGTAGCAATAAACATGCTCAAAATAAAAGTGTCCAGATCTAAAATTGGACCACAACCCTGTTCATATTTTGGCATTTCTAGTTGAATCCCACTTTTTGTTTTTAACTTTATGACTAGATATAAGGTGCTGTTTTGAAAAACGTGTTTATTTGCCACGCTGGGCAAAAACATGAAAAATGAAAGTGACTGGAATTAAATTATGACTTTGACCTAGTTGAGATATGGGCATTTCTACATAGAATCCACCTTTATTTTCTAAGTTTATGACCGAGAAAAAGGTGTTGTTTCAAAAAATGTTTTTTAGCAAGCTAGCACAAATTTGACCAAAAATGAAAGTGCCCAGATTTAAAATCAGAGCTCGACCAAGTTGAGATATCAGTGTTTCCAATTGAATCTCATATTTGGTTTCAAGTTTAAGATAGGAATTAGAGGGTTGGGTTTAAAAATATTTTTCTGCCCCCAAATTAACAATTGGAAGATGCAAACTATAAGAACCACTTTAAAACAAATCTACCATCGACCCAGTTTAGATTTTGTTGTTTCAAGTTGAAATTCATAGTTGGATTTGAGTTTAAACCTAGGAGGTTGAACAGGTTTAGCAAAGTCTCTATTTCTCTCCAATAAAAACTAATGATCAGATTGAAAATAAATCCCAAAACCAATATGCCATGAGGACACCTAGAGCAGCCAAGACTTCCAACACATTTAAACACATACAACATTTCTAACTCATAATTTCAAGGAAAACATAGAAGAATACCTTTAATTCTGCCCAAATTGAAAAGAGGAAAAGCTCTGTTTGCAAGGCACGACTAGATACCAAAATAGGGTAGCAAGGCAACAATGCTATGCTGAATCCAATAGGCAAATGCCCACAAAATATCCTTGGTAAACCACAGATCTTCCTTCCCACCTCCATTCCAAGGCATGGGGTTTTCTTCCTCTCTCAAAAATTAGATTTTTCCTTTCATGATTGAATGAATCCCCTTTCTCTCCAAACTGCCTTTTTATTTACCTTTTTGCATTTATCATGCTCACCCACTTTTTCCAAGAGCCATCGAATGGCATGGAAAAAATTAAAATAAAGAAACTAACTTTTTTTCATCCACAATAAAATTTAATTTCTAACAATATTAAAATCCATTATTAAAATATACAAAGCTCCCTTAATACACATAAAATACCAATCAACACAAATAATTAAAATGCCAATAATCTACCTTACTTAATAGAGCTCTCAAACTGATTTATTTAAAAATCACATAAAACTCCTTTCACAAAACCATGGAAATATCATCATTTAAATCACCGATATAACATACCAAAATAAACCAAATAATAAATTAATGCAAAACCATAATAACATACCGATAACCCATAACGAGATACCCCAACAACCAATACTAGCAAACTACACATGACCATCTGGGGCAATTTAGACATTACCGTAGGGTAACCGGATGATAAGACAACCACACTGGAATACTACACTAACAGGGTATAGTGGGCTAGGCTAGGGTACATTTAGCCTGTGACTATCTCCAGTAACCACTATCAGGGAATAAGAGCACGCTTAGGCCTGTGAGTCCAGGCAGAGTCGATACTTAGTACTTGCAACACTCTAAGCACATGTCAAAGCACATGTGTATATAACATACATCATATAATAGCCGAAGCATCATTAAGCATGTGATCCAGCATGATAACCAATCATGTTAACATAATAATAGTATCATAATCCATTAGGGAAAAGAAACAACCAAAATGCAAACATGAGAGTTGTTACATCCTACCCCCTAGGACTAGGCTTACTCCTGGAAGCCTACAATACGCTAAGATGCAACCATAGCACACATTTGTTCATGAGGTCCAATATAATATAAAATTTAGGGTGTCACATTCATTTTGATATACACAGCTATGTGCAATATATCCTAGAACCCAGGTAAAGAAGAAGCAAGACACTCAATTTCATATAAAATATACATTAGCATATAACAATTTTCACCAATCAAAATAAAGAATGATGCCATAACATTCAATTTTCTCAAGAATCACTATCTCAACGGCCAATTAGTTGCTCACTAATGCAGAGCCAACAACATAAAGACCATTAAGGGGTCACAACCAACTACATAGGAGGAAGAGGATATAGGGGATGGTAGGGCAAACAACTCCTTTATGGTCCTAATGGACCTAACTACAACACTTGACATCAAACAGGACATGACTATCCTCTCATTGTCCATGGCTTCAACACTACACAACAACCCCATTTTTAGGTTCATATACATGGGAACCTTTCCAAACTTTCTAGGGACCCTAGACCTTCTAGGATTGACTGTCTCAAGCTCACAAAACCATCAAAATTCTCAGAAGGACTCTCCTTGTACCACTTCCTTCACACACTGACCCACTTCTTATAGCCCTTGAAAAGGGACTGTCATGCAATAGCTTGAGATTCAGACCTCCTAACCAAACTATCATGGGCTTTTTGGATACCCATTATCTTGTTCTTTAACATACTCAACATTTACTATAGGTTGTTTTGGAACACAACACTCTAAATTTGACTATACCGATTCCCAATGAGGCCTAATTAGGTTAGTTTTACAAACAAAGTGCTCTCAAACTTCACTCCAAACTTCCAACATCTATTTTAAGGTGCCTAATAGGTTGTAAATAGGTAGATTTCACAAGTTTTGGGGGTCAAGGTCACTCCAAGGCATTTCATGGTCAAATCTCCACTCCCCCAAAGCTAGTTAGCCAAACACATAAAGCTATTAGGTCACAATGGCTCCAAACTCCTTCTTTCACTTGTCCTCTACTCCTGCATGCTAAATCCATTAGAAAAGACACCATCTTACACTTACTCCACCCACTTTGGGGTTCTAACACAGCTTCATGAAGTGGGAAAACAAAAACCTCTCTAAAACCCCTAAATCAAGGGTTTGCTGGAATGGCACACGCAGTCTTAGAAATTGAATCAAGACCTCAGACTAGAACCATTAGAAAGGTATCTCAACCCTCTTTTCATAAATATATGGCTTGTCCCTATATCTATTTGTACAGAGGTGTGCAATGGTCGAGAACAGGATTGTTACAGTAAACAAAATAGGGTTTTGGACAGCTTTTAGAAAAAACGTGATAACTTTCACAAAAATGAATGAAATGACCTCAAACCAATGGAATTGGATATTTATCTCACACCTCTATCACATCCAATAGGTTCCATGGTATAACTATGACTTACAAGTTTGTGGTACGGTTTGCAATAGCAAAATTGCAGGAAAAGAGAAAATAGAGATAAGGGACAACAAACTATATTTTCTTCATTTCCTTCTCTTGAACTTCATGAAATCACAATGCATTCTCATAACAGAGGTCTTTCCCTTATGTCTACCATCAAATTCATTATTACAAACCCCACAAATCATGGGAAAAGGCTGAAAAAAACCTAAACTGACTAATTTTTCATAAAAGGACTGTTTTTTCTAATATTAGACTGTCACAACTTTAGTAACTTGCAAACCACTAAGGAAAACTAACTATTCTTAATCTCCACTACATTTTTATGACATGAAATGGCTTTATTACAAATTTAAAACTAAATCCACACTGTCTCTTATTAATGAGACCATTACACCAAAAATTTGACTAAGGAACATACTAGGAGAAAATGACTAAAATCATGAATTTGCTAGGTGCCCTGCACCATACACCTAGGCTTGAAATGTTTCCAAGTCTCTTGGAAAGTTTGTTGTAGCTTTCCACACCTTTGACCTTTATACCTGCCTTCCACAAGTCCATTTTGCCTTGATTCTTCACTATCATTGTCATCTTTGCTCTTGTCCTTCCTTGAAATTTGTTTCACTCTGTCATGGAGTGCTCTGTCAACTTCACTCTTCTTTACCTCTATCAACACTTTCTTCTTAGCTCCTTTCTCACACCACTGCCTCATACTCTTCTTTCCACTATCATTATCTTTCTCAACCTCTATCAGGCCTGCAACTAGTTGGTTCATTGTCCTTGGAACCTTGTAAACTATTACACCAGCTTCACTTGACTGTCTCTTCTCTCTACTCATCACTACAAGGCACATGACTGTCCCTACTAAGATCCATTCACTCACTTCTTGCCTCTCCATAGGCTTTACACTCTTACACTTCTCATTTTCACTCACCTCCTTCCATGTGAAGACATTCCTCTTCACAACTGGTTGTAACTCATCTTCACACTTGCTCTTTGTTGTCTCAATAGTTTTATGCCTTGAAAAGGCTGCACACTCCTTGTTTTCACTCTCCTCAAACATCATTGTCTCCTTCTTACCAAACATAATCATCTTTGCTGTCCTTGACTACTCCTCTAATGGTAGTAGTAAAAAAGTCTTCTCATCCTTCTTAATAGTGAAGGTATTGGCTCTTCCAACATAAACTACAAACCTATCAAATTGCCAGGGTCTCCCAAGTATCACATGACAACAATCCATGGGTAGGATATCACATAGGACCTTGCCCTCATATGCTCCAATCTTAAACTCAACTAATGCTTGCTCAGTCACTAAAATGGACTGATGATCACTCACCCAAGAAACTTTGTAGGGTATTTACCTAGGAACTCTCTTCGATTTTAGTTTGTCTACCATCTCACTTGACACCATATTATCAGTACAACCAAAATCCACTATCACTTTACATACCTTATCCTTGCTTTTGCAAGCTGTCTTAAAGAATGCTCTCCTCTGAATCAACTCCTTCTCCCTGGAGGTCTTCAGTAGTGCTCTTTCTCTTAGCATCAATGTTTCTCTTGTCTCAGCATCACACTTTGTGGAACTAGAACCACATTCTTCTTCTTGGAGTAATTGAGTCCTTCTCTCACTCTTCCTTTCACCATCACTTGAAAAATTTTGCTTCTTAGGACACTTATATGCTAGGTGCCCAAACTCTTGAAAATTATAACACTTACCCATAAAGGTGTTTGCACTCCTTCCACCACTAAATCTCCCTCTAGAACCTTTGCCTCTAAAATCAACACTTTGTCCTTGTGCCTTGCTCAGGTCTTCTTGACTCTTATTGACTTGTTTTGTGTTTTGAAAAGATTCTCTACCTCTAGAGGTACTGCCTCTACCTTTGGTTGTCTTATCTTGTCTTCTTTTCAGCTTTTCTTCCACTCTTACTGCCATCTGATAATAGTCTTCAACACTCCTTGGATTTGCCAACACCACTTCATCCTGCATGTTAAACCTCAAACCACCAATATACCTAGCAACCTTTTCCACTTCACTCTCATTTTGACTAGACCTTATACTAAACTTATAAAACTCTTCAGTGTATGTCTTAACATCCATATCCTTTTTTCTTAAGCTTTGAAGCTTCTTAAACATTTGAACTTCATAATCTTTAGGCAAGAATTTACCTTTGATTTTTGCTACCATCTTGTCCCATGAGACAATCTTTGTCTTTCCTTGCATTCTCCTCTCTATCTGCTGATAATCCCATCATAACAAAGCATGACCTATCAGCTTGGTCTTTGCAATCTTCACTTTCTGATCCTCAGGAACTTCTTCACACTCAAAGTGATTGTCCAATGCTGCAATCCAATCTAGCAACTCTTCATCATTCAGGGTTCCTCCAAACATTGGCACATCTATCTTTATCTTGTGCTTGTCTTCTTTTACTGCCATTAGCAACTTTACCATCCTTTGATCCTCAAGGTCTAACTCCACTTCCACATCTTCATACTTAGCTTCTTCTTCTTCTTCAGATTCAATCTCTTCACCTTGAGCCACTCCTCTTCTCTAATTTTGTTCTAGGGTAGCCATTCTTTCTTTCAACTCCCTCAACTCTCTAGCATGCTTCTCCTTTAGCTCATTCATCTCTTGATCCATGCTTCTCACTCTTGGAGGCATCTTGACAAACTATCTCTTAACACTTCTCAATCACAACCAATCTACTAATTGTGCTCTGATACCAATTTGATGCAGAGCCAACAACACAAAGACCATTAAGGGGTCACAACCAACTACATAGGAGGATGAGGATACAGGGGATGGTAGGGCAAACAACTCCTTTTAGGTCCTAATGGACCAAACTACAACACTTGACATCAAACAGGACATGACTATCCTCTCACTGTCCATGGCTTCAACACTACACAACAACCCCATTTTTAGATTCATATACATGGGAACCTTTCCAAACTTTCTAGGGACCCTAGACCTTCTAAGATTGACTATCCTAAGCTCACAAAACCATCAAAATTCTCAGAAGGACTCTCCTTATACCACTTCCTTCACACACTAACCCACTTCCTTGTAACCCTTGAAAAGGGATTGTCATGCAATAACTTGAGATTCAGACTGATGAAGGGGGTAAATCATAAAACATGCAACAACAAAAATTGCACACAGAAAATAGAACTTTCTTTTATTGATTTGGACAACTTATTACATTACAAAAGCTCAAATACAATCAAAGGAATCAACCCTCCACAGGCTGCAACATATTATAGCTTCCTATCACAAGACTCTAGAATCATTTGCCTTCTGTAACCCCAAATCAGCTAGGGTTTCTATTTTCCCACCTATTTTTGCCTGCAGACTTGCCCCCTTAACTCTAATACCACCCAAGGTTCCCAAAATAGTCATAAATAGCACTTTTTGGTGCCCTCCAGCTAAATTTCAAAATTTGCAACTCCCTCCAAGAGTAGGTCAACTTCTGGGAAGCATAACTTTTGATTCGGGTGTCCGATTGATGAACCATTTTAAGCGCCAAAAAGCTCGTGATGTGAACTATCATGCTAGAAATGTGTAAACAATTTTTTGTCAACATTTTGGGACATTATGGGATGTTTTAATGCCTCATATCTCGTTTCAAAAAATTTTAGGGGCTTTTCAGAAAACAAAAACTTTAATATCTTTCAGCTCATTAATGATCTTTGCCTGATTCCTTTGCCAAAGGTCTTAGATTTCTGTTATGTAACTTTCTATAAGTTTTTGCTTCAATCTGTGCCCAAATGCAAACTTTCCTCAAATTGCAGGTAAACTTTCCAAAACTAGCAGTTGCTATTTTTAGTAGTTTGGAAAAAATTGAAAGTCCTACATCATTATTTAGGAGATTATTGAACCAAAAACACTAATTATGGAAAGAAATGAAAACATCTAAAATGATTTTGAATTAACTTATTTTTGGGTGATGCAAGATTGCCCTTACACCACTAGATGCTCCTGCATCATAAACCTCCTAACCAGACTGTCATGGGCTTTTTGGATACCCATTATCTTGTTCTTTAACATACTGAACATGCACTATAGGTTGTTTTGGAACACAACACTCTAAATTTGACTGTATCGATTCCCAATGAGGCCTAATTTGGTCAGTTTTACAAACAAAGTGCTCTCAAACTTCACTCCAAACTTCCAACATCTATTTGAAGGTGCTCAATAGGTTGTAAATAGGTAAATTTCACAAGTTTTTGGGTCCAAGGTCACTCCAAGACATTTCATGGTCAAATCTCCACTCCCCCAGAGCTAGTTAGCCAAACACAAAAAGCTATTAGGCCACAATGGCTCCAAACTCCTTCTTTCACTTGTCCTCTACTCCTACATACAAAACCCATTAGAAAAGACACCATCTTACACTCACTCCACCCATTTTGTAGTTCTGACATAGCTCCATGAAGTGGGAAAGCAAAACCCTCTCTAAAACCTCCAAATCAAGGGTTTGCTAGAATGGCATAGGCAGTCTTAGAAAAACAAGAAATATCTCCTTCTAGAAATTGAATGAAGACCTCATACTATAACCATTAGAAATGTATCTAAATCCTCTTTCCATAAATATATGGCTTACCCCTATATCTATCTGTACAGAGGTGTGCAATGGATAGGAATAGGACTGTTACAATAAAAAAAAAGTGTTTTGGACAGCTTTTAGAAAAATGTGATAACTTTCACAAAAATAATAAAATGACCTCAAACCAATGGCATTGGATAGTTAGCTCACTCCTCTATCACATCCAATAGGTTCATGGTATAACTATGTAGTACAAGTTTGTGGTATGGTTTGCAACAACAAAATTGCAAGAAAAGAGAAAAACAAACATAAGGGACAACAAACTATATTTTCTTCATTTCCTTCTCTTGAACTTCATCAAATCACAATGAATTCTCATGAGAGAGGTCTCTCCATTATGTCTACCATGAAATTCACTATTACAAACTCCCTAAATCATGGGAAAAGGCTAAAAAAAAGCCTAAATTGACTGATTTTTCATAAAAGGACTATTTTTCTAATATTAGACTCACAATTTTAGTAACCTACAGACCACTAAGGAAAACTAACTATTCTTAATCTCCACTACATGTTTATGCCATGAAATGGCTTTATTACAAATTTAAAACTAAATCCACTATGTCTCTTATTAACAAGACCATTACACCAAAAATTTGACTAAGGAACATACTAGGAGAAAATGACTAAAATCATGAATTTGCTAGGTGCCCTGCACCACTCATAGTATCAATTTGCACATTTACATTAGCATAAATTGCAGCAAAATGCACTTTTCGATATACAAAATTTTCAGTTCTCTAACTTTTCATATGCAACTATCTATAAAATGGAGTTCACAAACACACATATATGCACATTTACAGGATTTACAACTTCCACTTTCATAGCATGCATGACATCTCTATGTAATAAAATAGAAGTTTGTCACTTTACTAGGTATGATGATGTAGATTTCACTTCCAATATGCAATCGTAAACATGACAAATTGCAACCCACAAAGACATATATACTCATTCACATCACAAGGCTACATAGGGGTTCATAGGGATGTCATAGTACCATCCATATCCAATATATCCATGAGTCCATAACCAATAACCATGTCCAATATCCATATCCATGTGTCTTGATGACATTGATCCACCTAGTGAGCCCTTCCATACAAGCCACAATGACATATCTCTTGTTTGTGTAAGGGTTTTAGCCTCCAAGAGATAGTCAAACAATAGGAAGGTAGTGAATTAGACCTTAGAATAGCTCACACATACCCTCATCCTCAAGGGTTTCCCTATGTCTACTTCCTCGTATACACTCAAACAGGTGGATCTCACCATACCCAATGAGGAATCACATCACCACAATATAAGACCAGCATTCAAAAATAAAGAAGTCCATTAGTTTAGCCACCAAGATATAAATAAGGAAGAGTAAATCTGAATTCCAACAATAAGATAAGAAAATGCGCATAGTTTCAACAATAAATCAAATGTAACCACAAAGAGTCACATGCCAAGAAAATCATCCATGGCTAAACCAATACAAGCAAGATAAACAAGGTGTAGGTCCACATAAGAAAAGTAAAAGTCACCAATAACTGAAAAGAAGATTCACAATCTTTGAAATATACACATCACAACACTACGTGACTATCGCTAGTCGCCACACGAGGAAGGATGGAAACAAATGTGACTGCCTCAATAGTCCTTCATGTGGGTGTGGCCTACTCATGCAACCCTCGCATGGAAAGGTATTGTTCCAGCCACCCAGGTCACATATCTCATGCGGCGCGACCACGCATGGTATATGTCAATTGAAGAAAGCACATAATGGCTGTATACCACATGGCAATGTCCTACTCATAAGAACATCTCGCATAGTGTGTACCCATGGAGAAAGCATGTGTGGCAACACATCAATCCAGAGGTGTACATGGCTAGGTTTCACTCACATGCCAACCAATCAGAATCAAGGCCCTCTTGAGTGAACCCTCTACTCTGTGTGAGCAACCATTCCTCTCTACACACGTAGGAACATAACATATATATTGCTCCTTCATACATCTATGTACGTGGCATCATGTTCTTGAGCTCAGATCGCTACCATCAGCGACATGGCATCCTCACCAGCACTATGTCAGAACACCAGTGGGGGGTGGTATCATAACTAAAACAATCACATCAGGGTAAGATCATAGCTATCATAGGTGCTTATACCATAACTACTATCATCCTTAAGAACTATGCAGATTAGGCTAACACTGTATGAACCAAGTATCTAGTCCATTAATAAGAGGGAATTAGTGAGTACTTTCCTGGAAGGTTGAAATGGTCACCGTCGTTTCATACTACCATTATACGTATGCCGTGCACTTCCCTCCCAAGAAACTTTGTTGTTGCTACTACCCCTCAACATATTGACTTATCCTCAGCCCTCATGTTCACAATCAATAGGGTGACAACAAGAAAACACATAGATGGTATGGTTTTCCCCCATACACATAATCCATACATATCCTCCATGAATGGGTACACAGTATCACCATTCCATGGGCACACATCTCAAATACTGGCTATTCACATTGCTCAATAAGAGCACATTACTGGATAATAACATCATGGGGAGTACAAACACATTCTCTCTTACCCAAGCATAACCATAGCCCACACCTAACTATGCAACAAGTTGCAAGATATACAACTTTACCAAATAAGTACTCCCAAAACATCCATACCAATTTTCTCTTTTCACAAGGCAACTCATTTACCCATAACATCATAGATTCACTTGCAACACTTTCAACATAACACAATAGTGCATGAACATATATAGCATCATCACAACCATTTTTACGTTAATGCATAAACATTAATAATATCTTCACAGTCATCATCACAGAGGTGTAAAGTTTCTAGAGAATGAGTCATAGGATGGATTGATAGATACTAACAGCTTCGTACAGCTCCCGACAACACTGATTGATGAAGAAAGGGAGTATGAAATGAAAAAAGATGATGTTATGGAGCCTCATAGACAGCTCCAAAGAGCTCCTGACACATATAGAGAGCTCTAGACAGCTCTAGACAAGGTTTGCTTAGCATAGCAGTAGTAATAGTTAGAGTTCAGACCCCACTCTCGCCTCCCTAATGCTAAGAAGGACCAAGAGTCTAAGGGAGATCTACCAAAATGAAAGGTATGATGAAGAGTTTGATGAAAGTATGAATTTTGCATTATTTTCTCATAGTGATCCAATTTATTTTGAGAATGCTGTGAAAGAAAAGAAGTGGTGTGAAACCATGGATGAGGAAATAGATGCAATAGAGAGGAATAGAACTTGGGAGCTAACTGATTTGCCTCCCAACAAGAAAGTCATTGGAGTGAAATGGGTTTATATGACCAAGAGCAATGCTGATGGAAAGAATAGAAAGGCATATGACAAGATTAGCTATCAAGGGTACGAACAACAGTTCTGAGAAGATCAATGTTTATGTACACATATAAGCATAAGTAACCTTGGCTATATCAAGGGCATTCAATTGCTCACTCGAAGCAAGATATGCAACATTCTCATTACCATAGCATTCACTATTTTTTGTTTGCATTAAAGTACAATTGTTCACCTATATGTTCTCATTCAAACCACAATGCAATCGAGAAGATCAGCTTTCATCAACAAGATATATCCACAACAATTACCATTCACATGTAAACTCATCAAGTAAGAAGGCACTAATAAACATGTAATCACTCTCAATACATAACCATATTAAGAATAAGTTATTATTCACTAATTCTTTTACTTACTGCAACTTCCACATGCTAATTAAATCCATAAGCCATCAATCTAACATCTTGTCAACTATTGACGACTAATAAGAGGAGAGAAAGATAGATTTTGTCTCAAATCAAGACATTACATGCCATCCAATATTCATCATACAACATGCAAATTGTACTAAGGGAAAGTTTAAGGAACCATTAGTATTCCAATGACTTCAATATGTAACTAAAGAATGATAAATGTAGTAATCTAGCACATCAAGAGGTTACAAGCAAAATTTGATCACATCACACCAATTTCAGCAACCATACATCACTTACAAGAAAGCATGGAGCAATCACACTAATCTTCCCACATCTGCAAATATCTACACACTTTCATCCTTTACATCTATAATACAAGAAAGAATTACAGGAGAAATTCATGACCAATTAGGGTCATTCCATTCACTAGCAACATAACGGAAGACACAAGAAGAGTATATCCAAGCAAGGGTAATTAGGCAACCCAAGTTACCTTCAACCCACAAACACACAAGGCAGAACATTCCTACCGTCGTCTTATAACATGGGAGAGTGATCACTCTTAACCATGGGAGACTCTCAACCAAAGTCAACAATCTAGTCCCATTGAGTAAGGTAAGGCCAAGGAGGCCATTTCCTCCATGATTTCTAAGAATGGGGTTGTAGCTTAACCCACTAATGCCATGCTAAGGCATGAAAGCAATCAAGACTATAAAAACAATATAACAAGATCACGCCACACACGTCAAACATAGAAAGCTCAAGTACACTAGAGCTCCCAATGTGTGAACATGGGCTCTGATACCAGATGTAACATCCCACCACGCAACCCCGAAGGGTAAGGGCCCAAAAGAGGACAAGATAATTTTTTTTGACATAAAAAGATAACATACACATGATATGGTTGCCGATACGATAAGTCAACAACATTCATGGCCAAGTATTGCCTAATGAACAACCCAAAGGAGGACTAAATCACCCTCCTTGCAAACATTACTAAAACTACATTTATTTTAAACACCAATTCAAATGTTCCTAATGCCCAATTCCACTCTTAAACATAAATCCATAAGGATACTCATAGTACAAGCGGTTCCAATACCAACCCAGAAAATTGTAAACCAAATATAGAACATCATCTCATTTCTTCTCATTAATATAATTTACATCATCTCTCTCAAGAGAGTACAAATTACATAAAAGAATATACATAAGAACAATGGCATAGCCATGGATGAGACACAATCACTGATAACATAAATACAATAGAGAACATCTCCAACTGGTGCTCCAATAACCTATACACTGGTCCCCAATGGCAGTGGCAATGCCTCCCAACCATGTGGACTCAAAAGAGACCACCCCACCATGCTCAAAGATAGTCATAAGGCCCAAATAGAAGGATAAAGGCACGAAATACAATGGCCAACACTCACATTAGTCACAAACGAGACACAACACATAATGCATAAAGGTAATGTCACAACATAGAGATGCTCATCACATATAATGTTGGGTAATACTCATGACTACCAAGGTACAAGATACTAGAGTACAGAGGAGACTCAATCATGCTCAAATCAATACCCCATAGATGGATAGCTCAATGCTTTACAAACAGATAGGCCTTATCATATGCATCCTTAGCCTTTACAAGTGCTCAAGGCCATACACGAGGACTCATTATCATACTAGTGTTTTATCCCATTGTTTTTATTTAGTTATCACTTGTTTACTGTAACTCTACTACTAGTTCCCTTGGCAGCCACTTGCGGCCCCAGACCCGTAGAGAGCCACTTCAAAAGACCACTCAAATTACCTAGACCAAACTCATCTCATTTAACCAATAAGGAATGCAAAACCAAAATTAAACAGTGAAATAGTCCATTTAAAATCCATGATAACATCAATTAAAAAATAGCCAAGTAAATCCACCAATCAATCTTTTAAATCAGCCAATCAAAGAAATAATTTCCATCATTTAGGATAATAAAACAATCCATGTTCCATGATGAACTAATTAATTTCACAAGCTGCTACAGATAGCTCCAGATATGCTATAGACAGCTCCAGATATAACTAGGCATAAAAATAACTGATTTCACAAACTGCTATAGATAGCTCCAGATAGGCT
Organism: Cunninghamia lanceolata; assembly: GCA_027924645.1. NCBI lineage: Eukaryota > Viridiplantae > Streptophyta > Pinopsida > Cupressales > Cupressaceae > Cunninghamia > Cunninghamia lanceolata. The sequence continues at coordinate 2,067,863 of BSBN01000802.1, read as the reverse complement.
ACATATAGCTCTAGATAGGCTATAGATAGCTCCAGATAAAACTAAACATAAAAATGACTGATTTCACAAGATGCTATAGACAGCTCCAAATATGCTACAGACAGCTCCAGATATGCTATATATAGGTCTAGGTATAACTAGGCATAAAAATGACGGTAACTAATAAGTAATAGTGCTAATGATAGGGTTCCATCAGTATAATAGCTACAGACAACTCCAGATATGCTACAAATAGCTCCGGATAAAGCTAATAAGTAACAATGTTGATGATAGGGTTTTGGCAACAATAAACATGTGCTTGAAATAAAAGTGCCCAAATCTGAAATCAAACCACAACCCAATTCATATTTTGGTGTTTCTTGTTGAATCCCACTTTTGGTTTTTAACTTTATGACAAGATATAAGGTGTTGTTTTGAAAAATGTGTTTATTTGCAAGGGTAGGCAAAAACATGAAAAATGAAAGTGCCCAGAATTAAATTCTGACTTCGACCTAGTTGAGATATGGGTGTTTCTACATGGTATCCACCTTTATTTTCTAATTTTATGTCTAGGGAAAAGATGTTTAAAAAAACATTTTTCAGTAAGCTAGCACAAATTTGACCAAAAATGAAAGTGCCCAGATTTAAAATCAGAGCTTGACCCAGTTGAGATATTAGTGTTTATAGTTGAATCTCATATTTGGTTTCAAGTTTAAGATATAAATTAGAGGGTTGGGTTTAAAAATATTTTTCTACCACCAAATTAACAATTGGAAGATGCAAACTATAAGAGCCACTTTAAAACAAATCTGCCATCGATCCAGTTTAGATTTTGTTGTTTCAAGTTGAATTCCATAGTTGGATTTGAGTTTAAACCTAGGATATTGAACATGTTTAGTAAAGTCTTTGTTTCTCTCCAATAAAAAGCAATGACCAGACTGAAAATAAATCCCAAAACCAATATGCCATGACAACACCTAGAGAAGCCAAGACTTCTAACACATTTAAACACATACAACATTTCTAACTTAGAATTTCAAAGAAAACACAAAAGAATACCTTTGATTCTACCCAAATTGAAAAGAGGAAAATCTCTGTTTGCAAGGCACAGCTAGATTCCAAAATAGGGCAGCAAGGCAATAATGGTATGCTGAATCCAATAGAGAAATGGCCACAAAATATCCTTGGAAAACCACAGATCTTCCTTCCCACCTCCATTCCAAGGTGTGGGGTTTTCTTCTTCTCCCCAAAATTAGGTTTTTCCTTTCATGCTCGAATGAATTCCCTTTCTCTCCAAACCGCCTTTTTATTTACCTTTTTGCATTTATCATTCTCACCCACTTTTTCCAAGAGCCATCGAATGGCATGGAAAAAATTAAAATAAAGAAACTGACTTTCTTTTCATCCATAATAAAATCTAATTTCTAACAATATAAAAATCCATTATTAAAATATACAAAGCTCCCTTAATACACATAAAATACTAATCAGCATAAATAATTAAAATGTCAATAATCCACCTTACTTAAAAGATCTCTCAAACTGATTTATTTGAAAATCACAAAAAACTCCTTTCACAAAACCACACAAATATCGTCATTTAAATCACCTATATAACATACCAAAATAAACCACATAATAAATTAATGCAAAACCATAATAACATACCGACAACCCGTAATAGGACAAGCAATACTGGCAAACTACACCTAACCATCTGGGGCAATCCAGACATTACCGTATGGTAACCAGATGATAGGACAACCACACTAGAACACTGCACTAATAGGGTACAGTGGGCTAGGCTAGGGTACGTTTGGCCTGTGACTATCTCCAGTAACCACCATCAGGGAATAAGAGTACGCTTAGGCCTGTGAGTCTAGGCGGAGTTGATACTCAGTACCTGCAATGCTCCAAGCACACATCAAAGCACATGTGCATATAACATACATCATATAATAGCCGAAGCATTAATAAGAATGTGATCCAACATGATAACCAATCATGTCAACATCATAATAGTATCAGAATCCATCAAGGAAAAGCAACAACCAAAATGCAAACACAAGGGTCATTACACTTGCACAAGTTCTCTATGTTTCCCCCTTTTAAAAATCTTCAAAATTCCCCTTTGTATATGAGTTTTCCTTTTCTTACATTGCACATCTTGACCCTGGTTGGCTTGGATATTGCCATTGTACACAAATTAGATTCCACAATTTATCCCTTTGTCAGCCTGAGTAGTGCTAATATCACCTTAATGAGGTTGGCCTTATCAAAAAAAGTGAAAGAAAGAAAGAAAGAATCAAAGAATGAGAGTGAAGAACAAGGATATTATGCTCCCTCTCCAAAATGGCTCTTACAGTTAGTAGTGGCCTCTTTAATGTCATTCATATTTGGACCATTGTGATACTTGAGCTTGATCTACTGTGAATATGATGACTCCTTGAGTTTCTCCTAAACCCCAGCCAAGTCCACTAACTACTCTTGAAATTCGATGAAGAGGGCATTTAGTCTCATCAAATTGTCAATCCCTTGCTCTGAGAGATGCTGCTAAAAAATGTTTGAAAACTCTTTTATTACCCTGACTGTAGGGAAAACCACTGATGATTCATCCTTGAACCGGTAGGGGATGAAATCTATCAATGTTTGTACATTGCCCCATCCCTGCTTAGCCGCTTCCATCCTTTTCTACAACTTGTCTTTACATTTCTACAACATCTTGGCCCTAAGCCTCCCTTCTCTGATCCATTCTACAACTACCCATAGATCATCTTTGTCCATAATTCCTAGCTGCAAAATTGTATTTTGAGGCATGGACTCTATCGTTGTCAAAATTGGAAGGTATTCCTCTAAGATTGGCAGATCATCATAAATGCTGCCCTCAAGCTCTCAGTGGCCTGTAACTCTCCTTCAATAGTATGGTACATTTTAGTGCCTCCCTGATTGTTGTTTTGTGAAGAGTCTCCAATGAATCCTTCTAGGCTATAGCAGTAGGAATGATGCCTAATGGATTTGTGACTAGGCTCTCCTTAGTTATGGCTTCCATTATGATAGGAGCAGGGGCACCAAAATTAATTGGTCCCACCAAGTGTGTGATATAGGTTGACAACTCTATCACCTACTTCTTAAACTCTTCCTTGGTGATCTCATCCTTTTTCATCTGGTCCAAAATTGCAGACATAACATTAGTTAAAGATTTTTTATCTCCTTCCCAGGTTCTTAAACCTAGGATCACCTGTTGAATGGTGTAGTCCTGAGATGTCATTATTTCCTCTTCTATGTCTACCAATGGTGTTTCTATTTGAGCCATTCTAACCCATTCCTCATTGGTAGAGATGTGAGAGAGGGTCATGGCCCTTTTACTTTTGGGAGGGGCTCCCAACACTTGAGGAACAATGGCTAGGTCATCCTCCTCAATATATGTGCTCTTTCTCTCCTCCACAGTCTTATTGAGATAGACATGGAAGCCTATCTCTGATGATGTTTCCTTTAGTGGAGAAAGAGTTGGTGGTGGAGATGGAGACCTTGTGGGTGAGGGAGTCAAAATTTAACTCTTTCTTGATTCATCAAACTCCCCACCTACTTCCTCCTACTGTCCAGAAGTGATGTTCTAAACTAGCTCATCCAATGTGGGCCCTTGGCCACCTAAAATCTCCTTAAAGATACCCTCATCCCTATCCTTGGAAGCTTCCTCATACATTTCTACGTGTTGTTCCTTTGAAGCTTCAAGAACTCATGTTTGTTGGCCTCTTGCTAGCTCAGGTATATCTACCTTGCCCTAGTTCTCAGTCATGGGGATGTCCTCTTTCTCCATCTATCCCTCAACTATTTGGCTTGGCACCATAGGAGCTTTAGTGCTAAGTGGAATAGGAGAAATGGGAGGGGAAAGTTGGGTAAGCACAAGAAAATAGGGGGCCAAAAAGGGGTCTTAAGTGGCCACTTTTTTTCTAAAATCAAGAAATGCTGGCCTTAAATGAGAAATTGAGCATAGTTACACTCAAAATTTTGAGATGCAACCAAAACAATGTTCGTAGTGCTCCGAGTCTACTTTCTAAACTACTAATTTTTTTTTAAAATAGTATAGATTAAGGGGTTCAAAAGATGGAGCCACAAAAATTGGTGTTGTTTCTGTCAAAAAAACATAACATAGCATGTTTTGTGGCTCCCTCAAAAAGTTAACTTTTTTTTGGTATGTTTAAAATCGCTTCGATGAGAAATTAGCTAACAACATATAGTTTATGCCCAATTTTTTTAATAATTTTTTGATGAATATTTGATTTTTTACTAATTTTTAAAGTGGACACATCCTAAAAAATAGAATTTTGACCGTGCTACCCCTATAAATTTTGAAAACTAATTAAAAATCATTTTTTTTAATGTGTAAAATGGAGTCTAGTTTCTAAATATGTATTTTTTTTGAAATTTCAATGAATGGTTAATTTACAATGAAAAAAAGACCAAATAGTGGTTTTTGCCCAAAATCGGACACACAAACAAAAAAAATTTAAGATGAAAGGCTTAACATTGTCAAAATGTGAAAAAAATTACATCGTTAAATAGCAAAGAGAAAGCTAACATTACCTAGGTGTTTGATTTGTTTGACCTTGAAACACGTACAAATCTGAGGGTTAGCACGAACAAAATTATGTGAAATCTTGAAGAATCTGCAAAAACATGTCTGTGGATGTTGAAAAGGCACTTTAAGCCTTTGGGTTGGAAATCCAAAGCAAATCCCAAGCCCAAGGCTTGGGATTCCCAAAGCACAACATAACGCGAGCATGTTATGTTGTGCTTTTTTTCTTTTTTGTATGTTTGCCCATGTTTTCCTAGTTTGACATAGCGCGAGCGCATTATAACACACCCGCATTATGTCTTCCTTTGAATGAGATATGTTCAAATTTCATAAGTATGTTTCATGGGTTTTTATATCTATTCTTGTAGGTATGTATGCATGCTTGATGTATGTACATGTATGCATTCTTGTATGTATGCATCTTTGTATGTATGTATGTTTGTATGTATGCATGTATGTATGTAAGTGTTTTTGGTTTAGTGTTTATAAGGACCTGAGCCTGTATAGTTTTGAGGGTTGAGGGTTGAGTGATTAGGGCTTAAGTAATAGGTAGAGGGTAGAGGGTTGAGGGTTACAGTTGAGGGTTAATATTCAGGTTGTTGAGTGTATAAGATTAAGTGTGTAAGGCGCGGGGATTAGGGTTTAGGGTTTACGATATGGATTGAGGGTATATAAGGCATAGGGTGACTTGGGTTGAGAGCACATGTGGTGTAGGTTTAATTTAAGTATAGGGTTGAGGCACAATATTCAAGGTTTAGGATATAAGGGTGATGTTATATGATCTAGGGATGAGGGTTTGAGGGTGTAGGCTTCAGGTTTAAGGTATAGGGTTGATGATTGAGGTATTAAGGCTTAAGTATATTGTTGAGGGTATAGGGTTGAGGGCTTAGGGATAGGTTTTAGGGTTTAAGGTTTAAGGGTTGAGGGTTGAGGGATAGGGTTTAAGGTTTAGGGGTAAGGGATTAGGGTTTAAGGTATAGTGTCTTGGGTTGAGGGTTTAGGGATGAGGGATTAGGGTTGAGGGTTGAGGGATTAAGGTTTAAGGTATAACTTGCTGAGGGTTGAGTGTTTAAGGATAGGGTTTTGGGTTTAGGGTTGAGGGATTAGGGTTTAAGGAATAGTGTTGAGGGTCGAGGGTTTAGGGATAGGGTTTAGGGTTGAGGAATTATGGTTTAGGGTTGATGGATTAGGGTTTAAGGAATATTGATGAGGGTTGAGGGTTTAGGATTAGGGTTTAGGGTTGACGGATTAGGGTTTAGGGTTGATGGATTAGGGTTTAATGTTAAGAGTTGAGGGTTGAGGGTTGAGGGATAGGGTTGATGGTCAAGGGATTAGGGTTAAAGTAGAGTGTTGAGGGTAGGGGGATTAGGGATAGGGTTTAGGGTTGAAGGTTTAATGATTAAGGGTTGAGGCTTTAGGGATGAGGGTTAAGGGATTGGGGTTTAAGATATAGTGTTGAGTGTCGAGGGTTTATGGATAGGTTTTAGGCTTAAGGGTTGAGGGATAGGGTTTAGGGTTTAGGGATAAGAGATTAGGGTTTAAGGTACAATGTCAAGGGTTGAGGTTTTAGGAATAGGGATAGTGTTTAGGGTTTAGGGATGAGGGATTAGGGTTGAGGGTTGAGGGATTAGGGTTGAGGGTTGAGGGATTAGGTTTTAAGGTATAGTGTCGAGGGTTGAGGGTTTATTGATAGTGTTTAGGGTTGAGGGTTGAGGGATTATGTTTTAGGGTTGATAGATTAGGGTTTAAGGTATAGTGTTAAGGGTTGAGGGTTTAGGTTTGATGGATTAGCATTTAATATTGCAGTTAGGGTTTGAGCGTATAGGGTAGTGGTATTAGCGTTTAGGGTTTAAGGTTTAAGGATTGAGGGTTGAGGCTTTAGGGATGAGGGTTTAAAGCTTAAGATATAGTGTCGAGTGTTGAGGGTGTAGGGATAGGGTTTAAGTTTTAAGGGTTAAGGGTTGAGGGATAGGGATTAGGGTTTAAGGTATAGTGTTGAGGGTTGATGGTTTAGGGATAGGGTTGAGGTTTGATGGATTAGGGTTTAGGGTTGATGAATTAGAGTTTAATGTTGAGAGTTCAGGGTTGAGGGTTGAGGGTTGAGGGTTTAGGGATAAGGTTGATGGTCAAGGGATTAGGGTTAAAGTAGAGTGTCGAGGGTAGAGGGATTAGGGATAGGGTTTAGGGTTGAAGGTTTAAGGATTTAGGGTTGAGGCTTTAGGGATGAGGGTTAAGGGATTAGGGTTTAAGATATAGTGTCAAGTGTTGAGGGTGTAGGGATAGGTTTTAGGGTTCAAGTTTTAAGGGTTAAGGGTTGAGGGATAGTATCAAGCCCGTTGAGAGTTTCAGAATAGGGATAGTGTTTAGGTTTTAGGGATGAGGGATTAGGGTTAAGGGTTGATGGATTAGGGTTGAGCATTGATGGATTAGGGCTTAGGGATGGGGTTTATGGTTTAGGGTTGAGGCATTAGGGTTTAAGGTATAGTGTTGAGGGTTTAGCGATAGGGTTTAGGGTTGAGGGATTAGAGTTAAGGGTTGAGGTATTAGGGTTTGATGTTGAGTGTTGAGGGTTGAGGTTTTAGGGTTGAGGGTTTAGGGATCGGGTTGAGGGTCAAGGGATCAGAGTTAATGGTTGAGGGATTAGGGTTTGCCGTTGAGGGTTGAGTACATTAAGGTTTGAGGGTTGAGGGTTTAGGGATAGGGTTGAGGGTGGAGGGATTAGGGTTAAAGTAGAGTGTCGAGGGTATAAGGGTTAGGGGTAGGGTTGGAGGGTTTAGGGATAAGGGATTAGGGTTTAAGGTATAGTATCAAGCCCATTGATGGTTTAGGAATAGGGATAGCATTTAGGGTTTAGGGATGAGGGATTAGAGTTGAGGGTTGAGGGATTAGGGTTGAGGGTTGAAGGATTAGGGTTTAAGGTATAGTGTTAAGGGTTTAGGGATAGGGTTTAGGGTTGAGGGATTAGAGTAAAGGGTTGAGGGATTAGGAATTGGCATTGAGGGTTGAGGGTTGAGGCTTTAGGGTTTAAGGTTTAGAGATAGGGTTGAGGGTTGAGGGATTAGAGTTAAGGGTTGAGGTATTAAGGTTTGGCATTGAGGGTTGAGGGTTGAGGGTTGAGGTTTGAGATTTAAGGGTTTAGGGATAGGGTTGAGGGTCGAGGGATTAGGGTCAAAGTAGAGTGTCGAGGGTATAAGGATTAGGGATAGGGTTGGAGGGTTTAGGGATAAAGGATTAGGGTTTAAGGTATAGTATTGAGTCCGTTGAGGGTTTAGGAATAATGATAGTGTTTAGGGTTTAGGGATGAGGGATTAGGGTTGAGGGTTGATGGATTAGGGTTGAGGGTTCACGGATTAGGGCTTAGGGATGGGGTTTAGTGTTTAGGGTTGAGGGATGAGGGTTTAAGGTATAGTGTTGAGGGTTTAGGGATAGGGTTTAGGGTTGAGGGATTAGAGTTAAGGGTTGAGGGATTAGGGTGTAATGTTGAGTGTTGAGGGTTGATGTTTTTGGGTTGAGGGTTTAGGGATAGGGTTGAGGGTCGAGGAATCAGAGTTAAGGGTTGAGGGATTAGGGTTTGACGTTGAGGGTTGAGTACATTGAGGTTAGAGGGTTGAGGGTTTAGGGATAGGGTTGAGGGTCGAGGGATTAGGGTTGAAGTAGAGTGTCGAGGGTATAATGATTAGGGATAGGGTTGGAGGGTTTAGTGATAAGGGATTAGGGTTTAAGGTATAGTATTGAGCCCATTGAGGGTTTAGGAATAGGGATAGCATTTAGGGTTTAGGGATCAGGGATTAGAGTTGAGAGTTGAGGGATTAGGGTTAAGGGTTGAGAGATTAGGGTTTAAGGTAGAGTGTTGAGGGTTTAGGGTTGAGGGATTAGAGTGAAGGGTTGAGGGATTAGGATTTGACGTTGAGGGTTGAGGGTTGAGGCTTTAGGGTTTAGGGATAGGGTTAAGGGTCGAGGGATTAGAGTTAAGGGTTGAGGGATTAGGGTTTAACGTTGAGGGTTGAGGGTTGATGGTTGAGGTTCAAGGGTTGAGGGTTTAGGGATAGGGCTGAGTGTCGAGGAATTAGGGTTAATGTAGAGTGTCGAGGGTATAAGGATTAGGGATAGGGTTGGAGGGTTTAGGGATAAGGGATTAGGGTTTAAGGTATAGTATCAAGTCCATTGAGGGTTTAGGAATAGGAATAGTGTTTAGGGTTTAAGTATGAGGGATTAGGGTTGAGGGTTGATGGATTAGGGTTGAGGGTTGACATATTAGGGCTTAGGGATGGGGTTTAGGGTTTAGGGTTGAGGGATTAGGGTTTAAGGTATAGTGTTGAGGGTTTAGGGATAGGGTTTAGGGTTGAGGGATTAGAGTTGAGGGTTGAGGGATTAGGGTTTGACATTGAGTGTTGAGGGTTGAGGGTTTAGGGATAGGGTTGAGGGTTAAGGGATCAGAGTTAAGGGTTGAGGGATTAGGGTTTGATGTTGAGGGTTGAGTACATTGAGGTTCAAGGGTCAAGGGTCTAAGGATTAGGGATAGGGTTGGAGGGTTTAGGGATAAGGGATTAGGGTTTAAGGTATAGGATCGATCTCGTTGAGGGTTTAGGAATAGGGACAGTGTTTAGGGTTGAGGGTTGATGGATTAGGGTTGAGGGTTGACAGATTAGGGCTTAGGGATGGGGTTTATTGTTTAGGGTTGAGGGATTAGGGTTTAAAGTAAAGTGTTGAGGGTTTAGGGATAGGGTTTAGGGTTGAGAGATTGGAGTTAAGGGTTCAGGGATTAGGGTTTGACATTGAGTATTGAGGGTTAAGGTTTTAGGGTTGAGGGTTTAGGGATAGGGTTGAGGGTCGAGGGATCAGAGTTAAGGGTTGAGGGATTAGGGTTTGACATTGAGGGTTGAGTACATTGAGGTTTGAGGGTTTAGGGATAGGGTTTAGGGTCGAGGGATTAGGGTTAAAGTAGAGTGTCGAGGGTATAAGGATTAGGCATAGGGTTGGAGGGTTTATGGATAAGGGATTAGGGTTTAAGGTATAGTATCGAGCCCTTTAAGGGTTTAGGAATAGGGATATCATTTAGGGTTTAGGGATGAGGGATTAGAGTTGAGGGTTGAGGGATTAGGGTTGAGGGTTGAGGGATTAGGGTTTAGGGATAAGGTTTAGGGTTTAGGGTTTAGGGTTGAGATAGACAAGGAGCAATTGAGAGACATGGAGAGGGGAGAGGTAGAGAGGTGAGGGGGAGAGATAAGTGAGATATAGAACATGAGCTAATGGAACTAAAGGTGAGATATTGTAAAGGTGCTATCAAAGGTGAGATAGGCACAAATATTTATGGATCAATCTATAGCAAGACAAAACACGAGCTCATTATAATTCAAGCACGTTATAACATGAGCATGTTATAATGCGAGCACATTATAACGTGAGTGCATTATAATGCGCTCGCATTTTATCCTGCTATAGAAACGATAAAAATGTTGATTATGCACGTGTTCTAACAAAAAAGAAGTGCTTTCATGCTGGTGGGAAGTTCACATGCACATTTTACACATTCTACCACCTTTGCATGATCTTTCCACCACCTTTTCTACTTTGCCAACTTTAGAAGGAGGAAATAACATAGTTTTCACACCAACTTTGATAGATATCTATTCAATTTTCAATTTTTGTAGTGTTGCAATGTTAATTGTGATTCAATTTTAGGAATTTAACATTATAGATTAGTTAATGGTATTGTTGTTACTAATTATATTTGAGTGTTATTCAATTTAACATCGAAAAAGAAGCAAGTGGTGAAAAACGCAAATTGTTGAGGAGTTTGATGCAAGAAGAAAAAAACACTACATAATTGGGTACTCTCTCCATTTGAATCTCCATTTTTTAGGTATGTCAAGTCTTTACATGCATGTTCTTTACATTTTCCTTAATTCTATTTGAATTACTTTATCATGCTTTATCATACATGTTTAAAATAGACACATTCCCAATCAAGAAAGTAGCCTACAATCTCACATGATGCCATGTATATTTTCTACACTTGGGCTCTTTAATAATTATGTGTAATAAACAAACCTTAACATACCATGATGTCAAACTATAAAAGAATAAATCCTTACAACATAATAAAAATACAATCCCACTATTATCTTGTCATATTAACAAGTTAAAATACAAATGAATAGGTGCCAAGATCATACAAGTATGCACATGACATGATGATTTGTATGCACATATCTTGGGCTAGGACATTCCTTATGCACCTATTCATGATGATTTGTACATGCACGACACAACAATATTTCAAAATTTCATAATTGTCCTTTGTTAGCACATGATGGTGGTTACCTTGATCGACTATATACCATTCAATACCCTAAATTATAGAGATTAGTCTAATGATTTTTATGACAATCCTAGGTATGTGATGCAGAGGTAGGGTTCAACTCAATCCAAAGGGATCATACCAATAGTTTCTTCAAATTTCATAAGCTTTCCTATCAAGCAATCTCCCTATACAAAGGCACAAAGAGGGTCTTCAATACTTCAAAACCTAGCAAGGCTACTAGAGGTCTTCTTACCCCTTAGGAACTTAGACACAACCATTCTAAACCCTTACTAAAGTCTACACTCTTCAATTGTTGTCTATTCCTTCACAAGCCACCCAAATCCTAGTATCCCTAGTACCAACAAAACACCTTCTCAATTCCAAATCCTAGTACTCTTTTCATGGCTGCAATAATTTGCTTTGTATGCTTTGTACCTATTTTGGTTGAGTGACATTTACTCTTTTACATGATGATTGTATGTACATTTACTATGAAGGGTTGAATAACATATATTTTAGTTATTTGTATGGATTTGTTTCTTAGGAACTAATATTGGTCTCTTTATCATGCTACAGACAAATTCTTCGTCATACTGAGGAAACGATGAAGAATTAAACCAACATAGGAAGAGATAGAAGCTAATAATGCAAATAAAATAGTGGCTATGAGGGAACTTTGTGAGAAGAGGAAATTGGACATAATAAATGAAGACATGCCAATTGAAGAGGAACCACAACCATCACAAAGAGCTATGGTATTGGCAGCACAAAGAGAATGAATGCAAAAACTTTGTTCTATGAGAGATTTGAATACCATAGTTAGAGACACATCCTCTACCACAAGTCAACATGTAGGGACACCATCTACCACATCTCAAGTTGAGAGTACATCATCACTCATATGTGATGAAGGAGGTATGCCATCGTTCCCACCTCAACCTCAAGGTATGTCATCTATTCCATCTTCGATCAAAGGTAAGCCATCTATCCCATCTCATTTAAATATTGATTAAATTCCTAATGTTGAGATGAATTTACCTAACTTAACACCACCTAGAGTTTTGCATAGAAAGCTAAAGTATTTGATTGATATTGATGAGAATATTTTGCAACCAATGGAAGGTAAGATTCTAAAATGCACTTGTAGAAGATATGCTCATAAGATTTGGAGATTATTCTTTGAAAAGTTAAATGAGACTACAAGATGTCAACTATTTGTTGAAATGATGTGAAGTATAAAGTATAGGTCCATCATGAAGATTCTTGGGTTGAGAACATCAAAGGTTTCAAGTGAAAAATCTATTGTCAAGAATCTAATGAGTGCATATGAGAGTGTGGGTAACACCTCACGTACAAAAGATAGTAATGCACCAGGATGTGTGATTACATCGACTATAGTAAGTAGTCAAATGAGGAAAGCTCATCTCATTAGAAAGATGAGTCAAGAATTGAGAATTAATAGGAAACTTTATCAAGAGCCATTGGAAGACGCCAAAGAATTGAGGACACTAATGCCAATGAATTATGGGTGTTCTCGGGGAGACTACCACGAAAAGATAAACTAATTGTTGAAGCATTGAGATCACTAATTGAAGACCTTTGGAATAATTACACAAGAGTATCTCTGAATCAAAGGGATGTGGTAAGAAGGAGAATCAGTAGTCAGAACCATGAGCCACATCCAAAGCATTTTTTGGATGAGACTCAAACATAGTTTTATGGTAAATTTCTAGAGAAGTATCCTCAAATTAAAATTTGTCAAAGATATTTTGAAATGCTAAAACCTTTCTATGTCAAGATAAATCACACATGCACTACTTGTTGTTGTAGATTACATATTGAATTTTCTAACCATTTTGATGTTTATAGGTCTATATGTTTAGATATGCATACTAACAATATTTTGCAGGGTTGTGCCATACGTGCCCCACCAACATCTTCAAGAGACTTCATATCAAGAATTTTATGTGAAAGAGAGGAAGGTCAAATATTCTACAAGAAATTATGCTTGGATGGCACATGTCATCATTGCGGTGCCTTGCAACGTTTGCCAATATGTGAACACATGGAAAGAACACATGCAGTTGGAAATGAACTAGTAGAGTTTGGCAAGTATAAAATAGTGGCATACAATACAAAAGATGGTAAAGAAGAAAAGATGTGTGAATTGGTTATTGAAAAGATTCCAGTGTATCAGTTTATGCCTATATTTCATGACAACATAGTGTATGAGTATGCAAGACATGCCCATCGAGCTCGATGGTTGGACTTGCAATTCAAGTTATGCAAGGACACATTTTTGGTCGGTAGCATTGTTTTAGTAATCAACTTTGTAGAGAACTATAGTCTACAGCCACAGTGTGAGGTGTAATCACAATATTAAAACTCCACACAGGTTTCTATATTTGTGCACATCACATTCATTCATGCGAATGATAGTACAGAGTATGATAGAAATATCATAAGGGAGTATAATGTCTATATTAGTGATGATTGTACGCATTCTACATAGTTCATGCAAGGTTGCTTTTAGGTGTTCTACAATGATTTGGATAGAAGGGGCATATCGTTCAGTCAGCATATCATATGGTCAGATAACTGTGCGTCACAATTCAAGAACTTAGGGAATTTCTATTGGCTGAGTAGGAGGCATAATTTTACAGGTATTCAACATATGTGGAACTTATGTGAGGCTGGGCATGGAAAGGGGGAGCATGATGGTATAGGAACATTTATCAAAAGAGCCATAGCATGAGAAGAGTTAAAGTATAAAGACAATGCAAAGTTGACAGATGCAAAATCAATTATCAAGTGGTGTAATGCTTCCATGGGTCCAGGTAATGAAGGTAAGTCTTCAGTTCATAGATTTTTTTGGTTGATAGATGATACTAACATTGCACCATATCAGGACTACTCTACACTGACAGGATCAAGTGAGATGCACTCTTTAAGAAGATCAATTACAGGTTCATGGAGTAACCCATACACAAAAGATGTCATGCTTTTGTTCTTCTTGTACAATTCAAGCCTGGGATGAGTGCAAGTCAAAGGAGTGGGTTGACGAATGGCAATTAAGTTATCTTAGCCCACTTGACACGTATTGACCCCTGACGGCACTGGAACTAACACAGATGGAATCATCAGTTGACTTTGGCCACATATCAGATCTAGTCCAACCAGGTAATATATCTATTTGCATAGTTTTTGAAATTCCTAATGTCATCTTACTTTGTAGTGTTTTTGTAATTTTGACTAATTTCATCTAATTTGCTACACATATCAATGTAGGGCACATATATGTAGTTATTGTAGATGAAGAAAATGAAGAGGGAATAGATTATTACTTATGTCGTTGTGTTGAGGCTAAAAAGAAATTGGAGGCCCCAGTTACAGATGGAGAAAACATCAAATACCCTACAGGCTCAGTGCTTATTACTGGAACATGGCTTAGAAGGTACCCACATAAGAGTGTTAATGTTTGGCTGTTTTAGGACTTTGACACGCATCAAAAGATTCTTCATTACTCGAACCTTGTCGTGGCATCCAATGTTCATTTGATATAGTATCGGGGTAGACCTTTGAACAAGACCTTGTGGAAGATGTGTGAGTCTAACCATGAAGCAATACTTGACACAATAAAGAGTAGAGCAGACCTAGATGGTTCAATGGATTAATTTGTAAGTATTCACATTAATTTTGTAAAGTCATGTTACATTGAATTGTAAGTATGCACATTAATTTGTAAGGTTTATCTTTTTATTTGCTGCTGCATTTTTACACATATACAAATTTTTACATCATCATGTTATGCTTCATGGGGTTAGACCTAAGTGATGGATGAAGTTGATCTTGAGAATAATGTATAAAATCTAGGTAATGTATATAATATAGGTGTCTCTAGGTGTCTTGGTTTCTAACTAGATAATAGGTGTCTCTAATTGTGTCTTAGTTATATATGATATGTCAACTAGGTAGATAGAGACTAGAAAATAGGTTTCTTAGGTGTCTTGGTGAAAGGTTTTCTGCTGCCCCCAAAAATCGTCAGAAGAAGGTAGTGTAAAGTTGCAAAGGGGTGTAACTTTTGTCTTGCTCCTAATGTAACCAAACTGACTATTCCAACATGTCCGGATGGGTACATTTACGCTAGGCATGGTCCTATTTTTCACCCAAACATGTCGAAATAGTCTGAGCTACATTGTACCGATGATATCCCTGAAGAGTCCAAAGTGCAAAAATGTAGCAATCTTTGATGAGATGTTACTTGAAAACCATGTCACTTAGAAACATTTTGTTTGAGGCAACGGGATCATGTATGGTTCCTCTACAATAACCTCTCTTATTTTTTTATATCTCTAAGGCATTTGCCCATGGTGAAAGGTTTTCTTCTGCCCCAAAAATCATCAGAAGGAGGTAGTGTAAAGTTGCAAAGGGGTGTAACTTTCATCCTACTCCTGATGTGACCAAACTAACTATTCCAATGTGTTTAGATAGGTACATTTACGCTAGGCATGGTCCTTTTTTTCACCTAAACATGCTGAAATAGTCCAAGTTATATTGTACCGACAATATCCCTGAAGAGTCCAAAGTGCAAAAAGGCAGCAATCTTTGATGAGATGTTACTCTAAAATAATGTCACTTAGAAACATTTCATCTAAGGTAACACGATCACATAGAGTCCCTCTAGAATAACCTCTCTCAATTTTTTGTATCTTTGAGGCGTTTTCCTGTGGTGAAAGGCTTTCTGCTGCCCCAAAAATCGTCAGAAGGAGGTACTGTAAAGTTACAAAGGGGTGTAACTTTCATCCTGCTCCTGATGCGACCAAACTGACTATTCCAATGCATCTGGATGGGTACATTTACATTAGGCATGATCCTATTTTCACTCAAACATGTCGAAACAGTTTGAGCTACATTATACCGATGATATCCCTGAAGAGTCCAAAGTGCAAAAAGACAGCAATCTTTGACAAGATGTTACTCAAAAATCCTGTCACTTAGAAATATTTTTTCTAAGGAAACGTGATCCTATAGAGTCCCTCTACAATAACCTCTCAATTTTTTATATCTTTGAGGCATTTGCCCATGGTGAAAGGTTTTATGTTGCCTCAAAAATCGTTAGGAGGCAATGTAAAGTTGGAAAGGGGTGTAACTTTCGTCCTACTCTGCTACGACCAAATTGACAATTCCAACGCATCGAGATAGGTAGGTTTAGGCTATGCATGGTCCTATTTTTTACCCAAACATGCCAAAACAGTCTGAGGTACATTGTACCGATGATATCCCTGAAGAGTCTAAATTGCAAAAAGGCAGCAATCTTTGACAAGTTGTTACTTGGAAACCGTGTCACTTAGAAACATTCTATCTAAGGAAACGTGATCACGTAGGGTCCCTCTACAATAATCTCTCTCAGTGTTTTATATCTCTGAGGTGTTTTCCTGTGGTGAAAGGTTTTCTGCTGCCCCAAAAATTGTCAGAAGGAGGTAGTGTAAAGTTGCAAAGGGGTGTAACTTTTATTCTTCTCTTCGTGTGCCCAAACTGATAGTTCCAACACATCTGGGTGGGTACATTTAGGCTAGGCATGGTCTTATTTTGCACCCAAACGTGCTGAAACAGTCTGAGCTACATTATACCGATGATATCCCTGAAGAGTCCAAAGTATAAAAAGGTAGCAATCTTTGACGATCTATTATTCAAAAATCATGTCACTTAGATACATTCCATCTAAGGAAAAATGATCATATAGGGTCCCTCTACAATAACCTCTCTTAGTTTTTTATATATCTAAGGTGTTTGCTCGTGGTGAAAGGTTTTCTGCTGCCCCAAAAATCGTTAGAAGGAGGCAGTGTAAAGTTGTAAAGGGGTGTAACTTTTGTTGTTCTCCTCGTGTGGCCAAACTAATAGTTCCAACATGTCTGGATGGGTACATTTAGGCTAGACATGGTCCTATTTTGTACCCAAACATGCCGAAACAGTCTAAGCTACATTATATCAGCTATATCCCTGAAGAGTCCAAAGTGCAAAAAGGTAGCAATCTTTGATGAGCTATTATTTAGAAACCATGTCACTTAGATACATTCCATCTAAGGAAAAATGATTATGTAGGGTCTCTCTACAATAACCTCTCTCAATTTTTTATATCTCTAAGGCGTTTACCCATGGTGAAAGGTTTTTTGTTGCCCCAAAAATCGTCAAGAGGTAGTGTAAAGTTGAAAAGGGGTATAACTTTTGTTCTCCTCCTCATGTGGCCAAACTGATAGTTCCAACGGATCTGGATGGGTAGGTTTAGGCTAGGCATGGTCCTGTTTTGCACCCAAACATGCTGAAACAGTCCGAACTACATTATACCGGTGATATCCCTAAAGAATCCAAAGTGCAAAAAGGTAGTAATCTTTGACCAGTTGTTACTCAGAAACCATGTCACTTAGATACATTCTGTCTAAGGCAACGCGATCATGTAGGGTCCCTCTACAATAACCTCTCTCAATTTTTTATATCTCTGAGGCATTTACCCGTGGTGAAAGTTTTTTTACTGCCACAAAAATTGTCAAAAGGAGGTAGTGTAAAGTTGCAAAGGGGTGTAACTTTTGTTCTTCTCCTCATGCGGCCAAACTGACAATTCCAACGCATCTAGATGGGTATGTTTAGGCTAGGCATGGTCCTGTTTCATACCCAAACATGCCAAAACAGTCCGAGCTACAACCACTAACTAGTCTTCAATCTTCAAACACTACAAATACCATGATATCCTGCATAATGTTGTCTTTTAGCCTTTTATAAAGGCATGCCCATAAAATTCAACCACATAGATATGATTGTTTGTATTCCAAATTCCTTTTAAATACTGACCTTCCAATGCTTTTTCCTACCCTCATATCAATTAAATATGACCTTTGATTATGATATGGCGCTCAAGCTTATGAGAGTTTACCAGAGACGCTGGTTTAGTTAGGTTAAAGGGTTGGTGAACTAATGACTTAAAGAACCTTTAGTAGGTTGATTTAAGTGATAGTAACTTCTGATTATAAGTCAATATTAAATTAAAACAAAAGTGCACTTTACACACGACAAGCAATTGAGGGTTTTAAAGTCTTAAGAAAAGTATATTCTTTTTAGGGTTTAATGCCCAATATGCAAACCCTAACTATCCATAAGATTATGATTATGAAAGCTTGTGTCTTCTCTAACTTCTTATTGCAAGAACAAAACCACATCCACCATGAATATGAACCTTGCATCATATCAACCTTTCAAGATAGACCTTATCATGAAAACCATATTCACAACAAAACCTTGCATGAACAAAACCACATCCACCATGAACATGAACCTTGCATCATATGAACCATGTTTGTCTTGTGCAGCATCGACATGAATTGAGAGACCTTATCATAAAACCATATTCACAACATCATGCACCTCATGACTATCACCTACCTTGAATCCCTGTATCACCTTATCAACATCATGGTATCAACCTTGACATCAATGACAAACAACCTTGACCCTTTGACTTCAATGACAACTTTGAACCTTGATTGTTGATGACTTATGGAATCCTATAGCCCCAATGTTATGTTGCGTACTTAAATTAGGTAAGACTCAATGTAATCTCATAACCTCACCTTATATGCAAGAGGAATTACATTTAATAACCACAATGGTCATCAAGTGCTCATAAGCATATGATTTTGACTATCTTTTTCAAAACAACATACTCTTTGCATCCCAATATGGTATAATAACAAGAAATTAAGAAATATTTTCAATTGACCAACTCATAAAGAATATGGATCAGCATACTCATTTGAATATTTTCAATTGAGCAAGTCATAAAGAATATGAATATTTTCTGTTCAACATGATGATTCATTTTCATTTTAAATACAACTTTTATCTTTTAGTTCCAAAATGAGGTTTAGGTGATACTTGAATAACAATAGTTGGCTTATTGGATCAACAAACATCCTATGTAATACAATTGGACTTTAAATATTTAAAGTAGCCATCTACAAATATCCATTCAAACGTGGATTTATAATGCAAGTATGGATGCCATCAATAAAAAAGATTTGTATTAACCAAATATCCATATAGGCATACATCAATATCTGTCGATATAAGTATAACATATATACAAAATAGCCATATAGGCTTACAAGAATGCCATATAGGCATACAATGTGAACTATATGAAATACAAAATCTATGTACACAAATGCCATATAGGCATACAACAAAGGAAGACAATAAAAAGTCATTCCCCTCTGGTTAGTGAAGAGAATAGATCATGGGCAACCTTTGATCTTCTAGGGGATGGAGACACGTATATGGGTGGTCTACTACGAACCTGAGGGCTACTCCTATTTAGTTCTTCTTGCATCTTTAGTTGTTATAATAAAAAGTATAGACATTAATATATAGAAATTACATGTTATAAAAAATGAAATATTTAAAAAAATAATCACTTACCGCTACCATATAATATGCCTCCTCACTTGCATTAGTAGTAGGAATAGGCTATGGTGATGTCGTGTCCTATAGAAACCATCCAAATAGAAATTAAACTTCAAATCAATAATGTTTTGATTTTTCAAAAATAAACAACTATAACAATGAATGTAAATTGAAATTTACTAATCTTCCTCATACCCCTGTCAATGGCATGGAGCTATGAATTGTAGAGGTCACACCATGCTCCATTGCCCTATGAACATCGGGAGGTGTCTCTGCAGACTGCATCATCTGGAAATAAAACAACATTATTCAATTATGAAAACTATAATAGTGATGCAAATCATGGCTCCTAACATACACACACGTTCACCTAAACATGGAAGTACACACAAGTCACATACAAAAATCTAGTAAGTATAATTCATTCATTAAACTATTTATTTTATTACCTCCGTGAAGCTTTGAAGTCCACCACCACTAGTAGGTGTTGCCATGAAATCTCTAATATTAACCTATTCAACATCTAAAATCAGATATTAGAATACCATTCATATAACGATGCTATTCACATGTACTATTTATAATTGTTTACTAGTTACATACCCCAATAGTAGATGATGTAGTGTAATATGTAGGTGGAGAACCACTAAAAACTGTATCAATGCTATGAGCCTAAAATTTTATTAAAATCGTCAAACTGAATTAGTTAATCTTGCATTTCAAAAATGAAATTTAATAAATTAAATTCAATGAACTTGCTAATATTTACCTGAGTATCAAGGCTGAAAGTCTCACCCAGGAGGGTATCTCTCATCACCATCTGCTCAGCTATAGATGTAGCATGTGCACCTATGTCTTGACTATCCATGGGGTCATAACCACAAGTTGACCCACAAGTCTGACAAGCATGGGGTGGGACCTTACTCCTCGCACTATCTCCAAACCCACGTTGTGCTACAGGACTAGCATGCTCTATGATGCTCTAGGTCAAGGCACTAATGGACTGAAGTGTATCAACCTCAACACTCTCCTTCACAATGGAAGGGATAGAAACATGCTCATGGGATGGTCTACTAATTACTCATCTCATTGGCTGCTATGGGTCAACACATGCCCCTGGTCTATCTTGTGCTAAACCCCCACGTCTACCCTGGAAGTCCTGCATATCAAAATAGTTTGGCACTTTATTGAGGACAAACTCGCAGTAGAGTTTCCTCAAAAAGTATTGCGGGACGTCATTATTATTACATGGAGGATGGTCAAAAACCATCCACCACCTCTGCCCAAAATTGTCCCTTATCGCTTGGTTGTTGCACCAATGGATAAGGAACCTCTTGCATGTAATGGGTGGAGGTTGATTTGTTTGTGGGTTTGTGAAAATGGAACACAAGTCCAATTTTGTAATTTGTAACTTTTTCACATCTTCATATGATAGCTTGTCTATATAATACTCTCTAAACTCTCTCCTCTTATCTGACCAACTAGATATTTGCTTCCTAATTGAATCTACATTTGATAACATAGATCCAAGAGATTGAGAAAGCGTGGACCTATGCAAGGTTAAAGTTGAAGGATCTTTCAACCTTGCAATTATGTCTTCAATTTCTTTTTTATTGTTTTCAATTTGCCCCATTAGATTTTCTTGTGTTCCAGGGGCATGTCGAGGAATGGATGGAGGAGTTTATTGTTCATGTTGTTCTTCAGTAGGTATTTCCTCTTGAGGATTTTGTGGATTTTGAGGAGGAGGAGGAGGTACATTAACATTTCCTGAGAATTAAGAAAATTTACATAAAAAATCAACTCAAACCTACCTATTTAGAAACAAATTCAAACAAAAAAATAAATAAAACTCACTCCTTAGGGTTTGCAAGACATGGGTTTAGAGGAAAATAAAGAAATGAAATAAGCAGAAATGCTCTTTTTTTATATATATAATTAAACATAATGCGCTCGCATTATAACGTGAGTGCATTATGGTTTGGTTTTGCCAAGCCTTAGGCTTGTCATTACCAAACCATAATGCGAGTGTGTTATGTATTAATTTTTTTTGAAAAAAATTTGGCCACTTTTTGGCCCCCGAACTTTTTGCACTTACCCAATGATGTAGAAGGTGGAGGCTAAGAAGGTGGATGCAATCAAGAGGAGGGAGGTGTATGTGATGGTAAAGATGTTTCTTGTGTGGAGTTGGAGGTGGTGAAGTGGATGAAAGATGAACTTTCATTTTAGTTGCAGTAGCATTAGAAATGAGGATAGGTGGAGTTGTGAATGTGTGGGTAAGACTGGGAGCAGAGGCCGTGGTGATCCCCTCAGAAGTAAGGGCAGATTCTCTTGTTGAAACCTTTCAGGATAAGGGGATAGTGTCCTCTTCTTCTTCTTCTAATTCAATATTGATCGCCACTATCTTTTGTTTACCTTTAGTTGTGGTAGGGTCAGTCTCTTCAACCCTAGGTGTTGTAGTGAGAGATTGCATTTCTACCTTCTTGCCTTTCTTTTTGCTCCCTTTGAGCTTTCTACCTCCTTGGCTAGGTTTGGGTAAATCATTGGATAAGGTTTCCTCATCCAAGCCCTGGTTCTCTTCAACACTTCCTTGGCCATATTCTCAATTGAAGAGTCCTCAAGTTGATCGCATTTGATAGGGGCCAAGGGGAGGTTATAAACCTTCCTTTCTTCATAGGAGGGGTCAAGCACTAAACCATCCTCCTTCATCCCTTTATGGATTTTAGGGAGCCTTGAGAAATCCAACCTCTTCAATAAATGAATATTGAGTCTGCAAAAGTCCCTTTTCCTGACCTCATGCTCATCTACACAATTATCTCAATGGTCCTCCAAGGCATATTCATGAATATACCAGCTACCAATCAATGGACTAACCCATCCAATAGGGTCGAATCTACTTTAGATGTTGTCAAAGGAACTCAAGGAGAGGATAGTCAACTTAGACTCTGCATGCCTTGCATTAATGATGTTCTGGTAGGAGTATTTACCCACCTTTATGGGGAATTTGAAACTTGACTTATGCTTACTAGCAATTATCTTGTACACCTCAGAGACTTGTCTATAGATTTCTAGTGTAATGACCTTGTCACTTGGATATCGAGGTAGCTTATAGGAAGCTTTGTCAAAGCCCATAACTCTAATGTATGTGAAGGTTTGGAACTGGATATACCAGCTACCCCACCTAGCTAGCTCTTCAGCTACTTCTATTGATATTCTCTAAGAATAATCATTCTCCAAAGCCCTAATCACATCATATACAAAGGTGTCATTTACAGTGCAAAACCTTTTCATGTTGGTCATCAATTCTAACATGGGAAAATGATCATTTACAAGCACTTATCCCTATTGGAGAGAGCCCACTCGTAATAAACCTAGGAAGCTAGCCTGATAGGCTAGTAAGTAGTCCAAGTAGGAGGTTATATAAAATTCTTTAGTCTCCATTACTTCTAATAGATGCTCATCTAGCTTGTCACTGATGAATGACCCCCAGTCAATCTTCTTCCCATCAACTATTTTCATTCAAAATTGGCACATCCAAGGGTGCCATTTATTAGTAGCAGGCAGTCCAAATACTTTGCTGAGGAGGATGACAAACCTTCTTCCATCCCATTTCAACTCATGGCATGGCTGAACAAACACCATCTTCAATGGATGCTTCATCTGTGTGATGAGATGTTGATTCATGTAGCCAGTTGCTAACACCAAATTTGTGTTGTAGAATGTGAGAGTCATGTTCTCTGTGATTCTATCATAGTCAACATAAGTGGGCAGGCCAAAGACTTTATCCACCATATCAGAGGTAATATCAAGGACTACATGCCCTATAGGCCCAACTATTTTCTTGCTTTGAGCTTTGTATCTTTGAGCACATGCAATCACCATCTTTGGTGCCTGCACTGATACTGGGAAGGCTATAACTTGGAAGAGCACTAAGTTCTCCATTCATTGCAACTGAAAGGACTTGTTTGCTTCACCTAGTAGCTGTTGCAAGTAGCTCCATGGATCAGGATAGCCAATGTCTATATCACCAACCTTAGGATAAGGATTTGTGAGCTTTGAGGCTGGTAAGTACCCTTTGAATTCTTACTTCTTGTCCTCCACTTGTAGAGCCTCAACCATTTTCTACACCCTCACACACACAACATCAATAGTGTTTATTTATTCCATGGTTAGCCACAGTTATATTGCTTTGAAAACACAAAAACACCATTAGAAATGCTTCAAAAAAGTAGGAAATACAATTATTTGGTACCTATTAGAGATTGGACATCGATCCTAACCTGTTTTGTATGCCAAAAGATTAGAAGAGCGAAGGTGGAAGGCCCAATACTAAAACTCTAATACTACAATCTCTAAAAATAATAATCTAAGCACAAGACTAGAATCCAAACCTTGACAAAGTTGATATAGTCAGGATTTGAGAGTCAGGGCCTACTCCTTTCTAAGTTAGACAATAACAGAAGGAGAAACCCAGGAAGCCTAACACCCAAACCCCAACACTTTTCCAAATAATTGGTACATAGAGGGTAGAAGCTACTCTTGACTAATAATAAAAGAAGGCAAAATGAGCAAGTCTCAACATCCGAACCTTGATAGCTTATCAGGTGGTCGACGAATGGAAGGCAGAAGTAGCCTTTTCTTAATTAAAATGCAATATGGAAAACAAAACCTCTAACACCTAAACTCTGACACTTCTAAAGAACAATTAGGATCAGAAGAAAGGGCCTCAAGTCAAAAAGGGAGGATAGAAGATCAGAGGTCCGATCTCTAATGCCCTAATACTTTAAGGGAACAAAGGGAAAAGGGAATGCCCTAAGTCATAAAAATAGCTTTGAAAAGTGTGCCAAACATAAAAATGGATTCGACAGCCCAGAAACTAAGGAAAACAAAACCCTAGATGTGAAACCACTGAAAAACATAGCAGTCATAACCAAAACAAGCTAGATTTGAATGGAAATGATGAAAAAAGGTTGGTCATGGACTCCTAATCAAAATATTAAAGCATGCAATTAGAATTAGAGATGAAAAGTATGAAATCAACCTAGAAAAGATGTGAAATTTTGTGAAAGATCTCTAAAATGAAATACACAAACTCTAGTTGTAACAATCTCCCAATTCAAACACAAATTCACAATAAAAACATGAGAAATTACAGAGTCGAAACACTTTGAAGCTTAAGGAAAGATGTTGGGTGTAGGAGCAAATGAGATTGGGGAACAACAAAAATTGAAAAAAATGCACTTGAAAAAACCTTATATGGACTAGCCACACATGTGGGAAACCACCATTAATGCATCACTGAGGGTAGGTGGAGGGAAATCAATTCCCATGCTACATGGATGGCCAATAGATAAGCTGAAAGGCCAACCACCGATGTAGCGTAGGTGATCTACCAACTCTACACTAGGGTCCTCAGAGTTAGGCTATTAGGGGATATTCTACAATCATTCCAAAATGACCAACCCCAACAAATGGTGTCCACACAGGAAAGACAATAGTCCAAAGGTCGAGGCATTGGAGATGATTCTATTGTCATGCTGGCATGACAAACTCCAATATCTTGATGGTAAGGTAGAGAAATTCAAAATGTGTCCAAGTCCAAAGAAGTAAAATACATAGTTCAGGCCTCCACCCTCTAGTATGCCAGAAGGACAATGTCTTAAACTCTGACAGGATGAAATCATCCAAAGACTGAGTCATAAAGGTAAAACAATTAGAAGCAAACACTCAAGATTTTTCCTAAGTAATGATAAACATGACAACACCAGAGGCAAGACCAAAAATAAGGAGAGGGGGGCCTCTATTTTGGAACAAAAATGGAGTGGATTGTGAGGAACACAAAAGATGCCAACCAAAACAAAAGAATGCTCCAAAGCATTCCAAGGTATCAAAGATCAGTCAAGGACCCAGGACCCCAGCTCCATTAACCATAGTAGAAGTATGAACACAAAGTCCAACTACAAGCAAGAATGAACAAGCACAAGATCAAATGCATACGAAATCCAAGTATGTGCATGTGAATCATTCTATTTCCTTAAGTATACAAGAACTCATCTATCACAAGCCAAAAGTTGGGTTAGGTGGAGTAAATCTAGCTTTCATGTACTCATCTAGACATTGCTCTGCTGCTAGCTAGGCATCTATAGCCCTAACAAAGATATCACTGACCCCATCCAAGGCATTTCTCTACTACTAGCTAGGCATCTATATAGCACCAGTAGAGTTGCCTGGATCACCCAAATAGTTGAACCAATCTTTTTATCACTCTCTTTTTTATAACTCTCTTTTTTCATGACTCTTTTTTCATCACTCTCTTTTTTCATCACTCTCTTTTTTATCTCTCTTTTTTATCACTCTCTTTTTTATCACTCTTTTTTCATCACTCTCTTTTTTATCACTCTTTTTTTTTAATCACTCCCTTTTTTATCACTCTTTTTTTTCATCACTCTTTTTTATCATTGTCATTTTTTTATTACTCTCTTTTCTTTAAACCTTTTCAACTCGTAGGCAATGAAGCCTGCTAGTAGGTTGGAGGCCAAGGCTAACCTCAATAGGGCATATAGCCCCTAAGTTAGACTAGAGGGGATAACCTAGAAAGGAAAGATCGTTTAATTTTCATCCAATTCATAGTAGTGATGATTCATTCCAAAAGAAGCATTAGAGTGTGAGTATATATAAGATTTCAAGATAACATCATCCCAAGTGCAAAAATCACCCAAGCCTCTAGTCCAACTAGTAGACCCACAACTGATATGCAAGACAAAATGAACATCCTATGAGAAAGACTAGTGGACCATGACCAAGAAATGATCTAGAACACTGAATTCAGAGACAAACCCTTGCCAACCAAAACAAGAGAATTTCATGAGTAGGAAAAGGCCAAGAGAGCTTGAAATGAGGCTTGCAAAAGAATCTCTCAGTAGACAAATCAAAATTGAGAGACAGAACAATAAACTAAGCAAAATAAAGAAGAACTTAAGCAACTAAAAAAAGAAAACAATGACAAAACATAACAAAACTAAACAACAAAGCAAACCAAGACATCATCATACCAAACAAATCAATCAAAGGAAAACACAAACAAGGCCTAAGACACTTAGAAAAACAAAGAAAGACTCCTAACCTAATTATACATACAAAAGAGACCCAAAGGTCCCTCCATCAGGCTCTCTTAATTTGGAAAGTAATGCTTGAGATACTACCCATTGACTAGAAACGGGACAAGTTCCCCAGAAAGAGAGCTAATACGAAAGGTATTTTCTCCAAGAATCTCACCAATCTGGTAGGGTCCCAACCAGATCTTGTCAAATTTTGAGTAGTCTCCCTTCTTTTCTTTGGCTTTATCCCACATGAGAACTAAGTCACTAATCCTAAAAGCCTTGATTATAGCCCTTTTGTCAAACCATCTCTTAATTACTATTTGGTGCTTAATAAAGTGTTCTAGGGCTGCATCTCTTTTCTCTTCTAGGTTTAAGAGGTTTAGCATTCTAGCTTCTATCTTATCCTCTACCCCTAGGTAATCCCTGATAAATTGTAATGTAGGAATTTTCAGGTTCACAGGGAAAATAGGGTTTTACCATAAATTAGTTGATAAGGAGAGGTGCCCAATGAGGACTTCACCTAGGTTCTATTAGCCCAAAATGCAAATTTAAGTTGAGTGTGCCAATCCCTAGGGTTTCTTTCTAGAAGTTTTCTAATGACATCTATCATAATCTTATTTGTAGACTCTGAGACACCATTTCATTGAGGATAGTGTTGTGTGGTTACACAACACGCCCCATTTTGACTTGGCAAAACAGGGACCCAATGGTAAAAGTAAGTCGGGTGCATCATCATGCAAAACCATGATGAGGTAGGTCACCATGAGGTTAGTTTGTGAAAGTTTGTATTTCATCTCTGTGACCTCATATTTTGAAAGAGCATTGAAATTCAGGTAGGTTTGCCTTTTATATCACCTTGATATTCATCAGGATATAAGAGTTATGAACAGTCAAAGTTTCGGTCAAACCTGATATTCATAAGAGGAAGGTCATATTGTTGAAGTTCATCATCATATTTGGAACATTCCCTCTGATATGTCATGCGGTTCAGATATTCAGACGTCAACTTTAAATGGTAGCAAACTCTTCCCGTCAAACAGTTTCATCTATCGCGAGCATCATACTTCGCATATAACCCGATGTGTCTTTATATCCTCCAGACGCAAATATCACCCTTAGCAAATATCCTGATGACATCATCCTAATACGATAAACAGAGGAACATACATCCTGATGACATCATCATCACATTTACATGCTACAGGATTTTATCTAAAACATGATCATGTTAGCCTAATATGATGATGACGTCATGATGCACTTCTGATACGGAGAGCGAATATCAGAATGACGTTATCCTGATATTCCAAAAGAGAGAGACATGTAAGTTTGTCTTGTCATCATCATATTTTGAAACATCACCTGATACACCAAAATATCCTCCTGATGTACTACGTAGAAATAAAGGTGCTTTTGTCACCCGAATCTTGTCGCGATAACAATGTCAATACGAGGGAGGATGATATTGAAACTTAGCCTGATATTTGCGAATATCATCCTGCCTTCATCATATCCTGTCATAGGGATATTCCCCGCTCTTGTTGCCGCCATTATCATTTAATGCGTGCAGCCATGGTAGGTGGTTCCCGCCGACCCCGGAACCCAATGAAACACCTGCGAGATCATGCATTTTTCGCACGGATAAGCAAGGAACATGATCTAATCTATCAGAGTTGCCCTAAATGCACCCTAAATGCGAGGTTAAAAGGTAATTCAACTGCCATTTTTACATTTACCTTATGATAAACTTGTTTTACAGAGCACCAGCTTCCATATTTGCATACTAGCTACCTTTGCGCGATTTGAGCTCACGGGCAGAAAGAAGGTGATCATCAGCTGAATTGAGAACGTCTCAGCAATCTACTGGTATAAAAGGAAATCTGCACAACCAGGTAAGTGATAAAAACCCTCATCATATTGTTTCTATTCTGGTGCGATGATGTAAGTTCTGGTATATACACCTGTACAATCAAGTAATGTTGGAATTCATGCAGTAGGCATAATGATTTGTAAATTCAACTGCAGTATGCATGCATATATGTACCTTGTTATGAGATAGGATTGTCATTAATTGCAGGTACTCATCGCTGAGAAGCGATTGGTCAAATGTCAGGAAGAGTTCAGCAAGCCCATGTTCTCTGCTCAGAGGGGGGTCCTGTTTAAATATGGAGCAATCACAAACACCCATCAGGGAAGCACTAATTTGTAAGCCTGGTCAGCCAAGCTAAACAATGGGCATGACAAGAGTCATGTGCTGGACGCAGTGTTCATATCAGGATTATGGAACGCCACTAGTTTTCCATACTCCATGGAATCTCCGAAGCTCGTCATTGAGTGTGCCTGAAATTATAACCCTCAAACAAGACAAGTAATGAAGCATGGGAGGGTATATGCAGACCTCTCCATCAAGGGTCTCTCCCAGACATTCGGATTGCCACTGGGAAGTAAGGTCAAAAGTGTAGACTTGAAGAAGTCTGAGAGGGAGTATGAGGCCAATAAGAAATCAGCCAGGAAGAACATGCATCCGTGGCGGGCTGAGAACAGCACATATAATGCAGCCACCAAGCTTCCAGTGCACCTGTTCAAGTATGATTTCAGTGAGGAGTATCAGTACATGATCGCGCTCCTGAACAGAGTAACTGGCCAACCTGATACTGGCAGTTTCAGGGACTGGATGTACGGGATAATAATGATGTGTCTATATTCAGACACCAAGCCACTGTGGGGCCAAATTATAAGTGATGCTCTGCATGAGCAACTGATGAACCTGGGAGGTTCGAATTGTGCTTTTTTCATGTCCTCATATATTGTTTATTCTTGTGCCTATAGAGGCACTTTTGATGCCTTGGTTATAGATGGGAAGCTCACAGGGACAAATGCGGCATATATCTGGGATCATCATCCCCAACTGCAGAGGACCAACTACCTAAAAGATTACAAACTGGTCAATGATGCATTCTCTATGCATCTGGTAAGGACCATGGAAGAAGACAGAACAAAAAGATTGAGCATGGAGGCTCAAAAGGCAGTCTACAGGCATGGGGCCTGGTACATACAATTTACAACCTTTTCCTATATAAGGGTTGAAGGTTTCGAGGGACATCCCCTGATGCTACCAAGGTATCCTACCGACGCCGTGGTATTAATGGAATTCATCAGGCAGGGCTCCACCATGGTACAGATGTACAAGGATGCCAAAAAGCTGCCACCAATTTTGTTCCCAGTCAGCATTGGCAATTATATGTGCCCTGACTCTGATAACATCAAGAAAGTGATGGTCACCCTGAATAAGATGAACTTGCAGCCCTTTCCAATAACAAGACCATATGATCCTTACGGTAGGATACAGAAGGTGCTAGGAAAGCCTGTTCACCAAAGGCACCTAGAGGATTTTTGGGCTGACTGTGAGGATGAGGCAGAAGCCAGGAGAAGGAGGTATCAGAGGTTAACTCTAAACCAAGTTAGAATGTTTGATTGCATCTCCCTGCCTCAGCAATTAAAGAAGGATGATGGTAGGACAATGGCAGAGGAGTATGAGGAGAAAAAGATATATAATGACACCATCTCTGCGCCTGACCTCACTATGTAGGAGGATATATCCTTAAACCCATTCATTGCCAGGACCCTACGCCTAACCCAAGCTTGGGTTGATGAACAAATAGAGGCATTGAAGAAGAAGGGTGTTGCCATTACGGTGGACAACAAGAAGAAAGGGCAGGATATCCCCACAGATGAATATGATGACTTCCTGCTAGAGAAAAGGAAGACCAAGGGAGATAGGGTCCCTCCACCACAACAGCAGAGCAAAAGACCCCCAAGGGGCAAGAAGGTGGAACAGGGACCAAAGGGGATTTTGATTGAAAGGGCAGTGTTTGCAGCTGAGCAGGCGACAGGGTCAGGATTTGAATCAGCATCCCCTCCAGAAAAGGACAGGCCCAAGAAAAGTAAGACAGCAGAGGCTAGAATCACTGAGACCCAGGAAGTGGGTCAATCCTCTAAACAACCAGGAGTAGAGGGGACCCTCATAGAAGAAGAGCCGGAGGAGGAGGAGACTCCGTTGATAATAAGAAGGAAGAGGAGAGCTCCATAGGTGCTGGTGTCTTCCCCACCAAAGAAACAAAGAACCTCCATGAGAGGTGGAATAAGCCAACCCCCTACTTCATTACAAGGGGAAGGTAGTGAAGTGCACAAGGAACTTCAACATAATGTTCCACTTCCTACCATTGTCAAGTTCAAAATAGAACTTGCTGAGGAGCAGTTGAAAGAGACCTCCCAGACACAAGCAAAAGGGCATGTCTCGCTAGACGAGACAATAAATTTGTCTAATGATGAGGTGGTGCAGGATGTGGCTGCACAGGAGATGGAGATGCTTGCTGTTGATGTAAGTGTGACTCCTCACAAGCCTCCAACAGTTCAAACAGTGCTTGAGGAGATGAAGCAAGTAGAAGAAGAGCAAGAAAAGAGCCCAGAGCAAGTAGCTCAAGAAATAGGGCTAGACACATTGATCACAGAGGTGACCAGTCCTGTAGTGGTGGATCTGACAGAGAAACAGGATGCAAGTCCTGAACAACCAACAGGATCACCTGATAAGGGTCACCTAATAGAAGAGATGGAGATGGCGGAGTTAGAAGGCCATGCTCTTGAAACCGGCCAACAAAGTCCACAGGATACAACGAAGGAACCTGCTATAGTAGAGGTTCAGGAAGCGAAGGCTGGTGAGAAAGAAACACTAGAGGACCTAGCTACCAAAGTATAAGAAGTGGGTGGTGCAGGCTCAGAAGAAGTAGTAGTTGCAGAGCAATCACCAGCACATCAGGCAGAGTCCCCAATATCTGGTGCAGTGGATAAACCACAAGAAGAAGAAGTGGGAACAGATGAAATAATGACAGAGGCAGGTCATGAACATCATGATCAGCATATAGCTGCGCCTCAAGGTTCCCCACAGCACAAAGATGCACCTCAGGGTTCCCCACCGCATGAAGATGCTCCTCTGGAGAAGGAAATCCCTCAACAGGAGGAGGTGCCGCAAGATCAACAACAAAGGGAACATCAAGAAGAAGAACTGAGGAAGTCACCATCTCCACAACACTTGTTGACAGAAATGGGAGATATAGGTGAACATCAGGATGATGTTGAAAAACATGATTAGGTGCCTCCGTGGTTGGCAAAGGAGGTAAGTGCTGAGGAGGAGTTTGAAATTCAGGAATTCGATGTCTCCACCCTATTCTCTGCGGACATAATGAAGCCAAGGAGGAAGGCCAGAATGACTTTGGCCATCAAGAGAGATCCGGCAATAGGGAGAAGGACCGTGCAAATTGCCATACCTGCGGTGGAGAAGGAAAAAGGTAAAATCACTATCGATGAATTTCAGATCAGTACAGTAGATTTGGGCTTTGCCAATGAGGACCAAGAAGGTCAGGAGGGCAAAGATATTATTGACTCTCTAATTCAGAAAGTGAAAAGAGAGAAGGAGAAAAATAAGCAAAATAAAGAGCACATTGCTCAGTTGCATGTCTATATCAAAGGGTTGACTAATCCTGATGATACCGCAACTGAACATGCAGTCCCATTGACTACCATTTCTCAGGAGGAGGTTAATAAATTAGACATCAAGAAGCATGAGGCATCCATAATAAGGAGATGGATGTCATCCACATTGGATGATGCTGTTGAAATAATGAAGGCCTCTTTGAAGAGGTGGAGCACCCTAAGTGACTCCAAGGCCAAAGTGGATAAATTGCAGATGCAGACCGGGAAGAGGTCTTACAAGCTGGAGAGAGTCCTGACCCTGTTAGGGGAAATGAGAAATATAAATCCACAACTGCTTATCAGTAAGTAGGTACTGAATAATAATACTACATTATTAATTGATATTTGGTATAAGGACACTCAGTTTGAGTGCGCAGTCCTCAAAAGGTGTAATAATAAGCTGAGGGATGTCAGCATGAGGCTGCGAGATTTAATGGCTGAAGAGGCAGTGATACTGGAGGCTTTGGAAGGCAAGGTGGAAGGAAAAATAGAGAATCAAGGTGAAGAGTCCGCCATTAAAGCTGTACATAGCAACTTCCAAGCAGAGACAGATGGTCCACCTGTCCCTTTGACAGAGGAATTGATAGATAAAATAATGAGGATCAAGGTCCAGATGGAGAAATACAAAGAAACACTGCAAGATAGGAAAAATAAGCTCGACAACAGCAGAGATAAATATGAAGCACATAAGCACGCCATTGTCAAGGCAAAGACTCAAGATGGTGGAGGGATAGATCAGGTTGTGCATTCATACGAGCAGGTCCGCAGTAGTATGCAGCCTAATATGCAGCCGCGTCATCATCAGGATAGTGAAAGTTTGGAAAGTGAGGCACATGATGATGACCCACATGAATCAGCTGAAGAGCATGATGAAGATACATCATGAAGAGGATAATAGCATAAGTAGTATAGATAGTTGCCAGCTGGCAACTTGTGCCATTTTGTAAGGATTGACAAAATCAAGTGAATCTGGACCGTGGATTTGTATTGATAAATCTAAATCGTAGATCTTTTTGTAACGGATTCCTCACCTTATTCTATAAAAGGTGGTGGAATTCCTTGTTGAAACATTGGAAACTTAATTGAAATCTATTTGCTGAAATATTCAGGGCTTATTTCAAAGTTATTGCATATGTACATGTCTTTTGCATACTTAATGAAAGAGAAGACTTTTTTCAATTACAAATCTTCGTAAATCTTGAGTAATCTGTGTTTGAATTCTGGATATGTGCTTTGATTTGCTACGTCCCTTGGAGTGCTCATCATGTTGCATGTATTGTTTTCATTCATCATCCTCTGAAGTTTGCATCAACTGTATCTAGCTGTGGAATATCCTGGTGAACATATGGTTTGATTTCTTCTCGTCATGACAGTATTGAGTATGTATGTGGATCAATAGCTGAAGATTCAACTTTAAATTGTAGTTTTCCTTTAATTTCTTTCAATTTCAAAACATTTCACTACCACAATTGCAAATAATTGATAATCTTAAGCAAATAACACAAATATGCAGACATCTCGTAGGTAATCGCAAATATTTAGCATATTTGAATGCAAAGCATGCATAATTGAAAATATCATGCAAAGATTGAAGTATCTTTACGTCTTTTCATCTAATAACTGCATAATATGACCTCTCTGTAAAGAATTTCTGCAGGAATGTCATGATGATGGCACAATTTCACGTAAGGCCCCAAAATGGAAATAGCAACTCACATTAACCTCTGAGTAACATCAGACGATTAAGACCTAATCACCAGAGACTTGGGATCCCGAATTCCTTGAATTCACAGTATCTTTCAAGATGAATAAAGGTTAATGTGTACTTTTATTCTATGCTTGTTTATGACTAACATCATGACCAACA
The DNA here is from genome assembly GCA_027924645.1 of Cunninghamia lanceolata. Taxonomy (NCBI): domain Eukaryota; kingdom Viridiplantae; phylum Streptophyta; class Pinopsida; order Cupressales; family Cupressaceae; genus Cunninghamia; species Cunninghamia lanceolata. The sequence goes on along the minus strand of BSBN01000802.1, from coordinate 2,034,057 downwards.
TAAATTGGCGCTAGAAGGAGGGCAGTCCAGAAGACTCCGATCATCATCATTATTTTCAGGTTCTATGATGCAGAAAGTAAGGTAGCCTCGAATAGTTTGTGAATTTCAAATATTACGTAAATATTTACTGTAAGAAGCTCATATATGCTCATTTCGTGTGAAGATTTCTAGATCTTACATAAATATTGCAAGCTTTACAGTAGATCATTCTGAATTCAATAATATTGGCTAAAGATCCGTAAATCTGTTTGAACTTTGAAGAGTCTAGGCTTTAGATACTTGAGATCTCGTGCTAGGGTCATCATACCCCAAATATCCTATCATACTTGTAGTATCTTCATAAATATTTCTTAAATATCCAGTTTGATTAGCCATCTGACTGCAAATATCACCTCATCCGGTGAAATCCAACCAATATTTGCAAAGTTTCAGCCAATTTGCCTCAAAATTGTGAAATCCTGGCTCACAGGATAAATACCAGGTCTAGATCCAGTGGAATCTTCGAGGAACTACCTGTTAGAGGTTTCAGACCTAGAACCGTAGACATTCATCATACTCCAGGGTCTAGTGCGTCAGGAGCTTCACCAGAACCTCCTCCTGTAACTCCCATTGGTTTCTAAGTACCTTCCGGGATATCTGTGACACCTCATGTTTAGCCTCAGGGAGTACCTTTGGTTCAACCCCAGCCAGCTGCAACATCAGCTCAACCTCCTCTGGTTGTAATGTCTTTCTTTGCAGTGGAGTCACCTTTGACCTTTAATGCATATCATGAGCTACCAAAGAATCCGGACAAACTGTGTCCAAAATATCATCCTTATCAAGATGCTGATGATCATATCAGGACATTTAAGGAAGCTTGCTGCAGAGCCAGAATAGAACATCAAGATGTGGTGTGTAGGTTATTTCCTTTTTTCTTAGGGGAAGATGCTTATAATTGGTTCATTAGTCTTGGCCAAGCCTCTATTGGTTCATGGGATGTCTTAGAGAAAGCCTTTCTTGACAGGTTCAAAGTCCCTATCGATCCATCTATGAATTACCATATGTTTGCCACGATCAAAAGATTTGAGCATGAACCTATCGCCAATTTCAATTCTAGGTTTCAGAAAATGTTGTCCAAGTTAGTTGCCCCATATGTAGTATCTGATGCCTCTACCCGGAGTATCTATTATTCAGCTCTAGATCCATTAACTTCCATGTTCATCAGGAGAACACATCCTGAGATCACTACATTGACAGGAGCTTTTCAAGAAGCTACCAAAGTGAATCAGCAGTTGATACCTGCTCCTACTCCAAATATAGTATTTCCTACCTTGCCTGGCATGCATTCACAATACCCCGCATCATATCCTGCAACATATTCTTTGCAATATCCTGCACAGTATCCTAATGGAACAGTGATACCTCTAGCAGTCATGCCTGCCCCTTTGCAAATACCTCCACTAAGCATCATGCCCCCTCCTAATGGAAATAGTCAAGTGCCACAATACCCTGCACAAGCCTTGATACCTCAGGGTGCTGATCTATCTAATAATAACCATGGATCCTCTTTCTTCAAGCCTCAGACTGAAAATGTAGTAGCCAAAGCTCAAGAAGAAAAGGAGGAAATCAAAGAAATTTCTGCTCAATTAAGAAAACTCACCACAGAAGTGACACACTTGAGAAATTAGGGTTTTTATTCCCAGTCCAGTCAAAACAGAAATTATTCCAATGACAGACCAAATTATCCTGATAGAGGATATAACAACAATAATTTCAACAATAATGGTGGAAATAACAATAATCCACCTAGACAGCCCAGAGTATGGAATTCTAGGCCAAATAATGGTTCATTGCCATCACCCCTGGACAATCAGCCTCCTAGTGAAGCCAAACAGACTACTAGAGTCAATCTTGCTGAGGCAGCTCTTACTAATTGGTGTAGGATCCACAATACTAATGCACATGCAGAATTAGACTGCCCACAATTTAGAATTGCTGCTAGCATCTTTCAGACTGAAGTGTCTAACACTTCTGGAAATCCACCTCATGCAGAAGGAAATGAGATTGTTCCTTGTGGATACGACTCAGCTTTTGTGCTAGAAGCCTACACAAATGAACCTTGTCAGAATTATAACCAGGCATGTGAAGAATCAGCCTTAGCTTTTGAAACAAACTATGTTTTCCCCTTTGAAGATGAAAATGAGCCTGCAAGGGAACGTGAAGAAGTACATGCATATCAGCAGCAATATCCTGGTAAGCACAATTATAACTTGAGGAGCAATGCTAACAGACTTGCTGGTCCATTGACATCATCTATACCTCCAAACAACTTCAATACACCTCTTGATCCTAAGGCTAGCAATAACCCAGGGTTCCCTAAGGTAAATGCTCAGTACTTGTCACCTCAAAACACAGTATCAAAGATTGTGAATACACCTCATGAATCTGACAAGTTGGTCAGCTATCTCACTGATGAAATGAAGAAAATTAAGATCAGCCTGTCCCTGTCTGAGTTACTGAAAACCCCTGCCATCAAAAGGGCATTCATGAAGTCCTTAGATGATCCTGCCCCCAAAGAGGATAGCCATTTTTCGAATCAATCCAGTGGCAAGGATCATGTTGTTAAGGATAATATTATCAAGCCTAAAGTGTCAGCTACAGTCCAAGCTGTGGAAACCTCCCACATGACCTTGTATAGGGATAAAATCGAATCACCTCCATTCCTCCTTACCATAAGAATGTTCAGTAAGAACCTGCACAACTGTCTGGTAGATTCGGGAGCCTCAATGAATGTTATGCCCTTGTCAATATGCAATGCCTTAGGACTACATCCTGCTAAATCCTTAAAGAAAGTCACACAGTTGGACAAAATAGAAGTAAGTGTGGTAGGCGAATTAACTCATATCCACATGCAGCTAGCATCTGATCCTAGGATCCAGTATTATATTGATATTCAAGTAGTTGACATACCTGATACATACGGGATGTTGCTTAGCCGCGATTGCTCTAAAATGCTTAACGGATATATGTCTACAGATTTCAGTCACATGTGGTTACCATGGAAGGGTATACCTAATTAGATCAGGATTGATGTTGAACCAAGAATGAAACATATGATAACTGAATACAATAGAACAAATGGGATCATGTACGTAAACGTAGAACCCAGAGTTTATTGCATCAGGCTGCAGACCGTCAAAATAGAAGAGATCATGATGCTTAAGCTGCATCATCATCATGACGATGATGATCAGGAGGACATGCCAGTCATAGAAACTGATAATTATCCCTATAATGAGAATGAAATAGATCGCTTCAAAGATTTTGAGATACATCTGTCTAGACAGGTAAAACGTTGTCAATTGTTAAATATACCGGCTAATGATATTTTGATTGACGGATGGTGCAGGTTACACGACGAAGCACATTCAGAGAAGACATGTGAAACATGCTTAGAGATGATGATGCTAGAATGAACATACAGCGAGGCATCATCATCATATTCTGAGGTAAATGTTACATTAGATGATGATGACGATAATAATTCTTATTTGTCTGTTGTAGGAACTGAAGAATCGACAGATCATGATGAGCATCTTATCCCGAAAACGAAGGAAATTTTAGTCTCTCTCCAAGTAAATAATGAAGTGAAAGAAAAGATCACCCCAGGGAGTGATTGCTTTATGGAACCAGATTATGAATTGTCTGATGAGGACAAAGGTAGTGACCTAACGAAGTTCGAAGAATTTTTGGAAAAGGAAATAAAGAAGGTGATACGGTAGCATAAATCTCCTCGAGAGGTCTTAATTAAAAATTGGTGTAGGCTGCATGAGGCACCTCACTCAGAAACAACTTGCTCACAATGTTTACACATCTTGAAAAAGCATGCAGCTGCAGATTCAGAAGATCATCCTCCTACTGAAACGACAGGAAGAGTAGAAAAGCCATTAGGCTCACAAGAAAAGGGAAAGAAGAAACTTAAGGATGATGATGTCCCTAAGATAAAATGGATATCAGGCGGAGTAGCAGCCAGAGCTGCAAAGGGAAAAGAAAGTTTAGCTAAATGTCCTGCTGAAGATAAACCTTGGATCCTGAGGTTTGATGGGTCTAAATCTAAGCAAGGAGCTGGGGTAGGAATAGACCTGATTGATCCAATTGGGAAATCCTATCTGGCAGCCTACAGATTACAGTTCCCTTCTACTAACAATGTAGCAGAGTATGAGGCTTTGATTCATGGAATGTTGTTTGCTCATAAGAGGAAAGTAAAGATTCTGCATGTCTTTGGAGATTCAGAACTAGTTGTGAAGCAAGTAAGAGGAATTTATTCCTGTAACTACAGAAAACTATCAAATTACAGACATCGTGTGTGGGACCTGATGGAAGACTTTGACACCTTTAATATCACTCATGTACCAAGAGAACAAAACCATAGGGCAGATGCGCTAGCTCAAGCTGCTAGTACATTGGAGCCACTGTCTATATCTAGTCTAAAGAGATTTTCAGTAGAACTGGTGTCAGTACCATCAATACCTAACAATGTGACTAATCTCCAGGTGTTTGATGATGATCAACACATTCTGAACTTCATTTCAAATAGAGACATATTTGAGGCTCAGATTATAGATGAGAATAGTATGGAGGATCATGTCTGGGAAGAAGATGAGATATTAGAGTTGCCTAGCAACAGAATCCCCAAAGGTATGATTGAGTTGGAAAGAGCCTTTGATTTGGATAATATGCTTAAACATAAAGATCTACCCAAAGCAGATGGAGGTCAATATTCACAAGTGAATATTGGACAAGCTAATGACAAGAAAAATGTCTTATTGGGTAAGGTTTGCACACCAGAAGAGTTAGAAGGAATAACTCAGGTGCTCAAGGATTACATACATGTAATTGCATGGACTTATGATGAGCTGAAGACATATGACACCTCTGTCATAACTCATACTATACCTCTCAAGCCGGATGCGAAACCTTTCAGACAGAAGCAGAGACCAGTCAATGCCTTGCTCGAACCAATAATTCTTGAGGAAGTCAAGAAATTGTTAAATGCCAGGATAATATTTCTTGTCAGGCACTCCACTTGGGTGGCTAATCTTGTGCCAGTCAGAAAGAAGAATGGAGACATCAGGTTATGTGTAGATTTCGGGAACCTGAACAGAGCATCAGAAAAGGTTAATTATCCTTTACCCTCATTAGATGAAGTTCTGCAGATTGTAAATGGAGCCAAGATGATGTCCTTCCTGGACGGCTTTTCAGGATACAACCAAGTAATGGTTGACAAAATTGACAGATTGAAAACTGCCTTCACCACAAAGTGGGGGATATTTGCATATAGACGTATGCCCTTTGGACTCATAAATGCTGGAGCTACATTCCAGCGAGCAATGGACATAGCTTTCAGAGGTTTAATAGGAAAGTGTATAGTCATCTACATGGATGACTTGACGGTATTCTCCAAGGAAAGGAGGAATCATGTTGCTGATCTCAGAAGTGTACTGAAAAAATGTGAAGAATATGGAATATCTTTAAATCCCAAGAAGTGCATATTCGGAGTCACAACAGGAAAATTACTAGGCCACCTGATCACAGAGGATGGAATTATCATTGATCCTGACAGGGTGGAATCTATTATGAAGTTACAACTTCCAAGAAGCAAAAAGGAACTCAAGTCTTACTTTGGTAAGATAGACTTTGTGAGGAAGTTCATCACCGGCTTTGCTGAGATTGTCAGACCTTTAAATGCTATGTTGAAAAAAGATGCACAAATTGAGTGGACACTAGAAGCCAGGACTGCATTTGAAGATATAAAGAGGGCCATTTCAGATGCTCCTGTCCTCATTAGTCTAGACTACACCAAAGATTTCTACATCTATTCATTTGCTTCAGAACACACCTCTGCAGCAGTGTTAACTCAAAGAAATGAAGAGAAAGAAGAGAAACCAATTGCTTTCATGAGCTGTCCTTTCAGGGATGCTGAGTTGAGATATGTAGATGTTGAGAGACAGGCACTTGCATTAGTCAGGGCAGTAAAGAAATTCAGACATTACATACTCAGAAGCAAAGTGATTGTTGTGGTGCCTGATACAGCAGTGAAGATGCTACTGATGCAAAGTGAGCCTGGTGAGAAAAGAGCTAAATGGATTACTGTATTACAAGAGTATGACATGGAAATTACACCAATGAAGCTGGTAAGAGGACAAGCTCTAAGCCAGATGATATCTGAGATTGATCCCAACATCACTAGTCAGCAATATGTGATCAATGAGAAAGACAATAAAGAGTGGTATTCAGATATCAGGCACATCCTGATTACTGGAAGATGTCCATCAAGGATGCAGGCTTCATAGAGAAGAGCCTTAAAGATAAGATCCCAAAAGTATATGATGAAGGGAGGAACCTTGTTCAAGAAGAATTACGAAGGAATATACCTTAGATGCTTAGAGAAGCCAGAAGCAAGTAGAGTCCTAACAAAATTACATGATAAGTTTGGAACGGCACATGGATCAGCATTGGCCACAACACATGCAATCCTCCGAGCAGGATATTACTGGCCTACAATTTTTAAAGACACAGCTGATCATGTTAAATGTTGTCATGTTTGCCAGGTTGCTGCCAATAGAGAGAAATATGCTGCACAACCCTTGCAGCCAGTAATGGAAGAGCGCCCATTTGCATAGTGGGGCATGGACTTCATAGGACCAATCAATCCTCCATCTTCCTCAGGGCATAGGTATGTTTTAATAATTACTGATTATTGTACTAGATGGACTGAGGCTATTAGTAGCAAAACTTGCACTGCGGATGATGTCATTAAATTTCTGGAGAGCAACATTGTCACCAGGTATGGAACTCCTTATGCATTGGTAAGTGATAATGGGTCCGCCTTCATTTCCATCAAGTTTTCCAGTTGGGCTTTTGACCATGGGATTATACTTAAGTTTTCATCTAACTATTATCCTCAAGGGAATGGTTTAGCAGAATCCACCAACAAGAATTTACTGAGTATCATAAGAAAAATGATAGAGAAGAACCCCAGGGAATGGAACTCATTTCTAAAGTATGCCTTATGGGTGGACAGAACTAGAATAAAAACTGCATTAGGAAACTCACCTTTCCAACTAGTATATGGAGTGGATCCAATCCTCCCTATAAACTTAAAAATTCCTACTCTACAGTTTGCCCAAGGATACCTAGGCATAGACAATAAACAAGAAGTCAGGTTGCTTGAGTTGATGCACCTAGAAGAAAAAATGAGTCAAGCAATTGATCAATTTGTGAAACATCAGGCTATTGTCAAATGCTAGTTTGACAAGAGAGCCAGAATTAAAGCTTTCAAGATATCCGATTTGGTCCTGATGTGGGATAAGGCCCATGAAAAGAAAGGTGACCATGGTAAGTTTGATAGATTATGGATAGGTCCCTTTCAAATTTCTGAGATACTAGGAGATAGTACTTATAGGCTTAAAAACCTGACAGGTGAGGACGTCCCATTGCCAGTCAATGGGCAATTCCTCAAACATTATTTCCAGGCCTGAATGACTTCATAACAGTCATGTGTATCATATTGTATATTTGTATAGTTGTTTGTACAGTGTGTCTATTTTGCTTGTTTCGTTGTGTTGGTTGGGACCTTGTTCTGGTAAGTCAAGATTGTGCACTTCATCACCCCAGAAAATAACTGAATTGTTAAGATTCAAGTAATGAGATCACATTTAGACATAGGTTATGATTCATTGTAAGAAGTGTTTATGATCAGGTTTGTGATATCTTTTCATCAGGATGCCTTTTCTTGATCAAAGTGAATCAATCACAATGAAACACCTAACAGCCTTGGGTTTGTTGAACATACAAGTATAGGTGTTAAGTGAAAAATCTAAAGGGACTCCTTTGCTACCAATACAATCTCCAACCTAAAGCTGCAAGTGACTATACCTTGTACAAGTGAGCTGACATGATGATATCAGATACACATATATAAAAAAAAAGAGAGATATGAACAATAAAATTAGGCCATCTAAGTAACTCTACCGGGGCTATAGATGCCTGCTGGCAGTGGGGCTCTACTTAGGGAGATTGTATAGATAACCTTGTCGGGGCTATAGACGCCTGCTGGCAGCAAGGCTCTATCCAAGTCGGCTATGAGGGATGATCCCCAACTATGTAGTTTAACACCAGTTACTTATGTTTTCAACTTGCTTTCAAGATGAGGATAATTAATCATATGCACACACCTGATCCTTTGTTAGCATTGTTGTCATGATGAAATTTTATCATTCATAGGATCATGATATTTATGCTTATATGGAATTAGAATACTATAGATGAATGTGATCACATCACTTGAATCATTCAAATTTGTTTGTTTTCTTTGGTGGCAAGTTGTTGTGTGGTTACACAACACGCCCCATTTTGACTTGGCAAAACAGGGACCCAATTTTTGGTTTGGCTTGTGCGTCTGCTTCTGGGCGGTTTGGTAAAAGTAAGTCGGGTGCATCATCATGCAAAACCATGATGAGGTAGGTCACCATGAGGTTAGTTTGTGAAAGTTTGTATGTCATCTCTGTGACCTCATATTTTGAAAGAGCATTGAAATTCAGGCAGGTTTGCCTTTTACATCACCTTGATATTCATCAGGATATAAGAGTTATGAACAGTCAAAGTTTCGGTCAAACCTGATATTCATAAGAGGAAGGTCATATTGTTGAAGTTCATCATCATATTTGGAACATTCTCTCCGATATGTCATGCAGTTCAGATATCCGGACGTCAACTTTAAATGGTAGCAAACTCTTCCCGTCAAACAGTTTCATCTATCACGAGCATCATACTTCGCATATAACCCAATGTGTCTTTATATCCTCTGGACGCAAATATCACCCTTAGCAAATATCCTGATGACATCATCCTAATACGATAAATGGAGGAACATACATCCTGATGACATCATCATCACATTTACATTGCTGCAGGATTTTATCTAAAACATGATCATGTTAGCCTAATATGATGATGACGTCATGATGCACTTCCGATAAGGAGAGCGAATATCAGGATGACGTTATCCCGATATTCCAAAAGAGAGAGACATGTAAGTTTGTCTTGTCATCATCATATTTTGAAACATCACCCGATACACTGAAATATCCTCCTAATGTACTACGTAGAAATAAAGGTGCTTTTGTCACCTGAATCTTGTCGCGATAACAATGTCAATACGAGGGAGGATGATATTGAAACTCAGCCTGATATTTGCGAATATCATCCTGCCTTCATCATATCCTGTCATAGGGATATTCCGCACTCTTGTTGCCGCCATTATCATTTAATGCACGCAGCCATGGTAGGTGGTTCCCGCCGACCTCGGAACCCAATGCAACACCTGGCGAGATCATGCATTTTTCGCACAGATAAGCAAGGAACATGATCTAATCTGTCAGAGTTGCCCTAAATGCACCCTAAATGCGAGGTTAAAAGGTAATTCAACTGCCATTTTTACATTTACCTTATGATAAACTTGTTTTACAGAGCACCAGCTTCCATATTTGCATACCAGCTACCTTTGCGCGATTTGAGCTCAAGGGCAGAAAGAAGAAGGTGATCATCAGCTGAATTGAGAACGTCTCAGCAATCTACTAGTATAAAAAGAAATCTGCACAACCAGGTAAGTGAATAAAACCCTCATCATATTGTTTCTATTCTGGTGCGATGATGTAAGTTCTAGTTTATAAACTCGTATAATCAAGTAATGTTGGAATTCATGCAGTAGGCATAATGATTTGTAAATTCAACTGCAGTATGCATGCATATATGTACCTTGTTATGAGATAGGATTGTCGTTAATTGCAGGTACTCATGGCTGAGAAGCGATTGGTCAAATGTCAGGAAGAGTTCAGCAAGCCCATGTTCTTTGCTCAGAGGGGGTCATGTTTAAATATGGAGCAATCACAGACACCCATAAGGGAAGCACTAATTTGGAAGCCTGGTCAGCCAAGCTAAACAATGGGCATGACAAGAGTCCTGTGCTGGACGCAGTGTTCATATCGGGATTATGGAACGCCGCTAGTTTTCCATACTCCATGGAATCTCCGGAGCTCATCATTGAGTGTGCCCGGAATTATAACCCTCAACCAAGACAAGTAATGAAGCATGGGAGGGTATATGCAGACCTCTCCATCAAGGGTCTCTCCCAGACATTCGGATTGCCACTGGGAAGTAAGGTCAAAAGTGTAGACTTGAAGAAGTCTGAGAGGGAGTATGAGGCCAATAAGAAATCAGCCAGGAAGAACATGTATCCGTGGCGGGCTAAGAACAGCACCTATAATGCAGCCGCCAAGCTTCCTGTGCACCTGTTCAAGTATGATTTCAGTGAGGAGTATCAGTACATGATCGCGCTCCTGAACAGAGTAACTGGCCAACCTGATACTAGCAGTTTCAGGGACTGGATGTACGGGATAATAATGATGTGTCTATATTCAGACACCAAGCCACTGTGGGGCCAAATTATAAGTGATGCTCTGCATGAGCAACTGATGAACCTGGGAGGTTCGAATTGTGCTTTTTTCATGTCCTCATATATTGTTTATTCTTGTGCCTATAGAGGCACTTTTGATGCCTTGGTTACAGATGGGAAGCTCACAGGCACAAATGCGGCATATATCTGGGATCATCATCCCTAGCTGCAGAGGACCAACTACCTGAAAGATTACAAACTAGTCAATGATGCATTCTCTATGCATCTAGTAAGGACCATGGAAGAAGACAGAACAAAAAGATTGAGCATGGAGGCTCAAGAGGCAGTCTACAGGCATGGGGCCTGGTACATACAATTTACAACCTTTTCCTATATAAGGGTTGAAGGTTTCGAGGGACATCCCCTGATGCTGCCAAGGTATCCTACTGACACTGTGGTATTAATGGAATTCATCAGGCAGGGCTCCACCATGGTACAAATGTACAAGGATGCCAAAAAGCTACACCCAATTTTGTTCCCAGTCAGCATTGGCAATTATATGTGCCCTGACTCTGATAACATCAAGAAGGTGATGGTCACCCTGAATAAGATGAACTTGCAGCCCTTTCCAATAACAAGACCATATGATCCTTACGGCAGGATACTGAAGGTGCTAGGAAAGCCTATTCACCAAAGGCACCTAGAGGATTTTTGGGCTGACTGTGAGGATGAGGCAGAAGCCAAGAGAAGGAGGTATCAGAGGTTAACTCTAAACCAAGTTAGAATGTTTGATTGCATCTCCCTGCCTCAGCAATTAAAGAAGGATGATGGCAGGACAATGGCAGACGAGTATGAGGAGAAAAAGATATATAATGACACCATCTCTGCGCCTGACCTCACTATGCAGGAAGATATATCCTTGGACCCATTCATTGCCAGGACCCTATGCCTAACCCAAGCTTGGGTTGATGAACAAATAGAGGCATTGAAGAAGAAGGGTGTTGCCATTATGGTGGACAACAAGAAGAAAGGGCAGGATATCCCCGCAGATGAATATGATGACTTCCTGCGAGAGAAAAGGAAGACCAAGGGAGATAGGGTCCCTCCACCACAACAGCAGAGCAAAAGACCCCCAAGGGGCAAGAAGGTGGAACAGGGACCAAAGGGGATTTTGATTGAAAGGGCAGTGTTTGCAACTGAGCAAGCGACAGGGTCAGGATCTGAATCAGCATCCCCTCCAGAAAAGGACAGGCCCAAGAAAAGTAAGACAGCAGAGGCTGGAATCACTGAGACCCAGGAAGTGGGTCAATCCTCTAAACAACCAAAAGTAGAGGGGACCCTCATAGAAGAAGAGCCGGAGGAGGAGGAGACTCTGTTGATAATAAGAAGGAAGAGGAGAGCTCCACAGGTGCTGGTGTCTTCCCCACCAAAGAAACAAAGAATCTCCATGAGAGGTGGAATAAGCCAACCCCCTACTTCATTACAAGGGGAAGGTAGTGAAGTGCACAAGGAACTTCAACATAATGTTCCACTTCCTACCATTGTCAAGTTCAAAACAGAACTTGCTAAGGAGCAGTTGAAAGAGACCTCCCAGACACAAGCAGAAGGGCATGTCTCGCTAGATGAGACAATAAATTTGTCTGATGATGAGGTGGTGCAGGATGTGGCTGCACAGGAGATGGAGACACTTGCTGCTGATGTAAGTGTGACTCCTCACAAGCCTCCAACAGTTCAAACAGTGCTTGAGGAGATGAAGCAAGCAGAAGAAGAGCAAGAAAAGAGCCTAGAGCAAGTAGCTCAAGAAATAGGGTTAGACACATTGATCACAGAGGTGACCAGACCTATAGTGGTGGATCTGACAGAGAAACAGGATGCAAGTCCTGAACAGCCAGCAGGATCACTTGATAAGGGTCACCAAATAGAAGAGATGGAGATGGCGGAGTCAAAAGGCCATGCTCTTGAAACCGGCCAACAAAGTCCACAGGATACAATGAACCCGCTATAGTAGAGGTTCATGAAGCGAAGGCTGGTGAGAAAGAAACACTTGAGGACCTAGCTACCAAAGTACAAGAAGTGGGTGGTGCAGGCTCAGAAGAAGTAGTAGCTGCAGAGCAATCGCCAGCACATCAGGCAGAGTCCCTAATATCTGGTGCAGTGGATAAACCACAAGAAGAAGAAGAAGTGGGAACAGATGAAATAATGACAGAGGCGGGTCATGATCATCATGATCAGCATATAGCTGTGCCTCAAAGTTCCCCACAGCACAAAGATGCACCTCAGGGTTCCCCACCGCATGAAGATGCTCCTCTGGAGAAGGAAATCCCTCAACAGGAGGAGGTGCCGCAAGATCAACAACAAAGGGAACATCAAGAAGAAGAACTGAGGAAGTCACCATCTCCACAACACTTGTTGACAGAAATGGGAGATATAGGTGAGCATCAGGATGATGTTGAAAAACATGATCAGGTGCCTTCGTGGTTGGCAAAGGAGGTAAGTGCTGAGGAGGAGTTTGAAATTTAGGAATTCAACGTCTCCACCCTGTTCTCTGCGGACATAATGAAGCCAAGGAGGAAGGCCAAAATGACTTCGGCCATCAAGAGAGATCCGGCAACAGGGAGAAGGACCGTGCAAATTGCCATACCTGTAGTGGAGAAGGAAAAAGGTAAAATCACTGTCGATGAATTTTAGATCAGTACAGTAGATTTAGGCTTTGCCAATGAGGACCAAGAAGGTCAGGAGGGCAAAGATATTATTGACTCTCTAATTCAGAAAGTGAAAAGAGAGAAGGAGAAAAATAAGCAACATAAAGAGCACATTGCTCAGTTGTATGCCTATATCAAAGGGCTGACTAATCCTGATGATACCGCAACTGAACATGCAGTCCCATTGACTGCCATTTCTCAGGAGGAGGTTAATAAATTAGACATCATGAAGCATGAGGCGTCCATAATAAGGAGATGGATGTCATCCACATTGGATGATGCTGTTGAAATAATGAAGGCCTCTTTGAAGAGGTGGAGCACCCTAAGTGACTCCAAGGCCAAAGTGGATAAATTGCAGATGCAGATCGGGAAGAGGTCTTACAAGCTGGAGAGAGTCCTGACCCTGTTAGGGGAAATGAGAAATATAAATCCACAACTGCTTATCAGTAAGCAGGTACTGAATAATAATACCGCATTATTAATTGATATTTGGTATAAGGACACTCAGTTTGAGTGCGCAATCCTCAAAAGGTGTAATAATAAGCTGAGGGATGTCAGCATGAGGCTGCGAGATTTAATGGCTGAAGAGGCAGTGATACTGGAGGCTTTGGAAGGCAAGGTGGAAGGAAAAATAGAGAATCAAGATGAAGAGTCCACCATTAAAGCTGTACATAGCAACTTCCAAGCAGAGACAGATGGTCCACCTGTCCCTTTGACAGAGGAATTGATAGATAAAATAATGAGGATCAAGGTCCAGATGGAGAAATACAAAGAAACACTGCAGGACAGGAAAAATAAGCTCAACAACAGCAGAGATAAATATGAAGCACATAAGCATGCCATTGTCAAGGCAAAGACTCAAGATGGTGGAGGGATAGATTAGGTTGTTCATTCATACAAGCAGGTCCGCAGTAGTATGCAGCCCCATATGCAGCCGCATCATCATCAGGATAGTGAAAGTTCGGAAAGTGAGGCACATGATGATGACCCGCATGAATCAGCTGAAGAGCATGATGAAGATACATCATGAAGGGGATAATAGCATAAGTAGTATAGATAGTTGCCAGCTGGCAACTTGTGCCATTTTGTAAGGATTGACAAAATCAAGTGAATCTGGACCGTGGATTTGTATTGATAAATCTAAATCGTATATCTTTTTGTAACAGATTCCTCACCTTATTCTATAAAAGGTGGTGGAATGCCTTGTTGAAACATTGGAAACTTAATTGAAATCTGTTTGCTGAAATATTCAGGGCTTATTTCAAAGTTATTGCATATGTACATGTCTTTTGCATACTTAATGAAAGAGAAGAGTTTTTTCGATTACAAATCTTCGTAAATCTTGAGTAATCTGTGTCTGAATTCTAGATATGTGCTTTGATTTGCTGCGTCCCTTGGAGTGCTCATCATGTTGTATGTATTGTTTTCATTCATCATCCTCTGAAGTTTGCATCAACTGTATCTAGCTGTGGAATATCCTGGTGAACATATGGTTTGATTTCTTCTCGTCATGACAGTATCGAGTATGTATGTGGATCAATAGATGAAGATTGAACTTTAAATTGTAGTATTCCTTTAATTTCTTTCAATTTCAGAACATTTCACTACCACAATTGCAAATAATTGATAATCTTAAGCAAATAACGCAAATATGCAGACATCTCGTAGGTAATCGCAAATATTTAGCATATTTGAATGCAAAGCATGCATGATTGAAAATATCATGCAAAGATTGAAGTATCTTTACGTCTTTTCATCTAATAACTGCATAATATGACCTCTCTGTAAAGAATTTCTGCAGGAATGTCATGATGGTGGCACAATTTCACGTAAGGCCCCAAAATGGAAACAACAACTCACATTAACCTCTGAGTAACGTTAGACGATTAAGACCTAATCACCGGAGACTTGGGATCCCGAATTCCTTGAATTCACAGTATCTTTCAAGATGAATAAAGGTTAATGTGTACTTTTATTCTATGCTTGTTTATGACTAACATCATGACCAACAGATAGTAATTGGAAGAAAACTTAATGATTACCTCATTTTCAAGACCCTATTGCAACAACTTAGTAGAAGAGAAAGCAAGGTCATTGTCACATACCAGAGAAAAAGGACTACTAAACCTGGTGATAATGTGCTCTTCCAAAAACTTGATAACTATGTCAGTGGTGCAGTCCTTGCAAGCTAATGCCTCGCTCCATCATGTGTAGTAGTATGTTGCTATCAAGATGAATCTATGCTCTATAGAAGAACTTGGGTTAATCATACCAATCAAATCTAGGCCCATTGGGAAAAAGGTCCTACCTCATACATTGGCTGCAGTGGCATGGCATGATTTCTTTCTCTAGAGGATGAAGTCTGGAAAGTATGGCATTTCCTTACATGTTGATGGGAATCTTTGAAAACATGGGGCCAATAGTATCCTGCCCGAAGCATCTAATGTGTTGTAAGTATCTAATGTGTTGTTACATCTTCTGATCCATGACCAGTCCCAAACCTACCATGAAACTTAGTCAACACCTATTCTACCTCTTGTCTATTCAAGCATCTAAGGTATACTCCTTCAAAATTTCTCCTATATAGGACTCCAAATTTAATCATGTACTTCTGACTCTTAATCCTTAAATCTTTCCTTTGAGTAGAATTTATATGTGCAGGGCATGTATTACTCAGTAGATACTGTACTATGTCTTGATACCATGGGTCTATAGTAATGCTCTCCACTAAATAATGATGACACTCGATAGATGGATCTGATTTAGTCATAGTCTTAGACAGACATTGTCGTCTTACTAACTTCATGGGGTGTGTTTCTAGATCAATTTATTTCAAGATCATTGTCCATTTACCTCTTCTTTCTCCTATCTCATTTTGCATCAATTGGTATTTAACCACTAGACCAGGGACAACTACCATGACCTTGCTCCTTAGTATGTAATGCCTGAATCTCTTCACAGCCTTAACCAGAGTATAAGCTTGTTTTTCCATGTATGGATATCTAGTCTCAGCATCCTTAAAAGGAACACTCATGAATACGATGGACCTTTCATCTCCTTCTCCCTTCTTCTGAGTTACAATAGTTGTACAAGAAACCTCAGATGCAAAGGAATAGATGTAAAAGGGAAGAGTGTAATCTGAGCTAGTTAGAATAGGAGCCTGAGCAATGGCACTCTTTATCTTCAAAAAGGACTATTTAGCCTCAGCGGGCCATTCAATTTTAGAAACTTTTGTCAGCATATCATTTAAAGGCTTAACTATCTCAACAAATCTAGAGATAAAATTCTGAACAAAATTGATCTTACCAAAGGAGTTGAGATCCTTTTTGCTACTTGGCAAGGGGATCTTCTGGATTGCTTCAACTCTCTTTGGATCAATGGAAATTTCTTCTTTAGAAATGATGTGTCCTAATATATTTCCTTCTGTTACTCCGAATATACACTTCTTAGGGTTTAAGGAGACTCTATACTATCTACACCTCTAAAGTATGTTCCTTAAATCATTTACATTATCACATTAGTTTTTGGAGAAGACAGTCAAATAATACATATAGATTATGAAGCATTTACTAATCAAACCCCTAAAGGCAATATCCATGGCTCTTTGAAAAGTAGCACCTACATTGATTAAACTAAAGGGCATTCTTTTGTAAGAATGGTTACCCCATTTGCAAGTGAAAGTGGTTTTCAATCGGTCCTCCTCTTTAATCATGACTTCATTATATCCTAAAAATCCATCTAGAAAAGACATCATTTGAGAACCATTAACTATTTATAATACCTCATTGAGAGAAGGAAGTGGGTAATTGTACTTTTTGGAGGCTCTATTCAGGTTTTGAAAGTGCACATAGAGCCTTATTTATCCATTCTTCTTTGTAACTGGAACCAGGTTGGCTACCCAAGTAGAATGTCTCATAGGGAATATGATACTAGAAAACAATAGCTTATGTATTTCCTTGTATATCATTGGTTCCAATAGGGCATTAACAAGTCTGAGTTTCTATCTAAATGGCGTAAAATTAGGTTTTAGAGGAATAGTTTGATTAAAGATGGATGTGTCAAAGTTCTTCAAATCCTCATAAGTCCACACTATGACATCTCTAAAGTCTTTCAGTGCTTGAATAATCCCTTCTCTTTCTTCAGGCTTGCAAGCCTTCCCAATAAAAACATTTTTGACCTGTTGCTCATCTCCTAGGTTGATAGTGTCATATTTGCCAACTTTGAAATTCTCCTGGGTTCTTCTTTGTTTCTAATCCATACTAAATAATCTTTCTAGTTTAATCAAGCCCTTAGGTATGTTATTTGTTTTTAGGTTAATAACCTCTCCTTCGTCAACCTCAAAAGGGTCTTGGTCACACTCATCAATGATTTGTGCTTCAAAGACACCGGTATTATAAATGGAATCCAGAATATGCTTGTCATCTTCAAATACCTAGAAGTGTCTGACATTATCTGGAACCACCAGAATTGTCACTAATTCTACTAAGAACTTATTCAACTTCAAACTTTCCATCGAATCTAGTGTGCTGGCTGTAATCACCAATGAGTCTGCTATATGATTTCTCTACCTAGGTATGGACCTTATGTCAAATGCGTCAAAATACTCAATGAGATTCTAGACTCTATTTTTGTATGCAACTAATCTTTTGTCATTGTAGGCATATTTTCTCCTTACTTGCCTAGTTACCAGCTAGGAATCTCCTTGCACTTGTAGTAGCTTTCCTCCTTTTTGATGAGCTAATAGTAATCCTCTTACTAAGGCCTCATATTCATCCATGTTGTTAGCGAAAGGGAATTGTAATATATAAGATGCAAAGAATGATTTTCCTTTGGGATTTACTAGTTCCACTCCAGCTCCACAGCCTTATTTGCACTTAGAACCATTAAATCCAAGGGTCCATAGATCACTACCTTGAGGAGGGAATTCTTTCTGAACTAACCTCATCTAGAGAGGAATTTTCTCTATTTACTAAATTTTCTCAGCAACCTTAGTGTGCAAGATCATGAGTGTCTTCTTAAGAGGTTCCAGAGTTGCTTCTACACACTCAGTCTCTTCCTTCTCAAATATTGCATCTATCCCTATCCCAGTTTCAATGAGGCTTACTGTTGTAAGGCATTCATGACATGATAATTTAGAATGGGACTCTTGATGAACTCTTCACTAGTACGGAAGTAAAAGTTTTGTAGTTTGGGTATGTGGACCCAAGAATTCTTTATCATGTGACAACTTCTGTGTGAATTCCTACAAGTAACACTCATCTGCATTTTCAATGGTCAATCCCATCATAATCTCTTTATAAACAACCAAATCCACATTTGCAAAAAATACTTCTTTAGGAATGTTATATTCAGTAATCAAATGTTTTAATCTAGGCTCACTAAGGATCTAAATTTGATTAGCATTCCTTTTTGAGGGATCCACATGTGTGAGAAATTTGTAGCAAAGTAGACATTCAAACTCCTATTCCAATCTCTTCTCAAATACATACCATAAACCTTAGGGATATCCACCACCTAAATATCAATATGGCTCTTAATACGAGGATTAGATACTAACTGTATGTGAACATATTTGATTTCACCAATGACCTTCACCTCTATTTTGTCTAGTTGCACCACCTTTAGATTTGTCTTAGTGGGAGTGAGGCATAGCTTCTAGCATATAGAATAAGGCATAACATTCTAGAAGCTCCAGAATCAACTAAATAGTTGTGCAAATTTTTCCCAGTTATTCTGACACTAAGAAAAAATGGAGGTGTACATGTTTTCTCTTTGTACAAGGCTGCCAAAACATCATCAATTACAACCCTCACCTCTGTATGTTTGGATTGATCTTTTCCTTGTAGGACCTTGAGTAAGGCTTCTCTCTGAGTAGGGCACTCTTGTACTACATCCAGGATGGACATATTGGCTTTTGATTTCTTTAGATCATCCACTAGATCATATTTTAAGCTTATTAGACTTTGTCCTTTGTATTGGTTTGCTTTGAAGGTTCCAGTCATTGGCCCCATTGGAGGAGCTAGATTATTATCTACATTAAGATTAGGTGGAATACTACTATAGTTTAGTAGGGTGGATGTAATGAGAGGCTCTTTGCATTTGTTTCTTAAGTACTAATTACTTTTAAGCTGTTGATAAGCTTGAACCTTAGTTTCAAGCTCATTGTATTCTTCATAAGAGAACACAAATGTGTCAAATTGCATGCCAGTCCCTATATCCCCAGGCTATGAGTCACTTTCTTCTTGTTTTATCTGTCGATCAACTTGAAAAATTTGGGTTAACTTAGACATCTCAACACAATTGAGCTTGAAATGATTAGAGGTATCATGAAGCCTACAGTAGTGTGGCAAAGGTTTTATCTCAGCACAGTTTATTGAATTTGTTTTCTCTAGGGGAGATGGTACTCCTCCATTGTTTGGTTTTGTGTTCCAGGGTCTATTCTTTCTTTGAGAGTTGAAAGTCATGTTGTGACCTTGGCTATGATTATTATGATTTTTATGTGAATCTCTGTGATTATTGACTTTCAACCTAGTGAGTTCATTGGTGACCTGAGCTAATGCCTTCTTCATAGCCTCTAATTTAGATGTCAATTGTGAGGTCTAGGCTATGTAAGGCTATGAATCCATGATAGGTGTGTTGGCCTGGTGAATGTATTGGGACTTAACCATATTAGTATGATTCACCATACGTTGATCAAAGAATGAATTACTCTGATTTTGTTGTTGATCAAAGAAAGAAGTGCTTGGATAATGTGTTGTGGTCTAATTATTATAAGTTTTTCTTATTGCAGGTAACATAGGGTTTGGATTGATCTAATTAAGGGGTTGAGCATGGCTGATTTGTGGCCCAGTCTGTAGACTGCCATTTGGAACTAGGTTTATCAGGGGAGTATTGTTAATAAGGTATTTTTTATAGTAGGAATCTGATTTGGCATCCCTGAAAAACCAACTGAAGGCAAAGTTCCAAAGGCCCCTCCAATGATAGGGTACATTTCTCTATGTAACTTGAGAGCCTCAGAATAAACCTTTGCTAGTCTGTCAAGGTTTTGTTGAGTCCTATTAAGAAAGATAGTTGTGAAAGGATCAATAGCCCTAAGATAAGTCTAAACTATAGCTACCTCGGTGACCACATAAGGTTGAACAAGCAATGGATGACCAGTATTTCACATAATCATCAATATTGCAAGTGCAAGATTCTAAAGAGAATAAGTAGAAGAATAAGGAATTTAAAACAACATATTACATGTGCACAATTCAAGACTTTATTCAACCATCGAGCTTATGATATAATAGTTAAGCCCAAGTTTCACCAACATATGCTATATTCAAGGAAAAGAAACACAAGTATGTTACCACCATAGGGAAGAAACATAGGAATAGGTCCCAAAATTGTCTTATCATTAACTGGAAAAATGCTGGTAGATTACAAAAGAGTAGTATTCACACACCCTACATGCATATCAAGTATTCCATTTACATGCCATCCAAAATACAAGTATAGCTTGCACTTGCACAAGTTCTCTATATTTCCCACTTTACAAATGTTCAAAATTCCCCTTTATATATGAGTTTTCCTTTTCTTACATTGCACATCTCAACCTTGGTTAGCCTGAATAGTGCCATTATACACAAGTTACATTATACAATTTAGCCCTTTGTCAGCTTGAGTAGTTCCATATCACCTTAATGAGGTCGGCCTTATCAAAAAAGTGAAAGAAGGAAAGAAAGAATCAAAGAATGAGAGTGAAGAACAAGGATATTATGCTCCCTCTCAAAAATGGCTCTTGAAGTTAGTAGTGGCCTCTTGAATGTCATTCATATTCAAACCATTGTGATACTTGAGTTTGATCTATTGTGAATATCATGATTGCTTCAATTTATCCTAAACCCCAGGCAAGTCCACTAACTACTATTGAAAACTCTTTTATTAACCTAACCAATGATAACTTTAAGAAACCCCTCCTAAAAAATGATATTAAATCCTGGAGAATCTTTCATTTTTTGGGAAAAAATATTAATTTTTATTGGCAAATATTTCCTTTTTTTGGAAAAAATATTAATTTTATTGGCAATTTTTTTTACATCACTACAAATTTGTAGAAAATCCTGGCAAATCTTGATGAAAAATAGGCAAATGCATTAATTGCCATGGTGAATCCTTCCTTTTCTAAAAAGTTAAATTCCTATGGAAAAGTAAGGGCCCGAGGGTGGCAGTGATTGACTAGTTTAAGATGTAGTACTCATGTCTATAATTCCATAATTCTTCAATATTTTAAATCAAATATTAAATATTTTGAATCATCCCTAAATTCTTTTTCACCACCATTGATTTTATTTATAATCTAATGGTTTGGGTTCTATTCTACTGGAAAAAATGTACCCACAAAGCTCTAATGCCCATGGAGCCCAAAATTACATTTGGGCAATATGCATTTTGGGCCATTGATTTCAAATGCAAATGAACCAAATGCAATTTTGGGCCCCATGGGCATTGGAGCTCTATAATTACATTTTGGCTCACAAAATTTAACCACAGCTATCAGATTATAAATTGAGATCAACGGCCCAAATACAATTTTGGGCTCGATGGGCATTGGAGCTCTGTGGGTACATTTTAACCCATGGAATACAACCCCAGTAGTTAGATTACAAATAACATCAATGGTGGTGATTAAAAATTGGTGATATGGCCCTAAAGTAACCAATAATTATATAATATTAGTGGCGAATTAATTTCATTTTCTATGATAACTTATAAAATTTAGGTGAATATGATCTAATCAAGTATCGAATATCTTGGCAAATTTTTGAGTTTAAAAGTTTAATAAAATAAATGTTCTGGCGATTTAACTAGGACTAAAATAAAATTTTGTAAAAATGTGGCGATTTAGGTCACCTTATAGCTTGAACTATTAGCCAAATATTGTTTCCCCAATTTCAACTATTAGACAATTGGTGAATATTAGCCACTAAAAATATCACTAAACCTAACTACAGGGAAAACCACTGAGGATTCATCCTTGAACTAGTAGGGGATGAAATCTATCAATGATTCTACATTGCATGATCCCTTCTTAGTTGCCTCCATCCTTTTCTACAACTTATCTTTACATTTCTAGAGCAGCTTGGCCCTAAGCCTTCTTGCATTGATCCATTCTACAACTACCCCTAGATCATCTTTGTCCAAAATTCCTAGCTGCAAAATTATATTTTGAGGCATAGCCTCCATCTTTGTCAAAATTGGAAGATATTCCTCCCAGATTAGCAGCTCATCATCAATGCTACTGCTTAGGTTCTCAACTTACCTCTAACTCTCCTTCAATAGTATGGTACATTTTTAGTGCCTCTCTAATTTTTGTTTTTATGAGAGTCTCTAGTGAATCCTTCCAGGCTGTACCAATAAGAATGATGCCTAATGGATCTGTGACTAGGATGTCCTTAGTTATGGCTTCCATTAGGAAAAGAGCAAGGGCACCAGAATCAATTGGTCCCACCAAGTGTGTGGTATAGGTTGACAACTGTGTCACCTGCTTCTTCAGCTCTTCCTTGGTGATCTCATCCTTTTTCATCTAGTCCAAAATTGTAGACACATCATTAGTTAAAGCATTTTTATCTCCTTCCCAGGTTCTTGAAACTAGGATCACCTGTTAAATGTTGTAGTCATGAGAGGTAATTGTTGCCTCTTTCTTGTCTACCAATGGCATTGCTATTTGAGCCATTCTAACCCCTTGCTCATTGGTAGAGATGTGAGAGAGGGTCCTAGCCCTTTCACTTTTGGGAGGGGATCCCAACACTTGAGAAATAATGGTTAGGTCATCCTCCTTAATATATGTCCTCTTTCTCTTCTCCATAATCTTATTGAGCCAGACCGGGAGGCCTATCTCAGACGATGTGTCCTTAGGTGGAGAAGGAGCTCGTGGTGGAGATGGAGACCTTGTAGGTGAGGGAGTTAGAATTTGAGTCTTTCCTAATTCCTTAGACTCCCCACCTACTTCCTCCTATTGTCCAGAAGTGATGTTCTCAACCAGCCCATCCAATGTGGGCCCTTGGCCACCCAAAATCTTATCAAAGATACCCTCATCCTTGTCCTTGGTAGCTTCTTCATGCATTTCTACTTGCTATTTGTTTGAAACTTCAAGCACTTTTGTCTATTGGTCTCTTGCTACCTCAGGTATATCTACCTTACCCTAGTCCTTAGTCATGGGGATATTCTCTTTCTCCATCTGTTAATCAACTATTTGGCTTGGTGCCATAGGAACTTTAGTGTTAAGTGGTACAGGAGAAAGGGGAGGGGAAAGTGATGTAGAAGGTGGAGGCTAAGAAGGTGGATGTAATGAAGAGGAGGGAGGTGTAGGTAATGGTAAAGATGTTTCTTGTGTGGGAGTTGGAGGTAGTGAAGTGGATGAAAGAGAAACTTTTATTTCAGTTGCAGTAATAGTGGAA
The DNA here is from genome assembly GCA_027924645.1 of Cunninghamia lanceolata. Taxonomy (NCBI): domain Eukaryota; kingdom Viridiplantae; phylum Streptophyta; class Pinopsida; order Cupressales; family Cupressaceae; genus Cunninghamia; species Cunninghamia lanceolata. The sequence continues at coordinate 2,010,478 of BSBN01000802.1, read as the reverse complement.
ATGATAACAAGTGAAGTGGTGGATGTGTGGGTAGGACCAGGAGCAAAGGCCATGGTGACACCCTTAGAAGTAAGGGTAGATGCTCTTGTTGAAACCTTCCAAGATAAGGGAATAATGTGCTCTTATTCTTCTTCTGATTCAATATTGACCACAACTATCTTTTGTTTACCTTTAGTTGTGGCAGGGTCAGTCTTTTCAAACCTAGGTGTTGTAGTGGGAGTTTTCTTTTCTAATTTCTTTCATTTCTTCTTTGATCCCTTTGATCTTTATGCCTCCTTGGCTAGGTGTGGGTTAATCATTGGATAAGGTTTCCTCATCCAAGCCCTAGTTCTCTTCAACACTTCCTTGGCCCTATTCTTAATTGAAGAGTCCTCAAGTTGATCCCATTTGATGGGGGCCAAGGGGAGGTTATAAACCTTGCTTTCTTCATAGGAGGGGTCAGGTACTATACCAACCTCCTTCATACCTTTAGGGATTTAAGGGAGCCCCATCCAACCTATTTAATAAATGAAGACTGAGTCTATAATAGTCCCTTTTCCTGACCTCATGGTCATCTACACAATTCTCCCAATGGTCCTCCAAGGCATATTCATGAATATACCAGCTACCAATCAATGGACTGACCCATCCAATAGGGTCGAATCTTCTTTAGATGTTGTCAAAGGAACTCAAGGAGAGGATAGCCAGCTTAGACTTGTTGATGATGATTGTTAGTCATAATAATATGCATAAAAGTTTACACAACAAACCTTTATTATCTTGAAAAGTATGATCAATTTGGAATGAATTGATGAATCCAAGTCTCCATTGATTAGGTCATGATCATCTAACATTACTTGGACGTTGATGTGATATGCTATTTTTTCCATTCAAGGGTCTTACATTGTTCTGATAACATGAATTGATGTCTAAACCTCTGGTTATACACCTATTTCCTATAAATTAATTCACAAACAAGGTTATTTATACTATACTCAATAGATGATGATCATATTTGTAAGTTTGATCAATTCTTTTGAACATCAACTGTCATGAACAGATTCTACTTCTGCACTTATGCATTTGTCTAAATAATGTGCCTCTAAACTGATATTTGCATGATTACGGTTATCATTTTGGTGTATTTACATGAGATTCTCAATTTTACATGCAGATTACCTCAAATATTCTCTAGATGTTCAATTTACTTTGGGATATTGGCATATTTCATGTATTTTCTTAAGATTGTATGTATTTGCAATTGTGGAAATGACTGTAATGAAATTTAAGAAAATAAACTCAACATTCTAAATCTACTAAATTTAAATGAGTCTTTGACAATTGATCCATATGCAGCATTTAATATTTCACAAAAAGAGATGAAATAAAACCATGTGTTGCTGGGCCATTCCACAACTTCACACAACTTGATGCTAATCTTAAAAGGTAAATAATGACAACAATATCCACAAATTGACATGCACTCCAAGGGACGTAGCACATCACAGGGAAATATCCAGATGACATTCACAAGATTACTCAGAATATACGATGATATGTAATCTAATCTCTATTTCATTAGTATTCAAAAGCATGCATATTTACAATCTGTCTTGAGAAAGTATCATGACATTCAACAATACTATCTCAGTTAATTCTCTAATAATGATACAAAGTACACTCCATCTCCTTTTATAGAACAAGGAGAGGAGGCGATTACATATGATCAACGATCAGGATTTGCCAATCTAAATCAACAGTCAATATCTCTTCTTTGACTAGGTCAACATATGTATATGTGGCACAAGTTGCCAGCTGGCAACCTGTTGATGCTTAGAATTGTGCTGTTTCCAACACCAACATGGGAAACTCTGAAATGTGGGAAGCTTTTTAGAGTGACCTCTAGATTTTAAAGAAGTTGGCTCTTCTTTATCTCAAAAGTGTTTAGGAAAAAAGGGGAGAATGAAACAGAATCAAAAATGTAACTAAAAGGGAAACTAAAATTATGGCGATGCACCTGAATGTAATTTTGTATCTCAACACTTAAGTACAGTGAAACTATTTTAAGATTCAGTCACATTAAATAGCAAAAATGCATGATCAATGTAACAGATTAAAGACAAATAGAATCAAAGGCCTCACAAACTAGAATGCTTTGTCATAACACAGAAAATATCAGCAAGGCACAGAACTCTGTTTTTATTAATGTTCAAGTTACATAAAAGGCACAGAATCATGTACAGTTATACAAACTTTCTGAATCAAGAAAACAGAACAAAGGCAAATGATATTACTAGCCACTACAAAAGATCCTCAAACTTCTCTAACAATCTATGATGCAGAAAATCTCTATATCTCCGATGTTGTATATCTTGGCATGGTGATCTGAACCCATACTTATAGCATGCAACTGGCCCAAAGATTACCCGCATGATCAAATCTCAACGGCCTAACCGAACTGGCGGTTAACTGAAAGTGTCTGACAGAGGATCTCCTTCGAATCAGAAACGGTTAGCCACTCTGCAAATTCATTGGCTGCAACAGATACATGTAACCCCACATACTTGAATCGGGGAGGGACGCGTGGCAGCTTTCTAATAGTCCTTGCGACTATAAACCCTTGAAACAGTTGGCACTCATATGCGCCTCTTTCCTAAAACTCCCTCATCTTTCCAGATCAATTAGAAACAAACACCTGGCATCCTCCGCGTGACTTACTTAATAAACTGCTTCTTCCTCAGGAAATATCAGACTCTGACACTTGACAACGTCCGCGGCCCTTCCAAAAACACATGGCATTTTTCTCTTTATTCTGAGTCTTTACAGTGGCTTATACTAAGAGTGCTCGGGCTCCACCACCTGTCACAGTCCGCCGAACTTTGAAACTCAAGAAATATGAAAATTGGGACCCACCATACTTCTGCGTCTGAGCAGCCTCAAAAAGAAAAAGGGATAGATGGTGCCTTCTGCTTACATGAGAGACTATGGACGTGGTGGCTTCCGCTGCTCTTTAAGAAACTTTAGAAACTTTACAGGGTCTTGTGGAAGATGACACTTGGCGGCTTCCGCTGTAGTCTGAGAAACTCTTGAAACTTTAACAAAACCTCCGCGGACGTTGCCACTTGGCGCCCTCCGCTCAACTCCAATAAACTTTTAAAGAAACATTATGGACTTATAAGGATCATGCGGATGGTGACAGATGGCACACTCCACTAAAGTTATAGGAATATTAGCGGGGTCCACTATACTTCCTTTACTTAGCACTAAAAACAAAAGGAACCTGCGGAAGATGACACTTGGAGCTTTCCATAGAAACCTTATGGGACACGCGGCACCTTCTCTGAAACTTCAGGAAACTTTAGAAACACCCTCCACTTCTGCCACTTGGTGCCTTCCGCACTCACCAAAACTCTAAAAGGGGGCCCGCTACATTTCAGAGTAACCTTCAACAGGAACGTTTGAAACTTTGACGAAACTTGAACGAGTGCCGACACTTGGCGGCTTCCGCCTTACTGCAAAAAGATACGTGGCACTCTCCGCGGCTACTCTGAGAAACTTTATAAAGTATCACGGCTGCTGACACGTGGTGGTTTCCGCTACACCGGGAGAAACTTAAAAAGGGGGCCTGCCAGACTTCTTTGTAAAAAGGCTTTGAAACTTATAAAAACGGATCCTCAGATGCCGACACTTGGCGACTTCCGCAGGACTCAAAAGGGATGCGTGGCTTCATCCGTGGAATCTTTAGCAACTGTATAATATATCTCAGGTACTGACACTTGGCAGCTTCTGCTGAACTCTGGGACTTAGCAAAATTTTCAAAAATGGGAAACCCTCGCGCCCGCACTGTGTGTCGAAAACCCTTGCTGCAAAACTGAAGCACTGCGAAACAAAACTGGACCCGCACAGCTGAAACTCAAAATTCAAAATGTAGAGTATTTTACTCTATAGTTCTTGGCGACCCTAAGGACTTTTGAGCCTGCTCAAAAAGAATCCCAAAAATGTATCCACACAGCAAAACTTATAAATTCTGCAAAGCCGTCTGATATGCAGACCACTCAGTATCGGATAAACCTTGTTTATTTTGCAAGTCTTGGAAAGCCAAATCCAGGTTGATCATATCCTTATGCGAGAAACTTTGCAAAACGTGGACTGTTGCTTTCAACTAGAAATCAAGCTGGGCCATAGGAATTAAAATAGCTTCCACTTCTGACACGGATGAGGCATCTATTAAGCCCTGGAAAACTGATTGATCATTCTGTCTGGCTAGCAACAGAGGCTTGATTTCATCAACCATTAGTACTGTGTTGCTATCAGGAAAAGGAGAAGGAAGTCCCAGTTGCACCAAGTCTTCAATGTGTTTCTTCATATCCTTTACTCCTTCCTTTACCACATCCAGGAGCTCCTGGCAGGTCATTGCAGCAAAATTACTACTCAAAACCTCGTTCACCCTTTTGGCAGCAATCATCCTGTCATTGATCCCTGCTGTCGACAATGTTTCATCAGATGTGTCATAAAGTTTCCCCAGCAGCAATTGAGAATCATAAACTCTCATGGACACAATAGACAGAGTGGCCTGAACTGCGGTCTCCACCTTTTCACATAGTTGCTGAGCATGTAGCAGGAAGGTTAAAGAGGGTCTGAGCTGGATAATCTCTTTAGAGATCCTTGCCCATACTGATGCATATAACTCCTTGACCAAATTTAACACTCTTGCATTTTGTGGCCTATTCGCCAACTCAAGGGTCAATTGCTTGGCTGTTTGTTGCTCAGCCTGTAGTTGAGCCTGAATAGCAGCAACATTATTTTGTTCCTTCAACAGTTACTGTTGCAACTGTGTGGCCTGTTGAGAGGAATCCTGATGCCTCTTTTGCAATGTGGCCTTTTCCTGCTTCAAGGTAGACAGGATAGACTTCACCTGGGTCAGCTCTTGCTTTAATGAAGCATTTTGGCTCTGTGTAGCCTGATGGATCTGACATGAAACAGTATTTTGCAACTGTTTATTAAGATCCTCAATCTCATCATTCTTTGATTTGAGTTCAGTAGCTAGAGCCTCACTATGTGTCTTTTCCTGAGTCAAATTAGCCTCCACCTTCTGCAACTTCCTGGATAACTTCAGATAATCAGTGGTTACAGCAGAAGTGGTTTCATTTAGCAGCTCTACCCTGTCTTGTGGCCTGAAGAGTGACATATCCATTGCCACTGCACTCATTGTAAAATCCTGAGGCTGCATCTGCTCATTTGGTTTTGCTACATTTGGTGACAAATGGGTCACAGTTAGCTGCTGCTGAATTGGGTCAAATAGTGACCTCATATGTGGGACAGCCTAAGCTTTATTATCCTTCTTTCGCTTCTTGTCCATCCGGGACTCCCTAGCCTTCTTGGCAGTGTCTGCTTGAGCTTGGAAGGTAGGGGGAGAGGCAATGTACCCGCCCGCAAAAGGATGACTGTGTGGTAGGCCATAAGGAATAGTCAAATGTTGGCTAGGAGGAATCTGAGGGGGTACCCTCCTGCGAAAAGTGGGAGAAAAGGGAGGTAATGAAGTGGCCTGCAATGACATGGCCTGTGTAGTAATAGGTGGGGAAAACTGAGAAATTGGCACAGCAGAGGTGGCAGGGGATAATACTTGGCCAACTGGGATTGCCACCCCTATTGAAGAAAAAATAGATGGAGAAGAAGAGGGAGAAGAAGCACATACCTGAGGGGCAACTGAGACACTTGGTGGTGGCTGCAACAAAGGTTCTACCTCCTCATCTGAATCAGGCTGAAGTTTTAGCCTCTTATGTTTCCTTGGCCTTTCTTCTGCTTGCTCTATTTCTTTCTCCTCAACATTTACCACTATTACCAGTGGTGTTTGTATAAAACCAGAAGCCCCACTTACTGATACTGATGGGGTCCCTTTAGGTGGTGATGCCACCACACTCTTTTGCTTCTCTATTGTGCTGAGGGATTGGGGCCAGGTGGTTACTGCAGTTGCAGATGTTGTTTGTCCTAGGGCCTACAGTGTGTGGGTGGATTCAGGTTCCTCTTCAGATTCTTCACCCTTTTTTCTGATTTTGCTTGTATCAGGGCTCGAGACAGGAGAAGGATGCCATTCGTCCCAAATAGACTCCCATTTCTCATCTATATCTACCTTGCCAAAAGAATGGGTTATTTCATAAATTTCTTGCCTATATTTCCAATAGGCTTCTATCTTCTCAGCCTTCCATTGCCTATCTCTCAATAAACTCTTCTTTAATCCAGTGCCCATTTTGAGTTTAGGGTCATAGGCCTTCTCCTTTTTGTAAAACACCTCCCATGGTCTGGGTCCCTCAAAAGGCAAATCTGTCAGCTCTGCATATAGATCAGGGGTGTCTTCCTTAGGGTTTCTTCTGTCATCCCAGAAAGGACGGCCCTCGAGCACAACATTGGCACCAATCTTATTATTCCTGACCCACGAGGCAATGAAACTGACAGGGTCATATCTCCATTTGTCTTCAACTAAAAGAAAACCCAAGACAGCTAACTTTCTCAGCAATAAATGCTCTGCATCCCTTACCAATAGGGTCATGTTCTTCTTCACCCAGGGGAGATCATACATCTTTTTCTTTTTCTTCCCAGCCCCATACTCATTATCAACCACAGACACTTGTCGGGTGACCTCTAAAAAGGCTAGCCTAGGAGTCAAAACCTTAGTTAGCAACATTGGTTCCCCATTAAAACCATGGACCCTGATAATAGTGTGGTGAGACCCAAAGAAATAATTGTAGGGAATGGGGGAATTTGCCATAAGGCCTCTGACACTCAAAGTCAATCTATTCTCAATAGGCTCTGGGCTTAGGTGAGTAAAAGCAGGGGCGACAAAAAGTTCCCAAAACTCATAAGGGTCAGATGATTCGGACAAAACATGAGTCCATGCGGACACAGGGATGGTTCTGTTTGGATCAAAACTTGGGTCATACATGTCTAAATGCATATACTAGGAAAAGAGGGCATAATTCTGATATAACATAAGGTGGAATACATAGGAGGAATACCTGAAAACCCCTGTTGATTTGAAATTGGCGAGTTGTTCGGCCTTTGAGTAGGCAATCTGCTCAGAGAAATCTAGCCGAAACTCCTGGGACCTATCAACAGTCTTCATTTTGAAAAGAATGGCTAGCTGCCAATCATAAACAGTTATATCTTCCTTCAACCCGAAAATAAATGCTATCATAGATAGTGCCTCCTGGCTGGCTTGTGTAAATTGTGCCCTTCCTGTGGGCAGCGTTGGCATTTGGGTATTGTCATCTCCCAACTGCATCTCTGCATTAAGAAACCTCAGTTGAAACTTGACGTTTGCCCATGTCTTCTGCATTTTGGTGACTGTGGGAAACGTGGCTGTGATGTCATAGTGTAAGGCCAACATGTCCCTGATGTCCTTTGGCATTATTTGCACCATGAAGGGTCCCTTTTGAATGGTGCTCGAAGGTGCATGAAACAATTCAGCGCATACCTCAATCATGTCCAGGCATAAATGCACACTCGGGACAATGAATTTCACCAATTGGGAGGTCCAAATTCGCATGCCAAATGTTTCAAACTGTTTAGCTTTGGCCTTCAGGAGGCATCTTTGGTGTGCTCCTTCTCGCAGAGCTTTGCAAGACTTTTGTAGGGCCGGTTCCGCAATACCATCTGCAAAATCTAGAACCTTTGCTGGGTCAACTGCATAGCCAACTTCAGGAACCCTAGTCCTTGGATAGGTTCGCAATGGTTGCGAAGGAGCTGAAGTGTATGATTTACTGGCAAGGAGCTAGTCAACAGACTCGTAAATCCCAAGCCCCTGTTGAGAAGACTGTGCTTCCGCCATCTCTGTGCTTGCTGGAAACTGTATAACTTTCTGTAACTTTCAAAAGCTGTTGGACTTACTGTGAATGAGTATGAAAGCTTGTAACAAGGACAAAAACTTTGCAACAGGGAAGACACACTGAGGAAGCAATTTTTTTGCAATGGAAAATAGCAACAGGGAAGACGCTTAGCAGAAGTAGCAGCAAATGAAACTCGGTTTAAGCCTTAACTCGTGCTGTTGGGATATTTTAATGACACATCAAGTGTCATAAATGGCATTTAAAATGGAAACCGTTATAAAATCTCAAGCGATCTAAGTGGGACAGAGTGTCAGACACATCATAAAAAGCGGCTACGTTAGGTACCTTTTTAGGAATTTTGGGGATTTGAGTGTTTTAATGAATGCAAAAGTTTTGAGACTTTTAAGAGTTTTAAGCCATGGCCACGTGTTTATAAAACACTTATTCAAACAAAAGCAGGAAAACAAAGCAATGACAAAAGAAACTATCTAACTATAATACACAGGAAAGGCAGTGTCTTAATTGAAATGCTTCAAGTAGATCCCATTGACAGGAATCTCCTCAGGCTCACCCTCCATCGTTTCAATCTCGAAAGAATTTTGCTCTTTACAGGAATGAATCTTATAGGGGCCATTCCATAATGATTCAAACTTACTGTGTCGGCCCGGCTTGGCAACTCTCTCATCCCATTTCAGAACAACTGATCCAACTTCAAAATGAGGGTTTGAAGTTTTCTTATCAAAATAGTCTTTTATTATTTTCTGATGTTTCAATAATGATTCATGTGCTGAATCTCTTTTTTCTTGAACCTCCAGGAGCTCAGCAAGTCTGACTTGCATGGGGCCATTTTCCTCAATCTCAATTTGTTTCAATAATTGGAGAGCAGGAATCTCCAGGCTCAGGGGCATCACAGCAGGTTTACCATAGACCAATTCATAGGGGGACATTTTTGTCACTTGCTTTGGTGTAATTCTGTCTGCCCACAATGCTATATTAAGCACTTTATGCCATTCTTTGTGATGATCAACCCCAATTCTTTTAATAAGTCTGATCAGATTCTTATTAGTTGATTCTGCTAAACCATTACCCTGAGGATAATAATTGGAAGAGGTCTTCAAGTAGATTCCATACTTTAGTGCAAAATCAGATATCTTTGCCCCCAAAAATGCCTTGGCATTATCTGAAATTATAGTGCGAGGAGGCCCAAAGCGAGTAGTGATACCCTCCAGAAAATCTAGAATCACTTTCTCTGTTGCTTCTTTCAGTGGGACTGCCTCACTCCATCTGGTAAAATAATATGTGGCAGTTAGGATCCATTTGTGCCCCATACTTGACACTGGATTGATCATTCCATTGAAGTCTAGACCCCATTGGGCAAATGGTTCATCAACAATTATAGGACTAAGGGGCATTGCTGCATTCCTTCTCTTTCCTACATAGTATTGGCAAGATTGGCATTCTTTAACCAATTGATAACAGTCTGCAAATAAAGTGGGCCAGAAGTAACCTGCCTGACTTATCTTTATAGTTGTGGTTCTTGCAGAAAAATGTCCACCTGACACTCCATGGTGCATCTCATGTAGTATTCTTTGGGCTTCATCCTTTTCTATGCATCTTAAAAGTATGCCATCAGTGTTTCTTCTGAAAAGAATTTGGTCAATTAAAACAAAATGAATTCCCTGTTGCCTATAGTACCTCTTCTTATCCTGAGAGAGCTCCTTTGGGAATATTCCATGTTTCATAAACTGGATCCTATTTGTGACCCAAGAATTCTGATCAACTTCTTGTATCCTCAATACATTTTCTTCCTCTGTTTCTTCAGTTATCATTTTTTCCATATCTTGAACCATATACTAGCACAAACCCTTGCCTCTGACAAGTTTAGTTGGTCTGACCTCCACATCATATTCAAGAATCTTTGTAATCCAGTTTGCTCTTTTCTCAGTGATTTCTCCTTCCATAATATATTCTCTGACACTTGGATGAGCCACTAGTATCAGAATCTTATTACCTGTGACCATGTGTCTGAATTTCTTGAGGGCTTTTACCATAGCATATGCCTATTTCTCTATAAAGTTATACCTGGCTTCATACTCTCTAAGAGTCCTTGAGAAAAAGGCTATAGGATGCTCTCCCTCTTGTTGGTCATCTTTCTGTGTTAGGACAGTAGCAACACTGAATTCTCCTCCATAAACATACATTATAAAAGACTTAGAGAAGTCAGGGTTCCTCAATACTGGGGCTGTTGAAATTGCTTTCTTGACTTCTTCAAAAGCTTGTCTCCCTTCTGCAGTCCATTTGAAAACTAGGTCTTTCTTCAGTAGCAGTGTAATTGGTCTTATTAGGCTTGCAAAGTCTGATATGAATCTACTGACAAAGTTAATCTTTCCCAAGAAGGACTGAACTGCTTTCTTATTGACAGGTAGAGACAGGTTCATTATAGCAGTGACTCTTTCTAGATCTATAGAGACTCCTTCTTTAGAAACTATATGCCCTAATAATTTACCTTGAGGTACTGCAAAAATGCATTTCTTAGGATTCAGAGATATTCCAAATTCTTGGCATTTCTTAAAAACTGCTTCTAAATGGTCAAAATGGTCTACAACATTTTTAGAGAAAACAATGAGATCATCTAGGTAGATTAGAATGATTTTATTGATAATCTCTCCAAATGCTAAATCCATTGCTCTCTGAAATGTGGCTCCAGCATTTGAAAGACCAAAAGGCATCTTTGCATAGGTGAATGTTCCCCATTTTGTGGTGAAAGTAGTCTTATGCTGATCTTCATCAGCCAACCAAATCTGGTTGTACCCAGAGAAACCATCTAGCAGAGAAAATCTCTCTGATCCAGCCATGATCTGTAAAATTTGTTCCATAGAGGGTAAGGGGTAATGATCCTTCAAGGAAGCCCTATTTAGATCCCTGAAATCCACACAGAGCCTTATGTCTCCATTCTTTTTTCTGACTGGTACCAGGTAAGACACCCAAGTTGAGTGTTTGATTGGGAAAATAATCTTTGACTCTAATAGTTTCTGTAACTCATCCACCATCAAAGGTTCAATCCTAGGGTTCACTGGCCTCTGCTTCTGTCTCACTGGTTTAGATCCTTGAATCAGCTCTATAGTGTGTTGAATGATACTTCTATCATAACCATGGAGATCTTCATAGGTCCAGGATATGACCCTATCATATTTCTCACATTAATCAATTAACCTTTTTCTTTCCTATTGAGTGGCAGAATTTCCAACCTTTAGCCTTCTTCCCTCACTAACCTGAATCTCAGAGTAGTCCTCTTTGTTTGCTTGGAATCTCTTTTTTTCTAGGCTAGCATCTTCAGGATCAAACAAGTTTTCCAGTGTAATCAGTCCCTTAGGGAGCTTGTTTGATTTTAGTTGGATGATCTGATCACCATATGCTTCTTCAATTTTTGGTTGTAACTGATCAGCAAATTCTCCTGACTGTTGCAAAAATGAGAGTACTTGAAAATCATTCTCAAAAACCTACCAATTTTCATCATTGTCTAGGATGGTTGGTCTCACAATAACTTTGACTGACTCATTATTGATCATTAGATTAGTTAATGGATCAAACTATGAACCAATCTGTGCCATCCTATCTGCCTCAGAATTTTGGGCTCTAGGGACCACTTCTATATTGAAGGCTTCAAAATTTTCTAGCAAATCCCAAATTCTGTGCCTATAAGATCTCATCCTTACATTTTTTGCTATTGCCTTCTCTCTTATTTGTTTCACCACTAGTTCTGAATCTCCTCTGACTATCAGTTTCTTAACTCCTTTCTTTTTTGCCAATATAAGTCCATGCACTAAAGATTCATACTCAGCATCATTATTGGTACAGGAAAAATGAAAGTGAATGGCTCTTAAAATCTTTTCACCATCAGGGGCAGTAAGGCAAATCCTTGCTCCAGCTCCATTTTTGCTTCTAGCCCCATCAAAATTTAAGGTCCAGATTCCTGAGTCATTTATAGATTCTTGGGTCTGAGAGGGCTCTTTCCTAAAGGCATTAGGGATCTCCTGTTCTTCCTCAAATATAACATAAGTGCCCAACCCTGTTGAGTCATAGTTCCCAAAAGGATCACTCTGTATCATGGTTAACAACTAATTATCCTCAACTTGCTGATCATATTCAGTCCAATCCCCTATTTCTTCAACAAAGACCCTTTCCTCCTTATTTAACATGGCATGGGCTGCTTCTAATTTTGGGGTTGGTTCATTAGTAATATGGTCTTTTGACAATGGTTCTGACAGTACCTTCATCTTAGTCCCATATTTGGTCCTTATGATGAGATGAGACCAATCAAGTGACATATAACCTCCTATCTTAGCTATGAAATCTCTGGATAGACGTAAGCCAAAAACAGGAGGAATATCTATGACTAAAACATCTTGATTAACAATTATATTGGGACAAGTATAAAGTTGTAGTGGAAGTTGTTTAATTTTCCCTATTGTTTGTACAGACTTCCCATCTAACTGCATAACACCTTTTGCAAGTGGTTCATATTTTATCTTCAAAGCATCTGCTATTTGCTTTGGCATCACTGTGGTACTAGCCCGAGAGTCTATCATTGCATTGTGTAATAGCTTCTTCCCAACTATCAAAGTCAAATAAAAGGGATCTGGCTTGGATTTGCTTACCTCTGGTGCATTGTTCAAAAGGGCTGTTGTCTGCAGAGAAACAGGGTCCTTGAGCTTTTCTTTATCAGTAGGTCCTCCTTTGGCAACAGTCTGTTTAGGCACAGATTGGCCCTGTAAAGCTTCTTGCAACAGTGTTTTTTGCTCAGGAATAGCTAACATGTCCCATATTGACACATGTACTAGAGTCCTCTTCAACTGATCCACCACATTCACAGGTCCTATTGCTTGTGCTCTGGGATAATAAGGGTATCTTGCCTTTTCTTGAACTTGTCTAGAAACTACTTGATTCTGCACTGGATGAGGTATTTCTTGCTAGTAACTGTATTTTGATGATCTTGAAATGGTGGAACCCCATAATTTCATTATTTGTAACTCCAGGCTGTTCCATCATCCTCCTCTTGGCTCTAGTATAGTAATCTGATTGTACCAATGGCTTCTTAGAAGTTGAAGCTTCATTCAAGAATACTGACTCTTCATCTTCAATCCATGAGAAAAGAGCATGCTCAGGGGCTATTTCTTCTTCTTGCTATAAGGACATTCCTTGCATCTGAGCCACTAAAACTAAATTTTGCATGCCAGGGGATTGATAGGGCTGAGTGTTAGAAGTATTTGCAAATTGTCCATCCACTCTTCTTTACTCTGCTATCTTTTGCTGTAGATTACCCCTAGGACAATCTCTGGGCATATGTGCATTATTACAGGGAAAACACCAGGCATTGGTGCCATCTGCATAATTATTCTGCCCTAGGACAATCTCTCTGTTTGCATTGGGAGGAACAGTCTGCAAGGGTGTAGGGACTGCAACCAGTTGGTTTGATGGCTGAGGGCTATTTTGTCTTTGGGGGCCCTGATATTGGTTTGGCTGTGGAGGAGGTCTATTTCCTTGATAGCCTTGATATTGGGGTCTGGGATAAGGATTCTGCTGTCTCTTTAGGTTAATTATTTCATTTGAAAATGTTCTCAGGATGTTCTTGACATCATCCATTTCTGAAGACTGGGTAGGGGCAGCAGCTTTAGCAAGTTGTTGGGGAAACGTGTACATGGACACAGGTGGAGTTATTGGATTAGGGTTTTCTTGAGGCAATGGTAGGGTAATCTCTGGAAACATAGGCATAGGAGGCCTTGGGGTAATTTTCCAGCATCTATCAAATTATTTTCGGCTCTGACTGCATAGTCATAGGCTTCTGGCGGGGTCTGACCTCCAAGTGATTGAATCATTACTGCTATATCTAAATTTAGGGCTTTAAGATAAAACACTATGGCCATACCTGGTAATGGTCTTGCTGTGGCAGGAATCCTTTCTCAAGTCTTCTAAAATCTGGAATTGAAATTAGTCATTGCCTCTTGTGGTGCCCTCTTGATGGTGATCAGTTGTTGTAACAGAGAAGATTTATCACCCTTTTCTTTGAATCTTGCAAAGAAGGCATCTCCAAGTTGATCCCATGTAGAAATTGAATTTGGGGTCAAAGATCTATACCAGTCCAGAGCCTTTCCCTTAAAAGAAGCTGCTAAGAGTCTTATAGCCACATTTTGCTGTGTGATCACATGTATTGCACAGACATCAGACACATCTTGTAGATGCTCTTCAGGTGTTTTGAAATCCTCCCCACTGAATTTGGGTAGAGCTTTCAGGGCATTTACTGGAATAGGATCCCAAGTGGCTGGAGGTACTGGGAGAATTAGGGCACTGCCAGTATTCCAATTTGCATAGTTCCTTGGGGCTACAGGTGCTCCCATGTTTGCACTTGAGGTTGCTGTAAACTGATTGACCCTTCTTGAATTATTTATCAATGGTGATAAAAGAATACCTAGGTTAATAGCTGATTGAGCTCTTGTCACAGGTCCACAGCTCTGACTCCTCGTGACTCTCTGGCTCATGCAGTCTTGAAAGAAACTTCAAGAAATGGTCCCACCGGGCATGCCAAAAACTGTTGATGCTCAGAATTGCGCTGTTTCCAACACCAACATGGGAAACTCTGAAATATGGGAAGCTTTTCAGAGTGACCTCCAGATTTTAAAGAAGCTGGCTCTTCTTTATCTCAAAAGTGTTTAGGAAAAAAGGGGAGAATGAAATAGAATCACAAATGTAACTAAAAGGGAAACTAAAATTATGGCGATGTGCCTGAATGTAATTTTGTATCTCAACACTTAAGTACAGTGAAACTAATTTAAGATTTAGTCACATTAAAGAGCAAAAATGGATGATCAATGTAACAGATTAAAGACAAATAGAATCAAAGGCTCACAAACCAGAATGCTTTGTCATAACACAGAAATTATCAGCAAGGCACAGAACTCTGTTTTTATAAATGTTCAAGTTACATAAAAGGCACAGAATCATGCACAGTTATACAAACTTTCTGAATCAAGAAAATAGAACAAAGGCAAATGATATTACTGGCCACTACAAAAGATCCTCAAACTTCTCTAACAATCTGTAATGTAGAAAATCTCTATATCTCCGATGTTGTATATCTTGGCACGGTGATCTGAACCCATACTTATAGCATGCAACTGGCCCAAAGATTACCTGCATGATCAAATCTCAACGGCCTAACCGAACTGGCGGTTAACTGAAAGTGTCTGACAGAGGATCTCCTTCGAATCAGAAATGGTTAGCTACTCTACAAATTCATTGGCTGCAACAGATACATGTAACCCCACATACTTGAATCGGGGAGGGACGCGTGGCAACTTTCTGATAGTCTTTGCGACTATAAACCCTTGAAACAGTTGGCACTCATACGCGCCTCTTTCCTGAAACTCCCTCATCTTTCCAGATCAATTAGAAACAAACACCTGGCATCCTCCACGTGACTTACTTAATAAACTGCTTCTTCCTCAGGAAATACTGGACTCTGACACTTGGCAGCGTCCGCGGCCCTTCCAAAAACACATGGCATTTTTCGCTTTATTTTGAGTCTTTACTGTGGCTTATACTAAGAGTGCTCGGGCTCCGCCACTTGTCACGGTCCGCCGAACTTTGAAACTCAAGAAATATTAAAATTGGGACCCACCACACTTCTGCGCCTAAGCAGCCTCAAAAAGAAAAAGGGACAGATGGCGCCTTCCGCTTACATGAGAGACTATGGACGTGGCGGCTTTCGCTGCTCTTTGAGAAACTTTAGAAACTTTACAGGGTCTTGCGGAAGATGACACTTGGCAGCTTCCACTGTAGTCTGAGAAACTCTTGAAACTTTAACAAAACCTACGCGCATGTTGCCACTTGGCACCCTCCGCTCAACTCCAAGAAACTTTTAAAGAAACATTACAGACTTATAAGGATCACGCGGATGGTGATAGATGGCACACTCCGCTGAAGTTATAGGAATATTAGCGGGGTCCATTTAACTTCCTTTACTTAGCGCTGAAAACAAAAGGAACCTGCGGAAGATGACACTTGGAGCTTTCCGTAGAAACCTTATGGGACACGTGGCACCTTCCATGAAACTTCAGGAAACTTTAGAAACACCCTTTGCTTCTGCCACTTGGTGCCTTCTGCACTCACCAAAACTCTAAAAGGGGGCCTGCTACATTTCAGAGTAACCTTCAACAGGAACGTTTGAAACTTTGACGAAACTTGAATGGGTGCCGACACCTGGCGGCTTCTGCCTTACTGCAAAAAGATACGTGGCACTCTCTGCGGCTACTCTGAGAAACTTTATAAAGTATCACGGCTATTGACACGTGGTGGTTTTCGCTGCACCAGGAGAAACTTAAAAAGGGGGCCCGCCAGACTTCTTTGTAAAAAGGCTTTGAAACTTATAAAAATGGATCCTCGGATGCTGACACTTGGCAACTTCCGCAGGACTCAAAAGGGACACGTGGCTTCATCTTCAGAATCTTCAGCAACTGTATAATATATCTCAGGTACTGACACTTGGCAGCTTCCGCTAAACTTTGGGACTTAGCAAAATTTTCAAAAATGAGGAACCCTCGCGCCCGCACTTTGTGCCCGCACTGTGTGTCGAAAACCCTTGCTGCAAAATTGAAGCACTCCGAAACAAAACTGGACCCACACAACTGAAACTCAAAATCCAAAATGTAGAGTATTTTACTCTACACAACCATCTGGTAGAACTTGATCACTACCTTTGTCCTGTTATGCATATGACTCTGTCATCATGCATCTCTACTTACTCTTCATCCTCTTCTTCTTTATCTTCTTTATCTTATTCTTCATTTGCATCTTCTTTTTCTTCATCTTCTCCTTCATCTTCATCATCATCATCATCATGAGGATCACTTCCTATATGTTCTTTGATCATCCCCCTAATGGATTCATAAATTTGCACTATTCTCTCAATTTCTCCCCCATCTTGGACTTTAGCTTTCACCATAGCATGCCTTGATGAATGGAATTGTGCCTTCATAGCAGTCCATTTGCTCTTTTTGTTGTTTAACCTCTCATTATATATCTCCACCTTGACCGTCATCCTCATAGCCTTATTAATTACATCCTCTGTCAAATGATGAAGAGGGTCATATGTTGTTTGCTAGAAATTATTGTGGAAAGCTTGGACTGCAAGATCAACATCCTATTTTTCTATCTTTCGTTCTACATTTCCTTCCAAAGCTTTGAAAATACTTATCTCATCTGCCATTAGGTGGTAAAAATTTACATCGATATCCTTGAGCTTGTTACATTTCTTTAGGATATCACTCTCAAACTTTGTATCCTCATACCATAGGCTTAGCAATTGTGTTGTATTGTTATCCAGTAGCTTATTGTCCATGAGCACTTTCATGTCTATTCTCCTCATCTCATCTATGGCATCCAAATGTTTCTCCAATTTGAAAGATCTTCTCCCAACCTCATTTTGCATTTTATACACCTTGCTCTTTAATGTACTAAGCAGATCCCAATTTGTGAGGGAGGTTTTTATTACTTTTTTAGCTACAGAAATAAAAAGAATGAACCAACTATCCATTATATGGGCCTTGTGTTTCATGACATCCAAACCTATTATCTCATCTTGAGATATGATAATTAGTAGAGTAGCTGCATTAGTTGGCATATGATTAGGGTCAATTAACCCTTTTATGAATGTTTGTAACTGAGAAATGTGCTCTTTATGCACCTTATTCTTATCTTTTTCCTTCTTTACACTCTGTGTCAATGAATTAATGATGTCTTTGGCCTCTTGGCCATCCTGCTCCTTTGTAGCGAAACCTAGATCAACATGGTTATCTAGAATTCATCAATATTTATCTTCCTTTTTTTTATCTACCATTGGAAATGCTACCTGAGCTGTCCTCCTACCTATAATAGGATCCCTCCTTATTGTAGATGTAGGCCTTTCCTTTCTTTTTGGTTTCATCATACTTGCCGTAAATAATGTGGAAACATCAAATTCAGGCACCTCATCATTCTATTGTAGATTTATTTCTTGTTTTAAATAGTATGGAAGATCACCCCTGGGTCCTTGTTGGTCATTCTGCTCATTGTGAGCATCTTAGGGCTCTATATTTTTAGCTACCCTAGGTGGGGAGTTCTCTTTCCTTGGTTCTTCCTCATGCACTTTCTCATGAGGGATCTCTTGCTAAGGTATCTCTTGTTGAGGGGTCTCTTGCTAAGGTGAAGGTTCTTATGATATAAGTACATTCTAATCATGTACCTCCTCTTGTAATTTATACTCATGAGGATTCTACACCTCTAGATCTTGTGTATTTTGTGATTCTTGGTCTTCATGTGAAGATTCTGCATTTTGATCTATTCTATCTTGGGGATCACCCTGATCCTCCTTAGTCACATTTTCTAGTTCCTTTGACTAACTATTATCTTGTGGAAAACTTTGTTCTTCACCTTTTGAGGTATATGTTTCTCCTTGGTATGGAGCTTTATCCAATTCTTTCTCATTTGTTTCTTCCTCTTCTGATGTTGGGTTACTATCCTAATTATCATCCTTAGCAAGAGGTGGTGCATTATTTTGATCCTTATCCTTATTAGGCATCCCCTTATCCACCTCTTCATGTACACTAATTTCTACCTTTTCTAGCTCCGGAGGTGGATCATGATCTTTGCTTTGATTTCGATCACCTTGGTAAGCTAAGTCTATTACAATAGGACTGGTGACTTGGTCGACCTGATTTGTTAGTCTAGTTTGTTTAGCTACCACCTCTGGACTATCTTCTTCAATTTCTTTTGTTTCAACCTCCTCCTGATGAGTCTCCTTTTGAACTTGAGGCATACCATGAGGGGTCATCTTGTTATTTGACACCAAGGTCTCCATCCTTTGAGCAGAGACATCTTTCACTACCTCTTCATCAAACAAATATACTGTATCATCAAGTGGAAGAGGTGATTCTTTCCTTGTCCTATGTCTCTCTTCTCTCTGTTCTTCTACCTTCTCAGTTTTGAATTGAATAATATTCGAGATTGGAATCTCATGTTGCAGGTTCCTCATAATACTTAGACCACCTAACCCCTCAATAAAATGGGATCAATATCAACATTTCCTCTCATTCTAGTCTTTTGTTTCTTCTGGGGTGGTGTCTTTTGTACCTTCTTCCTTTTCTTTGTTATCAACAAGTCATCATCTAATGGCTCCTCATCTAATGGTTCCTTCCCTTCCTCTATAACCATAGGAGCAGGCTTTGCAACAATCTTCTGCTGTTTAGTAGGGGTATGTGGTGATGTAGTTGCTAATGTGGAAGCCACATCTCCCTTTGGTTTGGGTATTCTTATGATTACTCCTCCAGCTACATGGGTTGCTTTCTTATCCTTACCCTACTACTTTTCTTCTACAGTTGGTTGTATTTCTCCATTAGATTTCCTCTTCTCTTCAAGGAACTCATCATATTCCTCTTCAGACAATTCTTGTCTCTTTTTCTAATTATCTATAGTAAGGGCTACACCCTTCTTCTTCAACCTACTGACTTTAGCATTTACCCAACTTTGGGTCAATTGAATAACCTTGTGCATTATTTGATCTAATGAAGTCACCTCAGGTTGACTCAAATCAAGGGCTGATATGGTTTCATTATATACTTTCTTGTCCTCATTTTCACTAGACATGATCTTTCCATCATCCTTGTGTAACTGAATAGGCACTGGTATGCAATCAAACGTACAAATTTGATTCAGGGTGAGCCTCTGGTAAGTTCTTCTCCTGACCTCTGCTTCATCATCACAATCAGTCTAGTAATCCTCAAGGTGCTTTTGATGTATATGCTTTCCCAGTAATGCCTACATCCTGCCATATGGGTCATATGACCTAGCTAGTGAAAATGGCTGCAAGTGCATTAACTTCAATCCTCTAATTGCATCTCTAACACTTTCCTTGTTTGGACATATATACCAGCCCATCATGACTAGAAACACCATAGGTGGAATCTTCCCCTTCCCAATATGAGCCTCTACTGAAGGCAAAATCTGTCTAGCAAATTCCATTAGAATAACTTTATCATTGGGGTATCTGGGTAGCATGAGAGGGTGCCCTTTAAATCCTTCAATCCTCATGTGTGAAAATGTAGGGAATTTGATAAACCAAGCCCCATATTTGTAGATAATAGCTTGTGCTTCCATACTTAATATTTTTGTTCTATCTTCCTCCATGGTCCTGACCAGATGCATGGAAAAGGAGTCATTTACTATCTTATAATTTTGGAGAGATTCCCTCCTGCTCAACTGTGGGTAATGTTCCCATATATTCACATCACCAGGATTGCTTCCAACCCTGCAAATTGTTTGTAACCTATTTAAAATCCCCCTAAAGGTACATGCATACATGACATAAGAAGTCATATGAAACATGCACATCTTTCCACTGAGCCTTCTCATGCCCTCATCTAAACTATCACTTATGATTTTAGCCCAGAGGGGTTTATCATCTGAATACTCCACCATCCGGATAATCCCATACATCCAATTTTCAAATGCTCCAGCATGCTATCTTCTTGTCATTTTGCTAAGCATGACCATCATGTACTGATATTCTTCAGTAAAATCAAACTTAAAGAGGTCTACTGGCAATTTAGCAGAAGCCTTGTATGTATTGCCCTTTGATCTCCACTAATACATAACCCTCTTGGCTTCTTTCTGGTTGTTCTTATATTCTTTTTCCAATCTGCTTAGGCTCAATCTAACCACATTAGGTCCTGTAGGCAAGTTAAAGGTGGAGGTGATGCCTTTATTTGAGAAATCTGCATACACTCTTCCATGCTTCTCCACTCTTCTGGTTTCTAGATTATAGTTCCTTGCGCATTCAATTACTAGCTCAGTACCTACCATGGCATAGAGAAATCCACTAGAGTTCCACATCCCTGAGGTGTATATACTCTAAAGTAGAGATTTTCCACCTCCCTTATCCAGTCTTCTCATCCATGCATCGAGATCAATATTTCCTTGATGTGTATCATTGATCATCCCATATCTAAATCCTACCCCTTCTGGTTGTAAGAACATGGGCTTTAAGAACTCTATATCGGGCCTGTTCTTTCTAATTGTCA
Source organism: Cunninghamia lanceolata (assembly GCA_027924645.1). Lineage (NCBI taxonomy): Eukaryota > Viridiplantae > Streptophyta > Pinopsida > Cupressales > Cupressaceae > Cunninghamia > Cunninghamia lanceolata. The sequence goes on along the minus strand of BSBN01000802.1, from coordinate 1,989,567 downwards.
TTAGATCCTGTGATAAAACCATGTATTTCTTACCCTAACATATTGTATGCAGTAGGGCTTCGGGATCACATGCATTCTATGGCAGTAATTCTATTATTTTAATTCATTCCATGCATCACCATGCTAAATAACTCAGTAAAAACCTTTTATCTCATGATTTACCATAAATGACAAAAGGAGGGGGTTTCAAGTTACATATATGATAATTGTTTTCCCCTTTTACTGTATGAGTGACAATGGTATGAATGTGATTGCATTGTATTCACTGTCTTCTGTTCTGTTCAAATGCGGGTCCCGTTCTATTTGCAGGTAGCGGTGATGCTTTGATTTTCATAGCTTTGTAATTCTTGTTTAAACTTATGGTAAATATAAAATAAACCCCAAAACTTACTTTAACCTGATCAATATGACCAATTAGGGCATGCTTGGTGTATTTTGTTTAAGTCCATCGATCAACATATGACTTTTGTGGATGCTGATCAGTGGCAGACTAACATTTGAAATTTGAAGGCATGACCTACCATTGGGTTCACATTTAATGTAGAGGGTGATCTCCACGAAGATCAGAGATATTTGAAAATATGACTGATATTGGACATATGAGGGTGACATCGTCATGGATATGGTCAACCTTTGACCAATAAGCGAGATTAGGTCACTAGACATTCTCTAATAAGTCACGATAATACATTGTATTCATATGATCTGGGGGGGAATGCCACGTGGCATAGTTGGCTTGGTCGTTGACAAAATAGGGATGTTAGGTCATCGAAGGTTAATATGAGGGATATTAGAAATATTTGGGTTATTCAACACTAGGAAATATCACCCTATTGGAGAGGTGAGGGTGACATCATCATCATATTGGCCTTTGAAATTGTTACGTCACCATCACGTTTTTTAAGGTGAGGGATATTTCAAAATGTGACCCTATCGGGTTTGGATTATGATGACATTATCATCTTATCATGTCTTCTTTGTTATCGGGTTGGGATGACGTCATCAACATATTTAGGAATATGATGGATGTTTGGAAATGTGACCTTCTAAATGTCAGGCAAATTGATGACATCATCATCAGGCTGAGTTCTTTTATATATCGTAAGAGGATGATGTCATCGTCATATTTTGCAAAGGGTGATATTTTGTAACATGATGGATATTTAAAAATGTGACCCTCCAGAAATGTGCATGCGGATTTTATGTCTATCTAGAATTTCACACTTAAATTTGACGTTCGCATATCAGGGAACATGTAGATATTGGGCGATCTTCCTATGTCGAGGTCATCTTAACAAATATGACTGATATTTAGAAATATGACCCTATGAAAAATATTTGGTTTGACCAATCTTTGACTTAACATAACTTTCTATCCTCGATGAATATCAAGGTGATCCAAAAGGCAAACCTGCTTAAAATTTAACACTCTTCAAGATTATGAGGTTTATGATGACAAATTTAGACTTTGACAATTGACTTACTCTTTTGTAGCACATGCATATGCAAGGGTGATATACCTTACTTTTGCCAAACCGCCCAAAGCAAGAAAGCAAAAACAAGCATAAGCAAAAAAGTTGGGTCCCTATTTTGCTAAGGCAAAATGGGGCATGTTGTGTAACCACACAACAACTTGCCACCAAAGAAATCAACCAAACTCAAATGATTCAAGTGATGAGGTCACATTAAAACATAGCATCATAACTCTCTCTAAGCATAAGTATCATGACATTCCTGAATGATATCATGTTCATAAGTGCAACAATGCTGATAAGGGATCAAGTGTGTGTATATGATTAATAATCCTCATCTTGAAAGTAAGTTGAAGATGCAAGTAACTGGTGTTAAGCTACATATTTTGGGTTCATCCCTCATAGCCAACTGGGATAGAGCCTTGTTGCCAACAAGCATCCATAGCCAAGCATCCATAGCCCCGACAAGGTTATATTTACAATCCCCCTAAGCACAACCCCACTACCAGCAGGTGTCTATAGCCCCGGTAGAGTTACTTAGATGGCCTAAACTTCATCTTTTTGAATTTTCAATATTCATATTTTCTTTTTTTTTTATATTCATATGATATCATCATGTAAGCTCAATATGTAAGGTGTGGTCACTTGCTGTTTTAGGTTGGGGATTGCAATGGTAAAAAGGGTGACCCTTTAGATTTCTCACTTAACACCTATACTAATGTATTCAACAAACCCAAGGCTATTAGGTGAGTCATCATGAAAATCTCCTTAATCAAGAAAAGGCATCACTGATGAAAAGGATATCATAGACCTAATCAGGGATACTTCTCAGAATAAGTCACAACCTATGTAAAAATTTCTTCTCATCACTTGAATCCTAACAATTTTGTTGATTTTTTAGGGTAATAAGGTGCATCAACTTGGCCAAGCAAAACAAAACTCAACAACAACAAGAAAACAAGCAAACACATAGAGTAAAACTATACAAACAACTATACAATATGTACACTATGATACAAATGACTTACATGACCTTGTCTAAGCTTGAAAGAAATGTTTTAGGAACTATCCATTGATTGGTAATGGAACATCCTCACCGGTTAGGGTTCTAAGTCTGTAGGTACTGTCTCCTAGGATATCTGAGATTTGAAAAGGACCTATCCAAAGTTTGTCAAATTTTCCATGGTCACCTTTCTTTTCATGTGCTTTGTCCCATGTAAGGACTAAATCTGAAATCCTAAAAGCTTTTATTATGGCTCTTTTATCAAACCAGCATTTGACAGTAGCTTGATGCTTAGCAAATCGATCAATTGCTCTATCTCTTTTTTCCTCTAGGTGCATGAGCTGAAGTAGTCCAACTTCTTGTTTATTATCTATGCCTAGATACTCTTGTGCAAATTGCAATGTGGGCATCGTTAACTTAACAAGGAGGATAGGATCCACCCCATACACTAATTGGTAAGGAGAGTTTCCTAAGGTAGCCTTCATTCTAGTTCTGTCTACCCACAAGGCATACTTCAGTAGGGTATTCCACTCCCTAGGATTCTTCTCTATCAGTTTCTTTATGATATTCAATAAATTTTTATTTGTTGACTCTGCTAAGCCATTCCCTTGGGGATAATAATTTGAAGAAAATTTCAAGATAATTCCATGATCAAAAGCCCAACTAGATAAATTTAGAGATACAAAACAGGTCCATTATGACATACTAAAGCATATGGAACTCTATACTTGGTCACTATGTTGTTCTCCAAGAACTTGATCACATCATCTGCATTGCATGTCTTACTACTGACTGCTTCAATCCATCTGGTACAATAATGAGTAATTTTTAGGACATACCTATGGCTTGAAGATGATGGAGGATTGATGGGACCTATCAAATTCATGCCCCACTGAGCAAATGGGTGCATTTCCATCACTGGTTGCAAGGGTTGAGCAGCATATCTTTCTCACCTAGCAGCAACCTGACATGTATGACAACATTTAATATGTTTTGCAATATGTTTAAAAATAGTAGGCCAGTAATAGCCTACCCTTAGGATAGCATGGGTAGTAGCTAAGTGAGATCCATGTGCGGTTCCAAACTTATCATGTAACTTAGCCAAAACTTTATCAACTTCTTGTCTATCCAGACATCTGAGATATATTCCTTCATAATTTTTCATGAAAAGGACTCCTCCTTTGACCATGTACTTTTGTGACCTTATCTTCAAGGCTCTTCTCTGTGAAGCTTGCATCTTTGAAGGGCATCTTCCAATGATCAAGATATGTCTAATATTTGAATACCATTCCTTATCTTCCTTGGAATTCACTACATATTGACGACTCATAATGTTAGGGTTAGTCTCATAAATCATCTGGCTTAAGGCATGTCCCCTTACTAACTTCAAGGGTGTTATATCCATATCATATTCTTGGAGCAATGTTATCCATTTGACTCTTTTCTCTCCTGGCTCACTCTGCATTAGGAGCATCTTTATTGCTGCATCTAGTACTACAATAATTATCTTACTTCTTGTTGGTCATGATGTTAGTCATTCACAAACATAGAATAAAAGTTACACAACAACCTTTACTCATCTTGAAAGATACGATGAATTCAGAGAATTCATGATCCCAAGTCTCCGTTGATTAGGTCTTAATCTACTGACGTTACTCAGTGGTTGATGTGTGTTGCTGTTTTCCATTCAGGGGCCTTACGTGTTTCTGCAAAGTTCATCATCATCATCCAAATATCCTGATCTGTATGTCTGCTCTACATAAATCTCCAATAATTCTACCTCTGCACTGTGAAGTTAGTCAAATAATGTGCCTACGGGCTGATATTTGCATGATTTCTACCATTATTTATGATTCTTTGCATGATATTTTCAATACTACATGCATTTAACTCAAATATGCTAATGATTTTCAGTTACCTATGGGATTTCAGCATATTTCTCTGTTTCTGCTTGTTATTTATCATGATTTGCAGTTATGGTGATGAATTTATGAAATTAAAAAAAGGAAAAGGGTTAAAGAATGAGATTCCCAAAACTACCTGACTTAGATCATTGATTCACATACAAGCTCCCATACATGCAATGAAAAGAAGGAAACTAAAATCATACTTCACCAGGACATTCCACAAATCTGCATGATCTAGTACAAATCTTCAAAGGCAAAGTTGACAACAACATGTAATGAAATGAAAGCGCTTCCAGTTGAACACAGCATTCACCAGTACATATCCAGAAATCAACAAGAAGATTACGTAAAATTTACAATCAGGATGTAATCTGAAACTTCATATCCATTCAGTATGCTCAAGAACAGGTACATTTACAGTGATCTAAAGAAAGAACCTTGACATTTCAACAATTCTATCCTCATTAGTCTCAGTAATCCGATCTCCTAATTGATTCTACAGTAATTAGCCTTAATGCGCCAGATGCGTCTGTGTATCTTATGTATCTATATATATTTTCCTTTTGACAAGCTTTGGCCTTTATATAGACCAAATGCCAGAAAACGGTTACAATGATCCAAGGATCAGGATCCTCTCATAATAAACAACGGTCCAGATGAAAAGCACATGCTTCGTCAGTTGGCAAATGTACAACTAGCACAGAATATTCCAGCATCTTTAACTTGATTCGGTCTCCAGCTGGCGAACAGCATATTTGACAATATCCTCCTTATTTCTGGTTCATGTTGCCTCCATGTGCAACCTTGTAATTATCAGCTTCAGCAGCAGCTCTAACAGCATCATGACTTCAATGCTCAGCTTCAGCAGCATCATCATGACTTCCTGCAAGTAAACAGACAAACATTAAGTTCATCATCATGTGGATAAACAACAGGAAGTAAAACATTTTATTAAACAAGCCCCCAAAAATGTGCAGCTACAGGCAATCGGGCTCCAAATCAGTGGAAAATTATGCACTAAATGCATAAACATCTTCAAAACACCCGGGTCAACCATCGTTGACTGGGAAATCAGCAATCGGGTCTTCAAATTTCCATCGCTTCATGTTTTCCCGCCTATTTCCATGTGTATAGGGTTCAAATATGATCATGATGATCTCAAAATATACAAGGAAATAACCGCTTTTAACAAATTATTCGAATCCGGCTTTGCATGCTCTGTTTGTATGTTTCGGGTCATCATCATATTCGCATCGGTGTGACCACATATGATCAGGGTGACAATATTAGACTTGGCCGACGGCAACAGTTATACCTACGCCAAAAATCATGATGATGCCCAACTCTATGTCTTCTATCTAGCTGCAGGATATCATGAAATATGATGCTCCTCCCCTCCTAATGCTCTGATGAAAAGCACATCAGGATGTTTCATTTCTGCATATTGGGGAAAGAAAGACATCATCATCATCATCATGATGAAGACAAATAGGAGGATTTGGAATATGATCCTGCTGCTGAGGAAAGGAATATCATGGTGACGTCATCGTCATATTCGGGCTTCATTAAAATGCAAAAGATGACGTCACCGTTATGTTTCGTTAAGATCAGGGGATAAATGGAATATCGGGTCACCTTAGGAGGATGATCGGGATGATGAATGCAGTATGACCCCTTTTTGCGGCCAAGGTAACCCTCTCGAAAGATCAGGATGATGATGATCATCATCATCATATCCGCACTAGGTGATTAAAAAAATGATCCTGCTGAACGTCCAGATGACGTCATCAGGATATCCGGGGCCTTCGTTAAACTTAGAACATGACGTCATCGTCATATTGGCGAACAGGATCATGCCTTGGAAAATATCCTGCCGAAGGAGAAAGGTGATGGTGACGTCATCCTGATATTTGCTTCTTCGTTTATCAGGTCGGGATGACGTCATCAGGATATTTGCAAAAGGTTATATTTCTCGGCAGGAGGATATTGCGAAATGTCGGGTAGACAAACAAGATCATGATGATCTTGACATCATGACTTAGGAATGGAATATCACCCTCCCCCTTTGAAAGATAAGGTGATCATCATGATCACGCAAAAGGAGATCAGGAGGATATTATGAAATGTGATCCTGCCTTGAAAGATCATGATGATGATGATCACCCGGACTTTGACGTGCGCATGCAAATTATGCAGATGGTGGGTTTCTTAAGTAGGGTGATATTATAATATCAGCATGATATTATAATATCGGGTGATGTTAGAATATCATGATGCTCGCGATGTTTCCAAGGTCGCTTGACGGGTAAAACACACTATCACTTAAGATTGACGTCCGGATATTGGGACTGCATGATTTTTATCGGGTGATAGACCAAGATCATGATGATGACCTTTCGCGATACAAAAGACCGCTCGATGGGAAAAGCTTACTACGACTTAAAGTTGACGTCCAGATATTTCGACCTCAGGATATTATCGGGGGGCGTTTCAAATATGATGATGATGATCTTCATACAGCAATTATCAGGTTTGACCAAAACTTTGACTGTGCATAACTCCCTCATATGGACGAATTTTTGGGTGATGTAAAAGGCAAACCTGCATGGAATTTCAAGCTCTTTCTAACCATGAGGTCATAGAAACAAAATATGAACTTTGACAAACTAACCTCATGATGATGACCAACCTCATCCTGACCTTCATGATGATGATGCACCTGACTTATTTTTACCAAACCGCCAGAAAGCAGACAACACAAGCCAAGCCAAAAGTTGGGTCCCTGTTTTGATAAGTTAAAATGGGGCGTGTTGTGTAACCACACAACAACTTGCCACCAAAGAAAACAACAAAATTCAAATAATTCAAGTGATATGATCATATTCATCTATAGTATTCTAATTCTTTCTAAGTAAAATCATCATGATCTTTGAATGATAAAGTTTCATCAAGGTAACAGTGCTAACAAAGGATCATGTGTGTGCATATGATTAATTATCCTCATCTTGAAAGTAAGTTGAAAACATAAGTAACTGGTGTTAAACTACATAGTTGGAGATCATCCCTCATAGCCAACCTGGATAGAGCCTTGCTGCCAGCAGGCATTCATAACCCCGGCAAGGTTATCTATACAATCTCCCTAAGTAGAGCCCCACTGCCAGCAGGCGTCCATAGCCCCGGTAGAGTTACTTAGATGGCCTAAGTTTATTGTTTATATATTTTCTATTTATATACTTATATTTGATATCATCATGTCAGCTCATTTATACAAGGGGTAGTCACTTGCAGCTTTAGGTTGGAGATTGTATTGGTAGCAAGGGAGTCCCTTTAGATTTTTCACTTAACACCTATACTCATATCTTCAACAAGCCCAAGGCTGTTAGGTGTTTCATTGTGTTTGATTCACTTTGGACAAGAAAAGGCACCTGATGAAAAGATATTATAAAACCTGATCATGAGTATTTATCAGAATGAATTACAATCTATATCTAAATCTGATCTCATCACTTGAATCCTAACAATTTAGTTATTTTCTTAGGTGATGAAGTGCATCATCTTGACTTACCAAAACAAAACTCAACCAAAACAACACAAAACAGAAGAAACACTATACAAACAACTAACCTACAAAAAGGAAACAACAGGAACAGAACAAGAAAGCAAAACAAGCAGACTGTACAAACAACTAACCTACAAAAATATATACAAACCACTACTAGGCAAACAAAAACCAGAAACAGACCTAAGGACACCTGTATTTGCATACTTATTTTGATTGTGCAGGAGCATCAGGGTATTAGTTATGGTTCTCAACCTAGCAAATTTATCTTTATATTCTGAAGAATATTCTGATATTCTGAATTCACTGTATTCAACAGAACAACTCTTGATGATCAGCAACTGAGGAAGCTCATCATGTTCATGATTAATCCATATGCATGTCTTATCTTCTGAATTTCCATAATTAAAATAGTATTCAACATCATTTACTGTGGAAAGGAGAAATACAACCTGGTGTATTTCTGGCTTTGCTGGACATGCTTCTTCATTGGCAGTTGGTCTTCCATTTGTCATTATATTTTCACTGCTTGGCTCAGTGCCTGGTCCCTCTTCAAATTGAAGGATGTATGACCTTTGATGTATTAATTCTTCATCTTTATCCAGCCTTATCCCTTCATTCTGGATGTTCAGTTTATCCTCCAGTTCAGGAAACTTCTCAATATTTTCTTCAATTTCCTGCACATCAGCATCTAAATAAGTATCTTTATTATCACAACCTGATATACAGAAATTTATCATTTCTAAATCATTTGACTGTAAAGGAGAAACAACTTTCACTTGATGAGGACACTCCCCTGTTTCATTTTCAAAATATTTCTGGAGTGACATCCGATTATGCATAACAACTCCAAAGTCTTCTACATCTTCATCTTTTAGGAATTGTTCATTAAATAATTCACATTTTCTATCTATTAGAGGATCTGGTTCCTTTAACCTGCAACATTCTTGCATTTGATCATTTAATTCAAAGAAGTCAGGTAATAAATCAGCATTTATTTTCTTCTCTATGACTCCCTGAGTTACCATCATAGGAACTTCATCATCAGGAGTGCATTTAAATTGCTCTACTATCTGTTTACACTTCTCTTTACCATAGAATGACTCCAGGAAAGATGTTTCATCTTCTTTATCAAAAGTATTAGGATCAGAATCAAAAATATTATCCTGATGAGTGATTTCTTCTCTAAAATTTTCACAAGATTCATACCTGCATACTGACTGGTCCTTACTTGTCATTATATTTTCTAGAATCTTTTTCAACATGACCAAGCAAGGGTAACAATCTCTCTCTGAATGCTCTTCATCATGTAATCTGCACCAGCTTTCAATCAAGACATCATCAATGGGCAAACCTAATATTTGACTACACTGTATATTTCTAGACAAGTATAATTCAAAATCTTCAGAATGATCTACTTCAGTGTCTGGACAATTAATAACTTCTGGTGCTGCATCTGCTTGTTGCTCCAGAATTTCTTCATTTTCCTGGCAGACTTCTTCATTTTCTTGGCAAATTTCAACCCTGAACACATCTAGAAAGAATATTAGTCCTTTCAAATATAAATCCAACCTTGTAAGGAAAGTTAAGCAATTTATTTCACTGTGTTCTGCAGTCTGGTGTATCCTGCAACAGGTACATAAACCAAAGTTAGACAAACTGTGAGGGTAAAGCTGCCTATTTAAAGTTTCCTGAAATAAAGGAATGTTAATTTGGCAATTATTTTCATATACATCCATCAAAACGAGACTCTATTCTTCAATTTTTTAGTATTTTGCAATTTTAAGGAGATCTATCATATCTCAGACTAAAACTTGAAAGTCCAGAAAATCAAACAAATATTTGATGCTTTGGGCTAGATCTTTGCAAAGGTGTAACCAAAACATCTCAGGTAAGAGATATTTGCAGACATTTAACTGAAATGCTGAAATATTTATGCAATATTTGCAGAAATCAAAAAATTCTTTGTTTAGGAACAGGATCTATTTGCTGAGAAACAGCTCATGCCCTCCTTCTAGCGCAACTTTATGTTGCGTTAGAAGCGAGGGGCCTGCACAAAATGAATGATGACTAAAGCAGTGGTGTCTTTTCCAGTTCTGCCCTCCTTCTAGCGCCAATTTATGTTGCGTTAGAAGTGAGGGGCCTGCATAAAATGAATGATGACTGAAGCAGTGGTGTCTTTTCCAGTTCTGCCCTCCTTCTAGCGCCAATTTATGTTGGTCATGATGTTAGTCATTCACAAACATAGAATAAAAGTTACACAACAACCTTTACTCATCTTGAAAGATACGATGAATTCAGAGAATTCATGATCCCAAGTCTCCGTTGATTAGGTCTTAATCTACTGACGTTACTCAGTGGTTGATGTGTGTTGCTGTTTTCCATTCAGGGGCCTTACGTGTTTCTGCAAAGTTCATCATCATCATCCAAATATCTTGATCCATATGTCTGCTCTGCATAAATCTCCAATAATTCTACCTCTGCACTGTGAAGTTAGTCAAATAATGTGCCTACGGGCTGATATTTGCATGATTTCTACCATTATTTATGATTCTTTGCATGATATTTTCAATACTACATGCATTTAACTCAAATATGCTAATGATTTTCAGTTACCTACGGGATTTCAGCATATTTCTCTGTTTCTGCTTGTTATTTATCATGATTTGCAGTTATGGTGATGAATTTATGAAATTAAAAAAAGGAAAAGGGTTAAAGAATGAGATTCCCAAAACTACCTGACTTAGATCACTGATTCACATACAAGCTCCCATACATGCAATGAAAAGAAGGAAACTAAAATCATACTTCACCAGGACATTCCACAAATCCGCATGATCTAGTGCAAATCTTCAAAGGAAAAGTTGACAACAACATGTAATGAAATGAAAGCGCTTCCAGTTGAACACAGCATTCACCAGTACATATCCAGAAATCAACAAGAAGATTACGTAAAATTTACAATCAGGATGTAATCTGAAACTTCATATCCATTCAGTATGCTCAAGAACAGGTACATTTACAGTGATCTGAAGAAAGAACCTTGACATTTCAACAATTCTATCCTCATTAGTCTCAGTAATCTGATCTCCTAATTGATTCTACAGTAATTAGCCTTAATGCGCCAGATGCGTCTGTGTATCTTATGTATCTATATATATTTTCCTTTTGACAAGCTTTGGCCTTTATATAGACCAAATGCCAGAAAACGGTTACAATGATCCAAGGATCAGGATCCTCTCATAATAAACAACGGTCCAGATGAAAAGCACATGCTTCGTCAGTTGGCAAATGTACAGCTGGCACAGAATATTCCAGCATCTTTAACTTGATTCGGTCTCCAGCTGGCGAACAGCATATTTGACAATATCCTCCTTATTTCTGGTTCATGTTGCCTCCATGTGCAACCTTGTAATTATCAGCTTCAGCAGCAGCTCTAACAGCATCATGACTTCAATGCTCAGCTTCAGCAGCATCATCATGACTTCCTGCAAGTAAATAGACAAACATTAAGTTCATCATCATGCGGATAAACAACAGGAAGTAAAACGTTTTATTAAACAAGCCCCCAAAAATGTGCAGCTACAGGCAATCGGGCTCCAAATCAGTGGAAAATTATGCACTAAATGCATAAACATCTTCAAAACACCCGGGTCAACCATCGTTGACTGGGAAATCAGCAATCGGGTCTTCAAATTTCCATCGCTTCATGTTTTCCCGCCTATTTCCATGTGTATAGGGTTCAAATATGATCATGATGATCTCAAAATATACAAGGAAATAACTGCTTTTAACAAATTATTCGAATCCGGCTTTGCATGCTCTGTTTGTATGTTTCGGGTCATCATCATATTCGCATCGGTGTGACCACATATGATCAGGGTGACAATATTAGACTTGGCCGACGGCAACAGTTATACCTACGCCAAAAATCATGATGATGCCCAACTCTATGTCTTCTATCTAGCTGCAGGATATCATGAAATATGATGCTCCTCCCCTCCTAATGCTCTGATGAAAAGCACATCAGGATGTTTCGTTTCTGCATATTGGGGAAAGAAAGACATCATCATCATCATCATGATGAAGACAAATAGGAGGATTTGGAATATGATCCTGCTGCTGAGGAAAGGAATATCATGGTGACGTCATCGTCATATTCGGGCTTCATTAAAATGCAAAAGATGACGTCACCGTCATGTTTCGTTAAGATCAGGGGATAAATGGAATATCGGGTCACCTTAGGAGGATGATCGGGATGATGAATGCAGTATGACCCCTTTTTGCGGCCAAGGTAACCCTCTCGAAAGATCAGGATGATGATGATCATCATCATCATATCCGCACTAGGTGATTAAAAAAAATGATCCTGCTGAACGTCCAGATGACGTCATCAGGATATCCGGGGCCTTCGTTAAACTTAGAACATGACGTCATCGTCATATTGGCGAACAGGATCATGCCTTGGAAAATATCCTGCCGAAGGAGAAAGGTGATGGTGATGTCATCCTGATATTTGCTTCTTCGTTTATCAGGTCGGGATGACGTCATCAGGATATTTGCAAAAGGTTATATTTCTCGGCAGGAGGATATTGCGAAATGTCGGGTAGACAAACAAGATCATGATGATCTTGACATCATGACTTAGGAATGGAATATCACCCTCCCCCTTTGAAAGATAAGGTGATCATCATGATCACGCAAAAGGAGATCAGGAGGATATTACGAAATGTGATCCTGCCTTGAAAGATCATGATGATGATGATCACCCGGACTTTGATGTGCGCATGCAAATTATGCAGATGGTGGGTTTCTTAAGTAGGGTGATATTATAATATCAGCATGATATTATAATATCGGGTGATGTTAGAATATCATGATGCTCGCGATGTTTCCAAGGTCGCTTGACGGGTAAAACACACTATCACTTAAGATTGACGTCCGGATATTGGGACTGCATGATTTTTATCGGGTGATAGACCAAGATCATGATGATGACCTTTCGCGATACAAAAGACCGCTCGACGGGAAAAGCTTACTACGACTTAAAGTTGACGTCCGGATATTTCGACCTCAGGATATTATCGGGGGGCGTTTCAAATATGATGATGATGATCTTCATACAGCAATTATCAGGTTTGACCAAAACTTTGACTGTGCATAACTCCCTCATATGGACGAATTTTTGGGTGATGTAAAAGGCAAACTTGCATGGAATTTCAAGCTCTTTCTAACCATGAGGTCATAGAAACAAAATATGAACTTTGACAAACTAACCTCATGATGATGACCAACCTCATCCTGACCTTCATGATGATGATGCACCTGACTTATTTTTACCAAACCGCCAGAAAGCAGACAACACAAGCCAAGCCAAAAGTTGGGTCCCTGTTTTGATAAGTTAAAATGGGGCGTGTTGTGTAACCACACAACACTTCTTAGAATGTATTGTCTGAATTTCTTGACTACTCTGACTAAAGCAAGAGCTTGTCTCTCAACATCCATGTATCTGAGCTTTGCATCCTTAAATGGGAAGCTCATGAAAGCTATGGGTTTTTCTTCTTTAGCTTCATTTCTCTATGGCAGTACTACTGCACAAGTGTGTTCTGAAGCAAATGAGCAAATATAGAAATCTCTTTTATAGTCTGGACTAATCAGAACAAGAGCATCTAATATGGCTTTCTTGATGTCCTCAAATGCAACCTTTGCTTCAGGAGTCCGCTCGATCTTGGCATGTTTCTTGAGTATTGCATTAAATGGTCTGACAATTTCTACAAATCTAGTGATGAACTTCCTAACAAAATTTATCTTACCGAAGTAAGATTTAAGTTCCTTCTTACTTCCATGAAGTTGTAGCTTCATGATTGTTTCTACCCTAGCAGGGTCAATGGTGATTCCATTTTCTATTATCAGGTGACCCAATAACTTACCCATGGTCACTCCAAAGATACATTTCTTTGGATTGAGTGAAATATCATAATGTTCACATTTTTTAAGTACCTTCTTGAGGTCTTCTATATGAACACCCCTTTTCTTTGAAAAGATGGTCAAGTCATCCATGTATATGACTATGAATTTTCCAACTAGGCCTCTGAATGCTATATCCATCGCACGCTAGAATGTGGCTCCAACATTGATCAAGCCAAAAGGCATGTACGCGTGTAAGAAAATATTCCCCACTTGGTGGTGAATGTAGTCTTCAATCTATTTATTTTATCTACCATCACCTGATTATACCCTGAGAAACCATCCAAGAAGGACATCATCTGGGCTCCATTTACCATTTGTAAGACCTCATCCATTGAAGGTAAAGGATAGTTGTCCTTTTTAGAAGCTCTATTCAGATTCTTGAAGTCTACACATAGGCGTGTATCCCCATTTTACTTTCTTACAGGGACCAAATTGGCTACCCATGTTAAGTGTCTCACTAGAAATATAATTCTAGCATTGAGCAGCTTCTTAACTTCCTCAAATATGATGGGTTCTAACAAGGCATTGACAGCTCTTTTCTTTTGTCTAAAAGGTTTGGCATCTAATTTCAAAGGTATGGTATGGGTGATAATTGAGGTATCATAAGTCTTTAGCTCAACATAGGTCTAGGTGATAACATGGATGCAATCCTTCAATGCTTGAGTTATCCCTACCATTTCTTCTTCAGTGCAAACTTTACCAATCAAGACATTTTTTACATCTTCATTTTTTCCTATATTGATTGGTGAGTATTCTCCTCCATCAGTCTTTGGGAGGTCTTTCTATTTCATCATATTGTGTAAATCACAAGCCCTTTCTAATTCTAATCATTCCTTGGGAATCCTATTACTTGGTAGATCCATGATCTCTTCCTCTTCCCATGTATGATCTTCTGCATTCCTTTCATCTATAATCTAATCATCAAATACATCTATATTTGATATGAAATCCAAAATGGTATTGGTCATCATCAAATACTTGGAGATTGGTAACATTATCTAGGATGGACGACATTGATACCAATTCAACTGAGAATCTCTTCAAACCAAAAATGGACAATGGCTCTAAAGTACCTGCAGCATGCACCAAGGCATCTGCTCTGTGATTATGTTCTCTAGGCACATGGGTGATGTTGAATGCACCAAATTCTTCTATTAAGTCCCTCACCCTATGTCTCTAGTTAGAGAACTTCTTTTAGTTGCAAGAGTATATGCTTCTTACTTGTCTTACCACTAATTCTAAGTCTCCATAGACATGTAGAATCTTCACTTTTTTCTTGAGAGAAAACAATAACCCATGAATTAAAGCTTCATATTCTATCACATTATTAGTGCATGGGAATTGTAACCTATATGCTTCCAATTAGGACCTTCCTACTGGATCAATAAGATCTATCCCTACTCCATCCCCTTGTTTTGACTTTGATCCATCAAACCTAAGGATCCATGGTTTATCTTTTGTCAAAGGCTTATCAGGACCTTCTCTTTTCTTTTTAGCTCTGGTAGCTACACCACCTGATATCCATTTTAGTTTCTGTGACTCATTCCTTTTCATTTTTGGTGGGTGATTTGAATCTAATACCTTTCCTCTTTTAACATCTGTGGTATCATCACTATCAGTGTCTACTTGTACTTCAATCTCTTTCTTCTTATCTTCAAGCATGTCTCTGCTATTGGATAACTGATTCTTTGAATAGAGCATCTCTTTCTTATTCAACATATGTAAACATAATGAGCATGTAGTTTTTGAATGTGGTGCTTCATGCAATCTACACCATCCATCAATTAAAGCATGATGTGGAGGAGTCTCTTGCAACATGAGCCTCTATATTTTCTTTGACAAGAATTATTTGAACTTTGTTAAATTACTCCCTTTATCTTCATCAGATACTTCATAATCTAACTCAATCAATCAATCAGTCCCTAGGGTGATGTTATTTTCATCCTTAGAAATCCTCTCTGCATACATTAGTATCTCCTCTATGTTGTGAGTGTGGCTTTCATCCTGATATGTATCTACCTGCAGATGATGAACAAGAATCAGCATCACTATAACTATCTCTATCACTCATCTCTATTGAAGATAATCCCTTCTCACTGTAAACTCGTTCTAACTCAACCATATCTAGGTACACATCACAAGTTTTCTCTGAATGTGCTTGATCATGTAACCTACACCATCCTTCAATCAAAATATCCTCATTGGATATATTCGATGTTTGACAACATTACTTTTCTCTAGATAAGTACAATTAAAAGTTCTTGAAATGATCAACTTCATCACTATCATCTAAACTATAATTAGATTCTATGATCACCCTATTGTCTTGTGGACATCCTCAGGGATATATGTATCATACATGAGAATTTCTTCTATCCTAACTATTCGGGGCCTGATGGAATAAACCCCTAGTTCTACATCTACGTACAATACCTCATTTGTGTTATTATACTCAGTGATCATGTGTTTCATTCGAGGTTCAGCCTCTATCCTAATTTGATTAGGAATCCCCTTCTAGGGTAACCACATGTGGCTGAAATCTATAGACATGTATCCATTAAGTGTCTTTGACCAATCCCGACTAAGCAACATTCCATAAGTGTCAGGAATATCCACCACTTGGATGTCAATATAATATTGAATCCTTGGATCTGATACTAACTGCATGTGGATATGTGTTAACTCTCCCACTACACTTACTTCAAATTTGTCTAGTTGTGTCACCTTTTTGAGTGATTTGGTTGGATGTAACCCTAAGGCATTGAAAATAGACAGTGGCATCACATTAGTAGATGCACCTGAGTCCACTAGGCAATTGTGTAGGTTTCTACCGAACATCCTCAATGTGAGTAGGAATGGAGGTGACTCAGTTTTATCTCTATAGAGAGTCATATGAGAAGTTTTAGCAGCTTGAACAATAGCTGGAGTTTTGTGCTTGACATTACTATCTTTAGCTACATGATCTTTGTTTAGAACTTGGCTGGGATTATGAGCATGACCATCTTCTTTTGGTATAGGCTCAACTAAAGATCTCATGAAATCTTTCTTAATAGTTAGGGTTTTCAGCAATCTGATAATGACAGACTAATTTTGACTCTTTTCATCTCTCCTGCTAAATATGTGACTAACTTATCAGACATAGAAGATTGATTATTAGCTCTCAACACTATATTTTGAGTTGCAAAGTACTAAGAATTGACTTTGGGAAGACCAGAATTATTACTTGCTTTTGAATCAGGGGGAGTGTTGAAGTTATTAGGAGGTTGTGATGAGGTCAAAGGACCAGAAGGTCTATTAGAATTACTCCTGAGGTTATAATTGTGCCTACCTTGATATTGCTGTTTTTAGGCATGAATTTCTTCATGTTCCACTGCTGGTTCATTTTCATCTTTGAATGGGAATACATAGTTGGTTTCAAATGTCAAGGCATATTCCTCACATGCTAGTGTGTAGTTCTCATGAGTTGAGGCTACTTGGTGATGAGGTTGATTTACAAAACTTTCTAACATAAGGGCTAAGTCATATCCACAAGGGACAATCTCATTTCCTTCAATGAAAGGAGGATTACCTACAGTGTTGGCCACTTTAGCCTGAAAGATACTAGCTACTATTTTGAATTAAGGATAGTCCAGCTCAACATGTGCATTGGTGTTGTGTATTATACACTAGTTTGTAAGAGCTACCTCTGCTAAATTCACTCTAGTAGTCTGTTTTGGCTCACTATGAGGCTGATTATCTAAGGGTGATGGCAAAGAACCATTGTTTGGCCTAGTATTCCACACTCTAGGTTGCCTAGGTGCATTATTGTTATTACCATTATTGCTATTATACTTCCTGTCATTATTATATCCTCTATCATGATGTCCTAATCTATCATTGTTATATCCTTTATTTTGGTTTGATTGAGAATAAAAGTTCTAACCTCTCAAATGTGTGATTTCTATTGTTTATTTCCTCAGTTGTGCAGATATCTCTTTGATGTCTTCTTTCTCCTCTTGAACTTTGGCTACTACATTTTCTTGTTGAGGTTTAAAGAAAGAAGAGCCATTATTATTATTTTTTCCTATATCTTGAGATGTTTGAGCATGTCTTGGATATTGTATTATCTGACCATTTCCATTTGGAGGGGGTATGATGCTCAGTGGAGGTACATGTAAAGGATCGTGCATTGCAACAGGAGGCATCATGACTCCATTGGTCTGCTATTGAGTAGGATATGTAGGACACGTAGGGAATACTATGTTAGGTGTTGGAACAGGATTTAGTTGTTGATTAACTTTTATTGCTTCCTCAAAATCTCCTATCAGAGTTGTGACATTAGGATGTGTTCTTCTTATGAAAATAGAAGTCAGGGGATCTAAGGCTGAGTAGTATATACTCCTAGCTGCTTCATCTGCTACATTGTATGGAGCTGCCATCTTGGAATACATCTTTTAGAATCTAGCATTGAAGTTTGAAATAGGTTCTCCTTCAAATCTTTTGATTGTGGCAAAAATGTGATAATTCATTGAAGGATCTATAGGTATCTTAAACCCATCCTTGAAGACTTTCTCTAAGACATCCCATGAACCAATTGAGGCTTGAGCAAGACTAATATACCAATTGTGATGTAGGAGCATCCAGTGGTGTAAGGGTAATCTTGCATCACCAAAAAAAAATGTATTTCAAAATTGTTGACGTTCTTTCCATTTCTTTTCAAAATTTGTGGTTCTAGTTCCATAATCACTTGAATAATGACGTAAAACTTTCAATTTTTCCAAACTGCTAAAAATAGCAACCTGCTATTTTTAGAAAGTTTGCATTTGGACACAAATTGAAGTAAATATTTACAGGAACCTTTATAACTAAAAAATAAGACCTTTGACGAAGGAATCACACAAAGATCATTTGCACGCTAAAAGATATTAAAGTTTTTGTTTCCTGAAAAATGCCTAAAAATTATTCAAACTAAGGTTTGAGGTAGTAAACGGCCCTGTACAGGCCTAAAAATGGCTAGAATTGACAGAGCATGTTGTAAGCAGGTAGAGCACTCTGTGAGCTTTCTGATGCATAATACAGTTCATCAATCAGACACCCGAATCAAAAGTTATGGCTCCCAGAAGTTGACCTATTTTTGGAGGGAGATGCAAATTTTGAAATTAGGTTGTTGGCCACCAAAAACGCTATTAATAACCATTTTTGGGAACCTTGGGCAGTATTAGAGTTAAGGGAGAAAGTGTAAAGTCAAGAATAGGTGGGAAAACAGAAACCCTAGCTGATTTGGGGTTATAGAAGGCTGATGATTCCAGAGTCTTGTGATAGGAAGCTGTAATGTGTTGTAGCATGTGGAGGGTTGATTCCTTTGATTGTATTTGAGCTTCTGTAATGTACTAAGTTGTCCAAATCAATAAAGAAAGTTCTATTTTCTATGTGCAATTTTTTTTGTTGTGTGTTTTATGATTTACCCCCTTCATCAAGTGGTATCAGAGCCAGGTTCCTGAGTGTGTAGACAAATCGCCAACCATGAGGCATATTGCACCAGAACCTGAGGTTGTGGGTTTGCTGCAGAGATCAAGATGCCTCCACGAAGAAATCGTATTGGGAGGAATACTTTGATGGAAGAGGGTTTTAGAGCCCTACAAAGACAAATTGATGCATTGCAAGAGGAGCTGCGAAGAGGGCTTGAGCCAAGAACAAGAGAAGAAAGTGAGGATGAAGCAGAAGAGGAGCTATTTGAGGAAGAATAAGAAGCTGTAGGAGATCTTGTATAAGTTAGGTTGTTAAGGGCCATTTCTAAGATTGGAAAGAGGCCCAGGATCAAAGTTTCTACATATTCTAGAGATTTAAATCTAGAACAACTTATTGATTGGATCAATCACATGGAGGAATATTTTTAGTATGAAGATGTGGAAGACACATATCGAGTCAAGTTTGCAAAAACAAAATTGAAGGGCCACACTAGTATTTGGTGGAAGGAGATCCAGTTAGAGAGGAATAGAAGAGGAAAAGGAAAGATCACTAGATGGAATCGAATGGTGGAGAAACTGAAGAAGAAGTTCATTCCTGTGGACTATGAGATGGAGTTGTTGAAGAAGCTATAAGGATTGAAGCAAGGCAACAAGTTTGTTAAGGAGTATACAGAAGAGTTTTATAAGATTACTATTAGAACTGGTCATGCAGAGGCCAACAAGGAGAAGGTAGCCCATTACATTAATGGGTTGAGGCCAAGTATTCAAGAGGAGTTGAGCCTGGTCAAAATGACCACCATAGAAGATGCATACTAGTTTTCCCTGAAGGTGGAAGAGAAGATGAATAAAAGATTTGACAACAAGAAAAGGGGAAGAGGTCAAGGTAGAAGGACTGGTGGAAGACACTAAGGGGGCTGAAATGAAGATTCAAAGAAAAGTGAAGAAGCTGGCACCGGTCAAAATTAGAGAGGAGATAATACCTACCGCCCTTGTGACCAGAATAATGGTGAGCAAAGAGGAAGAGGAAGAGGCAGACCTGGGCAAGGACCTGGAAGAAGAGGTTTCAAAGGAACTTGTTTCCAATGTGGAGAAGGACATCGAGCATACGAGTGTCCACAACATCAAAGAAGGACAAATAGAAGACCTAAAGGTAATGCACAAGTTGCACATGTCGATGAAGATGCGCAATCTGAGCACTCTGAAGATGCTGAAAGGGGAGAAACCCTAGTTATCAGAAGAACTTTGTTGAATGAGGAGAAAGAACCCAATCAGAGGAAGAGTTTATTCTGCACAAGGTGCAAATGTGAAGGTAAGTGTTGTGATATTATTATTGATAGTGGGAGCACTGATAATCTTGTTTCAAAGGAGATGGTTGGCAAGTTGAAGTTGACAAGAAGAAAGCATCCGCATCCATATCAGATTGCATGGTTGCAGAAGGACCATAAAGCTTTGGTCAATGAGTAGTGTTTAGTGAAGTTTAAGATTGGTGACTACCATGATGAGGTGTTGTGTGACATCATACTGATGGATGCATGTCATATGTTATTAGGGAGGCTGTGGTAGTATGATAGGAGCCTTGTCCATGATGGTCGTGCAAACACATACTCCCTAACAAATGATGGAGTTCATCATAAGTTAAAGCCCTTGAAGGAGGTGGAAGAAAAGGTATGTAGTATTGCCAGAATTTGCTTGGTAGATGGTAGAAAATTTTTGGAGGGTATGAAGCATGAGCATCATTGCTTTGCATTGATTCCTAAGATTAGTCAAGAGAAATGTGAAGATGTCCCAGCAAAAGTCTTAGATATGTTGGACAAATTTTAGCATATTATCTCTGATAATGTACTAGAAAGTTTACCACTGGTCAGGAAGATAAGTTACAAAATAGATTTGATACCAGGAACTAGTTTGCCGAATAAGACAGCCCACAGAATGACTCTTGCAGAGAGTGAAGAGCTGAACATACAAGTTCAAGAGCTATTAAGGAAGGGACTAATAAGGGAGAACCTAAGTCCATGTGCGGTACCTGCAGTACTAGCACCAAAGAAAGATGGAGAGTGGAGAACCTGTACAGACTCTCAGGCCATCAATAAGATCATGATCAAGTATAGATTTCCATTGCCCAGAATGGATGACATAATGGACTGTTTGAGTGGAGCCAAGTACTTCACGAAGATTGATCTGAAGAGTGGGTATCACTAGATCCGAATCAGAGAAGGAGATGAATGGAAGACAACCTTCAAGACAATGGAGGGTTTGTATGAGTGGTTAGTCATTCCATTGGGCTAACCAATGCACCGAGCACATTCATACATCTCATGAATGAGGTATTGAAAGAATTTTTGGGAAGTTTTGTTATTGTTTATTTAGACGATATTTTGATTTTTAGTAAGACTTGGGATGAGCATATGATGCATATCAGAAGAGTTTTGGAGAAGCTGAGGGAGGAGAAGTTGTTGATCAATCTGAAGAAATGTAGCTTTGCAAAGAAGGAGATGGTATACTGATGGGGAGCGCACAACGGGAAATGTAGAACGGGCCCTAATTTACTCACAGTCATCAAGACTAATAGATGAACCACCAATACATCTCCATTGGTCAGACAACTGTCAGTCAGAATGACTTTCCAAAGTCTATTTGTTGGTCTACCTTACACTGATAACTCAACTTCACTTGATCTTTGGCAAGACTTACTCCTATCGACCAAGTCTTTTATCCTTCTGCCGATACCCAATGACAGTTAAGTTCCTCCTCGTCTGAATTGTGATGGCTTCCACACTAGTTGGAAGTGACCTTATCGGTGAAACCCTTCCCTTCGGTGAAACTCTTAACTTGTCTCCTGATGCGCCGATGGCATTTACCTTCGGTGAGACTTGTTCTGTCAGTGAACACTTGCAATCTTTGGCCGATGTGCTGATCACTCCGATGTCACCTTTAACCTTCACTCATCGGCAAGACAATTACTATTAGCCACATAAGGGTTTGCTTTGATGATACATTGATGCACAATTTACCTTCTCCTAAACCCTAGCACATGGAGATGCTAGGTCAAACTATTGTGCAACTTGCACTGTCTAGATCCTCTGCACCGCTAAACAATGAAATAAAACAAAAAAAATGGATATTTGTACAATGAAGTCATTCCATTGATTAGAAATCTTACTAGTGGAATGCTTCACATCAACATATTGCAACAACAAAAGCACAAAAAGAATGGAAATCTACAGCTATACAATTTGCAGTTACAGGAAATAGTACTTGAATTGATGGAACAGAATCGTTCTATTTCTCCTTAGCACAATACAAAAATTACATTCATCTCCTCTACGATCTGATTACCAATACTTATTTGGTTCATTCCTCTGGGTTATAAACTCGCCCTGAGGAAAACCAACCAATTCTAAGTGGCTGCGAGAAAAACCAACAGATTCCAAGCGGCTGGGAGACCAACCATCTTGAGATTAACAATTTGACAAATGTGACCTAAGTCACTTGGGACTTACAAAAAGAGTTCTAGGTCTAGAAAGACCTAGAGACCAACAGAAATGAAAATGCATTGGTCAAATAGACCTTAGTCAAAAAGACCTTATTATAACACAAAACATGATTTTCTAGGTGCTCCTGTACCATACTCCCCGGGTGAAAGTTGTCTCAAGTCCTCTTAGAGACTAACTATTGCAAATCACCACCCTACTTTTTGATGTCTCCTTCCAGCATCCATGTGGCCTCTGAGTCTAGAAGTCCATGCCATTTGACTAAGTGCTCAAAATAGGTCTGATTTCTTGTCTTCTTGGTTGTCCTATCCAGAATGCACTCCATCTTCGGTGGTTCCTTAGGTGGTAAATACTACACCCACTCTGCATTGTCTTGGATAGAATCTGCTATACCTTCTCCTATATCAGGACTCTTATATAATGTCAGATCAACAACATTGAATATAGGTGAAATAGAAATATCACCAAGGAGTTCAATTTTGTAAGCATTAGGACCATATTTCTCCAGAATCTGACAAGGTCCAATTTTTTGCATCATCAACTTGTTGTGTTTTCCTATGGGTAGTCTGTTCTTGTTGAGGTGAACCAAGACCATATCTCCTATTTGGTACTGCACATCCCTTCATCTTTGATCCACTCTAGCCTTGATCTTTTGACTATTCTGGTGTAGAGTATCTTTGACTTGTTGATGGATCTCTTTCATAGCCTATACAAATGTATCAGCATGTCCACTCTTTTGTCCAACCCTTGAACATCTCGCAATTCAAAAATTCCTCTAGGATGACTACTATAGACAACTTCAAAAGGACTTAGACCTATACTTTTGTTTGTAGAATCATTATAGGCATACTCTACTTGTGGGAGTACCACATCCCAACTATTGCCATGTTCTCTTGTCAAACATCTTAGCAGATTGCCTAATGACCTATTCACAACCTCAGTTTGGCCATCAGTCTAAGGATGATAGGTTGAACTAAAAGACAAATTTGTACCCAATCATTTTCACAAGGTTCTCTAGAAATGTCCCACAAATTTGTTGTCTCTGTCTGATACAATACTCAAAGGTAACCCATGAATCTTGATGATTTCTTTAAAGAACAAACCTATAATGTAACTAGCATCATTGGTGGGTTTACAAGAAATAAAGTGAGCCATCTTGCTGAACCTGTCTACCATAACAAACACACTATCATAACCTATCCTTGTCTTGGGCAATCCCATCACAAAATCCATACTCAAACTTTCCCAAGGTCTATTTGGTATGGGCAAAGGTTGGTACAGTCCTGCATTGGTTGAGACCCCCTTTGCTCTCTGGAAAATCATACAACTCTCAACAAACCTTTTGATATCAGATTGTAGCCTTGGCCAAAAGTAAAATCTTTTTACAAGATCTAAGGTCTTATTGAGCCCAATATGTCCTCCTAAACCACCACTATGTTTCTCGTTCACTATATTATCCCTCATTGAACACTTAGGGATACGTAGTTGACTCCCTTTAAACAAAAGTCCATCCTGCAATGTATAATCTAAAAATTCACTATGGAAAGCATTGGCAAACTCACTGCATACCTTGTAAATCTCCTTGAAATCTTGGTCCTTTTTATACAATCCTTTGAGTGCCTCAACACCCATGCTTTGTAGCTGCACTTCTTGCATTGTCAACACCCTTTTGCTTAAAGCATCAGCAACCTCATTGGTTATCCCTTTCTTATGCTTGATGATGAAGGTGTATGCTTGAAGACTTTCCACCCATTTCATGTGTCTATGGCTGAGCTTTTCCTGTCCATTCAAAAAACTAAGAGCATGATTGTCAGTGTATACAATAAATTCTTTAGGAAGCAAGTAGTACCTCCATTTTTTCAGAGCTTGTACCATGGTATACAACTCTAAATCATAAGAGGAGTACTTCCTCTTAGCTTCATTCAATTTTTCACTGAAAAATGCTACTGGTATGCCTTCTTGGCTCAACACTGCACCTATGGCCAGCCCACTTGCATCAGATTCAGTGATGAAGACTTTATTGAAATCAGGAAGTACTAAGACAGGACACTTGGTAACTTTCTGCTTCAGACTTTCAAAACTCTGATCTGCCTCTTTTGTCCACACAAACTTCATCTTTCCTCCACCCTTGATGGTCTCTAACATAGGCATAAATATCACTATAGTTCTTAATAAATTTTCTATAAAATGTGGCCAAGCCATGGAAACTTCTAACCTCTCATGTTGTCCTAGGTGTAGGCCAATTCAAAATAGCCTCTACCTTAGAAGGATCCATTTTCAAATCACCCTTAGAGATGACAAAACCTAGGTACACCAATTCTTGTTTCATGAAGTCACACTTTTCCAAGTTTATCAGTAACTTCTGATCTTGCAGCCTCTTCAAGACTATCTCCAAATGTTCCAAGTGTTCTTCTTTGCTCTTACTAAACACCAAGATATCATCACTGTAGGCTACCACAAATTTCCCTATGAATTCCTGCAACACCTCATTCATCAGCCTCATAAAGGTGCTAGGGGCATTTGAAAGATGAAAAGGCATCACAAGCCACTCATACAACCCTTCATTGGTTTTGAAAGCTTCTTCCACTCGTCCCCCTCTCTTATCCTTATCTGGTTTTGGAGAAATAAGTAGCCCCTTCCAAACAATCCATTAGATCTTCTATTCTAGGAATAGGAAACCTATACCTAATGGTTATCCTATTTATTGCCCTAGAATCAATGCATAGTCTCCATTTCCCATCCTTCTTTGGGGCTAAAACAGTAGGTACTACACATGGGCTAAGGCTCTTGCTTATCAGCCCTTTGTTTAGGAGTTCTTGAATCTGGTTTGCTATCTCTTTATTCTATTGAGGGGTCATTTTATATGCTACCTTATTGGGGAGTACCACTCTGGGTATGAGATCTATCTGATGGCTAGTGTCTCTGACAGGTGGTAGGGAGTAAGGTATATCTATTGCAATCACTCCTTTGTAACTCTCAAGCAAATCTCTGACCTCCTTAGTGTTGCAAGTATGAGGTTAACTAGTGTTGTCATTGATGTCAACATACTCATATTGCATTAATGAGAAGGATTGGATGAGCTGTGTGCTGAGGCTATTGAGGAAATTAGTCTCAATCAGGAACAGTGAAGAACAGTGATGAGAAGAAGGTAAAAGTCCTCAATAGGTTGAGGATTAGAGGATGCAGTTTAAAGGGTTTGTAGATATGAGTCTTGAGATATTCTAGTCAAGATTTCAAAGGTCCGCATAAAGATCTCAAGAAGTCATGATCGCTCAAGTAGAACCAGTTCCGGTAGGTGTTCAGTGGTGACAGAGTGTCACAGATTGGTCTGGTGAGCTCCGGAATTGCATTATCTCATTCTACGGATTGGAGAGAGTGTTGAAGAAGTTTGTGTGAAGTGACAACTAGATTTGTTCATGGTTTGGAGGTCCGGAAGCACCTTTTTCATTATGACAGTGATGACAGACTATGTTCTTGAAGTTTCGGATGAAGAACAGAAGAATTCTAGTAAGCTGATAAAGTGCGGATGTTCTTGATGACTCAGGAAAGGTTTTAGTGATCTTTGGATTGTGTACAAGTCTTATTGGCGGTCTGCATTGAAGTTAGAGTTTTACATTTGAAGAATAACCACGGATATTGGTGTTCTTCTTGAGACTAGCCAACTGGATGTATTACACGTCTTGTGAATGATCTTGTAAGTGTTTGCCGACTTAGATGATTGTTCCTAAGTTGATGCCTTGTATAAATAAGGTATTGTGAATTCATTTTGAAGTGTGTCTTGCGGTGATGAGTGTGATATAGCAAAGAGAAGTACGAAAAGTAGAGCAGGAGTTTTTGGGCTTAAATGGAACTGATCCAGGCATGGTAAAGACGTCAATCTCCAGTTCAAGTTTGTAATACTTGTTACTTTGTAGACAGTGTGTCTCTTATAGGCAGTGTGCCTCTTGTGAGTAGTGTGCTCAGGTAGTGAGCCCTAATTGGCATGTGCCATCTATTTTTCTTATTCTTCTAACAGAGAATAATCCTTGGGTTATGTTGGTGCCTGCATGAGTAGTCAGTTTTCAAGAATATAAACATGCAGGCACCTTCCCTAAAAATCCAAAACATATTCTAAGTCTTTGGGCCTCCTCAGCATTTTTCAACTGCAGCATCATATTTTCTTCGAGAAGGGGTCATCATCATCATCCGGTTTACAGTGCATCATGATATTTTGTTTGGGGGGTGATATTCTGAAATATCAGGTTATCTTACTAATATCACCTCGGCGCCTATATGGCGATGACGTCATCCGGATATGAGAGTTGCGCGGTATGCAGACGGGTGATGGTGACATCATCAGGACATGATGATGACGTCATCAGGATTTTTGAAGGCATCGGCGAGACCATGGGCATCGGCAAAGGAGTTTTGTGCTGGCCCGATGGTCTATCTCTGGCTGATGGAGCAGATTGTAAGGTAGGAATCGGTGAGACAACTGAGATCAATGAGAGTTTTTTGGGGTGAGCCGATGGTAGAAGTTTGGCTGATGGGCTTTTAGAGAGAAAGGCATGTGTCGAGCGTGGTAAAAGCGCTCGATGCTTATTATGCATGTGGCCATGTTTTTAAACTACTGAGGTGGTCTTCTCATCGTGCATGTGGGATTAATGTTCCTGCATAACTTGAACCTTCAGTAAAACGTGTTTTGGCGGGAAATTCCTTTTTGAGTGCTGCGATGGTTTCTAGGTAGGCCGCAGGTGGTTGAGCCATCAATGGTGACTGTAGCAGGCGTATGGGTGATGGTACAAACGGTGAAGCTATCTAATTATGAATGAAGACCCCAGATGGCGGCGCAAGGCTCGAGGCCTCCCTTGTCTACTGCAGTAATAACTTCTGAGCGCCATTCCTTTTGAGATCTGTATTTGGCAGGATTTTTGGTCAACCATGTAATTAATTGCTGTGGATACACTTTCTGGCCGATATAGGCAGATTGTGTTACCATTGTTTAGGTTGTTGAAGGCCTGAGGCATTTTTGTGTAAATAATGAAGAACAGGGCATGATCTTGGCTGTTTTATCCCATTTTGGAGTTTATGAGTTGCAACATGAATGTATTTTGCACATATTTTCAGTTTCAATGTTAATGTTATATGAAAAATGCTTATTGCATGTGTCTATCTGCTTGTCTCCATTTGCTGCATGTTATTCTCCTTCTTTTGAATCTGGTTGCATGTCAGCAGGGATATCTGTAAGTAGAGGCAGTTAGATACCCATTCTTCGGTGATGTTTGTAAGGCAAGCATCAATCCAACCCCCTGAAACTTGAGTGAAAGTTGCAAACCATCTGTTGTATACGTCTAGTTGACTCCTTGCCTAATGGATAGGCACCAGTCTGCTCCTGGATCAGTAGTTATGAGCCAAAACCCCTCGTCTTGCATCCAGGACATTATGTCCACCCATTTCATCACTTCCACCTGTTAGTTGTAGGAGTAGGATTAGGAACCCCCTGCATGCTCTCATACCCAACCAGACATATATGTCCAAGAATGTTGCCCACCTTGTGATCTATCATGCAGATCTTGGTCCATACATGAGAGTATTCTACCTGTTGTTGTCAAGTTAGATCTTTCTATCTTTGACCTAGTCAAGGTTACATCTTGAGTCATAGGGATACCCCCCTTGGTGCGGCAGAACCAGAAGTGAATGGGAGGCAGCTCACGCAACCTCCTGTATTAGTTGGCTAAATCTACATGTGCATAGGAACTGGCAAACCCTGATGCTGATTTAGAAGAAAAACCAACAAAATGGCGACTCTGCTGGGGAGAAAATTGATGAAAAAGTGTTATATCTTGTGGCCCATCTGAGTCACCAACAAAATGGTGACTCAGCTAGGGATGCGATTGATCAAAAGTAATATCTAGTCATCCTTGGTGATATATTTGTGACCCATCCGAGTCACCAACAAAATGGCGACTCTGCTGGGGATGGACTGATAAAAGAAGTGATATATTTGTGACCCATCTGAGTCACCAACAAAATGGTGACTCTGCTGGGGATGAACAGAAAAAGTGATATCTTACAGCCTCTGGTGAAGTTTTGCCTATGCTCTGCTGGTGGAATGAACCTGGAAAAGTAGCTTTCGGCTGTTGTAAATTTTGTCCTCTCTGGAGAGGTGGCGACTCTGCAAAAAAGATCTGAATGCACATAAAAGATAGATGTATGTTATTTTTTGAAAGATGTACATATTTCTGCATCTGTATGAGAAAAGGTACCTTGTTACTTCCCCTTTATATTTGTTGTTTTACTGCAT
Organism: Cunninghamia lanceolata; assembly: GCA_027924645.1. Lineage (NCBI taxonomy): Eukaryota > Viridiplantae > Streptophyta > Pinopsida > Cupressales > Cupressaceae > Cunninghamia > Cunninghamia lanceolata. Next base: position 1,960,435 of record BSBN01000802.1, on the reverse strand, counting down.
AGGTTAGATGCCAAGGGAAGCCTTAGGTCTTAGGCAGACAAGGGATGTCTAAGAGTAAGATTTTTATGAATCCAAGTATGTCTTATCCTGTACTCAGCGGTGAAATGTTGGAGAAAAGAATAGAAGAGATAAAAAATAGGTTGATATTCTTAGAGGCTGAGCAGGCCTAGTTAAAAAGCAGTAACCCTGTTGTGTCTGCCAGTCAGAAGGCTAAACCTCTTCTCAGCCCTTTTGATCCTCCGTATGACCAACTGGATTTGTCATGGGTTGATTATAAAGTAGAAACTATGCCTGCTAGGATATACTATCAGATGCCTAGATTTAGTGGTCACAGTGTATGTGATGGGAATGCACATATCCAAAATTTTCACAGTTTCATGGGAAAACATTCATTTAGAGATGAGGATATGTGGATGAGGTTTTTTGTTAGGTCCTTTGATGCAAAAGCAAAAGACTGGTATTTGAGCTTTCCAAAGAGATTTTTTGCCTGTTGGGATGAGCTTACTGACTATTTCAAGAAGGAATTTGCAAAAGAACCTGCTGATCTTGTTGCAGAATTGATGAAAATCAGAAAACAAGATAAAGAGCTATGTATTGATTTTAGTCATAGGTTTGCAGTAGCCCTTTCACAGATCCCAGAAGTCTTCAGACCTGATATTTCAGCCTGTGTTGGCATATTCTTTGAAGCTTTTGAGGAGGGTTCTAGTGCAATATTGAGGGATTTCAAGGTGACAAGTATGCAAGTGGCATACAAGTTCGCAGAAAATATAGAAAAATTCAGAAATAGGCACCTGCTGATATCCCTCTCCCCAGGCCTTAGTGTGAATAATAGTTGTGAAGCTGCAAATGACCAAGAAATTAAGGCATCATGTGAAGATGAAAAGATGAATATTGAAGGTGCCAGTGAAAGGACTAACGAGGATTCCCATTGCAATGATGAGGCATCTGACCATGAAAACAATAACGAGGTTGTGGACAGCAATGAGCAACTTTTTGAATGGACCTGTGGAGACAATTGTGAGTATTGTGCTCAGGATAGAGAAGAAATAAGCACACAGGCTGATACTCCTCCACAAGGGGAATCCATTGGTGATGAAGATGCATGCTCTGCTGCCCATGAACAAATGACATATTATGATGAAACTGATGCACCTGGGTCACCCATTTTTGACACATATGGTGATGAGGATCTGTCTGAGTATGGTGAGGATCTTAACATGGTTTTTGACTTGGATTCTATTTCTCATCCTGATGAAAGAGAGACCAACATACATCAGGTACGTAATTGTAAAAATGTGCCTGATTGTAAAGAGGTGCCAGAGCCTGATCTCTTCCAGCTTGGTGTACCAGATGGTTGTGTACATGATGTACACAATTGTGATTTTGAAAGCTTTTCTTTTGATGTGCCACCATATACAATGAGCTCTGATCTTCCTAGCTGTGTGGTGGACTTTGAGTGTTTTCAGTTTTCAGTCCAGCTAGGAAATCATTTTGCAATGCATAGTGATGATAACATGTGTTCTATGCCATATGAGTATGCATTGCCTGATACATTCTGCATCCACTTGTTGCCAGATGCTGAAGGTTGTCTGCATAGGGGTGACAATGACAAGCCAAATCAGAGGGTTGAATATGTAGATGACAAGGTTTGTTTGTGGGTGGATCTTTGCACTATCTCCAAGCTTGACCCAGTGCATACAGATGAAAATAAGATATTTGACAAAGGGAGATACATGTTTTTTCTTTTCTTGGTGGCCTTAGGCCATCAAGTGTGTTTGGTGATGTAGGTCAGTGCAGTATTTGACTCTGTGCCCAATGGATAAGGGACTGGTCTGCATCCCAGAGATCTAGGGTTCTCGCTGCAGTCTTGCACCTGCACATCCCTAGATAGAGCCACTATTGGTGCCTGCATGAGCAGTCAGTTTTCAAGCATATAAACATGCAGGTACCTTCCCTAAAAATCCAAAACATATTCTAAGTCTCTGGGCCTCCTCAGCATTTTTCAACTGCAGCATCATATTTTCTTCGAGAAGGGGTCATCATCATCATCCAGTTTACAGTGCATCATGATATTTTGTTTGGGGGGTGATATTCTGAAATATCAGGTTATCTTACTAATATCACCCCAGTGCCTATATGGCGATGACGTCATCCGGATATGAGAGTTGCACGGTATGTAGACAGGTGATGGTGACATCATCAGGACATGATGATAACATCATCAGGATTTTTGAAGGCATCGGCGAGACCATGGGCATCGGCAAAGGAGTTTTGTGCTAGCCCAATGGTCTATCTCTGGCCAATGGAGCGGATTGTAAGGTAGGCATTAGCGAGACAACTGAGATCGATGAGAGTTTTTTGGGGTGAGCCGATGGTAGAAGTTTGGCCGATGGGCTTTTGGAGAGAAATGCATGTGTCGAGCGTGGCAAAAGCGCTCGACGCTTATTATGCATGTGGCCATGTTTTTAAACTACTGAGGTGGTCTTCTCACCGTGCATGTGGGATTAATGTTCCTGCATAACTTGAACCTTCAGTAAAATGCGTTTTGGCAGGAAATTCCTTTTTGAGTGCTGCGATGGTTTCCAGGTAGGCCGCGGGTGGTTGAGCCATCAATGGCGACTGTAGCAAGCATATGGGCGATGGTACAAACGGTGAAGCTATCTAATTATGAATGAAGACCCCAGATGGTGGCGCAAGGCTCAAGGCCTCCCTTGTTTGCTGCAGCAATAACTTCTGAGCGCCATTCCTTCTGAGATCTATATTTGGTGGGATTTTTGGTCAACCATGTAATTAATTGTTGTGGGTACACTTTTTGGCCAATATAGGCAGACTGTGTTACCATTGTTTAGGTTGTTGAAGGCCTGAGGCATTTTTGTGTAAATAATGAAGAACATGGCATGATCTTGGTTGTTTTATCCCATTTTGGAGTTTATGAGTTGCAACATGAATGTATTTTGCACATATTTTTAGTTTTGGTGTTAATGTTATATGAAAAATGCTTATTGCATGTGTCTATCTACTTGTCTCCATTTGCTGCATGTTATTCTCCTTCTTTTGAATCTAGTTGCATGTCAGCAGGGATATCTATAAGTAGAGGCAGTTAGATACCCATTCTTGGGTGATGTTTGTAAGGCAAGCGTCAGTCCAACCCCCTAAAACTTGAGTGAAAGTTGCAAACCATCTGTTGTATACGTCTAGTTGACTCCTTGCCCAATGGATAGGCACCAGTCTGCTCCTGGATCAGTAGTTATGAGCCAAAACCCCTCGTCTTACATCCAGGACATTATGTCCACCCATTTCATCACTTCCACCTGTTAGTTGTAGGAGTAGGATTAGGAACCCCCTGCATGCTCTCATACCCAACCAGACATATATGTCCAAGAATGTTGCCCACCTTGTGATCTATCATGCAGATCTTGGTCCATACATGAGAGTATTCTGCCTGTTGTTGTCAAGTTAGATCTTTCTATCTTTGAGCTAGTCAAGGTTACATCTTGAGTCATAGGGATACCCCCCTTGGTGCGGTAGAACCAGAAGTGAAGGGGAGGCAGCTCACGCAACCTCCTGTATTAGTTGGCTAAATCTGCATGTGCATAGGAACTAGCAAACCCTGATGCTGATTCAGAAGAAAAACCAACAGGTTAATCACCTCGTGGTTTTTCCCTTAACCAAGTTTTCCACGTCAAAATCTTGGTGTCTAATGTGTCGATGTATATCTACTCTAGTGTTTATGCTTTATGCTTTCATGAGTGATTAATTGATATGTTATTAAATAACAAAGAGGAGTCAAGTGTTTGAAATAGAAGCAAATTTTGTACAACTGATTCACCCCCCCTCTCAGTTGTGTGCCCTAGATCTAATAATTGGTATTAGAGCCAAGTTCCTCTAAAAGGAGCTTAACCACGTGAGGAGATCCAGGATGTCGTCATACAAGAAGGATAGTCTGAAGTTTGATGGAACTAATTTCTCTCTTTGGAAAGGTCGCATGAAATGTCACTTGGAGGGTATGGGAAAAGCATACTTGTCCATGGTCAGAAAAGCATATGTACCTCCACAGGGTGGTCCGACAACTCTAAATGAAATCACAGATGCTGAAAACAATCTACGGACCAAAGAGGCTCTTCTAAGTGCATTAACTAAATCAGAGCTCTCAAATGTTATTGACCTACCAACAGCCTATGAGATCTGGATTAAACTTGAACTTCTGCATGAAGGAGATGAGTATGTTATGAGTGCAAGGTTGCAAAGTCTCAAAGGGAAATTTGAAAGATTGAAGATGAGAGATGATGAAAATATCACTACCTTTATGCCAAGAGTAAATGAGTTGGTGTGTGGAATTAGGAATGCTGGTGGAGTTTTGGATGAAAATGAGATTGTTTGCAAAATTCTCAGATCCCTTCCTGCTGCCTACAAAATCAAGGTTGCTGCCATTGATGAATTCAGAGCCCATACAATTGTCACAAGAAACTAATTGGCTGGCAAACAGGCTGCATTTGAAATGACCGAGTTTGGAGATGATCCCCCCAAGACTGAATCTGCATTCAAAGCTAGTTCCTATGTGAAAGGCAAACAAAGACTTGATCCAGGAGAAAACTCTTCAAGGAAGCTGTCATGGTATGATCAAGCAAGAAAAGACATGGAAGAGGAAGAAGCAGAAACATCTCAACTTGAAGCCCTCATTGCAAAAAGACTCCCAAGAGGATCCAGTAAGTATGAAGGAAAATTACCCTTTAAGTGCTTCAACTGCAATAAGATTGGTCACTTCGCCTCAAGATGTCTAGAAAGATCCACAAGATCAAATTCTAACAGACAAAGGTTCTAAAAGAATTGTTATTATGTTCATGAAGAAGATGATAATGAAGGAGTAATAGATGATGAATCAAAGATAGGAGACAAATCTGGAAATGAATGGGTGTTTATTGCCATCAAGGAAGAAGATCTAATATCCTCTAAATCTATCAATCATAAGGTTGTAGAAAGAGCTTTGGCTACCCAAGTTGAAGAAAAGGATGATTGGGTTATTGACAGTGGATGCTCTCACCATATGACAGGTGACAAGAACAAGTTCTTAGATTTGGAAAGGTATGAAGGAGGAATGGTAAAGTTTGGTGACAATTCTGCTGGTAGAATCAGAGGTAGGGGAACTCTCTTTTGATGAAAAGAACAAAACCGGTAATGAACTATATGTTGAAGGATTGAAGCACAATCTTCTCAGTGTTGGTCAGTTGGTGGACAAAGGCTATGATCTTCAGTTCAAGAATGGAAGATGTAGGATCTTTGAAAGCTCCAGAACTGAGATTGCATCTGGTACTCAAACAAAAGGTAATATCTTCCATCTAGTTGGTACTAATAAAAGTTGTCTATTTGTTCAAGTTGATCAGAGTTGGTTATGGCATAGAAGGATGTGTCATGTAAATTTTGATAACATCATCAAGATAAGAAATACTCAGGCTATAAGAGATCTTCCAAAGTTGGTAAAACCTACAAATAGTTTGTGCAAAGAATGTCAGCTAGGTAAACAGAGCAAAGTCTCATTCAAAAGCAAGGATCAGTCCTCTACCAGATTATTGGAATTAGTTCATATTGATCTATGTGGTCCGACAAGAATCAATAGTATGCAAGGTGATAGATATTTCATGTTACTGATTGATGACCATTCCTGGATGATGTGGGTTACCTTTCTAAAAGAGAAATCAGAAGCTTTTGAGAAGTTCAAAATCTTCAAGTCTATGGTAGAGAATCAAACTAGATTAAAACTGAAATGTCTGAGGTCTAATAGAGGTGGTGAATTCACATCCGGTGAATTCATAGACTTTTGTGAGAAGCATGGTATAAAGAGATAGTTGTCTACTCCTAGGACTCCACAGCAGAATGGAGTAGTTGAGAGAAAGAACTGGACCATCCAGGAAGCATCTAGGACAATGATGATGGAAGCAAATGTCCCCCAGATGTTTTGGAGAGAAGTTGTCAGCACTGTAGTCTATACTCTCAATCGAGTTCAAATCAGAAGCAATACCGGTAAGACACCTTATGAACTTTGGTTTGGCATCACTCCTACTGTGAGATATTTTAGAGTATTTGGTAGCAAATGTTACATTAAAAGAGATGAAGATCTAGGAAAGTTTGATGCTATAAGTGATGAAGGAATTTTCTTGGGTTACTCTACTCAAAGAAAAGCATACCGGTGTTACAATAAGAGACTGAGAAAGATGATAGAAAGTACAAATGTGAAGGTTGATGAAGGATTTGAGAAGCCCTCAAGGTTTTATGAGTATGATGAAGATGATCAAGATGGTGTTATGGTTTAAGGAGATCAATCCTCTCCTGAAAGTCAGATTCAGACTGATCCAGTAAATCAGGAAGAAGAAATAGGTCTGAATGAGCCTAATCAAGAAACAAAAGTGCAAGAAACTCCCAAAGTTCCAAGGTATGTAATATTGAACTACTCTGAAGATCAGATCATAGGTGACAAAAGAAAAGGTGTGCAAACTAGAAGGAAAATTGCTCAAAATTTAGATGAATGTTGTCTGATTTCAAATATTGAACCTAAGACAATAAATGAAGCCTGCAATGATGAAAATTGGACCAAAGCAATGGAGGAAGAGTTGATGTAAATTGAGAAAAATCACACTTGGGATCTTGTTTCTAGACCTAGTAACAAGAATGTGATTGGAACCAAATGGGTAGATTCCGGAACAAACTAAATGAAGTTGGTGAAGTAATAAAAAATAAAGCCAGATTAGTCTGCAAAGGCTACTCTCAAATAGAAGGGATTGATTTTGAGGAAACTTTTGTTCCGGTGGCAAGAATTGAAGCAATCAAACTATTTCTTGCATTTGCTGCCTTCAAAGATTTCAAATTGTATCAGATGGATGTCAAATCTGCCTTCTTGAATGGTGACTTAGAAGAAGAGGTGTACATTGAACAACCAAATGGATTTCAGTTATCTGAGCATGGTGATATGGTCTGCAAACTAAAGAAGGCACTATATGGTCTAAAGCAAGCTCCAAGAGCATGGTATGAAAGGCTAGACAAACATCTTTTGAAGATTGGTTTCAACAAAGGTACTGCTAATAGTAACCTATATTTCAAAATTGATCATGAAAACATCTTGATTGTTGAAGTATTTGTTGATGATATCATCTTTGGAGGAAGAGACAGTATGTGCAAAATCTTTGCAAACCAAATGAAAAGTGAGTTTGAAATGTCAATGTTCGGTGAAATGAATTTCTTCTTGGGTCTGCAAATTACTCAGATAGAGAAAGGAACCTTTACCTCTCAGACTAAATATGTGAAAGAACTATTGAAGAAATTTGGAATGGAAGATTCAAAGCCTATGAACACTCCCATGGCTACCAGATGTAAGTTGAGCAAAGATGATGACTCTCCTAAGATAGATTAGACAAAGTACAGATCAATGATTGGAGGATTATTGTATCTCACTCAAACTAGACTAGATATAATGCAGGCTGTTGGTCTTGTGGTGATATTCTAGGCTTATCCCAGAGAATCTCATGTCATGGCAATCAAAAGAATTTTTAGGTACTTAAAAGGAATAGTTGAGTATGGTCTATGGTATCCTAGAGATCATAATTTTTCTCTTCATGCATATACAGATGCAGATTGGGCAGGAGATGTGGATGATAGGAAGAGTACAAGTGGAGGAGCATTCTTTTTGGGAAAAAGGTTGGTTTCTTGGCTAAGCAAGAAACAAGAGGCAATATCCCTGTCTACAACTTAAGTTGAATACATTGCAGTAGCAGGAAGTTGCACTCAACTTTTGTGGATGAAGCAAATGCTAAGAGATATTCAAGTAGAATATGAGGAGCCTTTCACAATTTTCTATGATAATTCAAGTGCAATAAATGTTTCTAAGAATCCGGTATTGCATTCTAAGACCAAGCATATATCTATCAAATTTCACTTTTTGAGAGAGCAAGTGAACAAAGGTGAAGTCAGATTGGAGTATGTGCCCTCCAAGGATCAGCTTGCAGATATTTTTACTAAACCTCTTCCCAAAGACTCTTTTGAGTATCTCAGGGAGAAGTTAGGGGTCATGGCCCCTCCGGTGATGAACTAGGATGCACTGATGTGCATCAGTCTGGTGGATATCATAGTCATATCTTGTGATCCGGATTGATGATGAGGAGCTGCTTCTAAGGGGGAGCAGCTGGTATGATTCTGATGTGTTAGAATTGCACGTATGAGCCCTTTGCCATTGATGTCTAAGGGGGAGAGAAGACATGTGAAAAACAAATGGTTGATGATCAAAGGGGGAGCAGTAAAGGAAAAGAAGACATGTGAAGAGTTGTTGCTGATAGGGGGAGCTATGATAGAAAGGAGAAGTTCTTGTCTTGATGGTTTTTCACATCATATGTTGCAATCAATGACAAAGGGGGAGATTGTTGCAAGTATGAGGTTAACCAGTGTTGTCATTGATGTCAACATACTCACATTGCGTTAATGAGAAGGATTGGATGAGCTGTGTGCTGAGGTTATTGAGGAAATTAGTCTCAATCAGGAACAGTGAAGAACAGTGATGAGAAGAAGGCAAAAGTCCTTAATAGGTTGAGGATCAGAGGATGTGGTTTAAAGGGTTTGTAGATATGAGTCTTGAGATGTTCCAGTCAAGATTTTAGAGGTCTGTATAAAGATTTGAAGAAGTTATGATCACTCAAGTAGAACCAGTTCTGGCAGGCGTTCAGTGGTAACAGAGTGTCACAGATTGGTCTGGTGAGCTTCGAAATTGCATTATCTCATTCTGTAGATTGGAGAGAGCGTTGAAGAAGTTCGTGTCAAGTGACAACTAGATTTGTTCATGGTTTGGAGGTCCGGAAGCACCTTTTTCATTATGACAGTGATGACAGACTGTGTTCTTGAAGTTCTAGATGAAGAACAGAAGAATTCCAGTAAGCTGATAAAGTGCGGATGTTCTTGATGACTCAGGAAAGGTTTCGGTAATCTTTGGATCATGTACAAGTCTTATTGGTGGTCCACATTGAAGTTAGAGTTTGCATTTGAAGAATAACCATGGATATTGGTGTTCTTCTTGAGACTAGTTGACCAGATGTATTACACGTCTTGCGAATGATCTTGTAGGTGTTTGCCGACTTAGATGATTGTTCCTAGGTCGATGCCTTGTATAAATAAGGGATTGTGAATTCATTTTGAAGTGTGTCTTGCGGTGATGAGTGTGATATAGAAAAGAGAAGTGCGAAATGCAGAGCATGAGTTTTTGGGCTTAAATGGAACTGATCCAGGCATGGTAAAGATGTCAATCTCCAGTTCAAGTTTGTTATACTTGTTATCTTGTAGACAGTGTGTCTCTTGTAGGCAGTGTGCCTCTTATGAGCAGTGTGCTCAGGTAGTGAGCCCTAATTGGCATGTGCCATCTATTTTTCTTATTCTTCTAATAGAGAATAATCCTTGGGTTAATCACCTCGTGGTTTTTCCCTTGACTGGGTTTTCCACGTCAAAATCTTGGTGTCTAATGTGTTGATGTATATCTGCTCTGGTGTTTATGCTTTATGCTTTCATGAGTGATTAATTGATATGCTATTAGATAACAAAGAGGATTCAAGTGTTTGAAATAGAAGCAAATTTTGTACAACTGATTCACCCCCCCTCTCAGTTGTGTGCCCTAGATCTAACACTTAGGCCCTACTTCTCTCACAATTTCCTTCTTTCCCCCCTTAGGCTTCACAATCAAAGCAAAACCTACTCCATCACCTTCCTTTAATGTTTCCATGAGTTCTTTTTCTCCTACCATCATTACACTAGAGCCTACATGCTATGGATCCTCTTCTACCAATGACTGTATCCTATAAGTCACACCATCCTTTTGGAATGAGTAAGCATTCTTTTCTCCATCATGATGAGCCTTTCTGTCAAACTGCCATGGTTTGCCTAACAAAAGATGGCAAGCATCCATTGGAAGGATGTCACACAAGATCTTATCTCTATATCCCCCTATGCTGAACTCTACCCATGTCTGCTCATTGATGAGAATATGTTGACCCTTGTTTAACCAACTGACTTTGTAAGGGTAGCTATGGGGTATTCTTTCCAATTTTAATTTCTTTATAGCCTCTAGAGCTATGATATTGTCAGTAGAACCAGAATTAATGATAACTTTACAAACCTTACCTTGGATCTTGCAGTTGATTCTAAACAAAGCCCTTCTTTGAGATGGTTCAGTCTGAATTGGTTCCTTGAGTAATGTCCTCTTAATCATCAAATTTTCTCCCATTTCTAATGCTAGATTCACTTCAGGAGATGTCATACTCCTTGCATCTTCTTGAATCAAAGTGGTTCTCTTCTCACCACCATGAGAAGTTGAGGCCTTCTCTGGACACTTGTATGCCAGGTGCCCTATCTGATTGTAGTTATAACATCTCATATTGGAGAATTTGGATCCTCTACCTGATCCATTTGTCCCACCTCTTCCATTAGACCTTCTTCCTCGGTAGCCTCCTTGGCTACTGGACTCTCCAACTTGCTCTTCTTGGCTAGACTCACCATTAGGCCTCTAGTTAGGACTTCTTCCTACAAAAATGCCTCTACCTCTAAAATTTTTTCCACCTCTACCTCTATTATTCTGCTCACTCTTTCTCTTTATCTTCTCTTCAACCCTTAAGGCCATTTGGAAACACTTGTTCACTGTTTCTGGTGCTAAGATGCTGATCTCATCTTGGATGTTCATCCTTAGACCATTCAAATACCTAGCCACCTTCTCTAACTCTTCTTCTTGTCTCTTTGATTTGAGACTGAGTTTATGAAACTCTTGTGTGTATGCATTCACATCAAGGTCTCTTTGTCTGAGGTTCTGCAATTTCTTATATATCTGCACGTTATAGTCCAAGGGTAAGAATTGTGTCTTGATTTTGGTCTTCATCCTTTCCCAGGAAGTTATCATATTCTTCCCCTCCTTGACTCTCTCTCCTTGCTCATAATTCCACCATGCAAGAGTAGATCCCTTCAATCTTGCCTTTGCGAACTTAACCCTCTTATCATCAGGGACTTCTTTGTATTCGAAGTGATTGTTCAATGCCTCAATCCAGTCAATCACCTCTTCAGTTTCCATACTTCCACTCTACATAGGTAACCCATCTATGGTGTCCCTATTGACTGACTTCAATGCATTTACAAATGCCCTCTAGTCTGCTGGTATCTCCTCTGTCCTCTTACTGGTTTCATCAATTTCTGTATCGCCTTCATCGCTACCACTTTCATCTTCCCTATCTTTACTTTTGGACTGCTTGAACTCTCCCAACTTGGATTCAAGCATCTCCTCAATCAGTGTCTTGATGGCATCCTGCGACATAATTTTGGGAGGCATCCTCTTCGTCTCTATCTCACTTTCTCTATCTGACATACACTATTCACAGACAGCACCCAAACACCAACACTCTTGTAAATCCTCAATTCAACTTGCCACCCAAATCTTTTCGGGCTCTAATTTACTCATAGTCAGCAAGACTAATAGATGAACTGCCAATACATCTCCATCGGTCAGACAACTGTCAGTCGGAATGACTTTCCAAAGTCTCTCTGATGGTCTACCTTATACCGATAACTCAACTTCACTTGATCTTCAATGAGACTTACTCTTATGGTGTCCCTATTGGCTGACTTCAATGCATTTAGAAATGCCCTCTAGTCTACTGGTATCTCCTCACCCTCTTATTGGTTTCATCAATTTTTGTATCACCTTCATTGCTGTCACTTTCATCTTCCCTATCTTTGCTTTTGGACTGCTTGAACTCTCCCAACTTGGATTCAAGCATCTCCTCGATCAGTGTCTTGATGGCATCCTGTGACATACTTTTGGGAGGCATCCTCTCCACCTCTGTCTCACTTTCTTTGTCTGACATACACTATTCACAGACAGCACCCAAACACTAACACTCATGCAAATTCTAAATTTGACTTGCCACCCAAATCTTTTTGGGCTCTAATTTACTCATAGTCGGCAAGACTAGTAGATGAATAGCTGATACATCTCCATCAATCAGACAACCGTAAGTCAAAATGACTTTCCAAAGTCTCTCTGATGGTCTACCTTACACTGATAACTCAACTTCACTTAATCTTCGGCGAGACTTACTCCTATGGTGTCCCTATTGACTGACTTCAATGGATTTACAAATGCCCTCTGGTCTGTTGGTATCTCCTCTATCCTCTTATTGGTTTCATCAATGTCTATATCACCTTCATTGATGTGACTTTCATCTTCCCTATCTTTGCTTTTGGACTACTTGAACTCTCCCAACTTGGATTCAAGCATCTCCTCAATCTGCATCTTGAGGGTGTCCTACAACGTACTTTTGGGAGGCATCTTCTCTGCCTCTATCCCGCTTTCTTTGTCTGACATACACTATTCACAAATAGCACCCAAACACCAACACTCCTGCAAATCCTCAATTTGACTTGCTACCCAAATCTTTTCGGGCTCTGATACCAATATGATGGGGAGTGCATAGCGAGAAATGTAGAACGGGCCCTAATTTACTCACAGTCGGCAAGACTAATAGATGAACCGTTGATACATCTCCATCGGTCAGACAACCATCGATTGGAATGACTTTCCAAAGTCTCTCTGTCAGTCTACCTTACACCGATAACTCAACTTCACTTGATCTTCAGCGAGACTTACTCCTATTGGCCAAGTCTTTCATCCTTCTACCGATGCCCGATGACAGTTAAGTTCCTCCTCATCTCAACCGTGATGGCTTCCACACTGGTTAGAAGTGACCTTATCAGCGAGACCCTTCCCATCAGCGAAACGCTTAACTTGTCTCCCGATGTGCCGATGGCATTTACCTTTGGTGAGACTTGTTCTGTCAGTGAACACTTGCAATCTTTGGCCGATGCACCGATCACTCTAATGTCACCTTTAACCTTCACTCGTCGGTGAGACAATTACTATTAGCCACATTAGGGTTTGCTTTATCGATACACTGATGCACAGTTTACCTTCTCCTGAACCCTAGCACATGGAGATGCTAGGTCAACCTACTGTGCAACTCGCACTGCCTGGATCCTCTACACCATCGAATAATGAAACAAAACAAAAAACAAAAATAGATATTTGTACAACGAAGCCATTCCACTAATTTTGATAAAAATCTTACCAGTGGAATGCTTCACATCGACATATTGCAACAACGGAAGCACGGAAAGAATGGAAATCTACAGCTATACGATTTGTAATTATAGGAAATAGAACTTGAATTGATGGAACATAATCGTTCTATTTCTCCTTAGCACAATACACAAATTACATTCATCTCCTCTATGATCTAATTACCAATACTTATTTGGTTCATTCCTCTGGGTTATAAACTTGCCTTGAGGAAAACCAACTGATTCCAAGTGGCTGGGAGACCAACCGTCTTGAGATTAACAATTTGACAAATGTGACCTAAGTCACTTGGGACTTACAAAAAGAGTTCTAGGTCCAGAAAGACCTAGAGACCAATAGAAATGATAATGCATTGGTCAAATAGACCTTGGTCAAAAAGACCTTATTACAACACAAAACATGATTTTTGAGGTGCTCCTACACCATATACTTGGGATTTGCTATCTCAGAGGAAGGTCTTAAGATGGACCCAGAGAAGGTAAGGGCTATCATTGAATGGCCTATGCCAAGGAGTGCTTCCGAGGTAAGATCTTTTCATGGTTGGGCAAGTTTTTATAGAAAGTTTATCATGAATTTTAGTAGCATTTGTGCACCCCTAACTGAGACAATGAGAGGGGATAGAAAAGAGTTTAAATGGACTAAAGGAGTAGATAAAATCTTTGATACATTGAAGCAGAAAGTTATAGAGAAAACTATTTTGGCACTTCCAGATTTCAATAAGTTATTTCAGGTAGATTGTGATGCTAGTGGCAGTGCTATAGGAGTTGTTTTCAGCCAAGAAGGTAAGCCCATTGCCTATTTTAGTGAGAAGCTTAATGATGCCAAGAAAAAGTATCATGTTTATGATTAGGAGTTTTATGCAATAGTTCAAGCTTTGAAGAAATGGAGACATTATTTGTTGCCAAAGGAGTTTGTTTTATATACTGATCATCAGGCTTTGCAGTATCTTTATAGTCAAGGAAAGTTGAACCAGAGGCACTTAAAATGGGTTGATTTTTTGTAGAGCTATACTTTTGTTTTGAAGCACAGGAGTGGGAAGTCCAATAGAGCTATAGATGCCTTGAGCAGAAGGCAAAACTTGTTGACAAAAATGAAGATAGAGGTTGTTGGGTTTGATGAGCTCAAAAGTTTGTATCCTAAAGATCCAGATTTTATAGAGGCTTGGAAAGTTTGTCTGGAACTTGTTACTTTGGACAGGACAAAATGGTTGGATTTCATAATCCAAGATGGTATGTTGTTTAAAGGAAGTTGGTTGTGCATTCCAAGGAGTTCCATGAGAGAGAACATGATTAAGGAGAAGCATAGTGGAGGATTGGGTGGACACTTTGGTTGAGATAAGACCATTGATATTGTTGGTGAAAATTATTATTGGCTACAGTTATAGTAGGATGTGAGGAAATTTGTGTAGAGTTGCAGAGTATGTCAGATGGCGAAAGGAGCAAGTTAGAATACAAGTCTATATTAGCTACTATCTGTACCAGAGAAGCCGTGGGATGATATTAGTATGTATTTTGTTCTTGGTTTACCAAGGACACAGAGAGGACATGATTCTATTTTTGTGGTGGTGGATAGATTATTGAAGATGGCACATTTCATTCCTTGCAAGAAGACTAATGATGTTGTTCATATTGCTGAATTATTTTTTAGAGAGGTGGTGAGATTACACGGTATACCAAAGAGCATAATTTTAGATCAAGATACCAAGTTTGTTGGTTATTTCTAGAGGACATTGTGGAAGAAGTTGAAGATAGATTTGAAGTTCAGTTCTGCACACCATCCACAAACTGATGGACAGACCGAAGTGGTGAATAGGATTTGGGGTAACCTGCTACAATGCTTAGTAGGAGATAAACCCAAGGGATGGAATTTGATTTTACCACAAGCAGAATTTGCTTACAATAATTCTGTCAATAGGAGTATTGGTAAATCACCATTCTAGATTATATATGGCAATAGCCCAAGAAATTCTTCTGAGTTAAGGAAGGTGGATAAAGGAGAAAAGACAAGTGCTGAAGCTAAAGATTTTGTAGAACATCTAAAGAATTTGCATGAAGAGGTGAGAAAGCACATTAATAAGATGAATATTCAGTACAAGGCTAAGGCAGATCAAAAGAGGAGATATAGGGAATTCTAGGTAGGAGATGAAGTCATGGTTTACTTGAGAAAAGAAAGGTTCCCAATTGAAACATATAATAAGTTGAAAATGAAGAAATTTGGACCATGCAGAATTTTGAAGAAACATGATTTAGGAAATGCATATGAGGTAGAGCTGCCGAGTGGGATTAACATTTCCGTTGTTTTCAACATTGCTGATTTATTAGAATATCATGAAGGTGGAGTAGAGGATGGACCATCAAAGGAACGGTGGAGTATTCTAGCATCTACTTCAACAGAGGAGATAGAAGAGATCTTGGATAGTCATGTGGGAAGAAGTACTCAGAACATGTAATATGAAGAATACCTGGTGAAATGGAAAGGAAGGCCTATTGAAGATTCTTCTTGGTTGTCTAAGGCATAGGTTGACTGTTTGGGTTTTCCTCACACAAACACCTAAGACATGATAGGGTCACTTCTCAAATTACCCTGGGTGTTTGATGCAAGAGCATCCAGTGGTGTAAGGGCAATCTTGCATCACCCAAAAAAAAATGTGTTTCAAAATTGTTGATGTTCTTTCTATTTCTTTTCAAAATTTGTGGTTCTGGTTCCATAATCACTTGAATAATGATGTAAAACTTTTAGTTTTTCCAAACTACTAAAAATAGCAACCTGCTATATTTAGAAAGTTTATATTTGGGCATGGATTGAAGTAAAAATTTATAGGAGGCTTCATAACTAAAAAATAAAACTTTTGGCGAAGGAATCATGCAAAGATCATTTGCGAGCTAAAAGATATTAAAGTTTTTGTTTCCTGAAAAACACCTAAAAATTATTCAAACTAAGGTTTGAGGCACTAAACGGCCCCGTACGAGCCCGAAAATGGCCAGAACTAGTAGAACGGTTCTTAGCACATAGACCACTCTGTGATCTTTCCAATGCATAAAACGGTTCGTCAATCGAACACCCAAATCAAAAGTTATGGCTCCTAGAAGTTGACCTATTTTTGAAAGGAGATGCAAATTTCAAAATTAGGTTGTTGGCCGCCAAAAAGGCTATTAATAACCATTTTTGGGAACCCTAGACAGTAGTAGAGTTAAGGGGAAAAATGTAGAGTCAATAATAGGTAGGAAAACAAAAACCCTAGCTGATTTGGGGTTACATAAGGCTGAAGATTCCAAAGTCTTGTGATAGGAAGTTGTAATGTGTTGCAACCGGTGGAGGGTTGATTCCTTTGATTGTATTTGAGCTTTTGTAATGTAATAAGTTGTCCAAATCAATAAAGAAAGTTTTATTTTCTGTGTGCAATTTTTGTTGTTGTGTGTTTTATGATTTATCCCCTTCATCAAATTGTATGCTTCCTCTCCTAAGGAGAATGGAAATAATTTGAATATGACATCTTGATGCTCAATCCTTGCTTAGCAGCAAGCTTCCTTAAATGTCCAGATATGATCGTCAGCATCCTGATATTGATGATATTTAGGGCAAATCTTATCAAGATTCTTAGGTGAAGGATGATATGTAGTGAAGGTCAAGGGTGAGTCAGTAGCAAAGAATGCCATTGTGACTGGTGCTTGTTGCACTGGAAGTGTATTTGGTGATCCTGGAGGTGTTACAGTATGTCTTGAGGAAGATGCTGATGCACCAAAATAAGGAGTATAGTGAATATCTATGGTACAGAGTCTTAGTCCACGAATGGGCAATTCCTTAAAAAGTCCAAGGGATCTGGACCTGGTATTAGGCTTGAGAGCCAGGATTTTAACAACTTATGACAAGTTATGGATATTTGACCGGATCTTTACAAAGATCAAGAGAACTGACTGAGCAAAGGTGATATTTCTAGTCTAAACTCAACAAGGACAAAATATTTAAGCAATATTTGCATAAAACATGCAAATATGAGTAAAGATCAAACTTTTGGACACAGATTTTGGGATACCTGACTATACAAGCAAATCACTATAAGGACTTTGTAGGAAAACTTGAACAATGACTCAATCTACAAGGATTTCAAAGATTTGACTGCAAATCCTAAAGTATTTATGCTCAATTTTGAAATATTTATGATAAACAGACTTGAAATAGCACAAAACAAGCAAATCTTTGCACAAACACTGAGAGCATAAAAATTTTTGGTGAGCTTTGAGAAGATTACCTTGTACAGATGTAGAAATATGTGTATGTGACCAATTCACTTACCAGAAGAGAAAGAAGGTGGCCTTCCTTCTAGCACCAATTTATGTTGATGATGATTGTTAGTTATAACAACATGCATAAAAGTTTACAAAAAAAACATTTATTATCTTGAAAAGTATGATCAAATTGGAATGAATTGATGACTCCAAGTCTCTGTTGATCAGGTCATGATCATCTGACGTTACTCAAAGGTTGATGTGATATGTTGTTTTTTACATTCAAGGGTCTTACATTGTTCTGATAACATGAATTGATGTCTAAACCTCTAGTTATACACATGTTTCCTGTAAATTACTTCACAAACAAGGTTATTTATACTATACTCAACAAATGATGATCATATTTGTAAGTTTGATCAATTCTTCTGAACATCAACTATCATGAACTGATTCTACTTTTGCACTTATGAATTTGTCTAAATAATGTGCCTCTAAGCTGATATTTGCATGATTACTATTATCATTTTGGTGTATTTACATGAGATTCTCAATTTTACATGCAGATTAACTCAAATATGCTCTAGATGTTCAATTTCCTTCGGGATATTGGCATGTTTCATGTATTTTCTTAAGATTGATTTGCTTAAGATTGTATGTATTTGCAATTGTGGAAATGATTGTAATGAAATTTAAGAAAATAAACTCAACATTCTAAATCTATTGAATTTAAATGAGTCTTTGACAATTGATCCATATGCAGCATTTAATATTTCACAAAACAGAGATGAAATCAAACCATGTGTTGCCAAGCCATTCCACAACTTCACATAGCTTGATGCTAATCTTCAAAGGTAAAGAATGACAACAATATCCACAAATTGACATGCACTCCAAGGGATGTAGCACATCACAGTGAAATATCTAGATGACATTCACAAGATTATTCAGAATTTATGATGATATGTAATTTGATCTCTATTTCATTAGTATTCAAAAGCATGCATATTTACAATCTATCTTGAGAAAGTATCATGACATTCAACAATCCTATCTCAATTAAGTCTCTAATAATGATACAAAGTGCACTCCATCTCCTTTTATAGAACAAGGAGAGGAGGTGGTTACAAATGATCAACGATCAGGATTTTCCAATCTAAATCAACAATCAATATCTCTTCTTTGACTAGGTCAACATATGTATACATGGGGCAAGTTGCCAGCTGGGAACCATCTAGTAGAACTCAATCACTACCTTTGTCCTATTATGCATATGACTCTACCATCATGCATCTCTACTTACTCTTCATCCTCTTCTTTTTCATCTTCTTTATCTTCTTCTTCATTTGCATCTTCTTTTTCTTCGTCTTCTCCTTCGTCTTGATCATCATCATCATGAGGATCACTTCCTATATGTTCTTTGATCATCCCCCTAATGGATTCATAAATTTGCATTATTCTTTTAATTTCTCCCCCATCTTGGACTTTAGCTTTCACCATAGCATGCCTTGATGAATGGAATTGTGCCTACATAGTAGTCCATTTGCTCTTTCTGCTATTTAACCTCTCATTATATGTCTCCACCTTGGCCTTCATCATCATAGCCTTATTAATTACATCCTTTGTCAAATGATGAAGAGGGTCATATGTTGCTTGCTGGAAATTATTGTGGAAAGCTTGGACTGCAAAATCAGCATCCTAATTTTCTATCTTTCCTTCTACATTTGCTTCCAAAGCTTCCAAAATACTTATCTCATCTGTCGTTAGGTGGTGTAGCTTTACACTGATATCCCTAAGCTTGCTGTTACATTTTGTTAGGATATCACTCTCAAACTTTGTATCATACCATAGGCTTAGCAATTATGTTGTATTGTTATCCAGTACCTTATTGTCTATGAGCACTTTCATGTCTATTCTCCTCATCTCAACTATGGCATTCAAATGTTTCTCCAATTTGAAAGATCTTCTCCCAACCTCATTTTACATTTTATCCACCTTGATCTTTAATGTACTAAGTAGATCCCAATTTGTGAGGGAGTTTTTTATTACTTTTTTAGCTTCAAAAATAAAAAGAATGAACCAACTATCCATTATATGGGCCTTGTGTTTCATGACATCTAATCCTGTTATCTCATCTTGAGATATGATAGTTAGTGGAGTAGCTGTGTTAGTTGGCATATGATTAGGGTCAATTAACCCTTTTATGAATGCTTGTAACTGAGTAATGTGCTCTTTATGCACCTTGTTCTTATCTTTTTCCTTCTTTACACTCTGTGTCAATGAATCAATGATGTCTTTGGCCTCTTGGTCCTCCTGCTTCTTTGTAGCAAAACCCAGATCAACACTGGTTATCTAGAATTCATCAATATTTATCTTCCCTTTTTCTTTATCTGTCATTGGCAGTGCTACTTGAGCCATCCTCCTACCTGTAGTAGGATCCCTCCTTATTGCAGATGTAGGCCTTGCCTTTCTTTCTGGTTTCATCATACTTGTCGTAAACAATGTGGAAACATCAAATTGAGGCACCTCATCAGTCCGTTGCAGATCTATTTCTTGTTGTAGCCAATATGGAACATCACCCCTGGGTCATTGTTGGTTAGTCTGCTCATTGTGAGCATCCTGAGACTTTGTATTTTGCTCTACCCTAGGTGGGGAGTTCTCTTTTCTTGGTTCTTCCTCATGCACTTTCTCATGAGGGAACTCTATCTGAGGTATCTCTTGTTGAGGGGTCTCCTACTAAGGGGGAGGTTCTTGTGATGTACATACATTCTAATCATGTACTTCCTCTTATAATTTGTCCTCATGAGGATTTTGCACCTCTAGATCTTGTGTATTTTATGGTTCTTGGTCTTCATGTGAAGATTGTACATTTTGATCTATTCTATGTTGGGGATCACCCTGATCATCCTTAGTCACATTTTCTGGTTCCTTTGACTGGCTATCATCTTGTGGCAAACTTTGTTCTTCACCTTTTGACATATATGTTTCTCATTGGTCTGGAGCTTTATCCAATTCTTTCTCATTTGTTTCTTCCTTTTCTGATGCTAGGTTACTATCCTGATTATCATCCTTAGCAATAGGTGGTGCATTATTCTGATCCTTATCCTTATCAGACATCCCCTTATCCACCTCTTCATGTACACAAATTTCTACCTTTTCTGGCTCTGGAGGTGGATCGTGATCTCTGCTTTGATCTCAATCACCCTGGTAAGCTAAGTCTATTATAGCAGGACTGGTGACTTGGTCGACCTAATTTGTTAGTCCAATTTGTTTAGCTACCACCTCTGGGCTATCTTCTTCAATTTCTTCTATTTCAACCTCCTCCTGATGAGTCTCCTTTTGAACTTGAGGCATACCATGAGGGGTCATCTTTGTATTTGACACCAAGGTCTCCATGTTTTGAGCAGAGACATCTTTCACTACCTCATCATCAGACAAATATAATGTATCATCAAGTGGAAGAGGTGATTCTTTCCTTGTCCTATGTCTCTCTTCTCTCTATTCTTCTGCCTTCTTAGTTTTGAATTGAATAATATCCAGGATTGGAATCTCATGTTGTAGGTTCCTCATAGTACCTAGACCACCTACACCCCTATATAAAATGGGATCAATACCCACATTTCCTCTCACTGTAGTCTTCTATTTATTTTGGGGTTGTGTCTTTTGTACCTTCTTCCTTTTCTTTGTTATTAGCAAGTCATCATTCAATGACTCCTCATCCAATGGTTCCTCCCCTTCCTCTATAATCATAGGAGCAGGCTTTGCAATAGTTTTATTTTGTTTAGTAGGGGCATGTGGTGATGCAACTACTGATGTGGAAGCCACATATCCCTTTGGTTGGGGTCTTTTTATGATTACTACTCCAGCTACATTGGTTTCTTTCTTACCCTTACCCTTACCCTGCTACTTTTCTTCTATAGTTGGTTGTCTTTCTCCATTAGATTTCCTCTTATTATCTACAGTAAGGGCTACACCCTTCTTCTTCAACCTACTAACTTCAACATTTACCCAACTTTGGGTCAGTTGAATAACCTTCTGCATTATTTGATCTAATGAAGTCACATCAGGTTGACTCAAATCAGGGGCTGATATGGTTTCATTATATACTTTCTTATCCTCATATTCACTGGACATGATCTTTACATCATCCTTGTGTAATTGAATAGGCACTGGTATGCAATCAAAGGTGTGGATTTGATTCAGAGTGAGCCTCTAGTAAGTTCTTCTCCTGACCGCTGCTTCATCATCACAATCAGTCTAGTAATCCTCAAGGTACTTTTGATGTATATGCTTCCCTAGTAATGCATGCATACTTCCATATGGGACATATGACCTAGCTAGTGAAAATGGATGCAAGTGCATTAACTTCAATCCTCCAATCACATCTCTAACACTTTCCTTGTTTGGACATATATACCAGCCCATCATGACTAAAAACACCAAAGTTGGAATCTTCCCCTTCCCAATATGAGCCTCTACTGAAGGCAAAATCTATCTAGAAAATTCCATTAGAATAACTTTATCATTGGGGTATCTGGGTAGCATGAGAGGGTGCCCTTAAAAGCCTTCAATCCTCATGTATGAAAATGTAGGGAATTAGATAAACTTGCCCCATATTTGTAGATAACAACTTGTGCTTCCATGCTTAATCTTTTTGTTCTATCTTCCTCCATGGTCTTGACCAGATGCATGGAAAAGTAGTCATTTACTATATTATAATTTTGGAGAGATTCCCTCCTACTCAACTATGGGTAATGTTCCCATATATTCACATCACCAGGATTGCTTCCAACCCTGCCAACTGTTTATATTCCATTGAACGTCCCCCTAAGGGCACAAGCATACAAGACATAAGAAGTCATATGAAACATGCACATCTTTCCACCCAGCCTTCTCATGCCCTCATCTAAACTATCACTTATGATTTTATCCTAGAGGGGTTTATCATCTGAATACTCCACCATACGAATAATCCCATACATCCAGTTTTCAAATGCTCTAGTATGTTGTCTTCATGTCATTCTGCTAAGCATGACCATCATGTACTAATATTCTTCAGAAAAATCAAACTTAAAGAGGCATACTGGCAATTTAGCAGAAGCCTTGTATGTACTGCTCTTTGATCTCCACTAATACATAACCCTCCTAGCTTCTTTCTAGTTGTTCTTATATTCTTTTTGCAATCTACTCAAGCTCAATCTAACCACATTAGGTCCTATAGGAAAGTTAAAGGCGGAGGTGATGCCTTTAAATGAGAAATTTGCATACACTCTGTCATGCTTCTCCACTCTTCTGGTTTCTGGATTATAGTTCCTTGCGCATTCAATTACTAGCTCAGTAGCTTCCATGGCGTAGGGAAATCCACCAGTGTTCCACATCCCTGAGGTGTATATACTCTGAAGTCAAAGATTTCCACCTCCCTTATCCAGTCTTCTCATCCATGCATCGAGATCAGTATTTCCCTAATGTGTATCATTGATCATCCCATATCTGAATCCTACCCCTTCTGGCTATAAGGACATGGGCTTTAAGAAATCTATATCAAACCTATTCTTTCTGATTGCCATTAGATCCTATGATAAAACCATGCATTTCTTACCCTAACATATTGTATGCAGTAGGGCTTAGGGATCACATACATTCTATGGCAGTAATTCTATTATTTTAATTCATTCCATGCATCACCATGATAATTAACTCAATAAAAACCCTTTTACCTCATGATTTACCATAAATGACAAAAGGAGGGGGTTTCAAGTTACACACCTAATAATGGCTTTCCCCTTTTACTATATGAGTGACAACAGTATGAATGTGACTGTGTTGTATTCACCGTCTTCTGTTCCGTTCAAATGCGGGTCTCGTTTTGTTTGCAGGTAGCGGTGATGCTTTGATTTTCAGAGCTCTGTAATTCTTGTTTAAACTTATGGTAAATATAAAATAAACCCCAAAATGTACTTTTAACTTGATCAATAAGAAAATTAGGGTGCACTTGGTGTATTTTGTTTAATACCATTGATTAACATATGACTTTTGTGTATGCTGACAAGTGCCAGACTTACATTTGAAATTCAAAGGCATGACCTATAGTTGGGTTCACATTTAATGTAAAGGGTGATCTCCGCGAAGATCAGGGATATTTGAGAATATGACCGATATTGGACATATGAGGGTGACATCGTCATGGATATGGTCAACCTTTGACCAATAAGTGAGATCAAGTCACTAGACATTCGCTAATAAGTTGCGATGATACACTGTATTCATATGATCTAGGGGGGATGCCACGTGGCATAGTTGGATTGGTAATTGAGAAACTAGGGATCTCGGGTCATCGAAGGTTAATATGAGGGATATTGGAAATATCTGGGTTATTCAACACTAGGAAATATCACCCTATTAGAGAAGGTGAGGTGACATCATCATCATATTGGACTTTGAAATTGTTTAAAAGAATGATGTCATCGTCACATTTGTTAAGGTGAGGGATATTTCAAAATGTGATCCTATCGGGTTTAGATTATGATGACATCATCATCTTATCATGTCTTCTTTGTTATCGGGTTGGGATGACGTCATCGTCATATTTAGGAATATGGAAGATGTTTGGAAATGTGACCTTCCGAATGTCAAGCAAATTGATGACATCATCATCAAGTTGAGTTCTTTTATATATCAGAACCAGATGACATCATTGTCATATTTTGCGAAGGGTGATATTTTGTAACATGATCTATATTTAGAAATGTGACCCTCCAGAAATATGCATGCAGATTTGACGGGTATCTAGACTTTCGCACTTAAATTTGACATTTGCATATCGGGGAACATGTAGATATCAGGTGATCTTCCTATGTCAGGGTCATCTTAACAAATATCACTGATATTTAGAAATATGACCCTATGAAAAATATCTGGTTTGACCAAACTTTGACTTAACATAACTTTCTATCCTTGATGAATATCAGGGTGCTCCAAAAGGAAAATTTTCTTAAAATTTAACACTCTTCAAGATTATGAGGTTTATGATGACAAATTTAGACTTTGACAATTGACTTCCTCTTTTGTAGCACACGCATATGCAAGGGTGATATACCTAACTTTTGCCAAACCGCCCAAAGCAAGAAAGCCAAAACAAGCAAAAGCCAAAAAGTTGGGTCCCTATTTTGCTAAGGCAAAATGGGACTTGTTGTGTAACTACAAAACAAGACTCTGCATGCCTTGCATTAATGATGTTTTGGTAGGAGTATTCACCCACCTTGATGAGGAATTTGAAACTTGACTTATGCTTATCTGCAATGAGCTTGTGCACCTTAGAGACGTGTCTGCAGATTTCTAGTGTAATGACCTTGTCACTGGGATACTGGGGTAGCTTATAGGGAGCTTTGTGAAAGCCCATAACTCTAATGTACGTGAAGTTTTTGAACTAGATATACTAGCTACCCCACCTAACTAGCTCTTCAATTTCTTCTACTAATATTCTCTGAGAATAATCATTCTCCAAACCCCTAATCACAACATATACAAAGATGTCATTTACAGTACAAAAACTTTTCATGTTGGTCATCAGTTCCAACTGGGGGAAATGACCATATACAAGGACTTCTTGTTCTTGGAGAGAGTAGACCTGCAATAAAGCTGGGAAGCTGGCCTGATAGGCCAATAAGTAGACCAAGTAGGAGGTCATATAAAATTCTTTGGTCTCCATTACTTTTGATAGTTGCTCATCTAGCTTGTCATTGATGAATGAGCCCTAGTCTATCTTCATCCAATCAACAATTTTTAGGCAAAATTAACACATCCAAGGGTACCATTTATCAGTAGCAGGCAATCCAAATACTCTGCTGAGGAGGGTGATGAACCTCCTTCCATCTCATTTGAACTCATGGCATGGTTGAACATGTGGCATCTTTAGTGGATGCTTCCTCTGTGTGGCGAAGTGATGTTGATTCATATAGCCAGTTGCTGACACCAACTTTGTGTTGTAGAATGTGAGAGCCATGTTCTTTGTGATTCTGTCAGAGTCAGCATAAGTGGGTAGGCCAAAGACTTTGTCCACCATATCAGAGGTAATATCAAGTACCAGATGCCTTGTAGGCCAACTACTTTCTTGCTTCTAGCTTTGAATATTTGAGCACATGCAATCGCCAGCTCTGGTGCCTACAATAGTACTAGGAAGGCTATAGCTTTGAAAAGCCCTAAATTCTCCATGCATTGTGACTAAAAGGACTTATTTGCTTCACCTCACAGTTGTTGCAATTAGCTCCATGGATCAAGATTGCCAATGGCTATATCACCAACCTTAGGATAAGGATTTGTGAGGTTTGAGGCTAGCAAGTACCCTTTGAATTCTTGCTTCTTGTCCTCCAATTGTAGAGCCTCAACCATTCTCTACACCCACACACACAACATCAATAGTGTTGTATGTTTATTCCATGGTTATCCATAGTCATATTACTTTGAAAGCACAAAAAGACCATTAGAAATGCTTCAAAAATAGTATGAAATATAATTTTTTGGTACTTGTTGGAGATCAAGGTCGGGCCTGACCTGTTCTATATGCCAAGAGATGAGAAGAGCTAAGGCAAAAGGCCTGATGTCAAAACTCTGATACTATGGTCTCTAAGAATAATAATCTAAGCACAAGACTAGACTCTGAACCCTGACATAGTTGATATAGTCAAGAGTAGCCATAGTCATATTGCTTTGAAAGTACAAAAAGACCATTAGCAATGCTTAAAAAATAGTATGAAATACAATTTTTTGGTACCTGTTGGAGATCAAGGTTGGGCCTAACCTATTCTATATGCCAAGAAATGAGAAGAGCTAAGGTAGAAGGCCTGATGTCAAAACTCTGATACTACGGTCTCTAAGAATAATAATCTAAGCACAAGACTAGACTCTGAACCCTAACATAGATGATATAGTTAGGAGTTGAGAGTTGAGGCATACTCCTATCTAAGTTAGACAATAACAAAAGAGGAAACCCAAGAAGACCAATGCCCAAACTCTAACACTTTGCCAAATGATCAGTATAGGGAGGGTAGAAGGTACTCTTGACTAATGATAAAGGAAGGAAAAACTAGGAAGGCCTGACATCCAAACCCTTAAAACCAAAGCCCAACAACCTATTAGGCAATCAGTGAATGGAAGGCAAGAGTAGCCTCTTCTTAATAAAAATGCAAGATGGAAAACAAAACCTCCCACACCTAAACTTAGACACTTTACTACAACATTAAAGAACAATCAGTATTGGAAGAAAGGGCCTCAAGTTAAAAAGGGAGGATGGAAGATCGGAGGTCCAATCTTTGATGTCTTGATACTTTAAGGGAATAAAGGGGAAAATAAATTCCCTAAGTCATAAACACATCTTTGAAAAGCACGCCAAACATAAAAATGGATTCAATGGCCCAAAAACTAAGGAAAACTAAACCTTAGCTATGAAACCACTAAAAACACAACAATCATAACCATTTACAAGCTAGATTCAAATGGAAATGATGATAGAAGGTTTGTCGTGGACTCTTAATCAAAATATTAAAGCATACAATTAGAATTAGAGATCAAAAGTATGAAGCTAACCTAGAAAAGATGTGAAATTCCCTGAAAGAGCTCAAAAATGAAAGGCACAAACTCTAGCTACAACAATCTCCCAATCCAAACACAAACACATAGCAAGAGCATGAGAAATTACAGAGTAGAAGAACTTTGAATCTTAAGGCAAGATGTTAGGCATAGGAGCAAACGAGATTGAAGAAAATAAAAAATGGAAACAAATGCACTTGAAAACACCTTAAATGGATTGCCACACATGCTAAAACCACCATTAATGCGCCGCTGAGGGTAGGTGGAGGTAAATCAATTCCCATGCCATAAGGCTGGCCAATAGATGAGTCAAAAGGCCAACCCCCGATGCAACATAGGTGATCTACCAACTCTACACTAGGGTCCTTGGAGTCGAGCTGTCAGGGGATATTCTACAATCATTCCAAAATGACTAACCCTAAAAAATGGTGTCCACATAGGAAAGGCGACAGTCCAAAGGTGCATCGGAGATGATTCTACAGTCATGCTACCATGAAAAACTCTGATATCCTGATGATAAGGTAGATCAATTCAAAATGTGACCAAGTCCAAGGAAGTAAAATGTGAAGTTCACGCCTCCACCCTCTAGCATGCTAAAAGGACAAAGTCTGAAATTCTGACAAGATGAAATCATCCAAAGACTAATTCATAAAGGTAAAACAATTAGAACCAAACACTCAAGATTTTGCCTATGTAATGATAAAACATGGCAATGCCAGAGGCAAGACCAAAAATAAGGAGTGGGGGGTCCCTAGTTTGGAACAAAAATGGGGTGGGTTGAAAGGAACACAAGGGTTACCAGCATTGATAACTATATAATTCATCATGTTAATCTAATACTAGGAGCAAGTTTACCAAATAAGACAAATCACAAATTCACACCAATTGAAAATGGATATACCTAAACATGCAAGTTGAAAACCTATTGAGGAAGGGATTGATTAGAGAAAGTTTAAGTCCATGTGTCATAATAGTTTTATTAGTAGCAAAGAAAGGAGGAGAATGAAGAAAATGTATGAACCCTAGAGCAATTAATAAGCTTACTATCATGTATAAATTTCCATTGCCAAGAATCAATGACTTTATGTATTGTTTGAGTGGTGCAAAGTACTTTGGCAAGATAGTTTTGAAGAATGGATATCATTGAATATAAGAATTAAAAAAGGAGATGAGTGGAAAACTATATTTAAGATGGAAGAAGGTTTGTAAGAGTGGTCAGTTATGCCATTTGGATTGGCTAATGAACCTATTCCTTTTATGAGATTAATGAATGAAGTTTTGAGACCATAGCTTAGTAAATTTGTTGTGTATCTGGATTAGATTTTAATGTCTAGTAATAGTAAAGAATCTCAACATTTAGAGCATATAAAATTTGTATTGTAGGGGTTGAGAGAAGATCTGTTTGATGAATGTGAAGAAATATAGTTTCATGAAAGAAGAGTTAGTATACTTGTGTTTTTATATTTCTAGTAATGGATTGAATATTGATGAAAATAAAGTTAAAGTTATTGTTGAATGGCCTGTACTAGTGAGTAAATTTATAAAGTTAGATATTTTCATTGTTTAGAATATTTTTTACAAAAATTAATTAGAAATTTTAGTGGAATTTATGCACCAATCATTGAAACTATGAGGGGAGATAAGAAAAACTTCAAGTGGACTATTATAGCTAATAAAATTTTAAATTTCTAAAGAAGAAAGTGACTAAACAACCTATTTTTCCTTTACCAAAATTTGAGAAGTTATTCCAAGTTATTTGTGATGTATGTAGGACTACAATTATGGATGTTTTTGTAAAGAAGGAACACCTATTACTTACTTTGGTGATAAATTAAATGATGTAAATAAAATATTTTGTTGATGATCAAAAAATTCTATACAATTTTACATACACTAAAAAATAGAGATATTATTTCTTGTCAAAATAATTTGTTTTGTATACTAACCATCAAGCATTGTATTATCAATATTTTTTTTTATGAGACATAGAAGTGATACAACTAATAGAGTAGCTGATATGTTGAGAAAAAAATATAATTTACTAATAGAAGGGTAAGTGCATGGAAATGAGGGACAAAAGAGTGGCCACTTTCTTCTTGAAATTAGCTATACCTAAAATTGAATGAGTGATTCAATATGTGTAGACTCAAATTTAAGGATATCATAAGAACAAGAATTGTAGTACTCCAAACAAAGTTTCTAAAATACTAAAGTTTTTTTAAATGGTTAAGGTTAAGAGGGTGAAATGTTGAGTGCACACAAAAGTGTTCCTACTTTTATCACTAAAATATAACATAGTGTTTTGTGGGTGCCCCCTATTTTTTGTTGTGTTAGGTATTTTTCAAAACTGGTTGGTAGAAATATAGCCAAGAGTGAGTACTAGAAGTTCTATATTTTTTATACTTTTTTATTGAATAATTGTTTTTTTAATTTTTGAAACTGGATGCATCTTGAAAACTCCATCAATGAGAGTGCATGTGAGATAATTTGCACAAAAATTATTGAAACTATAATTTTTTTAATGTGTATAGAATAAAGTTTAGAACAATCCTATACTTTTTAAAAAAATTTGGATAAGACAAAAGTTATAAAGAAAGATCAATACATCTATATTTGAGGAATATGATGACACTATTCAAAGAAAATAAAAATAAATACCTTAACTTATTTAAAATATTAAAAAATTATATATGAATAGAAAGCTAAGAAACTTAGCTCATCATTTTGGTGGTGGTTTCATAATATTTCATTGTAAAACATGTAAAGTTGATGAGTCTCGACTTTGAATTCATTGTTTTATTTTGAAAACAAGAGTTCAAAATGCAAAAGGGATGACCAACACTTAGTCTTGGGAATTCAAGCCTAAATGGGTGGATTATTAAATATTTGAACTCAAGCAATTAAATTCACATAGATGTTATAGCGTGTACATGTTATATAATGCATACACATTATATTTTACAAAAACAATGCAAAACATAGCACATTGTGTTATCTTTTGAATTAATTTTTCCCAAACATAATTCAAATGTGTTATAGTTCAAATGCATTATGGATCATGTGTGTTCTATAAATCACACACACATTTTGCATGAAATTCCCTTTTGGCCACTAAATTTTCCCCCACCTTGGTACACTTACCTAGAAATGAGAATTCAAGTTGGTTTTTATGAAATGAAGAATTTATATGAAACTGATATCAATATTTCTAAGGCATGGAAAACATCTAAGTGTAGATTGAACTAAGTGATTAGATTACATGATTCAAGATGATTTACTATTCAAGGGAAATCAATTGTGTATTCCTATAAGTCCAATGAGGGAGAATCTAATAAATATGAAGTATATTGGTGGTATAGTAGGACATTTAGAGTAGATAAGATAGTAACATTGGTGAGTGAAAAAAAATTTGGCCACAAATGTATAAGGATGTAAAGAAATACATTCAGGGTTGTAGATTTTATCAAATTGTGAAAGGAAGTATTTAGAATGTTAGTATGTATAAGTCATTAATAGCTCTAGAAAGACCTTAAGAGGATATTACTATGGATTTTGTATGAGGATTACTAAGAACATAGAGAGATAATGATTCTATACTCATAGTAGTAGGTAGACTTCTAAAGATGGTGCATTTCATAGCATACATAAGAAAACAAATGATGTAGTATATGTGACTAAACTTTTTTTACATAGAGATGTTAAATTTGTTGGTTACTTTTAGATGACATTATAGAAGAATATGAAAACAAAGTTGAAGTTTAGCTCAAAAAATCACCCATAGAAAAATGAACAAATAGAGGTGGTGAATAAGAGTATAGGAAACATATTAAGGTGTTTAGCATAAGAGAAAGTAATAAGTTGGGACACCATTTTAATGGAAGATGAGTTTTCTTATAATAATTTAGTCAATATGAGTATAGGGAAGACAATATTTGAAGTAATGTATGGTAGTAGTCCAAGAAATATATTAGAATTGAGAAGGATTAGAAATGTATATAAGAGGAGTGTAGAAGTAGACGAGTTTATAGATCATATGAAGACATTGCATGACGCAATGAGAAAGTAGTTGGAGAGAATGAGCTTGAAATATAAGGAATAAACTTATGAGAAAAGGAGACATAAGGAGTATGCAATAGGAAATGAAGTGATGGTATATGTATGAAATGAAATATTTACACAAGGTATGTATAATAAGTTTTAGATAAAAATTGATCCTTGTTTAATTGTTAAAAAGTTGGATTTAGGAAATGTGTATGAACTAGAATTACCAAAAGGTTTGAGTAGATCACCAATGTTTACTATTGTATACTTGTACGCATATCATGAAGGAGAAGAAAATAGAGTAGCAATAGATTGGAAAAGACAAATGCCAAAACAAAAAATAGAAAAAAACTAAAGAAATGTTTGATAATATAATTATATGAAGCACCATAATTAAAAATATGACAAATATTTGGTGAAGTGGAAATAAAGTACAATTAAAGATTTTAAATGGATATCTATAGTTGAGGTGAACCATTTTGGTTTCCATCTAGCTAACACAAAGTGAGGACCTCACTTTTTAGTTACTCAAGGTGTCTAATGCAAGAGCATCTAGGGTGTGAGAGTAATCTTGTATCAACCAAACATAATTATTTTCATGTTTGTTTTATTTTAAAAGTAGTTTCTAATCCTTCTATTCATTTTGTGGTAATGTGTAATGATTTTCCAACACCACATTTGATTTTCTCTATTTTAGGATTTAAACTAGTCACTATAGGCATAATCAAAAGATTTCCATGCCACATTTCACTACATTTGTATATTTTGTGTTGTGGTTTGGAGTATAAGGTTGACTAAGCATCCTAAATATCTAATTCAAATTTAATGCAATTTTGATGACCATGTCCTTGATTATTGTTCAAAGGGACCTTAATTGGACTATTCATTATATAACAAAACCTTGATTGAACTATGCAACAAATATGTGAATCTCACATTGATTCCTAAGGTTTTTATTTGATTTTGGGTCCTAAAATGGGTAATATAGAGAACCACATTTAAATTTGAGACACTTGACTCAAATTACCTCATAGAAGGTGAATCTCCACACTACCAAGGTGATACACCTAATTCCAAGGAAATTTGAAGGTGAAGTCATTTAATTCTATAAATACATTAATTCTTATCATGTATCTCTATGATGTAATATGTTTTTATATGGTGCATTCCAGTTTACATCTATTTTATATAATGAAAATTTTGATATCATTTGAGGACAACTATTTTACTCTATGAAGCTTAAGGATAACTCAAATAGAGAAGTGAAGGTAAAAATATTGAAGATCTTGTTGTGTGGTTACACAAAATGCCCCATTTTGCCTTAGCAAAATAGGGACCCAACTTTTTACTTCTGCTCTCTTGGTTTGGGCAGTTTGGTAAAATTTTGTCATGTATGTCACCTTTGCTTAGGTATGTGCATCACAAGGAGAGGTCAGTTGTCCAAATTAGCATTTGCTACCACAAACCTCATGATTGGAAAGAGTATAAAATTCTAAGTAGGTTTGCCTTTTGGATCACCTTGATATTGTTTAAGGATAGAAATTTATGTTGAGTCAAAGATCGGTCAACCCAGATATTTCCCATAGGGGTCATATTTCTAAATATTAGTCACATTCATTAACATGACCCTGACTTAGAAAATCACCCAATGTCCATTCGATCCTCTATACACGAACATCAAACTTAAATGAGGATGAATATCTACCTGTCAAGAATTTCATGTATTTATGGAGGGGTCATATTTCCTAATATTCGTCATCTTACAAAATATCACCCTTTCACAAATATCACCCTATGCCAATATGACTATGATGTCATTCAGTTCCAATGAATAAAAGAGACCACCCTAATGATGATGTAATCATTTCACATGACTCACGGAGGGTCATATATCCAAACATCTGTCATATTTCTCAATATGATGATGACATCATAATAACCCAATAACAAGAGAGGACAGTGGGCATGATGATGTCATCACGATCTACCCCAATGGAGGTCATGTTTCAAAATATCCCTGACCTTAGCAAAATGATGATGATGCCATCTTTCACAAATAATTTGTTGAAGTCTATATGATGATGACATTACCCTTGTATTCTTGAGTGAAGGGGATATTTGTGATTATCAAAAGACCCGGATATTTTTGAATATCCCTTATCTTTAATTTTATGACTTGATCTTGCTTAGTAGTCAAAGGTTGACCATATCACCTTGATCTTTTAGTGAATGATTATCCCGTGTGGGGGTGGGTCATATTTTCTGTTAGGGTCATATTTTCAAATATCCCTGTTCTTCGAAAGATTGCCCTCTGGCATTAAATGAGAGCCCAAAGGTAGATGGAGCCTCGTTGGTTTCAAATACAAATCCAACACTTGGCAGCATCTACGAACTTCATGCGGATAATCAACTTATTTAATCAAAATGACACATACACCCTAATTTGTCCTATTGATCAATTTAAAAGTAAAATTTAGGGATTATTTACATTTACCCTATGATAATTGAAATTTATAGAGCTCTGAAAGTCAACACCTCATAGTCATCTACCTGTGGAGTGTGACATTCAATGTAATGGAATGAAACAAACGATACTGCATATCTGCATTTTCCTATTATCAATCATATAGCAAAAGAGGAAAAGTGAATATCAGGTAGTAAATTAAAACCCTCTCCATTGTCATTTACTACAAATCACCAGGTAAAATAATTCTTTATTAGGTTAATCTGCATGATGATGCATGGAATAAATTGAAATGTTGAATAGTAACTATGAAATGCATGATATCTTTGAGCTTCCCCATACAAACACCCTAGGGTAAGAAATGCATATTTCTATTACAAGATCTAATGGAGGTCAGAAAGAATAGATCTGACTCTGAGTTCTTGAAACCCATGTTTGTACAACCTGAGGGAGTAGGATTCAGCTATGGTACGATAGATGATACACATCAAGGGAAAAGTAGAGTTGGATGCATGGACAAGGAGATTGGACAATGATACTGATAATCCCATACTGGATAGGATATTCACAACTAGTATGTAGTACACCACAAGATTTTCATATGCAATGGAGGCCACTGAGCTAGTGGTGGAATGTGCTAGAAATTACAACCCTGAGAGTAGAAGAGTGGAAAATCATGGTAGAGTGTATGCAGAATTCTCAATCAAGGGCATCACTCTTGCATTCAATTTGCATGTGGGCAATAAAGTGGTTAGTGTAAGCCTAAATAGGCTAGAGAAAGAGTATAATAATAATAAGAAAAAAGACAGGAAAATTATGTACCAATGGAGGGCCAAGAACAGTACATACACAGCTTCTACTAAGTTACCCGTTTACTTGTACAAATTTGACTTTGATGAGGAATGTCAGTATATGATTTCCCTGTTAAGTAGGATGACTGACAGACAACATGCTGGGAACTTTGAAAATTTGATGTATGGGATCATACAGATGGTGTTGTATTCAGAAAACAAGCCTCTCTAGGCCAAGGTCATCAGTGATTGTTTAGATGAAGGGATGAGAAAGCTGGGTGGCAAAGCTTGTATATTCCATATGACCTCTTATGTCGTGTACACCTGTGCTTTCTAAGGAAGATTTAATGCCTTGCAAATAGTGGGCAAGGTTGGAAACGGTGTTGGTGATGTGAACATTTGGGACCATTACCCACAATTACAGAAGAGAGCATACCTCCAAGACTATAAACTGGTAAATGACTCATTTTCAATGCATTTAGTCAGAACCATGGAGGAGGATAGAACCAAGAGATTGAGCATGGAGGCTTAAGCCATTATCTATAAGCCATTATCTATAAGCATGGGGCTTGGTTTATCCAATTGCCCATTTTTTCATACATAAGAATAGAAGGATTTGAAGGGCAACCTTTCATGTTGTCAAGATATCCCACTAATAGGGTCATCTTGATGGAATTTGTGAGACAAGTATCAACCTCAGTTGAAGCTCACTTGGAGTAGAAGAAGATTCCTCCTGTGTTGTTCCCAGTGTACATGGGTTGGTATATATGCCCTGATAGACAAAGTATTAAGGATGCCATTGGAGGGTTGAATCTCATGAACCTGTAGCCATTTTCTATAGCTAGGTCATATGACCCATATGGCAGAATGTAGAAGTTATTAGGGAAACAAATACATCAAAAACAACTTGAAGATTATTGGACTGATTGTGATGATGAAGCAGAGGTCAGAAGAAGAACTTATCAAAGGCTCACTCTTAACCAGATCCAAACTTTTGATTGCATTCCATTGTCTGCACAATTGCATGATGATGATGGAAAGATAATGTCTAACAAAAATGAGGATAAAAAGGTGTAAAATGACACTATCTCAGCTCCTGATCTAACATAGCTAGAGGAAACCTCATTGGATCAAATAATGAAAAAAGTCATCCAACTGACCCAGAGTTGGGTAAGTACTGAGGCCAATAAATTAAAGAACAAGGGTATGGCTCTCATTGTTGATAATAAAAAGAAAGTACAAGAGTTATCAGAAGAAGAATATGATGACTTTCTTATTGAAAAGAGGAAATCTAATGGAGAAAGATTACTTGCTGAGGAACAAAAGCCACCAAGCAAGGGCAAGAAGGCTGACCCTGTGCAGCAAGGGGTGATTATTAAAAGACTTCCATCAAAAGGTGATGGGGCATCAACATCTACGCTTGCATCCACATCACAACAATCCCCTGATAAATAGAAGGGCAAGAGGGTAATAAAGCTTATTCCTGAAGTTACAGAGAAACAAATGGAGGATGAACCATTACAAGATGAGAAAGAGGAAGAAAATCCCTTGAAGGAAGAGTGGTTGGATACGGGGCCTAAGGATGATGATTTACTAATAACAAGAAAGAAAAGAAAGAAAGTGCAACAAACACTACCACCAAAGAAGCAAAGGACAACTATGAGGGGAAATGTTAGCACTAACCCTATATTAAGGGGTGTAAGTGGTTTGACATTTATGAGGGAACTATAGCATGAAGCCCCCATTCCTGACATTATTCAATTTAAGACTAAGAAGGTAAGAGAGGAGGCCAAAGAGATGCATATGGCTAGTAAAGAGTCCCCCTTTCCACTTGATAGTACTGTTGAATTGTTAGATGATGAAGTATTTCAAGATGTGGCTGCTCAACATATGGAGACCTTAATAGCTAATGCTAGGATGACTCCTCATGGGACACCATTGGCCTAGAAGATGACTAGTCAAATAGAAGATAAAATAGATGAAATAGAGCAGGGTAGTCCTGAAGAGGTAGCCCAACAGATAGGGCTGACCAGTTTGATAGAGCAAGTTACTAGTCATGCAGTGATATATTTAGCTTATCAGGGTGATATGAACCTGAATAAAGACAATGATCAACCTTTGGAACCTAAAAAGGCTGAAAATATAATACATACAGAAGCTAGTGATATGACACCCAATCAAAACAAAGATCAGGGTAATGTACCCACAGAACAAGAAAGGTTAGGGGCACAACTTCAAAGTAAGGGTGATCAAGAGATACCTGATAAGGATGCTGATCAGGATCAAGGTGTTTCATCACCACATGCTAAAGAAGATAATCAAGGAAATAATCTAGGAGTAGAAGAGAAATCTGGTGAGAAAGAATCAAGCTTGGAAGAAACTAGCACGTCTATGGATAAGGAACAAAGTCTGACACATGATGGAGGCCCGGAGAAGGAGATAGAAAATGTGGCTAAGGGTGATCAGGGTGATCCCCAAGGTCAAAACACCCAGTCTTCTCAAGAAACCCAAGTGCCACATGACAAACATAGCCATAATGTTCAAGAAACCCCTGGGGAAAGTTTACAAAAGGGAGTACAAGATCAGAATGTGAATACTTCACAAGAGCCTCCTCCACAAGAAGAAATCCCTCAACATGAAGTACCTCAACAAGATCCCCCTCATGATAATGTGCATGAGGAAAGGCCAAGGAAAGAGAATTCACCATTGAGGGCAGGGCACAATACAGAGTCCCAGGACACTCAAAATAAAGAAGGTGATCATCAAGAGCCCAAGGGTGATGTCCCTTATTGGTTGCAACAAGAAATAAATATACAACAAGAGGATGAGGTACATGATTTTGATGTGTCCACATTATTTGCTGAAAGTATGATGAAACCCAGAAGAAAGGCAAGGCTTACATGTACAATAAGGAGATATCCTACTACAGGTAGGAGAATAGCTCAAGTAGCCTTACCAATAGTTGAAAAAGGAGAAAGGAAAAATAGGCCTTGATGAATTTCAGATAACTGATATTGATTTAGGTTTTGCAAATGAGGACTAGGAAGGTCAAGAAGGTAAAGATATTATTGATTCTTTGACACAAAGGGTAAAAAGAGAAAAGGATAAGAATAAGAAACACAAAGAGCACATTGCTCAATTGCATTCTTTTATTAAAGGATTGGTTGATCCTAGGCACATACCTATTAGTACAACCACTCCATTAACAATTATATCCCAAGAAGAAGTTACCAGATTAAATTTGATGAAGCATAAAGTGCAATTAATGGACAAGTGGCACATGTATTCTATTTTTGAAGCTAAGGATGTGGTAAAAACCTCTCTGGAAAGGTGGAATTCTCTTAGTTCTTTGAAAAGAAAGGTGGATAAGCTACATAATGAAGTAGCCAAGAGATCCTTCAAACTGGAAAAGCACCTAGATGCTTTGGGAGAGATGAAAAGAATTGATATGAAGATGCTTATAGATAACAAAATACTAGATAATAACACCTCCTAGTTGCTCAATATTTGGTATAAGGACACTGGATTTGAATGTGACATTTTGAAGAGATGCAGTGGCAAACTCAGGGACATAAGTGTCAAATTACATGATCTTATGGCAAAAGAGGTAAAAACCCTAGAGGCTCTAGAAGGAAAGGTGGAAGGGAAAATAGAGAATCAAGATATTGATTTTGCTGTTCAAGATTTTCAGTTTAATTTTAAGCAAGCTACAGAGGATCCCTTGCACCATTTGATAGAAGAGGTAATAAACAAAGTCATGAGGATAAAGGTCATGGTAGAAACATACAATGAAATGTTGAATAGTAGGAAGAGTAAGATGGATGTCCTTCAAGCAAAAGTTTCATTCCCAGGGGCATGTCATACTGGAAGCCAAAGTTCAGGATGGAGGTGAAATTGATAGAATAGTATAGCTATATGAATCCATCAGGGCAACCATAAGGGTACACATAGGGAATGATCTGCATTAGAGTGAATTTGATAGTGGAGATGATGATGATGTGGAAAATGATGAAGAAGAGGAAAGTGAAGAAGAAGATGATGAAGAGTAAGCAAAGATGCATGATAATAGAATCATATGCATAGTCCACTTACAAGCGAATGAGTTTTTCTAGATAGTTGCTAGCTGGCAACTTGTGCCACATATGCAGATATTGACTTAGTCAATGAGAGAATGTTGACCATTGATATGAATAGATAAATCTTGACCATTGGTCATTTGTAACCACCTCCTCTCCTTATTATATAAAAGGGGATGGAGTGCACTCTTTAAAGCATTAGAAACTTAATTGAAATTGGATTGCTGAAGCATTCAGGACTGATTTCAAGGTTTTTGTGAATGTACATGTCTTTTGAATACTTAATGAACGAGAAGTTGTTTTGATTACAAACAATTGTAAATCTTGAGTAGTCAGTGAATGAGATCTGGATATATGCATTGATTAGCTGCATCCCTTGGAGTGCTTGTCAGTTTGCATGTATTATTTTCATTCCTTGTTCCTTTGAAGTTAGCATCAACCATACCTAGCTGTGGAACATCCTGGTGAAATTATGGTTTGATTTCTTCTCTTCATGACTATATCTAGAATGTATGTGACTCAATAGCTAAAGGTTCACTAAATTTAGAAGTATTTCTTTAAATTTCTTTGAATTTCATTACAAATCACCTTCATAATTGCAAATAACATACAATCTAAAGCAAATAAACATAAAATATGCCTATATCCCATAAATAATTGAACACACAGAGCATATTTTGAGCAAAAGCATGTTAAAATGATAAATATCCTACAAATACATATTAATATCAATGATAAACATGTGAATTTCTACTTGTAGGCACATCATTTGATTAAATACATAGTGCAAAAGTATATACATGTTCATGATAGTAAATGCTTAGAAGAATTGATCAAACTTATAAATATAACCATAATCCATGGAGCATAGTGGAAATAACCTCATTTGTGAAGTGAATTTACAGTAAATAGGTGCAAAATCTATCATCTAGATAGTGTAAGACCCCTTGAAATGGAAAATAGCATATCACATCAACCTCTGAGTAATGTCAGAAGATCATGACCTGATCAACAGAGACATGGAGTCATCAATTTGTTCCAAATTGATCGTACTTTTCAAGATAATAAAGGTTTGTTATGCAAATTTTTATGAGTGTTGTTGTGACTAACAATCATCATCAACAGATCTCATGAGATTTATTTTGTAATCAAATAACTGAGGCCTAATACGTATCAAAGTTCTTGAAGATGTATTATATTGTGTTTTAGAATCAATATCAATAATGTAGTCATTTGTGTGATTTTTTATTGTTTAAATATGTTTGTGTTTGAGTGTTATTATTTATTGTGTCATTAGACAATCTATAATTAGACTCTTGAGCCTTGACTATGTTAAACTTCCTATCCCTTAGACCCAACCCTCAATCCTTTCCACTATATATCTATCTAGTTTAACTAGTGATATATCTATCTTTTTTTTTTTCTATTGGAAGGTATAAAGTTAGTGACAAGTGACATAAATAGAGAATATGACAATAATAAAAGTGTTGATAAGATTGGACAAGATAAAACAAGTGCAGTTGTAGGACTAGAATAGAAAACATGAATGATGCTAAATAATATTGAAGAAAATTATGTAAAGATAGAAGAGGAAATAAGTAAATGTGGAAATAAGGAAGACAAGATCAAAGATGTACCAATGATGTAAGTTGAAGACAAAAGAGAATGTAATCATACCAAAGAAAAATACAAATTTATGGTAGGGTATGAGGAGTATAGAGCCAAAATTGAAGACACTATGGAATAAAGAATATAAATAGTAAGTACAAAGGGAAAATTAATGAAGTTTGTACTATAAGAAACAGAGTTAGATATATGCCAAAAGATATCATATAGATTTGTTAAGGATGAACTATTAAGAGAAAGAGAGATATAAGTGACTCAGATGTGGTGTGATAGAATTTGGTCAAATCTAAGAGTCTGCAGCAGAGGGGAGTTAATGTGTAGGTGTAGGGTAGGTGAAGCATGTTTTGAGATTAACACAAAGGATTGTGGATGGCTAGTGAAGAGAAATGAATACTTGAAGGGTGGGAAAGAAGGAGGAATAATAAAATGAGATTTAATGAGGATGTTTGATATTTAGAAAGATAAATATTTTAAGTTGTAGTGGGAAGATATGATATTTTATTCTAAGTTGAGAAGGAATTACCATAGACAAGATATACATAAAGAGGTAGACAACAATTTGTATCATAGAGGAAAAGAATGACAGTATGGAGGTAACAAAGGAAAAATGATGTTGAAGTTATATAAGAGGTTGGTGTACTTAATGTAGGGTTTTCGTAGGATTTTTAAGTTTGATATGGACAAAAGAGGAAATTGGGAAGGATAAATTATACATGGATGTAAGCAAGATTGGGCATAAGGTTTATTTTATAGTGGAACTAATAATAGTAATCAAGAGTTCATAGTAAATAAAGTAAGGGAGTGGCTAGTACAGTTAGTTGAAGTGAATAAGTAATATTAATATAAGGATGTGATAGGAAGGAGAATTGAAGGAAAGGGACAAAGTAGAGGAAGATTCCAAAGTAGAGGAGGTAATTGGAATATATGCGTGTTGGAGCAGCCAAGATCAGCAAGCAAAAAACCATAATAACTTCCACAAAAGACAACTGCATATAATAAGCCAAATAATATATTCAAGAGATGAATAGAGCTTACATAGAAGCCTTGCTAAAATAGGCAAGGATGAGAAGGGGGGATGATTGAATACAAAGACTGAGTAACCCTCCAAAGGTGCAATGGTTTTCTAGCTTAAGTGACACTTGTTTGAGCATGTGGCAAGTTTGCATGCAATAGGTGTCTCACAATGATGAGTACACATGTCTCAACCACATGAGGTGAGAAAAACTCTAAAAGTCCGATGTTGAGACTTAAATAGTGTGAATAGGACTCACCTAGACAAGCTAAAAGCCAACTAGATAGATAAAGAATCTTTTCACACTAACAACCCACCTTAAGTGCAACTTAGGGAGTAGTGAAACAATGATTGGTCTCAGAAACTAGACCTGATGATGTACCCATGTACAAAAAAATATCTCATAAAGTAGAGAAAGAAATAAAACCTAGTTGGAAAAGACTTTCCTCCAAAAGAGAGAAGAAATAAGAAGTGTGCAAGTGATCTTCCCATTCTAGATAAAAATATGCAGGAAGAAGTATGAATGCCTTTGAATTATGCACTTGATTCAAAGACCTAGATGATGCCCATGATGTCTTCAAAGGCTACTCAAGTATCTCCAAGCCAATGTTGTTAGGTGACAAGTGTTGATATGATGACTGAGTTGAAGATGTGGACTCATGAATATCTACAGAATCTATCTCTATAGAAGTTGATGTGGGAAAAGAAAGAAAAATAATCCGAAGAATAGATGTGTGGAATATCAATGCATACCATGTGGCTACAATCCAAATCCCACATGAAGTCCTACTGAAAAAATAATTTCTAGAAGCCCTCTGTGAAGCCTCTCTGAAATTTATAGAAGCAAAAGAACTATTATCAATATCTTTGTCTAATGAATCATTGGAAGTTCTCAAGGAAGCAACTCTAGATTCATATGTAGCATCAAGTGATGGTGGAGGTGATGTCTGTCAAGCTAAGCCTATGATGATTTTGACATTTGATTTTCCAATTTTTAGACATGATCTAATTATGAGGAATTATCAATATGATTATGCAAAAGGAAAATGTTGAAGGAGAAGCAAAAGTGTTTTGGACACTAATTAATGAAATTGTTCTTGACACAACTCAATAGAAGTTCTTTTGACATGACACAATAGAAGTGTTCTTGACATGACTCAATGCACCCCCCATAATTCAATATTTTTATCCCCCACTAAATTTTGGCACTTTATAACTGCAGTGCATAAGCAAGTCTAATTGGAACAGAAAATAACACTTAATAATGATAGTGTGAAATCATTTCTAATAGATCAGGCTCAAAAAATATTCACATTCTAAAAAATGGCACTTGATTTTGAATTGACAATCAAAAGATACAATAATTTTGGTAGTTGCATATCTTTCTTTACAAAGGAAGGGTAAAAAATGTGTTTAAAATTATATAATTTATAAATCATCTCAACACGTCTTTGTCAACGCTGGAACCAAATTCCTGTTGACTATAAATTTATCAAATTTTGTCTTCATGGGCAAAAATTATGGAAAAAAATGTGCCCCTTATGAGCACTTTGTGATGACCTAGTGGTCTATCTTAGTAGTTACAAAAAATGTTAGCAAAAGGTGCTAGCCTGGGTAGTTACATTAATCGTGACTTCCCAAGTTTTTGTAGGCTTTCTTGGTTCGATAAATGAATGGTTTTTTAATACTATGTTGATGTTAGCCAATATATCTACTATGTTTACCAGCATCGGCAAGCCATGGAATTCAGGAAACCACAC
Organism: Cunninghamia lanceolata; assembly: GCA_027924645.1. NCBI lineage: Eukaryota > Viridiplantae > Streptophyta > Pinopsida > Cupressales > Cupressaceae > Cunninghamia > Cunninghamia lanceolata. Next base: position 1,917,710 of record BSBN01000802.1, on the reverse strand, counting down.
ACTCATTTGCCAGATAAAATCAACAATGCAATGGAAAAGAGAACCTGGAAATGAATAAAATGGGCTTCAATTCCTCTATAAATCAGTCTCTTCTACAAGTTGAATGTGGAGAAACAACACACACAAGAAACCAAACAAAATTAAATTGGCATGCACCAAAAAAATATTAACAAAACTAAACCCACAAATGAAACTTAGAATAGCTATGATACCATGTTGGAACAACCAAGATCAACAAGTAAAAAACTAGAATAACTTCCACAAAAGACAATTGCACATAATAAGCCAAATAATATAGTCAAGAGATGAATAGAATGTACATAGAACCCTTTCTTAAATAGGCATGGATGAAGAGGTGACATGGTCGAACATAATGACTGAGTAAACCTCCAAAGGTGCAACACTTGTCTAGCTCAAGTGACACATGTTTGAGCAAGTGGAAATTTTGCATATGCAATAGGTGTCTCACAAGGATGAGTACACATGTCTCAACCACATGAGGTGAGACAAAACTCTAGAAGTCCTAAGTTGAGACCTAACTAGTGTGAATATGACTCACCTAGACAAGCTAAAAGCTAACTAGATAGGTAAAGAACCTTTTTACACTAATAATGCGATAAAACAAAATATTGCAGGAGGAGAGTTTCTCAAATAGGGTAATTAAAAGAGTGTCAAAAGTGATTGGATAAGGAAAACATGTGTTGAATTGTATCACAATACTTGAAAAGATGGATATGAAGGATGTATAAAACTATAAGACACTATGGTTGTGATATTATAAAAGGATGATAGTGGATAGTTAGAAGCAACTATGATTGGGATAGCAGTAGGTAGTGTAGGCTTAGAAAATAGTAGAAGTTGAGAGTTTGTGGTAGGGAATTTTGGCGTAGGCATGGAAGTAACAATCATAGGTGAATCTTGGAATAGTATACAGTGTGAGAACAAAGATAAATTAAAGATTAGATACCATGGGTGAAGAAAATGATAGAAGAAGGTAAGGCCTGAAATAGAACAAAAGAAGGTATGTGGTGCAGTCACGATAGGAGGGTTCACAGAATGAACTATCTAGACCATGTAGCTAGAGTAAACACAATGGAAACAACTCAAAGATATGAAGCACTAGTAGAATTTTGGCAAATAAATGACTATGTGACTAATACTTTTAGTCATGACAACTAAAAATGACTAAATTCTAATCATTTTTTGCAACTCAACTATAAATGACTAAACAAAAGACTAATTAATGATTAATTTGATCATTGGGTAAAAACACAACTAAATAATTAGTCACACAAATCAAAAAATATTTGAATTGTAATTTTCCTCTTTCCCACCATTTAGAAATGTCATTAAAATTAAAAGCCATACTTAAAACATTTGGAAGAAATTTTGTGCCTTCATCCTTCATAGCCAAGGGTTTCTCATTGGAATGCTATGATTACAGGATATGCATGAAATGGGTTTGTTAAAAAAACTTCAAAATCTTTCAAGAAAATGCAATGGCAAGTGTAAAGCCAGACTCCACAACCTTTGCCAGCATCCTCCCTGCCTGTGCCAAAATGGGAGCTTTGGAACAAGGTATGGACACCCATCGCAGGAAAAAGGATAGAGGAATTATTTGGAACCCTAATAGTTGCAGATATTGTATGGGCATTGGATGGAAGGGCTTGGTTTTGAAGGTAGTCATTGGTATGTTATTTGATTTAATCTTACTAAGGTTTGTGAAAATCAATTGAGAGGGAATTTGACTTGATTGTTTAGCTATTGGCAAACAAGATTGATTAATGGTGGTTTGCAAGAATAAATTACATGGTTATATACTTTGATTTTTGAGGTTATTTCAATAGGTTCACATTTTTTAAACACATCTAGAAATGATTGTGTTTAGATATTTGGAAATAGAAATGGATTAGTGAATGAGTCAGAAATGAAGAAAGGAGCAGCATCTCCACTCCGTATACCTATAAGGAACTCCCTCAGGAAAATGTTTTTTGACATGATTACTAACAATGGTGATGCCAGTCATTCCCAAGAAATCAGCACCAGAGATTACTACTCTTCCACTATGCGGCTTCCATTATGTCCCATTCCAGAGGGTAACTTTAATTTACCAAGTGGCACAAATATAGAGCATGATTTGATTACTCCTAGACCAAAATTAGATTCCATCACAAATTTTTCTCAAATGAAGCTTAATGGCCCAAGGAGTGCACATGCTTTTAGTCAGTCTGGGGAAAATACTTTCAGGAGATTGAATTGTAGCACACCCAACAATGACCTTCTTAATAGCTCAACATGGTATTCACATACAAAGAACAAGTTTGGATGGCAAGAGCCGAGGAGTCATTCTTCGATTGCCATAAAAATAGATTTTACTAAACATTCCAGTCTTAACAAAATATCCTTCCTGAGGGAGTCTTCGTGAAATGGGCTTGTTGTGTGAGCCTATAGTTTTTTTTATGGTTGGTAGTTCATAAACTGCATCTGCAACTCTAAATGGTGCAGCAAGGTCTCTCAAATACAACCAGTCTGTTACTGCAAGCACTAGAAGTCTACCTGCACTTCCTTGTGTAGAGAGTCAACATGTTGCTTCGTTCAAAACTTTATAGTTAGAGTAAAAAAGCAACTTTATGTAACATCATTTTGAGCTTCAAGAGGATCCCTCTTTCTGGGATGACCATAATGTTCAGGTATATGGATCATAAAGTTCATAATATGCATGGTTGTTGAAAATTGATGGAAGTGCTTTTAGTTCATTTCTACATTTTAACTACATTTGATACTTTGATTTTGGCCTACCAGGGTTAGTAGTGACAGATGTCACCTATTGTTCAACTTTATGTGTAGTAGGGACTTAGGAAGTCATTGCAGTTTCTATGTTGGTTGATATGGAATAGAGAGAAGAAATGGCCCCAAAAATATGTTGTTTGCCTTCTCTTTATGTTATTGATGATAAGTTGTTTGCTTCAAAATTAATTGTATGATTGTGCTTGTCCAGGTTGTTATTCGAATTTGTCCTCTTAGTGGCCTTGAAGTTGCCTCTCAAGGTCTATCATTAAGTGTGTGGTTCAGTGGTTAAGTCGCTTGGTTGTAGTGGTGGCCACCAGAGTTCAAACCCCCGCTGGGCCAACAAGCTCGCGGGTTTGAAGTGTTCTTGCTTGGGGATGAGGTCCCCTGTGTTGTGGCCTCACCAGTTCATAGCTCCAGAAAAAAGGGTTATTGTGGAGCCGGAGGGTGTGTCACACCAACGTCACTGGTCATGTTAAAAAGTTTACCAGGTGCATTTAACAAAAAAAGGTTGCTTCTCAAGGTCATTCAAGGTGTGTCAAATAAGATTTCTTGTTCTAATATAATTTTTCATGTCTTTACAGGAAGAAGTTTCTCGATTACATGGGAAGCATAGTATGAAGGCAGAACAGCTTCAAGAAGAAGATTATGGAAATATGAACTTGCTCGGATCTTTAGGAGCATATGCATATTACTCAAGGGGTGTGATGAGCCCATTGCTTGGTTATAAGAAGGCTCCTTGAGTATGCACTTTTGTCTGAAGTGTATTTCATGGCTTTCTTTGTTCTTTCTAATTTTGAGTAATCAAATATATTTACCTTATCTATAGAAAAGGGATTTGGAATCTACACTAGTTGGAGCAATGAAAAGAGAGTGAGCTATGGAAATGCAAATGAAATCTATGGCTGCTGAAAATGAACAATTAAAATGCTTGGTAAGTTTTCAAATTGTTTGAAATAAAAAGGAATTCTAAGATTTCATTAATGGAATCATTGATGGTAGGAGTTACTTTATTTCTGAAGTGTTCTAGTCTTCAAATTATAGTCTAAGAAATCTTTATATTGGTTAATGGTCAAGAAGGTCAAGAAGGTCAACCATGTACACATAATGATCAATTGTAGGTGTAATGTAATAAGGGTTACTAACTTGATTGAAGTATGTACAACCCTCATCCACTGAACTTGCATGGCTGCATGCACATAGAACACAAGCAAAGTTTACAATGTTAGGATATGTTCTGGAGTGTTTCATTAATTCAAATATTTTGAGGGCATCCATGCAAAATATATTGTACATATCTTGAAATCATTGAATTCCAAGAGATGATATCTCTTCGAGCCATTCCATCAAACAGTTCACGTGCCTTATCTATACTTCCACATTTTGCATACATGTCTACTAGAGCATTTCCAACTATAATATCTGACAAAAATCTCCCTTCCATTATGTTATGATGGATGTCCATACACTGTTCCAAAGCTCCCATTTTGGCACAGGCATGGAGGATGCTGGCAAAGTTTGTCGAATTTGGATTTAAACCTGCTAATTGCATTTTCTTGAAAGTTTCTAAAGCCTTTTCAAAAATTCATTTTGTGCATATCCTACAATCATTACATTCCATGAGATGACATCTCTTTGAGCCATTCTGCCAAACAGTTCACATGCCTTGTCAATGCTTCCACATTTTGCATACATGTCTACCAGGGCATTTGAAACTACAACATCTAACAAAATTCCTTTATCCATTACTTTTTGATGGATGTCCATACCTTGTTCCAATGCTCCCATTTTGGTGCAGGCAGGACGGATGCTGGCAAAGGTTGTGGAATTTGGCTTTACACCAGCCAATTGCATTTGCATTAAATTTTCTAAAGCCTTTTCAACAAATCCATTTTGTGCATATCCTGCAATCATTCCATTCCATGAGATGACATTTCTTTGAGGCATTTTGTTAAACAATTCTCGTGCCTTGTCTATGCTTCCACATTTTGCATTCATGTCTACTAGAGCATTTCCAACTATAATATCTGAAAAAAATCCCCCTTCCATTATGTTTTGATGGATGTCCATACCCTATTCGAAAGCTCCCATTTTGACACAAGCAAGGAGGATGCTAGCAAAAGTTGTGGAATTTGGCTTTACACCATCCAATTGCATTTGTTTTAAAATTTCTAAGGCCTTTTCAACAAATCCATTTTGTGCATACCCTGCAATCATTGTAGTCCATGAGACCACATTTCTTTGAGGCATTATATCAAATAGTTCACGTGCCTTGTCTATGCTTCCATATTTTGCATACATCTCTAACAGGGTAGTTGCAACTACAACACCTGACAAAATTCCTCTATCCTTTATGTTTTGATGGATGTCCATACACTATTCCAAAGCTCCCATTTTGACACAGGCAGGGTGGATGCTGGCAAAGGTTGTGGAATTTGGCTTTACACCAGCCAATTGCATTTGCTTTAAAATTTCTAAATCCTTTTCAACAAATCCATTTTGTGCATATCTAGCAATCATTGCAGTCCATGAGACCACATTTCTTTGAGGCATTCTATCAAATAGTTCACATTCCTTGTCTATGCTTCCACATTTTGCATACATGTCTAACAGGGCAGTTGCAACTACAACATCTAACAAAATTCCTCTATCCTTTATGTTTTGATGGATGTCCATACCCTATTTCAAAGCTCCCATTTTGACACTAGCAAGGAGGATGTTGGCAAAGGTTGTGGAATTTGTCTTTACACCAGCCAATTGCATTTGCTTTAAAATTTCTAAAGCCTTTTCAACAAATCCATTTTGTGCATATCTTGCAATTATTACAGTCCATGAGACCACATTTCTTTGAGGCATTATATCAAACAACCCACGTGCCTTGTATATGCTTCCACATTAGATTATGCACTGAGACTTTTGGTTTGAACTTAAGTGTTATTTATCTAGTTTGGACCCAGACATTGGAAGAAAGTCTATGTAACATTGGTGAAATAGAGGCACGAGTTCTATTACATTCCTGATCAAAGTGACATATTGGATTAAGGATTATGGGAAGAAATAGGAAGGAGTCTGCCTAAATTTGGATTAATGCATAGAATGCACTAGTTTAATGTTTGTTGGTATATCCATTTTATATAGGCTAGTGATTCCTTTCTAATCTATATGAGATGTTACAATGCTTAATAAATTAAATTATCGTAATTGTCCTTCCCATCAAGGTTTTCTATGTTAAATCTCATGTCTTTGTACTACATTGAAGAGAACAATGTTACGACCTTTCCGTTCTTAGCTTGAAATTATTTTTAGTGTAAGAAAATAAGTAAAGCAAGAAAAAGAGTAGAAGAATAATGCTTCATTCTGTATTATGATACATAACACTTCCACTCAGTTGTTTTGTTTTGGTAAGGTTAGCCATTTTCTACCCTTTTGTCAAGAACAAATTGTTGGTGTTTTAAAATATGAACTATATAATTTACTCTTTGTTCAAGGAACTAATAATGTGGTGTATAAAAAGATCTAAATTTTGAAAAGGTTCTTTATTATTTGATGACTAAGTCAAGAAGTTATAGAAATAAGGAAAATAACAAGTAAATATTAGATTGATAGTGGCACTAGCAAATATTACAATGGTTGAAACTTCTTACCTTTATTCTAGATTTAAATTTTAGACCAATCACCACAATAGCTGAAACATTTTCACCAAATATAGAACTAGGGACATTTTTGGCCCACTGCAGCATGTTTTTTGTGGGTAATTGAATGTAATAAACTTATATTTGTGATTGAATCTTAAGTCTAACCATATGGTAAATTTTGTTTTTGAAAGGTAGTAGGTAAATCTTGTTTATCCCCTAAGCTTGCTATTGCAAGACTAGATACCTTTCAAAATTTAGACTAGTTTTTATTGAAGAGGAGATAGCTGGAAAATGATAGAATAAATAGATTTGATAAGACTATCAAATTAGTGAAAGGTGTAACTTTTTACCAAAGGAAGGGATTTATTCAAATTAAAGTTTTAAACTTCTTCATTTCCTCATGTGGATACATTCTATGGTAAACCAACCTAATTTTGCATATTACACATTCTACCTATTTATATGCATGGGTCATCAAAGATTTAAAATTCTTAGCTATAGTGATTAGAATTAATTTGAGTTATTACAAGAGATAGGGCCATACATCTAAGCAACTAGATTGTCTCAGAGCGTTATCTATTCAACTGGTTAGCATATTGGATCAAAAAGGCCATAGAAGGATGAGGAAATTCTAAAATATTACGAAGCTGGCAAGGGTTGTGGAATGTCCATGAGATGACATCTCTTTGAGGCATTGTGTCAAACAGTTCCCGTGCCTTGACTATTATTCCAAATTTTACATACATTTCTACGAGAGCATTTCCAACTATAATATCTGTCAAACATCCCCCTTTTGTTATGCTTTGATTTGCTGATAAAGTATGTTTTAGATTTGAATTTTCTCTTCAAGTTTCATCTTAACTTTCACATGTTTGGAGTTGGGATTGTGACATTATTATGAAATCATATCTACTAGCTTCCTAAACCTATAATCAATGAAAATTCATAGTTCACAAATTAATTACTAGGAATGGGGGTTGTAGGAATGTTTGTCTAAACTTGACTATTTATGTATTTGACTTACGTTGTCTAAACATATCTAAGAAGATCCATGGAGTCAAGAAGGTAAATATTCTTTCAAAGAACATGTTAAAGTAAGTTACTTATTTGCTTTCTGTTACAAATGGGCAATTTACTTATTGCATTGTTGGGTTCTATTTGTGCAGACCAAGGTAGGAGATGCAACAAAGAAGAAGTAATGCAACAATTAGAAATATAAGCAAGTTTTGATACATTTATTCAGATTTTGAGATGTAAAATCTCATGATGAAATATTTAGGCTTCATTTTTCAAGTAGTTCTTTCATGTTTTAGAGTTGTATAAGAAAAAAATAGAGCATTGTAACTCAGTTTTCTCAATCACAGCACTGAGAAACATAGTGTGTAACACATTTTTCAAAGACACATTTTTCAAAGCAAAGACATATTTACGTCTTGTATCTACTGTAAGAACACTTCTTCTCAATAAAGTTTTAGTATTTTGCCTTCTTAATAGTTGTTTCATTATGTGCAAATGAATGATTGATTATGTTTTTCTGTGTTTTATGTTTAAGCCTCAAAAACAATTAAATATACTACCAACTAATAGAAATCAGTGAATAAATATGACTCAAATATATGACTAAATATACTACTGAATAAATATACTACCAATTGATAGAAATCAGTGAATAAATATGACTAAAAATATACTACCAAATTGATCAATCAAAACAACCAAATAAATGACTAGCAATAAACTACTAATGGTCACGTGAGCAACCTCAGTGAATAATATGACTAAATCAATGACTAAATATACTACCAAATTGATCAATCAAAATGACCAAATAAATGATAAAAATTGGTTTAGTCATAAGTTTGGTCGTGTTATAAATGACTAGCAATAAACTACTAATAGTCATGTGACCAAGTTTAGTCATTTATAAGTAGTTTTTAGTAGTTTTTTAATCACATATTGTTGTTTTTGTACTAGTGAAGCAAATCTAGATTCAATCATTTAGAATATCATAGAATTTAAATACAAATCAGCTAGAAACATGCAGGCTTGCAATTAGGACTCACAGGCCTGATATCAAAATATCAAAATATGCACAAGATACAGCTTTGAAGCTCCTTCACAAAGAATTCACACTATCGATCTTCTAAATTATGCTAACTACTTTCCTAGGCATCTATTACATCAATATATATCATCTCTGGTACAAAAGATTCCTCCGTGTTAGCCAAGGAAGATCACAAACTCCAATGAAGAGTTGTAATGTGTGTACATGAATAGGGTGGACCTAAATGAATAGAGTTCCTCTACAAATGAATGGAATGTTGTGTGGATCTTGAGAAAGGTCGGCCATGAACCCAAGAACATTGAAAGACGTGTATTTGAACTTTGCAAATTGTGAAATGCTCCGCAAGTCTTCTCCTTTAGCTGATTCTCTAAGACTGTTAGGATGCTCTGCTCTGAGAAAATAGTCGATCTTCTGCTAGCGATAGCTTACCGGTACCTAATCCAAATGATCTGAGTTTTGGATATGTTGTGCATGAATGAATGTAGATGCTAAGTCCAACTCCGCAAGATTTGAAATGCAAGTGTGGCAGAATACAGACCAAAATACAGAAACTACTACTGATTGAACTGACTATATTGAACTAGAAATTGAAAAGAAACAAACTGAAATGCAAATATTTTTGGTTGATGCAAGATTGCTCTTGAACCAAGGATGCTTCTACATCAATATGAGATAGTTTGAATTAGGGGAGATAGAGGTTGAAAGATATAGAATAAGTAGCTTATATTAGTGGGAGAGATTCTGTTCCAAAAGGGTGAACTAGTGTCATGCCCACATTTCCCATGCAGTCATGACACACATCACACGTGTCATGTCCACATTTGTCATGTGGTCATGACACGAAATATCAAAAAAAATTTCCACACTTCCCTAGAAACCCCCTTGTACACATAAGCGTGCTCGGTGGCATTACGCATAAGGCATAAACATGATAGTGGAATGCGGGGTAATGCATTCACTTGCGCATACCATTCACAAGGAAGGCCAACTAGGGGGTCAAAGCGACGTGGTTAACATCGCCAATAGGGTTAGGATCACTGATCGAAACCCTAAGTTAACCTATGTGAATGATGGGATCTTGACATAAGTCAAAATCAAAAGCCTAATTCAAGTGCATGAGTAAGATATGATTTAATACAAAAATCTAATGTCGATACTTGGCAAAAAACAATAATATATTCCTAACAAGGTTAAATTTCACTAACTTGGCTAAACCCTAAATTCTAGAAAAATCTGGTAGCATAACACCTCACGGGTGTGATTAGGGTTTATTATAATAAAACTAGTTTTGATCAAAAGTTTACTGGGTTGATGTTAAATTACCTACGTAACATTAGTTAAATTGGTAGATCAGTTAAAATAGATTAATTGTACATTTTTCAACAAAGCTTGATCAATTTGTTCTTCTTCACGTTTTTTATAATTTAAAACATTTTTCAACAAAGCTTGATCAATTTGTTCTTCTTCACATTTTCTATAATTTAAAACATTTTTCAGCAAAGCTCAATCAATTTGTTCTTCTTCACATTTTCTATCAATCAAAGTTATCACTACATCCTTTACATTATTCCTAATTTCTTAGTAGATCAGATCACGGATACGTGTTATACTAACTTCACTTAAATAGTTTACTAGTTTTCCAAGTTGGTTTGGACGACGTATTTAATAAATTAATAAAATTGCTCTAAATATAATTAAAAGGAATATTAAATTAATAACATTCTAGCTATATACTAGCCTCGTCGAGTTTGGTTTTATAATTAAAGGTTTAACCTGATTGTTTAAAATAAATACAACTCAATATTTAAATTGGTGTAATCATTAAATAAAACAATTAAAAATCCCCCTTCAATAATCAAATTTAAATTAATTAATGATAAATTCCCTCTAGCCACAAACTATTCTGAATTTTTTTTTTGATTGGTAAAAGGCCAAGGCCATTAATATATAAAGTCAGTAATAAAATATAATAAAATACAGCTCTGTTCAGTGCGGGCACCGATAGGAAATAATAGAGCAAAGAAAACCTCCGGTCTAGCCTAGGACTTTTGCAGTCTAGTACATATTGTTTATTTATAGAACTTATACGGGGTCAAGCCCCACAAGGACTCATCCTTTCTTATACAATTTTTGGGGTACAAGTACAAACATTGCCCTATAGCAGGGCCTTTCTTCTGATATTCTTTTGTTGTATGGCTTGTTGGATCTTTGGCTCCTGGGATGTCCTCGATGACATATAGTATTAGATCAACTGTCTATTATCAAGTGAAGGGCTTCTTCTGTCTAGCTCCTGCTAGATTACCTGTCTTACCTGAAATCACAGGGAAAACTTCCACCTCTTTTCGCAAGTTAGCTAAACAAAACAAGGATAAACATAGACTTCTCTTCCTACAAACACCTGTTAGTTCTCTAAATCCTTTGCCTGAGAGGAAAATTAAAATACTTGCTCTTACCAATCTTATCATAAATATTCAAACACACTTGCTTCGAAGTTAACTTAAATCCCAAACTAGTTGATGGATTCCCTATATATGCCAACATCTAAATGTATATACTTGTAAAAATGCAAATATATATACCTGAGTGTGGGCATAAGTGATCGATCTAGTCACTGATAATGTTGGTGAAGCATCTAAACTTTAACCCATCAAAGAAAAATGTTTTTACCTGTCAAATCTGTAATATCTCTCAAATGAGCTGGAATGGCAGCCAAAGATCAACTTGAAACCTCATTATTACTAGTCTAATTTCCTGCCTTCTCACATGCCAGTAGTGATTCAAGTTTCAAACAAAGTGTTAGGATAGGAAAATTTCAAATTTTCTTGTATTCTTGCTCATCCATACCCAACTGAACTAAAAAAAATTTGCCCAAAATCAGAATAAAACAACTGATATATCCCATAAAATCCTGTGACTTTTATCACGAATAATGTAAAGGGCCTCAATTTCTTACATCGATAAGACCTTAAAGTTAGTTATACCAAAACTATGGGAAACTTCTTAAAAAGGCTATCGGCATGAGAATAAGGGTCAGGGAGAAGATTTCAAAAGTCATCGATGGAGAAAATGAGACCAATGACCTTTCGTCGGAGAGAAAGCTCCTAGTCACGCCGATTGGTATAACTAAGACTATTGGTGAATACTCTACAAGACCTCCCGATGATGTAGATCATATCGATAAGAAATTTTAGTAAGATTCTCACCAATCAACCAATAGAATGGAGACTAGCAGTCATTGGCAGGAGACAAGCATCAGAAAGAAAGATTAAAGACTCTCCAATATTCTAATGTCTCACCGATTGAAGAAAAGTGCTTCGGTGTAACTTACATCGATAAGTGTGAAGAATAAGAACCATCGGTGAGAACAAGTGAATCAGAACAAGGCTTATAAGTCTGACCAAAGCAATTCTCACGCCAAATTGGTGACATGTTATGAAAGTCTTTCTGATCCAAGATATAAAAGGCTATCAGGGATACGACTACGATTGAGTAACCCTAAATATGTTATCCTGATGACATAGATTACCCTGATGACAATGATAGTCACATTCATCAACGAGACTCTCACTGATAGCCATATCGGTGACACTTGAGAGATTGGGGAAGAATAATAATCACTCAGCGATGAAGAAAGTCATGCCGATGGTGAAGTTGGTAGAACTCTCACCGAGCATCCAGTGGAACTGAAAAGATTATGAAGTGAGGTTTTATTGTTGTATGTGTCATGCATTGTATGTATGTTTTAAACATTTCAATATACATACAATACAAAACTCAAGAAAGGTTGAAATTTAGTTAAAATGATGCATCATGACTTAAAGTATATCAAAAGATGCTTTGCACTTTATATACATCATGGATATACCAGGATGCTTTGTATATTGAAATATGTAACATAACAATGTATATTGAAATGTATAACATAACAATGTACAACTTTGATATACAAGTTGATGTACAAGATGCTTTGTATATTGAAATGTCTAACATAACAATGTACATCTTCGATATACCAGCCGATATACAGGAAGCTTGTATAAAAACAATGTATGTTTTGTATATTGTATGTGTGGATATACATTACATACATACAATGTGGAACTCAAGAAAGGTTGAGATTTGGTTAAAATGATGCATCATGACTAGATGTATTGCACTTTAAATCCAACGCGGAGCCGAAAAATAAGTAAATTGTGGTTTATAAAATAAGTCTGAAGAGGTGATACAAAGGAGCTTGTATGTATTCGACTTTGTATCTAAAAATCAGATACAAGTATGCATTTCGGAAGATAGAATCCGAAAAGTGATGTGGGCTCCACTGAATGCATATCGGGCTTCTATAAATAACGATATACAAGCCGATATACAAGTAAGAAGGATGCAAATAAGAGATATAAACTAGATGCAAAAAGAAAGTTAAAACCTGAAAAGACTTTGTATGTTTGGGATGCTTGTATATTTATAATATACAGACCTGAAATACAAAGGAATAAAGCATCGCTGGGGAAGACATGCTTTGTATGTGCGCTTGTACAAGATCACATACAAGCGGTAGCATACAAAAAAAATATGCAAGAGAGGGTTTGTATAAGATGCTTTGTATGTGTGCTTATACAAGATAACATACAAATGCTAATATATAAATAAAATATACAAGAGAGGGTTTGTATAAGATGCTTTGTATGTGTACTTATACAAGATAACATACAAATGGCAATATACAAAGAAAATATACAAGAGAAAATTATACAAAACTCGACATCATTGGAGATATAAATAATGGGTGGGGCCACGTATGTATATTGGATACATACAATGGAGGATCCCAAGAAATTCCAATTCACTTCACAAATCCAATGAAGTCTGTGATTGTATAAAAGTGTATGCATGTGGTATAAAAGGAGATACAAATGGAAACATACAAGTCCGGACCCAGATAGTGAAGTTCGTGCTTGTATATTGCGAAGTATCTATACAAGATACAAAGACAAATGCATATGAGAAACAAAGGAAATGTATATATAAAGGAAATATACAAGAGAATATACAAGTATGCAATTCATAAGATACAATCCAAAAAGTGATGTGGGCTCCACCGTATGCATATCGGGCTTGTATAAATAACAGTATACAAGCTGATATACAAGTAAGAAGGATGCAAATAAGAGATCCAAACCGGATGCGAAAAGAAAGTTAAATCCTAAAAAGTCTTTGTATGTTCGGGGAGCTTGTATATTTATAATATACATACCTAATATACAAAGGAATAAAAGCATCACTGGGGAAGACATGCTTTGTATGTGCACTTGTACAAGATCGCATACAAATGGTAGTATACAAAGAAAATATACAAGAGACGGTTTGTATAAGATGCTTTGTATGTGTGTTTATACAAGATAACATACAAACGCCAATATACAAAGAAAATATACAAGAGAGGGTTTGTATAAGAAGCTTTGTATGTGCGCTTATATAAGATAACATACAAACGACAATATACAAAGAAAATATACAAGGGAATATTATACAAAACCCAACATCATTAGAGATATAAATAATGGGTGGGGTCTGCATATGTATATTGGAGACGATTGTACAACAAGATACATACAATGGAGGATCCCAAGAAAATTCCAATTCGTTTCACAAATCCAATGAAGTCCACAATTGTATACAAGTGTATGCATGTGATATAAAAGGAGATACAAACGGATGCATACAAGACCAGACCTAGAAAGAAATTTTGAGAACTTTATTTGAAGTCTGGGCTTGTATATTGCAATGTATCTGTACAAGATACAAAGACAAATGCATATGAGAAACCAAGGAAATGTATATACAAGGGGTATGCGTGTGATATAACAAGGTGGTACAAACAGATACATACAAGTCCGGACCTAGTTAGAAGTCTGAGATTGTATATTGCAGTGTATGTATACAAGATACAAAGACAGATCCATATGAGAAACAAAGGAAATGTATATACAAATGCACGATACACCAAAGATACCTATGTGGGGCCCATCTCCAATGGATATACAAGTTTATGCAAACCCGGATTTGAATGACAGATTAAATAATGTGAATTTTAGCTGGGGTCTGCTATTGTATATAAAACACATGCATTCAATATACAAGAAGGTGATACATATGTGGATTCGAAGGGGATTTCAATTCATTTCATAAAACTAATCGGGCCCACTCTTGTATATAGAAGAAAATGTATCCAATATACAAAAGATATGTATGCAATATACAAAAGGAGGATGCAAGAAAATCTTAATTGCTCTATTATACTCCCTTGTTGTCTAAAGGGTAGAAAATCTGAAGATGCTCAGAGTTTGTTCACCCTTCGTGGTATGTTATTAGACCAAGTGATGAACTAAATGGCCTCAAAAAAACTTTCCTCCAAAGTTTTAGATTGATTCTGATAATACTTCAGTGGTGTTAGCTCTAGTAGATAGGTAGAGACCATCCACCCCTTTGTTGGCAAGAGAGTCTGCTTTACTATTACCTCTCTGTAAGTGTGATTGAATGTGCACCTCCTTAAAGAAGCAATGATGTCGAGGGCATTAGCTAGCAGGGAATTCAATCTCCAATTAGGCATGTTCCCTTTCCGTAAGCCATTAATGATGATCGCAAAGTCTCCTTCGACCTCTAATTTTTCAATTTTCATGTCTTTGCAGATTCTCAGACCTTCAATCAGGGCAGTTAATTCTGTTGTATTATTTGTTGTTTCTCCTAGGGGTTTGGCTAAGGTTGCCAATTCTCTAGATTTAGAATCATGGACTACACAACCTATTCCTGCGACTCCCGGGTTGCCCCTAGATGCCCCATCAAAATTTAGCTTGAACCACCCTTCTTTAGGAGGTTGCCACTTACATTCCTTTCTCTTGTTGGTGGAGTTGTGGTTGCCTGGTCCCACAAAGGAGGGAAGTTTTAGTCCTGCCCATCTTCCCTGCATCTTTTCATGCTAGTGTGTCATTGTGGATTCTTTTTTGGAGTTATTTAGAATCCTACTATTGACTATTTCTATTATAACGGCCTCAATTTTAATGATTAGCTAACCAAAAGTCATTTTCCTATCTTTAAAGATTCTTCTATTTCTTTCTTTCCACAACTCCCAAACCATGATCAAATGGGAAATTGTCCATAGCATATGGTAGATGCTTTGTTTTTGAGTCTCAGGCCAGCATTGGAAAAAGTTCAAAATGTTATTAGGCATGGCAGTAATCCATCCCATCTTATTACTTAGCCAATTCCAACATTTATTAGAAAATTGACAATTGAGGAGAATATGGTCTGATGTTTCTTGATCCTCTTCACAAAGGGGACATCTGCTAGGCCCCTCATATTCCATCTTGGTGAGCCTATCCGACGTTAGGATTTTTTTTACAAGGCCATTAAGGCAAACAACCTGTTAGCACAGTAAAATTTTGAAAATTTTACTATTTCCTTACTCCATCATATTTGAATAAACTCTGAGGAATATCCCAAAAGGACCATGATATAAAATTTTGTCTAGGGATGAGCAGTATCAAATTTCATCAAAATCAATCCATCGGCAAGAGGTTGTGTGGCTTACACCGATACACAAGGAATTGTTTGAAAACAACCATCGGCGTGAAAATAGAGATCGGAAGAATAACTATGGAGCTCACCGATGGAGTAAGCAACACCGATGACTTTACATCGGCAAGAAAGGCAAGTAGTCATGCCGATCAGTATGACAAATATCTATCGGATGATCTTTTAGAAGCTACCCCGACGGTATGTATCATACCGATGAAGCACTTTCGGCAAAAGTTTCACCGAACAGCATGCGAGGGTAACAAAGCAATAGTCATTGGTGAGAAATGAACCATCGGAATAGAAAACAAGTAAGCCTCCGATGATCAAGAGTCTTGGCGATAAGAAAGTTATCGGCAAGACTCACAGCGATGCATATTCATCGGGATAGCTTGACATATCGGGACAAAAGAAACAAGTCTTGCCGATTCATAAGTCACGGCGATCAAAAGATATCGGTGACACTTTACTAAACTTTGCCCGATGAAGGATGTGATAAAGGGCATCGAGGAGATGATTTGGATCGGGATATCTTGAGAAAGCTATCCCGATAGAGAATGTCATTCCGATAAAGATAAAAGTTCATACATGAAGAGACTATCGGTAAGACAATAAAGATCGGGGAAACATAATTTTAGTATCCCGATGGTCTCAATCTTCCCGATAAGCAAAGCATATCGGTGGGACTTGCCATATCGCGGAGAGATCTAAAACCCTTGGCGATGAAGGAAATCATGCCGATGGTCGCACCCACTTGAAATATGATACTACATGGCGTCGGGGATACAATTGAGGGGTCACGCCGATTGACTGTCCGCGCCATAAAAAAATGTTGAGGTCGCCCAGACATTTCAAAATCACGCCGATAAGAAGAGTTATGGTGATGTGACACTTCACAGCGATGAACATTGAATTGATCAGATAATTAATACAAAATGGCTACGAAGTTCATACGATCATTACAATTGCAAAAAACCGTCCGAGAGCAGAATACAGAAGAATTCTCAGGGCAAAAGCAAAGGCTTCCAATTCCAGCCGTCGAACGACAGGTACACATACGCAAACCACTATATTGCCTGTATTTGAATTTCTTGCCAAATTTTTCAAAAATGGAAACTCCGGGGAAAGGGAAAGGAAGAAAATCACAAGGGGAAACCAGTAAACCAAAGAAGCAAAAAACTAATCAAACCCCTGAAGAAAAAGTCAAAGACAGAAAACTAAATCAGGACTTGATTGATCAGTTGCCTGGGTCAACTCCCAAGGCCAGGAGGTCTGCCCAACTCAGGGCAGAAATAGAGAAATTGGAAGACAAACATAAGCGCCTGGGAGATATTTGGACCCCAATTAGGGGATATGAACTCTTCAGATTCCACTACAACAGAAGATTTAGAAATGCTCCTGTGTCAAACCCATGGCACATGAATTTAGGCAAACTGGTTGTACCTAATGTATTCTTGAATGTAGAACTCCTGCAACGGTTAGCCAGGCATTACAATTCAGGCCTGAAAGCTATCTGCAACCCTCAAGGAGAACCAATTGTACACCTATCAAAAAATGCTATTTGTGAGGTGTATGATCTGGATGATTTGTGCACTGTCCCTATTGTTTATGAAGATTTGGATAAAGAATACTGGAGAATGGATACAACCTACAATGGATGGAGGTTACCCATTCATAGACCCAGGATTGAAGGAGAAGTGATACCCTTGACTGAGAATGATGGCCCTCCCTTTCATGTGTCCATTTTTGAACCATACATTCAATATACTTACTATTCTGTAGGCCAAGTCCTTGGCTCAGAGGTCCCTGAGTTTATGACTATTCCTCTAATGGTCATAACCTCTGATATTCAATGTCACAATGCCAGACAATTTGATTATGCCTCTTACGTTGCTACTAGAATAGACTCTGGTCTATCTGCAATAAGAAACAATGCTCCAGCATGCTCTTTTGAGCATTACTCGATGCTCATGCATATGGTCTTATACTATGGCCAGGAAGTAGGATTGTGGCCAAATGAGTTTCAAGTTGTTGCTGCGGATAAGAAAGGGGAGAAGATACCTGTACAAATGTGGACCAGAATCTGGGATAGCAGGTATGCTAACTCCAGCTATGCTCAATTTGAAGAGCATTGTGTTAAAGTGCTATATAGGTATTTCAACCACCCCTGTGAATATTCAATTTCAAATGAAATAAAAAGATTCCTCAGACCAAAAGATTTTGGTGGCCCCCCTACTGTCACTCATAATTGGGGAGATTGGTATTGTTTTGAGGATGCTACTATGATCAGAGTGTATGGTTTTGAGGATGCTCCATTTATATTGCCTAAAACTGTCCCTGATAGAATTGCATATTTGGAAATAATTAGGCAAATGCATTGTTCAAATGTCATGCATCTAAGTTCGCATGATAAGCAATCATTCATGCCCAGTACTTTGTGTTTTGGAGATTTTACTGTGGTTTCAAAAGAAGGATACAATCTCATTTTGGATAAACTAATGCATTATAACATGGTGACTGCTGAGGTGAGGAAAGGGTTTGATCCTGAGGGTTTCATTGACTATGCAAGAAGAAAACAAAATCTCAGTGGATACATGCACATACATTATCCACATGATGATGTCATTAGAAATTTGGAAGAGGCTGAAGTCGACTTGGTGGTGGAGAAATATAACAGAGATTTGAATGAAAAGAAAAAGCAGTTGGCAGAAGTTGAAGTGGTATCCTCTGAAGAGGAAGAATTGACTGAACAGCCACAAGATAAGACAATAGAAATGTCTAAAAGAAAAATGCAACAATATCAGCCTCCAGTTGTGATACATGATGAGGAGGGGTCTGCTGATGAAGATCCACGCCAAAAGGCTTATGATTCTTTTGTGTCAGATGATACATTCATTCATTCGAAGGAATTTAAATCATTCCTGTATAAATACAAGGGAAAAGAAATTAGAGAGTCAGTAGATAATGTTTCTGCTGACAATGAAAAACAGTTATTAGAGATGTTAAAGGAGACAGTGGACAAGGAAATGCAGGACATGACACCAAGCAGAGGCAGACAGCTGCTTAAAGATGCAGGGGTTATGATTTTTCCCGGTTTGGATTTAAATTCTGCTCTGGTTTTTGATAGTTTTTTGAATAATGCTGATGATAAGTATAAGCTTACTCCAGAAGGAGTTAATGAAGTCTATATGGGAACGCGATACAATAATGATGAAAATTCTTTGATGATATGGGCATTGTATCCTCCCCATAAGAAGACGGCCATCATAGACACTGAAAAAACTTTTGGCCATGTTATGACTTTCAGAGCAGGTGAAACTGACCCCATAATTACTGCAGACATTGGTATCAATGTTGCAAAGTTGAATAAAGCACAAGCTCAGATGTTAATCAAGGAAAGAGATGCTTATAAGCTGAATTGTGAAAGATTAACAAAAGAGAATGACTACTTGAAGGACGCTGTTAAGAGCACCTTTGGCCAATCTACGAAGAGAATAACTCAAGGTGAGAGCTCACAAAGTAGTCAAGAGATATCCCATGATCAAGCCAAACAAATTCAAATAGATGCATTTGTTACAATACTGCAGAGCAGGTATGCAAACATGGTACGGTGGTTAAACCAGTTTTGGGATAACTACTCGGAAAATCATAAAGCAGTCAAAGAACATGAAAGGCTTGATCAGAGGATACAAGAAAAGATGATTGAGTTGCAAAACAGAGGTGCTACTGATAGCACAGATATCTCTGATGCAAGAGCATTGTTCAAACGGCACCAAAATTATTATGATAAACTCAAAGCTGATGCTAAGGAAGGGACTGATGCATCAGACGCAGGGGTGCCCAGGATATTCAAAGATAATGGAGAGGTAAAGAGCAAACAAGAGTGGACTGTTGATTGTCAAGTTATATTGCACAAAGCCACAGGAGCTCTAAAAGATAAAGCCTCTGTATCTACAGAAGTTTGCAAACAACTGGAGGAAATGGTCACCCTTGATATAATCACCAGGAGTGCAGTCGAGCTTACTGATTCTCACCGTGCGCAGGAGTACTTAGATCATCTGACAAAAGTCTATTTATGGCTAAACAGAGCCTAATTAAGCTTATGTAATTATTGTTTGTATTGGTTAAAATCCCAAGAGACTTATTGAAGAGTTGTATCTCTTCATGAAAATATCTATATAAGTTCAAACAATCTATGCTGAAAAATCATCAGCAGTAGAAGATATTCATATATACATATACATAATATTCCAGAATGACCATGTTGCATATTTTATTTTGAAGAAGAAATTTGAAGTTCTCTGATTCAGTATTTCTATTTTGGTATCAGTTATTTGTTGAAATTATTCAATTGTGTGGCTGTCTCCATTTCTGCATTTCCCTGTTATTCAGATTAAACTATCAAGTATATATTTAATCTGTCAATACACATTCGCTGTATCTGTGTGATTGATTCGGTTGGTGTCCATCCTAAGGAATTAAACCCTTCTGATTTATTCACAGTAACCTGGAAGTAGTAAGTTGGGATCACTAAGTAGAGCCATATAGTTAGGATTGATACACTGTCTCCAGTAAAATATTATCTGTTAATCTTGTCTATTCATTTCATTTGGTTCCTTCAAGTAAGGATTAAAATACCTTCTGGTGAATTATAGGATATCTGATTTTATTTGGTTGGATTATCAAGAAGAGTCTGTCAGTCACTTACTTGCACGTTTATACAAGCTATAAACCAGAACTGTGCCAAATATCTAGAATTATTACCATTTAGAAATTACTGTTTTTAGTCCTTCAAATTGACTCTGTTACCCAACAAGGCACTAGTCTCATTCAACTCATTAATTAAAACCTTTTTGATATTGCTTATACAATTTCTGCCAATCACTTATTAAACATTACACATAGAATTAATTAGTCAGCTTTGTCATCTATCCTACATCCTATGCCATTGTAGATAGACCTAGTTAGTCCATTCATCCACACTCAGACTGCTTTAATATTTCAAGGTTCACCCACCTAGGTGTAGCAGGACCTAAAGTGTAGGAAATCATCAAACCTTGAAAGTTGATTTCGTCAAGTTAGTTCAAAAACGTTGCAAATCCAAATATAGAGCCTGGCATCCTCTTAGGATTAGCAACTTGCATTTTTGAGATCTAACAAATTGGCGACTCTGCTGGGGACTTGTAAAAAGACCTTAGAAATTAATCCTTTCTTTCATAGAGTCATTTAAAATTTCTTTTTGGTAACTCTGCTGGTGACAAAGAACCTTACAGATAAAAATATAAACTTTTCCTATTCAATAGGTGGCGACTCTAGTTACAATTATAACAAAAATTTCAAATGGATGGTAGGAGATCCAGGATGGAAGGCAGAAACTTGCAGTCATCTCCACCACTTAGAAACATCTCCAAAAGAAATGTGAATCCAAAATATTCCCATCAAGATAATAATCTAGACATCCAGGAGAATGATTTAGAACAAAATATTGCAATTCACAACAAATTCACACCTCTGCATGATTCAAACGAGAACCTCAGTGGAGCAACTGATGATATTTTGGCAAGGTACAGACCCACTCCTCAAGAACAGTGGGATCATGATGCAAAGGTCATGAGGGATATTGATAGAAACCAAGCTAAACATGATTTCAAGGTCACGTTTGACCAGGGAGAGGAGATAGGATATGAATTGTCAAATCAGGGAATGAATGACAATCCAGAATATCAGGAAATAAATAATCAAGACATGAGTGATGAGAAACAGGAAATACTCATGCTCAGGAAGGAACTCGAAAGGTACAAAATACAAGAGGAGAAGGAGTTATTGCAGCAAGAAATTCAACAGAGGAGAAATAAAGCCAAAATAGCTCCCCCTAAATATGTACCCCCGCATAGAGGGAATATTTCAAGAAATACACAACAAAATACAAATAGTGCTCAAAACTCACATGCTTCTGGAAATCATCAGAACACTATTCCCCAAATCCCCAGACCACCTCCCATACGTAATGCATCCCTACATATGGCAAATAATTACCCACCCCCTGGTCAACAATATTATAGGCCACAAAATCAACACATAAATCCCCATATGAACCAACATCAACAATATGCATATCATCAGCCACCAGGTGGATATAATTACTATCCCAATCCACCACATCTCAATTTTCCTCCCCAAAACCTTGCTAATATATGCAGTCAATTTGATTTGACTGGATATCAGTTATATCCATATCCTATGGATAGTACTTGGAGAAACATGGTTCCCAAGTTTACTAGAAACAATGCAGTATCTGCAGAAGATCATATCAGAAGTTTTAATGCTTTTGTACAGGATATAGGTATGGACTGGGAAGACATTAGAATGAGGTTATTTATGATGTCCCTCACTGAAGATGCCAGAGATTGGTTTAATAGCTTGCCCAATGCATCAATCAATTCAATGACTGATTTCCATAACCAGTTTAAGGATCAGTATGGTAACCAATACGCTCCTGAGTTTGCACTACATGAACTAATAAGTATACAGAAGTATCAAAATGAATCAGTATTTGATTTCAACCTGAAGTTTTCCAAGTTACATAATAAGGTACCACATGGAGCCAAGTTATCTGACCAGGCAACACTGAGTATCTATATGAAGGCATTTGACCCCAAAACAGGATATGAACTCAGAAACCAGTGTCCTGCAATGTTGGCTGAAGCACAGAAAATAGCCATAACTATTGAAAATAATAGAAAAGCTGCAGGAATGGTCAGTAAAAGGGAAAATCATAGAAATCTTCAGAATCCAAATGCTCAACAGATTAAACCAGAGGGTCAGCATAGGCAGGATAGACCTAGGTTACATGATATGCCTTACAATACAAATTGGAAGGATGGAAGACCTATTGACAACAACAGAAAGCAGCCATATGGAAAGGATACTCCTGATCCATTGAAGAGAAACATGGCACATATGGCAGAAAATAAACCTTGGTGTTCTGTATGTAACTTGCCACATTCACCTGAATACTGTGAGGTAGCTAAATCAATACAGCAAGAGGAAATGCTATATAACTATAATAGGGATAATCACACCATCAATATGATGCAGGATACACCATGTGTGGTAACAGAAGATTATTCTTCTTCAGAGGAAGAAGGGTATGAGTATGATGTAGGGAACCAAAAATATCATGTTAACATGGGAGAACAGCAAGTATTCTCAGACCAGGAAGATATTTATGACAATAAACCATATGGTCAATGGAGAAAACCTACTGAGGATGAAAAAGAAGCTCTCACAGTAGCTGCAGTGGCTCAAGCTCGAAACACTTATAACTTAAGGAATAGAACAACAAATACTGGGCAAGGAACTCCTGGGAGTGTATTCATAAAAGACCAGAATAACAAAGGGAATAATACAAAATCATCACCTAAAGAACCAGAAAAGGGGGATAAAAATAAAATGAAAGAAAATATAGAAAAAGAGAATACAAAAACAGAAAAGAATGACCATATCATAACCCCTTCTTTTGACATTGCACAGGCAGTGTCTCAGGTGAAAATATCAGTCCCACTCCTAGAGATGATGAAAATAGATAAATATAGGAGTACAGTTGTCAAGATGATTTCTGATACACCTAATCCAAAACATAAAGGATTTGAAAAAACAACAAATAATGTACATCAGGAAAATTTTAAGATGCCTGAGGTTTACCTTGGTGATACGCTTACAAAAAATCCCTCACAGGTAGATCCATTCTATACTACACTAGTAATCAAGAACAGAATAGTCAGGAATTGTATGATTGATTCAGGTGCTGCTATGAATATCATGCCTATAGCAGTGATGAAAGAATTAGGGATGTGGGTTGATACTACGTATGGCCAATGTTATGCAATGGATAACAGATCTATTCCAGTAGTTGGTATTATGAAAGATGTAGAAATAAAACTTGCTTCGTATCCTGAGGCAACATATAACATTGACATCACTGTGGTTGATATCCCACCGTATTATGGAATGCTGTTATCAAGGCAGTGGGCTGCAATGGCAGGAGGCAATGTTCAATTAGATCTATCATATGCCACCATACCAGTAGGTGACAAGGAAATCAAGTTGTGCAGAGAACCAAGGTATGACAATATTATAGAAAGAATGGACCGGCATCAGGTGAATTTCTTTTGTGACACAGATTTAGGGGTTTTCAAAGTTGGAGAAACTACCCCAGAATTCCATAACACTGACCCAATACACACTGAATCTATGAAAAGAGAAAATGATTTGTGGAAAATGTATTTCGATGGTGCATGCAGCAAGATAGGAAATGGGGCTGGAGTAGTTTTTATCTCACCAGGAGGTAAAACATTCAAATACTCTTTCTTACTGACATTTGAATGCACCAATAACGTAGCTGAGTATGAAGCCCTACTCATTGGCCTAGACATAGCCACCAAATACAAAATAAAAAAGTTGGCTGTCTATGGTGATTCTGAATTGGTCATCTCCCAAGTAAGAGAAAAATATTTATCTAAGAATAAAAGATTAAGACAGTACAGGAATGCAGTTTGGGATAGTGTTGAATTATTTGATGCTTTTTCAATCAGCTGGGTTGATAGGTCTAAAAACATCATGGCAGACTTTTTAGCAAACATTGCATTAAAGAGAGATGATCTAACATTAGGAGGGATCACAGAAGTAGAATTTAAGACTAGACCTACCATCCCTGATAATATACAGAACTGGCAGGTGTTTGACAGCGATGCTGATATAATCAATTTCTTACATTGTGCTGATTATTATGAAAATCAAGAAATTGATTTCAGTGCATTTGTGGAGAAACACGATGGGAAAGAAACCCTATTTGGCCAAGAAGTGGTTCAACTGAAGACAAATAAGATACCCAAAGGGCTTATTGCATTAGAAAAAGCATTTGATGGGCATGATAGATACAAGAAGAAAGAAACACCAGTGATACCTGAGAATCTTGAGGAAGTGAACTTGGGGACTCAGACAACCCCAAAAAATGTATATATTGGGAGGAATCTTGACCAGAAAATCAGAAGTAGAATTATCAATCTACTTAGGAAGTATAGGCATGTGTTTGCTTGGTCATATGATGACTTAAAGGCATATAGAGAGGATCTATTTCAACATGAGATACCACTCAAACCAGATGCAAAACCATTCAGATAGAAACAAAGGCCGATTAATCCTACATTGGCTCCAAAAATGCTGGAGGAGCTTACAAAGTTAAGGGATGGAGCTATAATTAAACCTATTAGACATTCTTCCTGGGTCTCAAACTTAGTACCTGTCAGGAAAAAGAATGGTGACATTAGACTGTGTGTGGATTTCAGAAACCTGAATAAATCTTCTCTCAAAGATAATTATCCTCTTCCCAATATGGAGGCGATATTACAGAAAGTTACTGGATGTGAATTACTATCCATGATGGATGGTTTCTCCGGCTACAATCAGGTAAAGGTTAAGGAGTCTGAACAATTCAAGACCGCATTCACCACTCCATGGGGAACATATGTATACTTGAGAATGCCATTTGGATTAACTAATGCTGGGGCAACATTTCAAAGAGCGATGGATGTAGCTTTTGCTGAATTAATAAATAAGATTATGATAGTCTATCAAGACGACTTAACAGCATATTCAAAAAAGGCTGAAGATCATTGCACACATCAAGAACAGATATTTGTCAAAGCCCTAGAATATGGAATATCATTGAATCCTAAAAAATGCCAATTTGCAGTAACAGAAGGAAAATTGCTTGGCCATATAGTCTCGAAGGAAGGAGTTAAAATAGATCCTGAAAGGGTGGAAGCAATTGATCAGGTCCCTATTCCAAAAAATGTAAAAGCTATACAATCATTTTTTGGTCAGATAAATTTTGTCAGAAGATTTATACCAAATTTCGCAGAGATTGTTTGTCCTATATCAAGAATGCTGAAGAAGAACTCAGATATGAAATGGACAACAGAAGCAATGGAAGCATTTGGTAACATTAAGGAGGCCATCAAACAAGCTCCAGTCTTAATATCCCCTGACTTCGGCAAACCTTTCCAACTTTTTTCATTTGCTTCCTATCATACAGTGGCAGCAGTGTTGTTGCAGAAAAACAATGATGGATATGAACAGCCAATCTCTTTCTTTAGCAAGGCCCTTCAGAATGCAGAGTTGAAGTATGACATTATTGAAAAATAGGCATATGCATTGGTAAAAGCAGTAAAAAACTTTAGACCATATTTGGTAGGGGCTAAAATCATAGCATATGTTCCTAATGCTGCAGTCAAGGATGTACTGATCCAAACTGAGGTCACCGGTAGGAGATGTAGGTGGATCAATAGGATTCAGGAATTCAACATTGAAATCCAAATCACTAAATTAGTAAGAGGACAGGGTCTTGCCAAATTGATGACTGAAAATAATCTAGAAGCTTCCCATATATGTAACGTTGATGCAAGTACCAGTATTGAACGTACTCCATGGTATACTGATATAGTATATTATCTAACACATATGAAGAGTCCTGAAGGATATGATGATAACAAAAGAAGGACAATCAAACTACAAGCTTCAAAATATGTACTCATTGGTGGAGATCTCTATTGGAAAAATAGAGATGGGGTTCTACTATTATGTTTGGATGAATATCAATCAAAACATATTATGAAGGAATTGCATGAAGGCATGTGCGGAGGACATTTCTCAGCAAAAACCACAACCCACAAAATTTTGAGGGCAGGGTACTATTGGCCTAAAGTCTTTAACGATTCGTACCAGTACACTAGAAAATGTGAAGCATGCCAAAAGTTCTCAGGGAAGTTAAAGTATCATGGAGCACTACCTTTAAAACCTATGCAAGTTGAGGCTCCATTTTATCAGTGGGGTATTGATTTTATAGGTGAAATTTCAGAGAAATCAAGTGGGGGGCACCGATGGATTTTAGTAGCTACTGATTACTTTACAAAATGGGTGGAAGCGATCCCAACCAGACAGGCTACTAGTAAAGTTGTGATCAATTTTCTAATGGATAACATTATATGCAGATTTGGTACTCCTGTAAGACTGATTACTGATAATGGGATGTGCTTTAGATCTGATGAATTCAAAGTTTTTTGCAGCACACATGGTATCACTGTTTCTTATGCTGCTCCTTACCATCCACAGGCCAATGGACAAGCTGAATCAAGTAATAAGAGTCTGTTGAAAATCATAAAAAGAATGTTGGATAGAAATAAGAAGGCTTGGGATTCAAAATTAAGAATGGCAGTATGGGCTGATAGGATTACTATAAAAAGGGCAATTGGGAGATCCCCTTATGAATTGGTATATGGAACCCAAGCAAGATTACCATTAGAAAATCTTATACCAGTATACAAATTCATTTTCCAAGAAGACTTGAATATCCCTGAACCAATGGAGGAAAGGTTGGAACAATTGGCAGAGCTTGATGAAACAAGAAGAATGGCTCAGAAACAGAACATTAAATTACAATCACAGGTAAAATATCTCTTTGACAAAAAGACCAAAGAAAGAAAGTTTGAAATAAATGATCTGGTACTAATGTGGAATGCAAGATGTCAAGACAAAGGAAAGCATGGAAAATTTGAAGCCCTGTGGTTGGGTCCTTTTGTTATCACTGGCAAGGGAGGTGATGATTCTTACTATGTACAGAATATGTCAGGAGAGGAGCAGGAATTGCCAGTACATGGGCAATACTTGAAGCAGTTCTTTTCATAAACATGTACAAAGAGAATTGAGTGTTGCCAGTGCATGGACAACATTCAAATAATTCTCAAAAATATCTTATTCCATGCACAGTAGCCTAGGAATCATTCCCGCGCCCCATCATTTGTTCCTTTCCTTTTTCCAGTTTCATAAAACCTCACCCCAAAATAATAAAAGATGTGGTCTACTTCCCCAGGAGATCTGGATCCTTGTATACCCACAGGGAGTATACATCCCAGACAGAGCCACTGTTAGCATAGTAAAATTTTGAAAATTTTACTATTTCCTTACTCCATCATATTTGAATAAACTCTGAGGAATATCCCAAAAGGACCATGATATAAAATTTTGTCTAGGGATGAGCAGTATCAAATTTCATCAAAATCAATCCATCGGCAAGAGGTTGTGTGGCTTACACCGATACACAAGGAATTGTTTGAAAACAACCATCGGCGTGAAAATAGAGATCGGAAGAATAATTATGGAGCTCACCGATGGAGTAAGCAACACCGATGACTTTACATCGGCAAGAAAGGCAAGTAGTCATGCCGATCGGTATGACAAATATCTATCGGATGATCTTTTAGAAGCTACCCCGACGGTATGTATCATACCGATGAAGCACTTTCGGCAAAAGTTTCACCGAACAGCATGCGAGGGTAACAAAGCAATAGTCATCGGTGAGAAATGAACCATCGGAATAGAAAATAAGTAAGCCTCTGATGATCAAGAGTCT
Organism: Cunninghamia lanceolata; assembly: GCA_027924645.1. NCBI lineage: Eukaryota > Viridiplantae > Streptophyta > Pinopsida > Cupressales > Cupressaceae > Cunninghamia > Cunninghamia lanceolata. Next base: position 1,889,185 of record BSBN01000802.1, on the reverse strand, counting down.
TGGCGATAAGAAAGTTATCAGCAAGACTCACAGCGATGCATCTTCATCGGGATAGCTTGACATATCGGAACAAAAGAAACAAGTCTTGCTGATTCATAAGTCACGGCGATCAAAAGATATCGGTGACACTTTACTAAACTTTGCCCGATGAAGGATGTGATAAAGGGCATCGGGGAGATGATTTGGATCGGGATATCTTGAGAAAGCTATCCCGATAGAGAATGTCATTCCGATAAAGATAAAAGTTCATACATGAAGAGACTATCGGTAAGACAATAAAGATCGGGGAAACATAATTTTAGTATCCCGATGGTCTCAATCTTCCCGATAAGCAAAGCATATCGGTGGGACTTGCCATATCGCGGAGAGATCTAAAACCCTTGGCGATGAAGGAAATCATGCTGATGGTCGCACCCACTTGAAATATGATACTACATGGCGTCGGGGATACAATTGAGGGGTCACGCCGATTGATTGTCCGCGCCATAAAAAAACGTTGAGGTCGCCCAGACATTTCAAAATCACGCCGATAAGAAGAGTTATGGCGATGTGACACTTCACAGCGATGAACATTGAATTGATCAGATAATTAATACAAAACGGCTACGAAGTTCATACGATCATTACAATTGCAAAAAACCGTCCGAGAGCAGAATACAGAAGAATTCTCAGGGCAAAAGCAAAGGCTTCCAATTCCAGCCGTCGAACGACAGGTACACATACGCAAACCACTATATTGCCTGTATTTGAATTTCCTGCCAAATTTTTCAAAAATGGAAACTCCGGGGAAAGGGAAAGGAAGAAAATCACAAGGGGAAACCAGTAAACCAAAGAAGCAAAAAACTGATCAAACCCCTGAAGAAAAAGTCAAAGACAGAAAACTAAATCAGGACTTGATTGATCAGTTGCCTGGGTCAACTTCCAAGGCCAGGAGGTCTGCCCAACTCAGGGCAGAAATAGAGAAATTGGAAGACAAACATAAGCACCTGGGAGATATTTGGACCCCAATTAGGGGATATGAACTCTTCAGATTCCACTACAACAGAAGATTTAGAAATGCTCCTGTGTCAAACCCATGGCACATGAATTTAGGCAAACTGGTTGTACCTAATGTATTCTTGAATGTAGAACTCCTGCAACTGTTAGCCAGGCATTACAATTCAGGCCTGAAAGCTATCTGCAACCCTCAAGGAGAACCAATTGTACACCTATCAAAAAATGCTATTTGTGAGGTGTATGATCTGGATGATTTGTGCACTGTCCCTATTGTTTATGAAGATTTGGATAAAGAATACTGGAGAATGGATACAACCTACAATGGATGGAGGTTACCCATTCATAGACCCAGGATTGAAGGAGAAGTGATACCCTTGACTGAGAATGATGGCCCTCCCTTTCATGTGTCCATTTTTGAACCATACATTCAATATACTTACTATTCTGTAGGCCAAGTCCTTGGCTCAGAGGTCCCTGAGTTTATGACTATTCCTCTAATGGTCATAACCTCTGATATTCAATGTCACAATGCCAGACAATTTGATTATGCCTCTTACGTTGCTACTAGAATAGACTCTGGTCTATCTGCAATAAGAAACAATGCTCCAGCATGCTCTTTTGAGCATTACTCGATGCTCATGCATATGGTCTTATACTATGGCCAGGAAGTAGGATTGTGGCCAAATGAGTTTCAAGTTGTTGCTGTGGATAAGAAAGGGGAGAAGATACCTGTACAAATGTGGACCAGAATCTGGGATAGCAGGTATGCTAACTCCAGCTATGCTCAATTTGAAGAGCATTGTGTTAAAGTGCTATATAGGTATTTCAACCACCCCTGTGAATATTCAATTTCAAATGAAATAAAAAGATTCCTCAGGCCAAAAGATTTTGGTGGCCCCCCTACTGTCACTCATAATTGGGGAGATTGGTATTGTTTTGAGGATGCTACTATGATCAGAGTGTATGGTTTTGAAGATGCTCCATTTATATTGCCTAAAACTATCCCTGACAGAATTGCATATTTGGAAATAATTAGGCAAATGCATTGTTCAAATGTCATGCATCTAAGTTCGCATGATAAGCAATCATTCATGCCCAGTACTTTGTGTTTTGGAGATTTTACTGTGGTTTCAAAAGAAGGATACAATCTCATTTTGGATAAACTAATGCATTATAACATGGTGACTGCTGAGGTGAGGAAAGGGTTTGATCCTGAGGGTTTCATTGACTATGCAAGAAGAAAACAAAATCTCAGTGGATACATGCACATACATTATCCACATGATGATGTCATTAGAAATTTGGAAGAGGTTGAAGTCGACTTGGTGGTGGAGAAATATAACAGAGATTTGAATGAAAAGAAAAAGCAGTTGGCAGAAGTTGAAGTGGTATCCTCTGAAGAGGAAGAATTGACTGAACAGCCACAAGATAAGACAATAGAAATGTCTAAAAGAAAAATGCAACAATATCAGCCTCCAGTTGTGATACATGATGAGGAGGGGTCTGCTGATGAAGATCCACGCCAAAAGGCTTATGATTCTTTTGTGTCAGATGATACATTCATTCATTCGAAGGAATTTAAATCATTCGTGTATAAATACAAGGGAAAAGAAATTAGAGAGTCAGTAGATAATGTTTCTGCTGACAATGAAAAACAGTTATTAGAGATGTTAAAGGAGACAGTGGACAAGGAAATGCAGGACATGACACCAAGCAGAGGCAGACAGCTGCTTAAAGATGCAGGGGTTATGATTTTTCCCGGTTTGGATTTAAATTCTGCTTTGGTTTTTGATAGTTTTTTGAATAATGCTGATGATAAGTATAAGCTTACTCCAGAAGGAGTTAATGAAGTCTATATGGGAACGAGATACAATAATGATGAAAATTCTTTGATGATATGGGCATTGTATCCTCCCCATAAGAAGACGGCCATCATAGACACTGAAAAAACTTTTGGCCATGTTATGACTTTCAGAGCAGGTGAAACTGACCCCATAATTACTGCAGACATTGGTATCAATGTTGTAAAGTTGAATAAAGCACAAGCTCAGATGTTAATCAAGGAAAGAGATGCTTATAAGCTGAATTGTGAAAGATTAACAAAAGAGAATGACTACTTGAAGGACGCTGTTAAGAGCACCTTTGGCCAATCTACGAAGAGAATAACTCAAGGTGAGAGCTCACAAAGTAGTCAAGAGATATCCCATGATCAAGCCAAACAAATTCAAATAGATGCATTTGTTACAATACTGCAGAGCAGGTATGCAAACATGGTACGGTGGTTAAACCAGTTTTGGGATAACTACTCGGAAAATCATAAAGCAGTCAAAGAACATGAAAGGCTTGATCAGAGGATACAAGAAAAGATGATCGAGTTGCAAAACAGAGGTGCTACTGATAGCACAGATATCTCTGATGCAAGAGCATTGTTCAAACGGCACCAAAATTATTATGATAAACTCAAAGCTGATGCTAAGGAAGGGACTGATGCATCAGACGCAGGGGTGCCCAGGATATTCAAAGATAATGGAGAGGTAAAGAGCAAACAAGAGTGGACTGTTGATTGTCAAGTTATATTGCACAAAGCCACAAGAGCTCTAAAAGATAAAGCCTCTGTATCTACAGAAGTTTGCAAACAACTGGAGGAAATGGTCACCCTTGATATAATCACCAGGAGTGCAGTCGAGCTTACTGATTCTCACCGTGCGCAGGAGTACTTAGATCATCTGACAAAAGTCTATTTATGGCTAAACAGAGCCTAATATAGCTTATGTAATTATTGTTTGTATTGGTTAAAATCCCAAGAGACTTATTGAAGAGTTGTATCTCTTCATGAAAATATCTATATAAGTTCAAACAATCTATGCTGAAAAATCATCAGCAGTAGAAGATATTCATATATACATATACATAATATTCCAGAATGACCATGTTGCATATTTTATTTTGAAGAAGAAATTTGAAGTTCTCTGATTCAGTATTTCTATTTTGGTATCAGTTATTTGTTGAAATTATTCAATTGTGTGGCTGTCTCCATTTCTGCATTTCCCTGTTATTCAGATTAAACTATCAAGTATATATTTAATCTGTCAATACACATTCGCTGTATCTGTGTGATTGATTCGGTTGGTGTCCATCCTAAGGAATTAAACCCTTCTGATTTATTCACAGTAACCTGGAAGTAGTAAGTTGGGATCACTAAGTAGAGCCATATAGTTAGGATTGATACACTGTCTCCAGTAAAATATTATCTGTTAATCTTGTCTATTCATTTCATTTGGTTCCTTCAAGTAAGGATTAAAATACCTTCTGGTGAATTATAGGATATCTGATTTTATTTGGTTGGATTATCAAGAAGAGTCTGTCAGTCACTTACTTGCACGTTTATACAAGCTATAAACCAGAACTGTGCCAAATATCTAGAATTATTACCATTTAGAAATTACTGTTTTTAGTCCTTCAAATTGACTCTGTTACCCAACAAGGCACTAGTCTCATTCAACTCATTAATTAAAACCTTTTTGATATTGCTTATACAATTTCTGCCAATCACTTATTAAACATTACACATAGAATTAATTAGTCAGCTTTGTCATCTATCCTACATCCTATGCCATTGTAGATAGACCTAGTTAGTCCATTCATCCACACTCAGACTGCTTTAATATTTCAAGGTTCACCCACCTAGGTGTAGCAGGACCTAAAGTGTAGGAAATCATCAAACCTTGAAAGTTGATTTCGTCAAGTTAGTTCAAAAACGTTGCAAATCCAAATATAGAGCCTGGCATCCTCTTAGGATTAGCAACTTGCATTTTTGAGATCTAACACAACCCAGCCTTTGGGAGACAGTTCTTATCCCAACATAGTCTCAGTGGTAACTCTGATTTTGGTCTTAGTTGCTTTCTAATTAAAGTTTTGTAACCATCCTTGGTTTTATAATTTCTTGATTTAGCCCCATCCCAAACTAATCTGTCTAAGTCTCCTTTGAGAGATACCCTCCTTTTGTTAAGGATATCAAGTAGTTTCTCTTTCTCATTATCCGGAATGCTCATATTATCCAGTGGTTTCCATTTCCACCCCCTATTCTCCTCATGATTGGGAAAATCTATATAATCTTTTACATATTTCCCCCAGTGTGATTCTAGTATCCTTTTGGCATTCTCTAAATTATCCAAGTTGCTTATCCTCATACCCACCCCATGAGTCATTCCAAAAAAGTGCTTGGTTCCCGTCACCTAAACTCCAAGTCAGTTTGTCCATTATGAGCTTCCTACAGTCCATCATAAAATTCCAGAGGCAAGATCCTTTAGGTGGGTTAGCCATTCTAAAAAGGAATGTTGGTTCCTCCCCTCTAAGATATTTGTTTCTAAGAATTTTAACCCACTTTGAATCAGGTTGCTAATACATTTTCCATACAAGTTTAGCACCTAAAGCCTTACTCTATTCTCTGAAGTTTTTTCAGCCTAGGCCTCCTTCCTCTTTTGGTCTACAAATCTTGTCCCAAGCCACAAGTGCCATTTTCTTTTTATCCTCCAAACCTTGCCATAGGAAAGTTCTTAAAATTTTGTTGATTTCTTCCCATTTTCCTACTGAAAGATTCATACAGGATAATTGGTAAATTGGGATAGCTGAGAGAACTGATTTAACATTGTCACTTTGTCTACTGAGGAAAGCCATTTGCCTTTCCAAGATTCTGCTCTATTCCTAATCCTAGAATTAATATGGTCTCAAAGATCATTGATCTTATTGCTTTAGCCAACAATATACCTAGATATTTACAAGGCATTTCCCCTTTTTCAAAAGACAAGATTCTACATATTTCTTTTTCAGTTTTAGGATCCGTGTCGAAAAAATAAATTGCTAATTTACCAGTGTTTACCTCCTGTCCAGAGGCCCTACAATAAGAGTCCAAGATATCTTTGAATGCCCTAGCTTCTTCTATGCACCCTTTACCGAAGAGCATAGTGTCATCTACAAACTGTTGATGTGTTGTAGGATCAACACCAGAAGTGATTTTGATTCCTTGGATCTTTCCTTCTTCCCTAGCCTTGGAAATCATTCTTCCTAATACATCTGCCATTATAATAAAGAGAAATGGGGAAATAGTGTCCCCTTGTCTCAATCCTCTTGAAATGCTAAAAAAACTTCTGGGGTTCCATTGATTAATATTGAGATCTTGGGATTAAAAATACATGCATAAATGAGGTTTATCCATTGTTTATTAAAACCAAAAGCCTCTAGGGTTTTGCAGAGGAAACGCTAGTCTACCTTATCATAGGCTTTACTTATATCTAGTTTAATTAACATGCTAGGTTTTTTGTTTTGCTGTCTGGTATGAATGGCTTCTTGGGCTGTAATAACTCCATCAAATATAGATCTACCCAAAATAAACCATGTTTTTTCATCACTATTGATGTCTAGAAGCACTGCCTGAATCCTATTAACCAGGGTTTTAGTGAGGATTTTATAAATAGTATTACACAGAGATATAGGCTACAAATCCCCTAGACTTTCTGGCTTCTCTTTTTTTGGAATAAGTGTAAGGAAAGTATTATTTACCTCTTTGAGAATACTTCCCAAGTTTCTTAGCCCTTCTAGTGCTTCGACTACTTTGTCTCCTATGAAGTGCCAATATTTTTGGAAGAAGAAGGTTGGGAAGCCATCGAGACCAGGAGCTTTATCTGGTTGCATTTGAGAGATTGCCAGCTCTACCTCAGTTTTGGTGAATTTACCATTAAGAGCTTTGTTTTGATCCTCTGAAATAATCCTTGGGATATCTTCCAGAATGGCTTGTTGGTACATGCAATTTGATCCCTCCTGATTATTAAGAATATTTTCAAAGTACCTAACTGTTTCACGTGCAATTTGTTGAGGATCTTTAATCTAGTCATTATTCACATTTTTAATTTTGAGGATTCTATTTACGTTTCTGCGTGCTTTGGTGTTGCTATGAAAGAACTTAGTGTTCTTGTCTCCCTCTTCCAGCCAAGTTTCTCTTGACTTTTGACACCAAAAGATTTCCTCTTTGGTTAGGATATCTTCATATTCAATTTTCAGCTATTTTTCTTTAGAAAATGTTTTAGCATCCATTCCTCTGGAAATCACGATTCTGTTTAGGTTTTCCAGTTCTTCTTCAAGCTTAGTTTTGGACTCAAAGATATTACCAAAGTTAGTTTTATTCAAGCTTAGAAGCTTACATTTAATAGTTTTCAGTTTGGATACTAAACCAAAAAGCTTAGATCCAGATATTATAGTTTCTTTCCACCACTACTCAATTAGGGTAATAAGGTTGTTATCTTTGATCCACATTTGTTCAAATTTAAAGGGGCAATGTTTGGGTTGGTAGTCTTCTGAGATACCCAGCTACACTGGGTAGTGATCAGAGCCTGAGTATGGTAAGATCTCTGCCGTCAGAATATAAGGGAATTGGGCCCAATTACCTCTTAACAAGAATCTATCAATTTTTTTTGCAATATTGCTAAAGCCTTCTCTTCTATTGTTTCATGTAAAACCTTCTTGTGCAGTTTTAATTTCCAATAAATTGTTCTTCTGAACCCAATCTTTAAAGTCTTTTGCTGCTGTAGATAACCTAACAAGACCTCCCAGTTTTTCTTTAGGATCCAATATTGCATTGAAGTCTCCCCCCAGAATACATACTTGATCTTGTAAAGTTCCCAAGAATTGTTCTATTTTTGTCCACACTACTCTCTTATCCTAGTTCTGAGGAGGACCATAAATGTTAAGGAGAAAAAAGTATAGGTTGCTTCTGATGCTTTTGACAGACCCCACCATTCAGTTCTTCTTGCAACTTAATACTATAAATGAAACCACTCTAGGGTCCCAAATTACCCCTATGCCTCCCGAAGCACCCTCAGCTGGAACTCCAACTAGCTCCTATATTCCTAACTTCTTGTTTAGAGTGTCAATCTCTTCTTTATTTAGTTTAGTTTCTTGGATCATTAGTATATCTGGTTTTGTGTTGGTTATACAATGTTTTATGATACATTATTTGTTAGGGGCATTGAGACCCCTAACATTCCAGGTGTGGACTCTATTGGCGCTGGGGAAGGCACTTCCCCTTCCCTACATAGAATAGTGTGGTGATCTTAGTTTGATCAGTAGCCTCACTTGCTTTCTATCTTAGCTCCAATAGTGATTTCCTACCCCTTTTCTTATTACTTTTGGCACAGTCTAGGGTATCCTTGTTGAAATTGATTATGGCAATTCCCAACCTCAGATCTGCTTCTTCCACTTCTCTATCTCCCTAATCTTTTGGGTCCTCTTTCTTTCTATCCTGCCTTTCCTCTTCTTCTTCAAGTTCTATAATCTTGGTGATGAGTTTTTCCTTCTCTTTGTTAACTTCCTTGATTACCACTTCCTTTAATGCCTTATCGAAGATCTCATTACAGATTTCTTCTATAACCGAATGGCTGAGCTTGTCTATGGATTTCTTTTGATTCTCGAAGTCTTTATATTTTTCTTCTATTTAGAAAGTGTTTGGAACCCATTCTGGGGTTTCTAAAACCTCTGGGTTTATACTTCCTTCTACTGCTATGGGGTTATTATCTCTGGCAGCTTCTGAAGGAAAACATCAGATTGAGATAAGAAATTCTTCTCCAATCCCATGAACTCTCCCAGGTGATTTCCTATCTCCCTCAAGATATTACTATGGATGAGCTCAACTGGGAGATTTGGTAGCTTGACCCACCTAGCTACTTTCAGTTTCAGTTTGCTAGGGCCAAAATTAGGTATCTAGTCTAAGTACTCGAAATTATGCCCTTTGTGAAATAAGCTTCTGCTATTTAAAATTTCTTTTTCTATGTTTGCACTCTTCCAGACAATGAATATGAATTCTTCAAAAGTGATAGTGATACTTACTTGGTCTTTGTAGAGGGTTTGGACCCATTCTGTAATTTCCTTCATAGGCTGCCCTATCCCCCGCCATCAAATATAAAAATCATGGGTTCTACAATGCATCCCCAGACCATCTGTGTAGATATTTTTGATATCGATTGATACTTTATTTTCCATGGCCTTAGAATTTTGATGATATATTGAACTTATTTTTGGTCTCGACCTAGGGGTTCTAGGATTTGCCTATTCACGGAGTGTTGCCTGGTCTAAGCCCTTCCAAAGAGTGTTAGGACCTGAGTTACTGAATTTAGGGTTTTTAGAGATTTGCCAATGGTGGGGTGCCCTGAAATTTGATATGCTGCTTGTATGGAAATTTTCCTTTCCATGAATGAGCCTGGGGGCCGGTTTTGAAAAACCCTCCGCGTATCCTTGTCTTGGATAGGAAGTATAGGAAACATCAGGGGGTTGTTGAGCACTTCAGCTTCTTTCCCGGCCTAGAGTGGTGTGATTTGCTGCAGTTACAAATGTTGGGGTTGCTGAGGTTATTAAGATAGCCCACATTCCTGCCACCCTGGCTTGAGCTGGTACTCTTGTTGTTGCTCTTGCCCTAACTCCCCTCTGCTGCTTCCTACTCTTCACCATTTTCCAGCCTTGTTCATCCTAAGGATGCGGAGGGGGAACCCCGCCCCCATAGAAAACTTTCTTCTTCCCCTATATAATGTTGTAAGGGTGCTCTGCCCTAGATTCATTTCTTGCATTCTTAATAATATTGCTTTGTCGCTGACTACCTGCTCTTTTTCACATTTTGTCTAATTCAAACTATTTTGAATATTACCATGCCACTATCAAAATAAATAGTTCATTTCCAAATGAAATAAAGATTCCCATTTTCTATTAATCACAAAATCCCATTCTAAAAATAAATTTTAAAACAAAAGAAATAGAAATAATGAAAGTGTGGGAAATAAAAAAAATAATGGCACTTTTAAATGTAAGCCCTAAAATCCCCTCAATAAAATAACAATTTCCTTATGGCCAAAAGAACCCTAACCCTATTTCTCTACTCTTGTTTTCTTTTCCTTTTGTTTGTTTTTCTCCTCTCTTCTCTTATTTTGTTTTGGTTTTGCATTTGCAAGTTTAATGGAGGCCATACATGGCCACACTAAGTAGTGAATATGATATATATATATATATATATATATATATATATATATATATATATATATATATATATATATATATATATATATATATATATATATATATATATATATATATATATATATTTATTTATTTATTTTTAAATGTGAATATTTATAAACTGTGGGTGTAAATAAATAAATGTATATTTTTTTTTGTTTGTTGAAACCCTAGGTAGGAGGACCGGCACTGTGTGGAGGTAGCGGTGGCATTGACGGAGAGGAGACGGTGGCGGAGTGGTGACTGTGGGCGGAGGTGTTGGTGGGGGGGCCATAGGGTTAGGAAGCGGCGACGTCGGAGGTAGCAGACTACACGGGGGGGTTACGACTGAAGGGAAAGGAAGTAGTGGGGGGGTGTGGGGAGGGGGCGGAGCCTGTGGGGTGTGGGTGGGGGCTCCGCCCCCTCCCCACACCCTTATGTAAAAGGAGACGGTGGAGGGACTTGAACCCGCCCCCCACCACATATATTTTTTTTATCAAAAAACATAACACTGCGATCTGTATATTCTAAAATCACAGTCTATTACATCTCGCTCCACAGCATTCAATTTTTTTATGAGTTTTATTTATTAAAATATATATATACACACAATAAAAAACACTATTTATTTAATTTTTTTTTTAAAATCACAGTTTAGTTTATAATAACATATAACCAAAGAAATATATATATATATACTATTATAAATTCAATAGCCCTTTTTTTCTTTTGATTTAACAGAATATTAAAAGAATCTAAATGCAAATACATTAAATATAAACACACAAATATAAATATACTTGAAATAACTTAAATTTCAATTCTTGTGTTGCCATTCTAAAATCTCACAAAATTTCCTTTTTAAAATCAAATAGCAATATATATATATATATATATATATATATATATATATATATATATATATATATATATATATATATATATATATATATATATATATATATATATATATATTATTTCAAATTTATATAAAGCAAGGGAACTTTTTTTTTTGCAAATGCATTTAATTGAATCCTCCCAATATATATATATATATATATATATATATATATATATATATATATATTATATATATATATATATATATATATATTATTTCAAATTTATATAAAGCAAGGGAACTTTTTTTTTTGCAAATGCATTTAATTGAATCCTCCCAATATATATCAACCACTAAAATTTTCTTTTCATAATAAAAATGCAAAACTTTCATTTTTTTGTCTCCCAACAATAAACAACTTTCATATTTGTTTATTTTAAAAATATACCTACAATAAAATAGCATTAAGACGAATGTTTTCCTTCATTACTCTATTTTTGGTTGATTCACAAGCATTGAAATTAGAAAGATTAAAATTTCTATTTCAAATGTAAATAGCTTATACAAACAAGTAAAAAATATAATTTTACAACAAGAGAGAGAGAACAATGTTCTCCTCTTTTGCAAACTAACAAATGATACAAAATCCTAACTTGGCCATGCTCTCTCTCAAGAGCTAAAAAGAAATAAGATAACAACTCTCAAGAATAATGATAATTTTTCTTCCTCCACAACCATAGCTCCAGTGAACTTGCAATATCACAAGAAGGGGAAAGAAGCTACAACAACTTGCTCTCCTCCCTACCATTGACTCCCACAAGAGTCACCCCCGAGCTAGGAGGTCATCCTCACACTAGGAAACTCAAATCACAACACAACATTGCATTCAACACCCAAAAACAATTTACTCCCATGGCTTATCACAACACAAGAACTCACTCAAGATGAGTTCAATGGGGTAGGGGAGTGGACATCACTCAACTCAAGAGTGCCACCCCTAAAACATCCCAATACAAATACCTCTCAAGGCCTCAAGCCAACACTTTTAAACATAGTTTCACAAATTTTTCATTTGGCTCTCAAGCCATTTCACATATTTCACATATTCACATATTGCCCTCAAGGCTGCAACTCCACAAAATCAAGGAAATGACACCAAGGAGGTTCACTCCTCCCCCACCCCACACTTGTTGAGCATCTTCTCCCAAGTAGGAGAGGCTCTTACAACTCCCTTACAATTTTTCCCCACAACAATAAGTAAAAACTCAAAATGGAAACTCACACATAGCATCACACAAGTAAATAATATACATTAGGGAAGGCCTTAGCCTTGAAACCTACCTTAAAAAGCCCAATTGGTAGATGGTTGAGTAGAGCTTCTCCAACTCCTTTTCCAAATTGAGCCACCCAATTCCTCCTACTTTTTCCCCAAAGTAATTAAAATCAATAAAACTTGCCAAAAATTCAACAACCCCATCCCTCTCCCCAAGAGTGATTAAAATAGGCTCTTTTCAAGAGCCTTGAGGAATGGGGAGGTGACACATGTCACCTCCGCACTCCTCCCAACTACAAGAAAGACCCTTGGAATGGGTGGTGACACATGTCATTCACCCATCCACCAAGTCTCTCACTCTTCCACTTGTCCTCTCTAAAACATGTGGGAGAGAAAAGTGGAGCTTAAGAGGGAGTGGGTGCCACATGTGCCCCAATCCTCTCCTCCTAAGAGCGACCACACAACTCCAAGGTACCCTCACCAATTGTGGGAGAGACTTGGAGTAAAGTACTCCACAATTAAGGGGTCTTGGAGACTCCCCCAATCCTAGGGAATAGGAAAGGAAGGGGTTGAGTGTTTGACCCACTCATCCTCTCCCTCTCAAGCTTCCATTTTCGTCACTTTACTTTAGGGTGAAGTTAAAGTGACCAAATAGAAGTTTACCTAGGGTTACACAAGCCCAAATGATCCCTAGACCATAGGGTTACAACTTAGGGTCAAGTTTAACCCAAATTTAACACCTTAGGATGTAGAAAATCACATGAAAAGGGGTCCCAAAAAGATAAAACAAAAATTGAGTCAAATAAACATTACACATTTACAACACCATAATACAAACAAATAAAAAAAGGCAGACCTAGCCCAAAGGACACCATACGTAAACATTACAAGAATTTATCATGCAATACACAGATGATCTTGGTTCCTCTTGGAACTAGATCAGCTGCACAAAGGAAAACAACACAGTGTGTGGGATGATCTCTGAATTTATGTGGCTTCATTAGAAACACCTGCACACTCAAATGAAATATTAATTCCACATGTATATGATAGATGAAGCAAGTGAAACAAGCACATACAACAACACATGTTCATATAAGCATTTAGGAAATCACATTATAGTTAGATTCTAAATTCTGCATTTCAAACATCCATCCCATGATAGAATCACATAATAAATTTGTAACTAAAATCACATGCATAGTATCCAAATAACATCATAATATAAACCATATGTCTAACAATGTTAGTGATCCAATGTCAAGGTCTAATCGCATCATAAACATGCTAACATAATAATCCACATAACATAAGGTCTAAAGGTCTTGCAAATTGGGATCAACAGTCCCATAAGTCTAAATGTATCACCAACAGTAAAATAAGTAGTCAAATATAAGGGAATGAAAAAGTAGGCCTCACATCCTCCCCCCTAAGACTATACTTCTTCTTAGAAGTCATCAAAGAGGTGAGGATAAAGAGCCCTCAATCTCGCTGCATCCTCCCATGTCACCATGACCTCATCGTACATGTCCCACTAGACCCTAACCTGGTCCAGTTGTTGACCTCAAAGGCCTAGCGTCTGATAAGCCAATATGTGAATTGGCTCCAAAGCCAGCTGACCATCTGTCTCTACCTGAAGAGCACTCCAATCCAATACATGAGATAAATCAGATATGTAACACCGTAAAATAGAAACATGAAAAACATTGTGGATACGCGATAGGCTAGGTGGCAAGGGTAGACGATAGACTACAGGTCCTATCTGCTCCAAGATCTCAAAAGGTCCAATATAATGAGGTGTGATCTTAGAGCCCTTTCCGTAATGGATTGGACTCTTGTGCAGTCACACTCTCAAGAACACCCTGTCCCCAACTAAGAAGCTCTGATCTACCCTCTTAGCATTGGCATACTTCTTCTGTCAATCCTGTGTCTCCTAAAGTCTCTACCTAATCAACATCACCTACTGCTCCATAGCCTAAACCAACTCCGGCCCTATCGCAACCTTGTCCTCAATACGGTCCCAACTCAAAGGTGTCCTGCAAGGTCTACCATACAAGGCCTGAAAAGGAGACATACCCAACGAATTGTGATGCCCATTGTTGTAGGCAAACTCAACTAGATACAGGTACTCCTCCCATCTACTCTGATGATCCATGACATACATATGGAGCATATCCTCAAGAACTTGATTAACTCTCTCTGTCTTTCCATCAGTCTCAAGATGATAAGCGGAACTGAAGTTGAGCTGTGTGCCCAATGCCTGTTGTAAGGCTCTCCAAAAGGCTGAAGTGAACACTGAATCCCTATCAGAAATGATACAGTGAGGTACCCCATGTAATCTAACAATCTAATCCAAGAATACTCTCACCATAGATGGTGCATTGTATGTCATGTGTACAGGTGAGAAATGTGCCACCTTGGTCAACTTGTCAACCATCACCATGATGGCATCATGGTGGCGTGATGACACAGGAAGACTAACAATGAAGTCCATGGAAATGGTGTCCCATTTCCACTCAGGTATCTCGTGAGGGTATAAAAGACCCACTGGATGCTGATGCTTGGCCTTGACCCTTAGCACTCAAGGCAACGAGCAACATATTTTGCAATATCTCGTCTCATACCTACCCAATGGTATAACTATCACAAGTTGGCATGCATCTTCTTCACCCCCAGATGTACTGCATAAGGTGCTCTATGAGCCTCTGAAAGAACTACTGCACGCAAGTCACCTGCACGAGGTACATAGATGTGTTGTTGATGTCTACGTAAACTATCTGACTCAAGGGAATATCCTACAAATCTCCCCTTAAGGGCCCTCTATTTCTGGATCTCCTGTTGCACCTCCAAAAACCACTCATCCTTAGGTAGATGTTGTATGATGCACTCTTTCATGTCCACACTTAAGGTCAAGGTTAGGATCTCGTGGCACCTCTGACTCAAAGTGTCAATGACCATGTTCTCCTTCCCTTTGATGTAGTGGACATCAAAGTCGTACTCACATAAAAAATCCATCCAATGCCGCTGGCGGGCGTTCAAATTTAGCTATGTGAATATGTACTGCAAGTTATGGTGATCAGGATGGAGCTCAAAGTGACAACCCAGGAGAAAGTGTCTCCAATGAACAAGAGGATGTACCACTGCTGCGAGCTCTAAATCATGAGTAGGGTAGTTCAGCTCATGTGTCTTGAGCTTATGCGACTCATAGGAAATCACCCTACCACCCTGCATGAGCATGGCTCCTAAACCCTCAAGTGATGCATCTATGCAAACTACAAAATCCTTTACAGGATCTGGAACCGCTAAAATGGGAGCACTGATAAGATGCTCTTTGAGGACTCCAAAGGCCCTCTCGCACTGCTCGTTCTAAGTGAAACTCTTCCCTTTACACTGAAGGGAAGTGATGGGGTGTGATATCTTGGAAAAGCCCTCTATGAATCTATGGTAGTAACTGGCTAATCCCATGAAACTCTTGACCTCTATCACACTGGTGGGTGCTGGCCAATCTTGGATAGCTCTGATCTTTGATGGATCTATGGAGATGCCATTGCCTGATAGGATGTGCCCCAAGTATTGTACCTCTATCCTAAAGAAGGCACACTTCGCTAGGTTGCCATAAAGCTGCTACTCTCACAAGCACTGCAAAACCTGATGTAAATGATCCACATGCTCTTCCTTAGTCCACGAATAGATTAAAATATCATCAAGAAAAATGATCATGAACTGATCTAAATAAGTGTGGAACACCCCATTCATGAGACTCATGAACACTGCAGGGGCGTTCGTCAAACCGAAGGGTACCATTGTGAACTCGTAGTGGCCCTATCTAGTTCAAAAAGTAGTCTTATGAATATCTACCTCTATGATGTGCAATTGGTGATACCCGTATTTCAGATCAATTTTTGAGAACACTCTAGGTCCCTACATTTGGTCAAAAAGGTCATCAATCCTAGGTAGAGGATAATGGTTCTTCATCGTCACCTTATTCAATTGCCTATAGTCCATGCATAAGTTAAGAGACCCATCCTTCTTCTTCACGAAGATAACTGGTGCGCCCCATGGTGAAACGCTAGGTCAGATGTGCCCCTTCTCAAGTAACTCCTCTAACTACAGTTTGAGCACCGTGAGCTCATGTGTAGTCATCCTGTAGGGTGCACGAGACACTGGCTCTACACCTAACACTAGATCGATGTGAAATCTACCTCTCTGCATGGAGGGCATACTTGGTAATTCTGGCGGAAACACGTCAGTAAACTCTCTCAAGATAGGGTGATCATCTAGTGATGCCTCAGGCTCATCTTCTGATATGTCACTAACTGTGATAGGGAATATCTGACATCCCTTCCACATGCAGTAGTTAAGCTGTTGAGTGGATATCATATGAACTGCCATAGGCTTCCTAATGCCCACTATCTCAACAGGTGCACCATGATCATCTAAGAAGCTAACCACCTTTTGACGACAATCTAGCTTGGCTCCTTGAGCCGCAAGCCAGTCCATACCCAAGAACACACCGTAGGATCCTAATGGCATAACTCTAAGGTCACAAGATGTAGTGAAGGAACCTAAAGAAATCTTACAATCTCGAACTAAGGTATCTACTGACATCCTAGCCCTAGAGGCCAACTCAACCTCCCACCTAATGTCCTACCTAGAAGCCACCAGCCTGCAACGTTCCACTAATGATGTAGACAGAAAAGAATCGGTAGCTCCAGGGTCAAAAAGAATAGAGATGGGGGCACCCTCGATCGTACCTGATGTCTTAATCACTGATGCCTGATAGTTAGCCTAGCGGTTATCAATCACTGTGAACATGTGGTGGACTTGCCCACATCTCCTACAGTATGCTCTGACCCTCCTAAACAAGGCTGTCCCCTTGCCATGAAACCCTATGGACACTCTCTAGCCAAATGTCCTACCCCACCACAACATAACATGGGCCCCTAACCTGTATCTTCCCTGACTGAGTCATAGCACCCTACTGCTACCCAGTCTATCCTGTGGACCCCTGTGAACCCCTATACGACTACTGTGACCTAGCGGGTCCCGCAAATGGTCCCTACTGCCTCTGATCCCTACACGAGCCCTGTTGCTACCAACCACGATTATGTCCTCCCTATGCCCTCTGCTGGGGTCTAGACCTATGTTGATGTTGCTACGTCTATTGTGGAGGTCTAGGAGGTAATGATGGACAACTAAATCCTCCTCTTTATGGTGGTGATGGTGGTGGTCTTTGAAATTTCTACTGCTACAGATGACTATGGTCCTGAAACTACGGGTGTGAATTCTACCCTCATCCCTGAATCTCCTCTGTAATATAAGCCTTCTCGGTAGCCTCACTCATAGTCTGGGGGTCTGCCATATGCACTGGTCCTGCTATCCCCTGATTTAAAACTCTAATGAATTTGTGCACCAAAAGTTTCTCATCGTGGAGATACTTTGCATAATGTGAAAGCTCAATAAATCAACTGTCATACTGTGCAACCATGAGTCCTCTCTACTATAAGTTGTGGAACTCATCTATCCGGTGCTACCTATAATGGTCTAATAAGTAGTTCGCGCATTAAATTTCTGTATGAATGTGTCCCATGTGAGTGTGTCTAATGATAACCGGTGCTTGCACTCCTCAGTGCACCACCAAGTAGCTGCTACATCTCTCAGGAGGTGTACTGCCATGCGTGCTTTCATGTTGCTCCCATAAGGTTGCAAGGCAAAGCATCTATCTAGACTGATGAGCCAAGCCTCAACCTCGGCTCCCTCTGTAGCTCCTGCAAAGGTAGGTGGATTAAGCCCAAGTAGGTCTCTGATGGGATCTCCTCTGTCTCTAAGTCCTATGACCGACTCATCCATACCATACTCTTAGGGTCCCTGATGTACATGCTCTACCCTCACAGTCTCATCTTGTCTCGCATGTCACAGAGGACTCCTACTCCATACTCTATAAGCTGACACTACCTCCTCCACAATAGTACCTGTTATCTCTACAAAAGGCTCCACATGTGGCACCTCTCGTAGATCAACGCGGGGCTCTACACATGGTTTAGCTTGTGACTCAGTACACGGCTCCTCACATGGCTCCTCTCATAGATCAACGTGGGGCTCATCACGTGGCGCTAGTATAACTGGCGGTAGCCTCTCTAACATGGCCTGTAACGTCTTTAAAATTTGAGGTCCTATATCAAGTCCTGGTGGTACCTGCGGTACCGGCTAATCCGATAAGGCTGCTGGTCCTTGACCCTCAGCCGAAGAATCACTGTGCACCCCAATAGACACAGTGTGGCGTGAATGTGCTCGCTGAACTCGTCGGGGAGGCATCCTACAAAAATAAGGTAGGCACTAATTAATCAAAGTTGCAGAATAAGTAACGTGCCCAAATAAGCCCACATTGTCATGCCCACATTTCCTATGTCGTCACGACATGCATCACACGTGTCATGTCCACATTTGTCATGTGGTCATGACACATGTGTAAGCATGCTCAGTGGCATTACACATAAGGCATAAACATGATAGTAGAATGCAGGGTAATGTGTTCACTTGCACATACCATTCGTAATGAAGGCCAACTAGGGGGTCGAAGCGACACAGTTAACATCACCAATAGGGTTAGGATCAATGATCGAAACCCTAAGTTAACCTATGTGAATGATGGGATATTGACGTGAGTCAAAATCAATAGCCTAATTCAAGTGCATGAGTAAGATATGATTTAATACAAAAATCTAATGTCGATACTTGACAAAAACAATAATATATTCCTAACAAGGTTAAATTTCACTAACCTGGCTAAACCCTAAATTCTAAAAAAATCCAGTAGCATAATGCCTCATGGGCGTGATTAGGGTTTATTATATTAAAAGTAGTTTTGATCGAAAGTTTACTGGGTTGATGTTAAATTACCTACGTAACATCAGTTAAATTGGTAGATCAGTTAAAATAGATTAATTGTACATTTTTCAACAAAGCTTGATCAATTTGTTCTTCATGTTTTCTGTAATTTAAAACATTTTTCAACAAAGCTCGATCAATTTGTTCTTCATGTTTTCTATAATTTAAAACATTTTTCAGCAAAGTTCGATCAATTTGTTCTTCTTCACGTTTTCTATCAATCAGAGTTATCACTGCATCCTTTACATTATTCCTAATTTCTTGATAGATCAGATCATGGATATGTGTTATACTAACTTCACTTAAATAGTTTACTAGTTTTCCAAGTTGGTTTGGATGACATCTTTATTAAATTAATAAAATCGCTCTAAATATAATTAAAAAGAATATTAAATTAATAGCATTCTAGCTATATACTAGCCTCGTCGAGTTTGGTTTTATAATTAAAGGTTTAACCCGATTGTTTAAAATAAATACAACTGAATATTTAAATTGGTGTAATCATCAAATAAAACAATTAAAAATCCCCCTTCAATAATCAAATTTAAATTAATTAACGATAAATTCCCTCTAGCCACAAACTATTCTAAATATTACCATGCTACTATTAAAATAAATAGTTCATTTCCAAATGAAATAAAGATTCCCATTTTCTATTAATCACAAAATCCCATTCTAAAATTAAATTTTAAAACAAAAGAAATAGAAATAATGAAAGTGTGGGAAATAAAAAAAGTAAGGGCACTTTTAAATGTAAGCCCTAAAATCCTCTCAACAAAATAACAATTTCCTTATGGCCAAAAGAACCCTAACCCTATTTCTTCATTCTCATTTTCTTTTCCTTTTGTTTGTTTTTCTCCTCTCTTCTCTTATTTTGTTTTGGATTTGTGTTTGCAGGTTTAATGGAGGCCATACATGGCAACACTAAGTAGTGAATATGATATATATATGTGAATATTTATAAACTATGGGTGTAAATAAATAAATGTATAGATTTTTTTGTTTGCTAAAACCCTAGGCAGGAGGAGCGGCACTGTGTGGAGGTAGCGGTGGCATCGACGGAGAGGAGATGGTGGTGGAGTGGTGACTATGGGTGGAGGTGTTGGTGAGGGGGCCGCAGGGTTAGGAAGCGACGACGGTGGAGGTAGCGGATTGCGCCGAGGGCGTTACGGTCGCGGGGAAAGGAAGTAGTGGGGGGTGTGGGGAGGGGGCAGAGCACCCACCCATATCCCACTATATGGGGTTGTTAGGGTTAGCCAGCAGAAGATATCAATTAAATGCAAATAAAGATTAAACAGAGAAATGGAAATACACAGAAATAGTAATAGCGAGAGACAAGTTTTAACATGGTTCACCCAAACTCGGGCTACATCCACCAAACAGAGAATCCAATATTATTATCCAGTAAATCAAACTGATTACAATCAGCAATCCCTGCAACTCAATACCGCTGCAAAATGCTACAATACAATCTCAAAACCCTAACCCTTAGCTGCTTTTTATCAAGCTTTTTGTCGGTTACAAAATAGGGTTTTCTTATGTCGGTCAATGAAAAAATTAACTCCCGGTGCATTATAAAATAATAAAAAACCGTGTGAGGTTTCGGGGGCGTTGCCCCCGAGCCCCCACGGGGGCGCTGCCCCTTGACCCCACCCTGTATCGCGACAGGGAACACACCAGGGGAGTTGCCCCTGGACCCCGCAAGGGGCGCTGCCCCTTGACCCCGTCTTGGGGGCGCTGCCCCCAAACCCCCGCAAGGGGCGCTGCCCCTTGACCCCGTAGGAATTTGGGGGGAAACTGCGCTGATAAAAGTGGGGTAAATATAACCTCCGAGTCTGATTAGGCTCCATATAACAATAATCTCCCACTTGGAGACTGATCAGACTCCACACCATATCATCTCCCACTTGGAGACTGATCATAACACCACTGACCCTGTAGCTCCCACTAGAAATAAGCACCCTGGACTCTGTTGTTCTATTTTTGTTGTGTTCAGTCTAGAAGACCAACTGAAGCTGAAGAGGAGCTCAGCTTCGCCCTTGTCACTGCCTTTGTCAACATATCTGCTGGATTGTCATCTGTATGTATCTTTGCTAGCTCTAATTGTCCATCATCCAACACTGACCGAATGAAGTGATACCTCAACTGAATGTGTTTGGTCTTTGAATGCAAGGCAGAATTCTTTGCAAGATGTATGGCACTCTGGCTGTCTGTAAACAAATAACTGTTAACCTGTTGTGTGCCCAATTCATTCATGAAAGATTGTAGCCATATCATCTCCTTACTTGCCTCTATTGCAGCTACATATTATGCCTCTGTGGTGGATAAAGCAACCACCTTTTGCAACCTGGAAATCCAACTCACTGCTGTTCCACCTACAGTAAAGACATAACCTATAGTACTCCGCCTAGTATCAATATCTCCTGCCAAATCTGAGTCTACATAACCTACTAAATCAGTAGTAGAGCCCCCAAAACATAAGTGTTTATTAGATGTACCTCTCAAATATCTGAGAATCCATTTTACCGCATTCCAATGCTCTAATCCGGGATGACTCATATACCGGCTAACGACTCCTACAGCATGTGCAATATCCGGTCTCGTGCATACCATGGCATACATTAAACTACCTACAGCTGAAGCATATGGTACCTTGGACATTTTCTCTTCCTCCTCTTGTGTCTTAGGACACATGTCCTTAGTTAATCTCAAATGACTAGGCAAAGGTGTGTTGACAGCTTTTGCATTCTCCATGTGGAATCTCTGCAACACCTTTTCAACATAAGCAGCCTGAGATAGAGTTAAATTTCGGTTCTGCCTATCTCTGCAAATTTTCATACCAAGGATTTGTTTTGCTACCCCTAAATCCTTCATATCAAATGATTTTGCCAACTGCTGTTTTAACTCTCTGATGTGATCCATGTCAGACCCAACGACAAGCATGTCGTCAACATATAAACATAAAATAATGTAGCTGTCATTATCTAACCTCTTAAAATAAACACAATGGTCAGAATTACACCTGCTGTAGCCTTGCTCAGCCATTAAACTGTCAAATTTTAAATACCATTGCCGAGGTGCTTGTTTCAGGCCATACAAACTCTTCTTCAATCTGCACACTAGTTTCTCCTTACCTTTGACCTCAAATCCTTGGGCCTATTCCATATAGATCTCCTCCTCCAAATCACCATGGAGAAAGGTAGTTTTAACATCTAGCTGTTCCAAATGTAAATCTTCAGCAGCCACAATACTTAAAACAGTACGAATAGAAGTCATCTTGACAACCGGAGAAAATATCTCATCAAAATCAATGCCCTTTTTCTGTGCAAATCCTTTTACAACTAACCTGGCCTTAAATCTTTTCTTACCTCCATCTTCCTCTTTCAGCCTGTAAACCCATTTATTTGGTAAAGCCTTTTTTTCTGTAGGTAACTTACATAATTCCCAAGTCTGATTTTTCAGCAAGGAGTCCATTTCTTCTGTCATTGCAAGCTCCCACTGAACCTGTGTATCCACCTACATAGCTTCATCATACCCTTCTGGTTCACCAGCATCTGTTAACAATATAGAATACAAAGAGGGAGAAAACCTTTCAGGAGGTCTACTTATCCTTGTGGACCGTCTAACATTCACTGGAGTTTGTGGTATTTCTAGTTGCTGTTGCGGAGCATGAGGAACCACTGGAACATCACTATTTGGAGTATCATCCAGTACCACATAATCCTTTTCTTTCTTCTCATGCTGCTGCAACTGATCTTTGTACAACACCTTCTCATTGAATATAACATCCCTGCTTCTCACAATTTTCTAATTTTCAAAATCCCAAAGCCTATAACCAAATTCATCAATGCCATATCCAACAAAGGTACACCTTTTTGATTTTGCATCCAGCTTGGTTCTATGTTCAGAATCTATATGTGCAAATGCTTCACAGCCGAAGGTTTTTAGAAAAGAATAACTCACCTTCTTGCCTGTCCATGCTTCCTCTAGAATACCACAGCCCAAAGGAACTGAAGGACCTTTATTAATTAAATATACAGCAGTGTTGACAGCCTCTGCCCACATATTTAAAGGCAGCCCAGCATGCAATCTCATGGTCCTTGCATGCTCCATTATTGTCCTATTCATGCATTCAGCCACTCCATTTTCCTGTGGCGTCCCTGGAACCGTTTTTTGCCTACGAATTCCATTAAAGGAACAATAATCTTCAAATTCTTTGCTGCAATACTCACCGCCATTATCAGATCTGAGACATTTTAATCTTTTACCTGTCTCATTCTCAACCAAGCTTCTCCATTTCTTAAATGTTTCAAATACATCAGATTTCTGTCTAAGAAAATAAATCCAGACCTTCCTAGTTGCATCATCTATGAATGTAACATAATACCGAGAGCCACCAAGAGAAGATACCTGAGCTGGTCCCCATACATCTGTATGCACAAGCTCCAACTTTTCATTTTTCTTTTGCTTCCCATCCTTAAGAAAACTGACTCTCTTTTGTTTTCCATACACACAACTTTCACAGAAATCCATATTAATACATTTCAGACCTGGTAAAACTTTCTTAGAATGAAGTACCTTCATACCTTTTTCACTCATATGCCCAAGTCTGTTATGCCACAGTGTTGTCTCAGAACCTGCAACAACTTTTCCAGTCTCTTCCTGCAAACTTGCAGCAACTGTTCCTGAACCTATTTGTTTTTTCTCTGTAACAGCTAAAGTAGAAGGAATAGTATGACCTCTACAAAGATATAAGGTGCCTACTTTCACACCTTTTGCTACTACTAAGGCACCTTTTGAAACCTTCCAATTTTTATCAGTAAATGTAACAGTGCAACCTTGTTCAGTTAGCTGCCCTGCTGAAATTAAATTCCTACTGAGCCTTGGAACATGCCTTACCTCTTGTAGTAGCCAATGATTCCCATTCTGCAACTTAATTTTGATTCTTCCCTTTCCAACAATCTGACAGGGTTCGTTATCTCCCAAATAAACCAGCCCAAAATCCCCTTGGACATAATCAAGGAAATAACTTCTATGGGGCGTAGCATGAAATGAGGCCCCTGAATCTAAAACCCATGAATCATCAGCATTATCTAGGGAAAGAATCAAAGCATCATCTTCAGACTTATTGCTTACCACATTTGCTTCCTTATTGCCTTCTTCTTTGTCTCCTTTGTTTTTCCGAGACCAGCAATCTTTCTTCAGATGACCTGGTTTTCCACAGTACCAGCAATCCTTCTGTCCTCTGGTTTGGGATCTTTTGTCCTTTGATTTTCCTCGTGACTTCCCATGACCTCCAGAACCTTTTCCTCTCTCCTTTGATCTGCCCCTGCTTTCTATACTCAAAACACTACCTGATTTGGATCCACCTGAGCTTTTCTTATGAATTTCCTCACTTAGAATAACACCAACAACGTCATCAAATTTTAGGGTATTTGAACCAGAAACAGAGTTACTAACCGCCATTACCAAACTATCCCAGCTTTCACGCAATGAACATAATATCAAGAGAGCTCTAACTTCTTCATCAAATTTTACATTTACAAAAGTCAATTGACTAACAATCGTATTAAATTCATTTAAATGACCTGTCACAAATCCACCTTCAACCATTTTCAAATTAAACAACTGCTTCATGAGAAATACCTTATTTGAAGCTGAGGGTTTTTCATACAATTTTTCCAAAGCTTTCATCAGACCATCTGTCGTCTTCGCTTCTGTTATATTGAATGCTACTGACGGTGCCAGGCACAACTGAATGGTTCCTAGTGCCTTTCTATCAAGAAGATTCCAATCCTCATCAGACATTGTTGCCGGTTTCTTGGCTACTCCTTCCAACGGCCTCCATAAATCCTTTTGATAGAGGTAATCCTCCATTTGCATCTTCCATAACTGATAGTTCTGCCCATTGAATTTATCAACCTTAGTTTTACCCTCATCCGCCATTGCTCCCACTCAACCGTGAGACTTTCCTGCAGGTGATAATCGAACACAACCCGCTCTGATACCACTTGTTAGGGTTAGCCGGCAGAAGATATCAATTAAATGCAAATAAAGATTAAATAGAGAAATGGAAATACACAGAAATAGTAATAGCAAGAGACAAGTTTTAACGTGGTTCACCCAAACTCGGGCTACATCCACCAAACAGAGAGTCCAATATTATTATCTAGTAAATCAAACCGATTACAATCAGTAATCCCTGTAACTCAATACCGCTACAAAATGCTACAATACAATCTCAAAACCCTAACCCTTAGCCGCTTTTTATCAAGCTTTTTGTCAGTTACAAAATAGGGTTTTCTTATGTCGGTCAATGAAAAAATTAACTCCCGGTGCATTATAAAATAATAAAAACCGTGTGAGGTTTCGGGGGCGTTGCCCCCGAGCCCCCACGAGGGTGCTGCCCCTCGACCCCGCCCTGTATCGTGATAGGGAACACGCCAGGGGCGTTGCCCCTAGACCCCGCAAGGGGCGTTGCCCCTTGACCCCGTAGGAATTTGGGGGGAGACCGCGCTGATAAAAGTGGGGTAAATATAACCTCTGAGTCTGATTAGGCTCCATATAACAACAATCTCCCACTTGGAGACTGATCAGACTCCACACCATATCATCTCCCACTTGGAGACTGATCATAACACCACTGACCCTGTAGCTCCCACTGGAAATAAGCACCCTGGACTCTGCTGTTCTATTTTTGTTGTGTTCAGTCTAGAAGACCAACCAAAGCTGAAGAGGAGCTCAGCTTCGCCCTTGTCACTGCCTTTGTCAACATATTTGCTGGATTGTCATCTGTATGTATCTTTGCCAGCTGTAACTGTCCATCATCCAATACCGACCGAATGAAGTGATACCTCAACTGAATGTGTTTGGTCTTTGAATGCAAGGCAGAATTCTTTGCAAGATGTATGGCACTCTGGCTGTTTGTAAACAAATAACTGTTAACCTGTTGTGTGCCCAATTCATTCATGAAAGATTGTAGCCATATCATCTCCTTACTTGCCTCTATTGCAGCTAGATATTCTGCCTCTGTGGTGGATCAAGCAACCACCTTTTGCAACCTGGAAATCCAACTCACTGCTGTTCCACCTACAGTAAAGACATAACCTGTAGTACTCCACCTGGTATCAATATCTCCTGCCAAATCTGAGTCTACATAACCTACTAAATCAGTAGTAGAGCCCCCAAAACATAAGTGTTTATTAGATGTACCTGTCAAATATCTGAGAATCCATTTTACCGCATTCCAATGCTCTAATCCGGGATGACTCATATACCGGCTAACGACTCCTACAGCATGTGCAATATCCGGTCTCGTGCATACCATGGCATACATTAAACTACCTACAGCTGAAGCATATGGTACCTTGGACATTTTCTCTTCCTCCTCTTGTGTCTTAGGACACATGTCCTTAGTTAATCTCAAATGACTAGGCAAAGGTGTGCTGACAGCTTTTGCATTCTCCATGTGGAATCTCTGCAACACCTTTTCAACATAAGCAGCCTGAGATAGAGTTAAATTTTGGTTCTACCTATCTCTGCAAATTTTCATACCAAGGATTTGTTTTGCTACCCCCAAATCCTTCATATCAAATGATTTTGCCAACTGCTATTTTAATTCTCTGATGTGATCCATGTTAGACCCAGTGACAAGCATGTCGTCAACATATAAACATAAAATAATGTAGCTGTCATTATCTAACCTCTTAAAATAAACACAATGGTTAGAATTACACCTGCTGTAGCCTTGCTCAGCCATAAAACTGTCAAATTTCAAATACCATTGCCGAGGTGCTTGTTTCAGGCCATACAAACTCTTCTTCAATCTGCACACTAGTTTCTCCTTACCTTTGACCTCAAATCCTTGGGCCTGTTCCATATAGATCTCCTCCTCCAAATCACCATGGAGAAAGGCAGTTTTAACATCTAGCTGTTCCAAATGTAAATCTTCAGCAGCCACAATACTTAAAACAATACGAATAGAAGTCATCTTGACAACCAGAGAAAATATCTCATCAAAATCAATGCCCTTTTTCTGTGCAAATCCTTTTACAACTAACCTGGCCTTAAATCTTTTCTTACCTCCATCTTCCTCTTTCAGCCTGTAAACACATTTATTTGGTAAAGCCTTTTTTTCTATAGGTAACTTACATAATTCCCAAGTCTGATTTTTCAGCAAGGAGTCCATTTCTTCTGTCATTGCAAGCTCCCACTGAACCTGTGTATCCACCTGCATAGCTTCATCATACCCTTCTAGTTCACCAACATCTGTTAACAATATAGAATACAAAGAGGGAGAAAACCTTTCAGGAGGTCTACTTATCCTTGTGGACCATCTAACATTCACTGGAGTTTGTGGTATTTCTGGTTTCTGTTGCGGAGCATGAGGAACCACTGGAACATCACTATTTGGAGTATCATCCAGCACCACATAATCCTTTTCTTTCTTCTCATGCTGCTGCAACTGATCTTTGTACAACACCTTCTCATTGAATATAACATCCCTGCTTCTCACAATTTTCTGATTTTCAAAATCCCAAAGCCTATAACCAAATTTATCAATGCCATATCCAACAAAGGTACACCTTTTTGATTTTGCATCCAGCTTGGTTCTATGTTCAGAATCTATATGTGCAAATGCTTCACAGCCGAAGGTTTTCAGAAAAGAATAACTCACCTTCTTGCTTGTCCATGCTTCCTCTAGAATACCACAGCCCAAAGGAACTGAAGGACCTCTATTAATTAAATATACAGCAGTGTTGACAGCCTCTGCCCACATGTTTAAAGGCAGCCCAGCATGCAATCTCATTGTCCTTACACGCTCCATTATTGTCCTATTCATTCGTTCAACCACTCCATTTTCCTGTGGAGTCCCTGGAACCGTTTTCTGCCTACGAATTCCATTAAAGGAACAATAATCTTCAAATTCTTTGCTGCAATACTCACCGCCATTATCAGATCTGAGACATTTTAATCTTTTACCTGTCTCATTCTCAACCAAGCTTCTCCATTTCTTAAATGTTTCAAATACATCAGATTTCTGTCTAAGAAAATAAATCCAGACCTTCCTAGTTGCATCATCTATGAATGTAACATAATACCGAGAGCCACCAAGAGAAGATACCTGAGCTGGTCCCCATACATCTGTATGCACAAGCTCCAACTTTTCATTTTTCTTTTGCTTCCCATCCTTAAGAAAACTGACTCTCTTTTGTTTTCCATACACACAACTTTCACAGAAATCCATATTAATACATTTCAGACCTGGTAAAACTTTCTTAGAATGAAGTACCTTCATACCTTTTTCACTCATATGCCCAAGTCTGTTATGCCACAGTGTTGTCTCAGAACCTGCAGCAACTTTTCCAGTCTCTTCCTGCAAACTTGCAGCAACTGTTCCTGAACCTGTTTGTTTTTTCTCTGTAACAGCTAAAGTAGAAGGAACAGTATGACCTATACAAAGATATAAGTTGCCTACTTTCACACCTTTTTCTACTACTAAGGCACCTTTTGAAACCTTTGAATTTTTATCAGTAAATGTAACAGTGCAACCTTGTTCAGTTAGCTGCCCTGCTAAAATTAAATTCCTACTGAGCCTTGGAACATGCCTTACCTCTTGTAGTAGCCAATGATTCCCATTCTGCAACTTAATTTTGATTCTTCCCTTTCCAACAATCTGACAGGGTTCGTTATCTCCCAAATAAACCAACCCAAAATCCCCTTGGACATAATCAAGGAAATAACTTCTATGGGGCGTAGCATGAAATGAGGCCCCTGAATCTAAAACCCATGAATCATCAGCATTATCTAGGAAAAGAATCAAAGCATCATCTTCAGACGTATTGCTTACCACATTTGCTTCCTTATTACCTTCTTCTTTGTCTCCTTCTTTGTTTTTCCGAGACCAGCAATCTTTCTTCAGATGACCTGGTTTTCCATAGTACCAGCAATCCTTCTGTCCTCTGGTTTGGGATCTTTTGTCCTTTGATTTTCCTCGTGACTTCCCATGACCTCCAGAACCTTTTCCTCTCTCCTTTGATCTGCCCTTGCTTTCTGTATTCAAAACACTACCTGATTTGGATCCACCTGAGCTTTTCTTATGAATTTCCTCACTCAGAATAACACCAACAACGTCATCAAATTTTAGGGTATTTGAACCAGAAACAGAGTTACTAACCGCCATTACCAAACTATCCCAACTTTCAGGCAATGAACATAATATCAAGAGAGCTCTAACTTCTTCATCAAATTTTACATTTACAGAAGTCAATTGACTGACAATCGTATTAAATTCATTTAAATGACCTGTCATAGATCCACCTTCAACCATTTTCAAATTAAACAACTGCTTCATGAGAAATACCTTATTTGAGGCTGAGGGTTTTTCATACAGTTTTGCCAAAGCTTTCATCAGACCATCTGTCATCTTCGCTTCTGTTATATTGAATGCCACTGACGGTGCCAGGCACAACTGAATGGTTCCCAGTGCCTTTCTGTCAAGAAGATTCCAATCCTCATCAGACATTGTTGCCGGTTTCTTGGCTACTCCTTCCAACGGCCTCCATAAATCCTTTTGATAGAGGTAATCCTCCATCTGCATCTTCCATAACTGATAGTTCTACCCATTGAATTTATCAACCTTAGTTTTACCCTCGTCCACCATTGCTCCCACTCAACCGTGAGACTTTCCTGCAGACAATAATCGAACACAACCCGCTCTGATACCACTTGTTAGGGTTAGCCGGCAGAAGATATCAATTAAATGCAAATAAAGATTAAACAGAGAAATGGAAATACACAGAAATAGTAATAGCGAGAGACAAGTTTTAACGTGGTTCACCCAAACTCGGGCTACATCCACCAAACAGAGAGTCTAATATTATTATCCAGTAAATCAAACCAATTACAATCAGCAATCCCTGCAACTCAATACCGCTGCAAAATGCTACAATACAATCTCAAAACCCTAACCCTTCGCCGCTTTTTATCAAGCTTTTTGTTGGTTACAAAATAGGGTTTTCTTATGTCGGTCAATGAAAAAATTAACTCCCGGTGCATTATAAAATAATAATAAACTATGTGAGGTTTCGGGGGCGTTGCCCCCGAGCCCCCACGGGGGCGCTGCCCCTCGACCCCGCCCTGTATCACGACAGGGAACGCGCCAGGGGCGTTGCCCCTGGACCCCGCAAGGGGCGCTGCCCCTTGACCCCATCTTGGGGGCGCTGCCCCCAAACCCCCGCAAGGGGCGCTGCCCCTTGACCCCGTAGGAATTTGGGGGAAAACCGCGCTGATAAAAGTGGGGTAAATATAACCTCCGAGTCTAATTAGGCTCCATATAACAACAGGGGTGTGGGTGGGGGCTCCGCCCTGTCCCCACACCCTTATGTAAAAGGAGACAGTGGGGGGGTTCGAACCCCCCCCCCACCACATATATTTTTTTTAACAAAAAAACATAACACTATGATCTGTATATTCCGAAATCACTGTCTATTGCATCTCGCTCCACAACATTCAATTTTTTTTATGAGTTTTATTTATTATAATATATATATATACACAATAAAAACACTATTTATTTTTTTATTTTTTTTAAATCACAGTTTGGTTTATAATAAAATATAACCAAAGAAATATATATATATATATATATATATATATATATATATATATATATATATATATATATATATATATATATATATATATATATATATATATATATACTGCTATAAATTCAATAGCCCTTTTTTTTTCTTTTTGATTTAACAGAATATTAAAAGAATCTAAATGCAAATACATTAAATATAAACACACAAATATAAATATACTTGAAATAACTTAAATTTCAATTCTTGTGTTGCCATTCTAAAATCTCAAAAAATTTCCTTTTTAAAATCAAATAGCAAAAGATATATATATGTATTATTTCAAATTTATATAAAGCAAGGGAACTTTTTTTTTGCAAATGCATTTAATTGAATCCTCCCAATATATATCAACCACTAAAATTTTCTTTTCATAATAAAAATGCAAAACTTTCATTTTTTTGTCTCCCAACAATAAACAACTTTCCTATTTGTTTATTTTAAAAATATACCTACAATAAAATAGCATTAAGACCAAATTTTTCCTTCATTACTCTATTTTTGGTTGATTCACAAGCATTGAAATTAGAAAGATTAAAATTTCTATTTCAAATGTAAATAGCTTATACACACAAGTAAAAAGTATAATTTTACAACAAGAGACAGAGAACAATGTTCTCTTTTGAAAACTAACAAATGATACAAAATCCTAACTTGGCCATGCTCTCTCTCAAGAGCTAAAAAGAAATAAGATAACAACTCTCAAGAACAATGATAATTTTTCTCCCTCCACAAACATGGCTCCAATGAACCTGCAATATCACAAAAGGGGAAAGAATCTACAACAACTTGCTCTCCTCCCTACCATTGACTCCCACGGGAGTCACTCCTGAGCTAGGAGGTCATCCTCACACTAGGAAACTCAAATCACAACACAACATTGCATTCAACACCCAAAAACAATTTACTCCCATGGCTTATCACAACACAAGAACTCACTCAAGATGAGTTCAATGGGGTAGGGGAGTGGACATCACTTAACTCAAGAGTGCCACCACTAAAACTTCCCAATATAAATACATCTCAAGGCCTCAAGCCAACACTTTTAAACATAGTTTCACAAAGTTTTCATTTGGCTCTCAAGCCATTTCACATATTGCACATTTTCACATATTGCCCTCAAGGCTACAACTCCATAAAATCAAGGAAATGACCCTGAGGAGTTTCACTCCTCCCCCACCCCACATTTGTTGAGCATCTTCTCCCAAGTAGGAGAGGCTCTTACAACTCCCTTACAATTTTTTCCCACAACAAGTAAAAACTCAAAATGGAAACTCACACATAGCATCACACAAGTAAATAAAATACATAAGGGAAGGCCTTAGCCTTGAAACCTACCTTGAAAAGCCCAATTGGTAGATGGTTGAGTAGAGTTTCTCCAACTCCTTGTCGAGATTGAGCCACCCAATTCCTCCCACTTTTCCCCAAAGTAATTAAAATCAATAAAAATTGCCAAAAATTCAACAACCCCATCCCTCTCCCCAAGAGGGATTAAAATAGGCTCTTTTCGAGAGCCTTGAGGAATGGGGAGGTGACACATGTCACCTCCTCACTCCTCCTCCCAACTACAAGCAAGACCCTTGGAATGGGTGGTGACACATGTCATTCACCCATCCACCAAGTCTCTCACTCTTCCACTTGTCCTCTTTAAAACATGTGGGAGAGAAAAAAGGAGCTTAGGAGGGAGTGGGTGCCACATGTGCCCCAACCCTCTCCTCCTAAGAGGGACCACACAACTCCAAGGTACCCTCATCAATTGTGGGAGAGACTTGGAGAAAAGTCCTCCACAATTAAGGGGTCTTGGAGACTCCCCCAATCCTAGGGAAGAGTAAAGGAAGAGGTTGAGTGTTTGATCCACTCATCCTCTCCATCCCAAGCTTCCATTTTCGTCACTTTACTTCAGGGTGAAGTTAAAGTGACCAAATGGAAGTTTATCTAGGGTTACACAAGCCCAAATGACCCCTAGACCCTAGGGGTACAACCCAGGGTCAAATTTAACCCAAATTTAGCACCTTAGGATGTAGAAAATCACATGAAAAGGGGTCCCAAAAAGATAAAACAAAAATTGAGTCAAATAAACATTACACATTTGCAACACCATAATACAAACAACTGAAAAAGGGTAGACCTAGCCCAAAGGACACCATATGCAAACATTACGAGAATTCATCATGCAATACATAGATGATCTTGGTTCCTCTTGGAACTAGATCGGCTGCAGAAGGAAAAACAACACATTGTGTGGGATGATCTCTAAATTTCAGTGGTTTTGTTAGAAACACCTGTGCACTCAAATGAAATGTTAATTCCACATGTATATGATAGCCAAAGCAAGTGAAAAAAGCACATACAACATCACATGTTCATATAAGCATCAAGGAAATCACATTATAGTTAAATTCTAAATTATACATTTCAAACATCCATCCCATGATAGAATCACATAATAAATTTCTAACTAAAATCACATGCATAGTATCCAAATAACATCATAATATAAACCATATGTCTAACAATGTCAATGATCCAATGTCAAGGTCTAATCGCATCATAAACATGCTAACATAATAATCCACATAACATAAGGTCTAAAGGTCTTGCAAATCAGGATCAACAGTCCCATAAGTCTAAATGTATCACCAATAGTAAAATAAATAGTCAAATATATGGGAATGAAAAAGTGGGCCTCACAAGTGGAAGATAAGGAATATTTGAGAAGAAAGCACATCAAGTTGATCCAAAAAGCCTAATTTATGAAGACTATGCTCACAAATAATCTACCTTGGGCATTTGATGTAGGACCATCCTAGGGTGTAAGGGAAATCCTACATCAACCAAAAATATTATGCTTTCACTTGTTTGTTTGTTTATAGGTTTCCAGTTATCAGTCAATCACAAATAATGTCATCGCATAGAATTGCATTTGCATATCTATCTCCACAATTTGGAACATATCTTGTAATAGGATACATCTATGTCAAATCTACTTTTCAAAATATTTGGAGTATTGCACATACATAACTTGGTTTCTAAACCATTACTAGGATGACAAACTTGTACAATCAATTATTCATCACTTGTACTAGCTTTCTAGAAGTTTTATGCTGCAAAATAATTCATATAGAGATAAATGGGACCTAGGGGAACATATGATGAGCATTACACAAATATATTTCATTCCATTATCACCACATATAATTGGAAGGCTTATTCACACTTGGATGACTACACATTTCATGTGGCATAGAGATTTACACCACCTTGTAGCCAATGCAGATCATCTTGGAGGCTTGAGATCTCTATATATACATTGTTAATGTTTATTTTGAAGATATCTAGAAAATTATCATAGAAGAAGTCAAAATGAGTAGTGTAAGCATAAGGATTAGAGTTCAAGATGCAATTTGATATTGATAATGATTGTTGATCTCCTACAATGATTTAACAACTAAGCCCATAAAGCTGTGACTTAGAGATTGGACATCTAACCTGAATAGCTACCTTAATCACTATGAAGATGCATTTACCTTGTCAACCCAGGGACATGAACTTGAAATGGGTCAGCAATGTATGTGCACTAGGAACTCTAAAGTAGCCACATTCATTCTATGGCTAGGAAAGACATATTGCTAAAAGTAAATTGCTTGGAAAGAAATAACATAAATGTTGAACATCAATCAACAACTATACTAAGCTGAAGTGCATGACAAAAAATAAAAATTTGGGCAAACAAACAGGAAACTACTCTGTTTGCTTTGGCTACAAGAACAGACACAAAATGGAATTCTAGTGGCTGCAAGAATATATTGTACCAGATTCTAACTAATTACTTAACAAAAAATAACAACTAAACTAAAGGATGGAATGTGCATCAAGTGGGCCCCCTTGGATGAGTATCCCTTAAGACAAACGTAGACTCAGAGATGGGAACTTATAACTTCATTTTATTCATTAGAAAACATGAGTACAAACGAGAAACATAACTGTATTACTGAAAAAATTAATAATGCGAGTACAACCTTAGATTAAACAACCTCTCAGAAGGAGCATTTGAGTCTTATTTGTAGACTACAAACCAACTACCTAGCAAGGCGGTCAACTCCAACAGAGTAGGAGGACACCACTTTAAGGAAATCATAGAAAGTGGAGAGGAGGTTATACATGCATGGAATCTAGTCAAACATGTTCACTTTAACATAGATCTAGCACAACGGTAACTCCTATATTCACTCAACAAGCAATTAAGACTAGTTACAAGGCAGTTATCTTCCCTCCATTTGACATTTGAACGGCCACCTTGTTGACTTTGATGGCGAGTGACCAACTGATAGAATCTTCCTTGACTTTATAGTCTACTAGTTATATCTGCATAACAATATTAGTACGTACAATAATTGCATATATGTAACTATCTTAGAGTAACATTCATTAACCACATGTAAAATTAACATAGATAGTTCATATAGCATGTCAATGTCATTAAAGATTATAGGAAATAACTTATGCCCAATATCTTATGGTTTTGAGGAAATATCATGAAAAGATCAAGATCTAGGTACCAAAGTCCATGATAACTACAACAAATGGATAATAAATTCTAACAAAATTGAGTCATAAACTAGACTCATCACTTTCCCCAACCTAAGACTTTGCTGGTCCTCCAGTAGAGGAAGGGTTGTTCTTCTGTTTGGTCAATGCCCTAAAATTAGCACCTGCCAACTATCCTATATCAGTTTCTGTAGTGTGTGAATTAGGATCCCAATAGAACCCTTGTTGTATATCCAATCTACTCCATCTCTGTCTCTCTTCAGCAATATCATATTGGTAGTACCTAAAATTTGGCACAAGCCATAATAGGATAGGTGGTTGGAAAATTAAGGGAAGCCATAATTGCCCCTTTGTACTCCCAATCTGTACATATCTATCTACTCTTTTACATGCTGCAACATAGTTCTACAGAGAGTGAGGCTCTGCTTGTTTTGGTTCATCAGACAAACTATTCCACCTTTGTGCCAAATATCCCTTTACAGATTCCTCTATAGTGTTTGCTACCTTCTCATATTCTTTATAAACTACTTCTCTCTCAGCCATGATTCTATTGCCATAGCTTGGTCTATAAAGCATTCTGTGCCAATCATTAAAAATGCTCCCTGGATTTCTAGATTTAGCTATGATGGACAGGGGAGTGTTGAATTCTGTTTGCCTGTAAGCCCTAAACTGTTGTCCTCAACTAATCTCATTTTGTATCCAAGACATAAATGCCCTTAATTGAACATCCCCAACATACAACAAAGGATTCCAATCATGATCTTGGGACACAGCATAATTATGTAAATA
Source organism: Cunninghamia lanceolata (assembly GCA_027924645.1). NCBI lineage: Eukaryota > Viridiplantae > Streptophyta > Pinopsida > Cupressales > Cupressaceae > Cunninghamia > Cunninghamia lanceolata. The sequence continues at coordinate 1,853,172 of BSBN01000802.1, read as the reverse complement.
GAATTCACACAACAAATTCTTCATTTTAGGAGGAGCAATCCGATAAGCATTGAAAAATTCAAGAGGAGTTTCAATGGAAGGATTCAAACCTGAAACAATCCTTGCTAGTTTAAAAGAAAGATACTTCTCCTTCAAATATAGAGCATAGACCCTTGGAGGAGTCCTGCACTCTAATACCCAAGGCACTAAGGCTACCATATTATCCACTCTCTCCTTTAAAGTCACAATTTCTACGTTCTTATCTTCAATCTCTTCATCTTTCTTTTGAATTTCTTCCTTCATCCCGTGTTTCTCCTTTTTCCATTCTTCTTCTCTCCTCTACATCTCATTCCATAAATTCATAGCTACCATATGCATTGAAAAATCAGAGGGCCTATGTATTCCTACCAAAAGTTTCCCTGGCACTAATGGTTGCCCTTCATATAGCACTAACTGCAGGGTTCCTGAATGTTCATCCAATTATGGCTGCAAGGCCTCTTGCTGTAGGAACTCCTGGTTGTCTTCATATCCCTGACTCTTAATTTGTTCAGCGACAGCAATAAGGTCTGCCAATGTTACATTTGCTACTTCCTCAAATATATCCTTTCCTTCAATGTCCACATGCCCCATTGGAGCCTCTGTATCTTCTGGTGATGTTTCTTCAGCCCTAAGGCTTCTCTGTGAAGGCACACCAAAGGCTGGTCCAGGAGGTCTTGATTTTCTAGGAGGGCTCTCATGTTTTTTCTTTGGCTGCAGGAAGAATAGTGTCAATCTTCCATTTCTTAGAGCTTAGAGGTTCCTTTCCTACAGTTTGCTTTTTAGCTTTACCCTTTATTATTTCTGCCTCTTTCTTTTGTGCCCTAGTTTGAATTATGTTGCTAAGAGGAACATCATCATCAGAATCTGAAGAAGAACTCTCTTTGTCTAAATGCTCTACCTCAGAAGAACTAATCTCTATAGTTTGTTCAGCTGTAGGAGGGTTTATACCAGAAGTTGAGGTTCTAGGTGTAGCTTCAATAGAACTCACTCTCCTCCTAGTCCTACACAGTTGAGGCACAACCATAGGTCGCAAATGCTTTGGTCTAATTTGATCAATATTTAGGAATTCTTCCCAAGTCATATTAGACACATCATGCAAAGATTTTTCAACTAACAATTTGATCAAACAATGGTGAGAAATAGAATTAGCCCTACCTTTTTGGGTCTCAGGTGTCATGATTAAGAGAAGGTGGTATAGCACGTTTGGCACATTCATTCTTCTCCCATGCCTTATATGATTCAGAAGTTTGACATGCACAGAATGAAGATTTGACTATCAACCTTCACAAGTAATGTACCTCACAACATGACCAACTTCCATGGCTCAAGCAGAGAGGTTCTCTTGGCTCCCTGTTTGTCCACAATTATTGGAGGGTCACCAGGTTCTGTAAATTCAGCCCTAGCTGACCTAGCGTCTCTGGAAATAGGGTAATTTTCGCCGTTAGCAGGCAATCCTATAACTTCTGTAATCCTTTCTTTGGTAGCCAATACATCTAACCCTTTTACTGTGGCCTTACCTTCAGACAATGTCTGGGCAAATTCCAATGTAACATCTTCATTAAAACCATTTAGCTTTAGGAAATAATCTAACCACCTACAATTTATAAACTCAGCCTGGCTTGGTGCATCATGCAGTAATACTTCATTAACTGAGGGTTCATTTCAAATTAATCCACCTCCCATTGTTTAGCTATCTGAAAAACAATCAATCACTCTGTAAAGTTTTTCCTCCTGCAATCTTTATCTGAAAGTTAAACTTCATCTTCCTACAACACTGCTAAATTTCCAATGCCAATGTCATCTAAATTTTCCTTATTTGGGGACTCAAGATTATGACAAGATTAGTACAGGTAGTAAGGAGTAATCAATGAAGGCTATCACCTCACACTTGCGAGCCGTCATCTCACTTAGAATTCAAATCAACTCAATTTTAAACTTTGCTGATGTGCTAGCATAAACCAACATGGACTGACACATGGACATGGTATTCACACTCCCTCCCCAACCTAAATTTGAGTATGTGTCCTCACATATGGAATGGTGATGCTTGATTTGACAGGGTAGGGAATAAATACATGCTATGGAGAACATCGACATTAATTTACAGTAATTAAATGAATGTACTAAAATATAAGTAAGATATAACAAATTGATGTGCACATACCTTGACATTTGGAAGATCAGTTGCAATAATGATGGAGAAAGTACCAGTCACCTTTTAAGAAATTCATTGAGCAATGAATGAAAGTGGAGTGGAATAAAGTGAGGTGGAATAAAGTGAGGTGGAATGAAGTGAGATCATGGCAACGTGATGGAAGAGAGAATGATGGATATGGATGGGTGGATGGGTGAATGAATGAAGAAATGGACCCCCACAAAAGTGGAAGTCTTTATTATGACAAGTGTCATACCTTGGTTAGCTAGAAGAAGGGACACTAGGTCCATTGTCTTTAGCTGCAGGAAGTTTGGGAGTTGCATGCTGAGTGAATTGTTGTAGGAATTCATCCTTTGAAGTTGGCTTGTAATACAACCTGAGGCGATGACCATTGATGAGTAGCTTAAATCTGACAGGGTCAATGGTGGTGAGTTGAACAGCACCATTGGGGAAAACTTCAGTAACCTCATATGGTCCTAGCCACCTTGTTTGTAGTTTTCCTGCATTAGCCTGATACCTTGGGTCGTAGAGCAGTGCTCAGTCACTTAGCTAGAATTTCTTGTCTTTGATGGATTTGTGATGCCGCTTTATTCTCTAATTCTGCACTACCTCTATGTGATGCAAGGTTGCTTTCCTCATCTCATCCAAAGCATTGAGCTGCATGATTATGTTCTTTTGTGCCTCAGAGATATCCATCCCCAAGTCTATTGTAGTCTGAAGAGTCTTATGTTCAAATTCAATGGGCATCATAGTTGTCTTTCTATACAACAACTTAAAAGGGGTGAAGCCTGTGGTTGTTTTCTAGCTTTTCCTATAGGCCCAGACAGCTTCTGGCAGCCTATTTGCCCAATCCTTCCTATGGACAACCACAGTTTTGGTCAGAATGGCTTCAATTTCCCTGTTAGCCACCTCAACTTGGCCATTGGCCTGAGGTTGATAAGGAGTAGATTTTTTGTGCCTTATGTGGTACTCATTGACTAGTGCTACAACTAGGGTTGAGGTGAATTGAGCTCCTTGATCAGTCACTATCTCTCTGGGAACTCCATACCATGTGAAAATTTCCTCATAAAGAAATTATACAACCTTGTTATCTCTTGCATGCTTCATGGCCTTAACTTCTATCCATTTGGTTACATAATCAGTACATACTAAGATATAGGATTTACCATTGGATGGAGGATCAATGGGTCCTACAAAATCTAATCCCCACTTATCAAATGGAGTGATCACTAGCTGAGGGTAAAGGGGCATCTCATTAGATTTGGTTGGTTGTCCCATCCTCTGGCATCTGTCACATTTCCTTGTATATCTCCCTGCATCCTTGTGGAGTGTTGGCTAGTAATAACATGCATTTAAAATCTTTATTATTGTCCTCTTGGCTACAAAATGCCCTCCACATGGTTCATTGTGCCATGCATACAAAATATCATATGTTTTATTTTCACTCACACATCTCCGCATGACATGGTCTAGTCTAGTGTAGAATAAACATCCAACAATCCATGAAAAAGGAAAAGACTTTTCAATGGGCATCCTTCTCTCCTTTGGAGAGAAATGAGGAGAGACTCTCCCTATGACCAGATAATTAGCTGTGTTAGCATAGCAGGGTGTTTGTATGGTGATGGAAAACAAGTGTTCATCAGGGAAAAAGTCATCAATGACTTGGTTGTCCTCTGATGTAGTCATCCTTGAAAGAAAGTCTACAACAACATTGGCCTTCCATGGCTTATCTACAATGGTAATATCAAATTCTTGCATTAGCAACACCCATCTTGCTAATCTACCTAATATCAAGGGTTTGTTCATGAGATACCTAATGGTTGCATGATCTATGTGCACAAAGATTTGATAGCCTATTATGTAGTGCCTGAATTTGTTGAGGGCATAGATTATTGCTAGCATTTCCTTTTCTGTCACTGTATAATTGAACTCAGCTCCCTGCAAGTTTTTGCTGACAAAATAAATAGCATGTTCAATGGCTCTTTCTCTCTACCCTAAGACTGCTCCTATGGCATAATCTGATGCATCAGTATGAATGTGGAAAGGGAGCTCCCAATTGGGCCCTTTGAGTATAGGAGCATGAATTAATGCTGCCTTTAAATCAGAAAATGCCTTGTTACAGTCTTCATTCCATTAAAATTTAGCATCTTTAGTGAGAAGAGTATACAATGGGGCTACCATTTTGCTGAAATCCTTGATGAAATGTCTATAGTACCCTACATGACCCAAGAAGCTTCTGACATCTTTTTGATTTGCAGGAATGGACAAATTGATTATCACTTCAATCTTTGTTGGGTCTACCTGAATTCTTTTTGGAGAGATATAGTGGCCAAGCACTGCTCCTTCCCGCGTCAGCATGAAGCACTTTGCATTGTTCAGGGATAGATTGTGGTCTTCACATCTCTCCAAAACCTTCCCTAAGTTTTTCAATGCCTCATCAAAAGTAGCACCATACGTAGTGAAATCGTCCATATAGATTTCCATGCAATCATGTGAGATATCAAAAAATATGCTGACTGCCCTTTGGAAAGTTGCAGGTGCATTGCATAAGCCAAATGGAAGCACTGAGTAGGCATAAGTTCCCTAAGGACAAGTAAAGTTTGTTTTCTCTTGGTCCTCTAGTGCAATATGTATCTGATTGTAACCACTGAACCCATCCAAGAAGGAAAAGTACTACTTTCCTGCAAGTGAGTCCAATACCTATTCTATGAAAGGAAGGGGAAACTGATCCTTTTTTGTGGTAGAGTTTAATTTTCTGTAATCAATACAAACTTGCCATTTCCCTCCCTTTTTGGGCACAAGAACTAGAGGAGACACCCACTGGCTATCTGAGATTGGGTAGATAAACCCGACATCTAATAGCTTTTGTATTTCTTCTTTGACAATCTCTCTTAATGCAGGGTTGATTCTCCTTTGTGGTAGTCTTACTGGTGTACAATCTTCCCTTATGTAAATCCTATGGGTGTATAATGTGGGATTTAGTCCTTTCATGTCATGGTAATCCCATGTAAAGGCATTCTTGTGTTTCTTTAACAAGTTTGTCAAAGATAACTGTTGTTCTTGAGTTAATTTGTTGTTAATATTCAGATATCTTTCTTCTAAAATCTCCACTTGAGTTCTTAATTCTACCATAGTGGCTTCACTAATGTTTGGTACCTTGATTTCTTGTGGAAGCAATGTATGAGACATACCTGTTGCTGCATGAAAAGTGGGAATAAGTGTCTTCACTGGATCAGCAGAATGAGAGGATTATGCTTCCTCTACTTCACAATGATTCTAAATTATGTTAGACAATATCTCATCTTCCTCTTGAAGCTGCATGAAAGAGCTTCTGCCTAACATCATAAGCTGTACCACATAATTAGCTTATTCGGCCTCTTCACCAACCTGTGGCCAAACATGATTATCCATATCATGAGATGGCTGTGCAAGTGGGTAAAGAACAAGTTTTTTAGTGCTTCTCCCATCAAATATGGTCATGTCTCCTGACCGACATCCAATATAAGCATTAGCTATGGCTAACCACAGCCTTCCTACAATGATGGAATACCCTCCCAATGTAGCTTTAGGAGAAAGTACCATGAAATCAGCTAGATATTCCCATGATTCCAGGGATACCACAAGGTCCTCTACTATCCCATCAAGTTTAACAGTAGAACTATCAGCAAGCTACATGATAGTAGGAGTAGGTCTCATGTTTGTAACATTTAGTTGCTGCAGGATATCCTTGGTCATTACATTTATTGCTACTCCCAAATCAATTAGAGCATTCCTTATTTGGATCCCATTTATAACAACTCCTACCACAGGACTCCCTAGATCATTATATTTAGGGACAATTACTTTCCCAAGCATGATGTTAGCCAACTATCCCACCACATGAACCATAGTGGGGTCTTTCCTCTTCCTGCCTAGCTTCTTAAGGCATGCTTCCTTGATTGCTTTGCCATCTATAGGAATATCTTTTATGGCTTGAAATAGAGGGATCTTGACACATACATGTTTCAACTTCTCTAGAATGTCAAAGGCGGGTTCCTCTTTCACTTCCTTTTGTTTCACAGTTTCCAACCTCTATGTAAATGGTGGTTCTTGTGCAGTCTGCTTGAGTAGGACTAGTTTAGGATTTTTAGGTGCATTTGGCTGAATGGGAGCATCTAAAGGCTCCTCTTCCTCCTCAGGAAGCTTAGTAATGATGGGTCTGGAAGGAGCTACCAAGGTAGTTCCTAAATGTAGGTGGATGTCACTTACATCCATAGCATATACAGGGAATTGATTTGGATCAGCAGAGTACATCGACTGTTGCTGTGGTCTATTATTTGGGTTAGGTGAGGGCTGAGCTAGTAACTAAGTAGGTTTAGGTGTATTTGAATTGGAACTAGTAGAAGGAGGCATTATAGCAGGTTGCTAGGGCTAAGAAGGTGGCTATATGTAATTAGTTGTCTGGTTTGACCATTGTTGTCCTCCCCTCCATTGAGATGTTTACTGCCAGTTTCTTGGAGGTGACTGCTAATTCCCCTGAGGTTGTTGCCACTGGGGTGCAAGGTTTTGGTAATTTTGCCAAGTGTTTGGAGGGTTATTCCAAGGCTGAGATGAATATCCTCCATAGTTGGATGGAGATGGCTATTGCCGTTGGTTACTAGATGCATAAATATTGAAATATGGTCCAACAAATGATAATGGATCTGGTGGCATACCTTGTCTTGGAACCCATGGCCTCCTTTGTGCAACATAGTAGACTTGATCTTATTCAACTTGGATTGGCTTGAACTAAGGTGGAATCTACTTATTATCAATATTAGCTACCATATTGCATCTACAGTCCCTCTTCTTTTATCTGCAATGAGGGCAATATTTTGCCAACATTGCCTCTGCCTCATCTTGCTTCGTCTTTGCTTGAAGTGTGTCCAACTGGGTGGCCATATTATTTATGATATCTTGCTTAAAATTAGATTGCAAGTGTTATCTCCATCCTTGAAACTCCATTGGTAGGGGTTTTTCCCATAAGGGAATGGTAACCTCTTCCTTTCTTCATGGCTACTCTGGAATAATTCTGGCACATCTTCTTAATATCCTCCCAAGGGACTTGGGTAATATCTCCTCCTCCCATCAAATCCAAGGCATCTGTGCAATGCTCACTTATTCCTCTGAGGAAGAGTAGTTTCTAAGACTCCTCATTGAGTGTATGATGGGGAGATTTCTGCAAACAAAACAGGAACCTTGAGATGTAATCCTCCAAACTTTCATCCTCTTTCTACTGCATTCTAAAAATATCATCTCCTCTCATATCTCCACCCCTACAGTAGTCTTTATACTTCTCAAGAAATTTCTCTTTCATCTCATCCTAGGTATTGACAATATCACTACCTAGACCCATAAACCATCTTAGTGCAGCATCTTTCATGGTAGTAGGAAACAACTTAAGCCTATGAGCATCAGTGGTGTAGTCATAGCTTCTACAGAGGATATCAAATTCAAACAAGGTGTTTGGGTCCTCTATTACAAGTCCATAGAACTTGGGGAGAACTAAAGTAGGGATGTTCTTGAGCTTATCTACTTCATTTTGATGAGCAATAGGAAATGGAAAGGTTGGTTGATTGGGTCTATGTTGGGCAGCCATAGCTACTTGGCTAATTATCAAAGAAAATGGATTGTCAATCAAGTTTTGAGTAGCTTGTTCTTTAGAGGATGTTTCAGAACTATTCAAATTGAGGAATGCATCAAGAAAAGGATTCACTTCTGCTTCTTCTGCTAGATAGTTTGGATACTCAACTAAGTTGTCATCAGGATTAGGATCATTAGGAAGGAATCTCCCTAAAGCATCTCTTCTTCTGCTTCTATGCATGCAGTATATAATCAGTACCAGCCAACTCACACAAAGAATGTTGTGAATGGATTGTGGGTCATTACTTCCTAAATGAGGGGTATACTAAGAGCACACTTCAAAAATACTTCTACAAGAAATAATACTAAAAATGACTCCAAAGGTCTTCCTAGTTTGACACCATCCCCGGTAATGGCACTAAAAATGTTGGTCTCCTACAATGATTTAACAACTAAGCCCATAAAGCTGTGACTTAGAGATTGGACATCTAACCTGAATAGCTGTCTTAATCACTATGAAGATGCATTTAACTTGTCAACCCAGGGACGTGAACTTGAAATGGGTCAGTACTGTATGTGCACTAGGAAATCCAAAGTAGCCACATTCATTCTATGGCTAAGAAAGACATAATGCTGAAAGTAAATTGCTTGGAAAGAAATAACATGAATGTTGAACATCAATCAACAACTTTACTAAGATGAAGTGCATGACAAAAAAATGAAAATCTAGGCAAACAAATAGGAAACTACTTTATCTTCTTTAGCTGCAGGAATAGACACATAATGGAATTCTAGTGGCTGCAGGAACATATGGTGCCAGATTCTAACTAACTGCTTAACAGAAAACAACAACTAAACTAAAGGATGGAATGCTCACCAAGTGGGCCTCCTTGGATGAGTATCCCTTAAGACAAATGTAGACTCAGAGATGCGAACTTATAACTTCATTTTATTCATTGGAAAACATGAGTACAAATGAGCAACATAACTGTATTACTGAAAAACTTAATAATGCAAGTACAACCTCATATTAATCAACCCCTCAGAAGGAGCATTTGAGTCTTATTTATAGAAAGAAAAACTACAAACCAACTACCTAGCAAGGCGGTCAACTCCAACATAATAGGAGGATGCCACTTTATGGAAAGCATAGAAGGTGGAGAGGAGGTTATGCATGTGTGGAATCTAGTCAAGCATGTTCACTTTAATGTAGATCTAGCACAACAGTAACTCCTATATTCTCTCAACAAACAATTAAGACCAGTTACAAAGCAGTTATCTTCCCTCCATTTGACATTTCAAAGACCACCTTGTTGACTTTGATGGTGAGTGACCAACTGATAGAATCTTCCTCGACTTTATAGGCTACTAATTATATCTGCATAACAATACTAATACACACAATAACTACATATCTATAACTATCTTAGAGTAACATTCATTAACCACATGTAAAATTAGCATAGATAGTTCATATAGCATGTCAATGTCATTAAAGATTATAGGAAATAATCTATGCCCAATCTCTTATGATTTTGAGGAAATATCATGAAAAGATCAAGATCTAGGTACCAAAGTCCATGATAACTACAACAAATGGATAATAAATTCTAACAAAATTGAGTAATAAACTAGACTCATCAATGATAATGAAGATGTAGATAGTGCAACATGCATGAATGTATTAAGATTTATTGGAATAATATAATTTAATATTTAGTAATCAAATGGCTATGACCTAGGATGTAGGAAGCCCATTGTGTTAGATTGTAATCATTCATAACTTTGAAATCAATAAAGTTCATGCTATTGTTTCATTAAGATTTGGTTGTCTTTGCTGTGTGTTTGATTTATGTTGCATGGTTTTGAAATCCTTAATTGGATCCTCCACCCATGGGTGCATCAATATTCAACTAGAGTTGAGCTCTAGAACTTGATTCTAAATGTCTATTTCTCTCTTGACTAAACATGCTCCAACATTCTTGCATGTTCACCTTCTTAGAGATTTTTGGTGGGCTTAGGGAGCACTAGGTCAAAAATATTGTCTATGATATCAAAACACTAGAGTAGGGTTTTAAAACTTTCCCTTTCTTACCATATTAACATTTCTTTGAGAGTCCATAGGACTCTCTTGAGTAGGCAATGCAGTTCTAGAGGCAATTCACACCTTTGTTGGGGTTTCTAGTCTCTCTTTCAGTCTGGAATGATCTTTTGTAAGAGTGTCCTAAATTTATACAAACCCTTCTTGTGTAGGAAGAGATAAAGATGACATATGATACAAACACAATACACTTCAATTACAATGGAGTTGTGAATGATTGGTAACATTTTTGAAGCTAATTGATAGCCTTATTTATAGGTGATTCATGATAGAGAGACTTCATTCAATGTGGGTCACTTAATGTTAGTTAATGAGCTCGCACTTAAGATTTAATTGGACACATGTGTAATCTTTCCTCCCTATTCAAATTTGACTTTCCTTTTCAAAAGGATTTGGTATATAGCTCATGGCAAGACATGAAATAGCTAAATCTACATGTATGATGTGACTAACTATCCATGTATGGAATCTTTTGGATATAATTACCTCTTTCATAATGATGACACTTCATTAAATCTCCTCAATTAGGTTAGTGACTCCCTTTTTGGAAATCATTGCATTAGATCTGAAATCTTGAAGAATTAAAGTTGATGAGACACTGAGTTGCATAGTAGGTGAAATGTGGCTGCTCACTTGAACTATAACTTGTCTTGTCTAATCAACTCATTACTATCATGTTGGCTATATTTTTTAATAAACTGGTGATCTATAGGCACCCACTAAAATATTTGTTTTCAAAAAATTGGCATGAATGCTAGAACTCACAACTATCCCCAATTGGACTATGAAGAAAAAGGGCAAAGTGCTAGCAAAACATTTGAAACAAAACAAAAATCATCCACTAAAAGAGAAACACACGTGGAAAAAAAGAAATATGATTCCTATATACAAAAGGCTACCAACCAATTTCTAGGTGCAATGTTTGTGATATATCCCATTAACTAGGATATCTAAAATATTTCCCTTTTCATCCATGCAAATAAAATAATTAAAGTATTTACAATCCGTGATGGTATGTGGTCCTCTCCATAGAGAATAAATTTGGAATTGTCTCCAACTGTAGCCATTCTCTCCTCCAATTTAAGGACTGAGTCCCCAATTTTGAAGTGAGGCTTTAAAGAATGCTTGTCAAACCATCATTTGACATCTTGATAATGACCAATCATGGAATTCCTTGTAGATTCACTTTTTTTCTTTTAACTCCAACAATTCAGCAACCCTAACTTCCATAGCCCCATTCTCTTGCATTTCCAGCTATTTTATTAATTGTAAATCTAGGAGTTCTATGGATATATGTAGGAAATCTTCTTTTCCATAAACCAAAGAATAGGGAGATGTACCAATTCTCCTTTCTATAACTTAATGTGATCTTCCCACAAGGCCTATTTTAAGCTTTGATGCCATCCCCTTTAGTACTCTAAGCCAATTCTTTTGATTATTCTAATTAATTTTTTTCATGCACTCATCTAGTCCATTCCCCTATGAGTAATAATTGGAAGATGTTTTCATGTAAATACCATACCTTAGAGCCTCTAAGAGATTTTCCCCTCTGAATGCCTTTGTGTTATCTAGTATTGTTAGATGAGGAACCCCAAACCTAGTAACAATATCTTCTAAGAAGTTAATGATGACATATTCTATATCACATTTAAGTGTTACAACCTCAACCCACCTAGTAAAATAATTAGTGACCATAAGAATCCATTTATGGATGACACTAGAGATTAGACTAATCATTCCAATGAAGTCTAGACCCAATTAAACAAATGGCTTATCCACAAATATAGGTTTAAGAGGAAGCACATCATTCCTTCTACTAGTATAAAACTAAAACTATTGGCATTTCTTAACCCATTTGTGGGAATCTATAAACACTATAGGCCAATAGTATCCTACACAGGTTATATTTGCATCTATCATTTGGACCAAGAAATGTCCACCTAATATTCCTTGATGAAATTCATGCAATATTTTTTAATTACTCCCTATGACACACCTAAGAAAGATCTAATCAAAGCTTCTCTAAAATAGGACTCCATCAATTAAGAAATGGGATTCTCCTTGTAATCAATAAGCTCTCTTCTTAAGTCAAGGGAGATCATCTAGGTATTTCCCAGTTTCCTTGAATCAGAATATTTTGTTGATCCATGACCTTGGTTCTTTTTCTTAATTGACTAGAATTGTTTCTGGCTCTTAATCTTGTGCATTTTGTAACCTTACATTTTCAGCAATATGTCAACACAATACTCTTCCCCTTACCAATTTAATTGCCTTGATATCTATGTCATATTCTAGGATTTTTGTAATCCAATTTTCTCTTTATTCACTTATCTCACACTCCATGATGTATCCTCTAATGCTTGGGTGAACATTGAATGTTGCCACTTTATTGCCTAGTATTAGGTGTCTAGATTTTTTCAAACCTTTGACCAACACATAAGTTTTATTTTTCTATAAAATTGTACTTTGTTTCATATTTTTTAAGGGTCCTAGATGTAAAAGCAATTGGATACTCACCTTTCCCTTCACTATCTTTCTAGGTTAGGATTGTTTCATACCATGACCTCCTCCAAAGACATAAATGATGAATTCCTTTAAAAAATTGTGATTCCTTAGCACTAGAGCTATTTATATTGTATATTTTATTGTCTCAAAAGATTCTTTCCATTCTAGTTTCTATTTAAAATGCCCATCCTTCAACATGATGGTTATAGGTTTCAATAATCCTACAAAATTAGAGATAAACCTTTCTACCAAATTTATCTTCTCGAGAAAAGATTGAAGTTCCTTATTATTCACTAGTAAGGATATCTCTAGCATATCTTGCACTTTGTCTTGATCAATGGAGATCACATCATTCAATACAACATGTGTAAAGAGTTTACCTTGAGGAACCCCAAAGATGCACTTCTTTGGGTTAAGAGAAATATAGAACTCTTGCCATCTCTAGAAAACCTTTCAGGATGTTCTCAATGTTCTTCCTTTCTTTTTGAAAACACTATGAGATCATCCAAGTATATTAGAGTGATCTTTTATCATCTCACTAAAGCTAATGTCCGGGCTCTTAGAAAAGTCACACTAGTATTAGACAAACAAGAGGGCATTTTGGCATAAGTAAACATTCCCCATTTGGTGGCAAGTATTGTCTTTTGTTGATCCGCTTCCTTTACCCAAATATAATTATAACTAGAGAAGCCACCTAATAGAGAGAAATATTCAAAATAAACCACTATTTATAATATGTTTTCCATTGAGGGGAGAGGATAGTGATCCTTAAGACAAGTTTTCTTCAAATCACTAATGTCTATGCAAAGTCTAATCTCCCCATTGTTTTCCTTAATGGTACCAGATTAGACACACATTTTGAATATTTGATTGTGAATACAATCTTAAAATCTACTAATTTGGGTAACTCTTGTTTAATCAAGGTCCCTATCTTTGGATTAATAGGTCATGTTTGTCTTACTAGTTTTGAATCTATAGAGAGTTCTATAGTAGGTTGAATCACATCTTTATTATAGCCCTTCAATTTTCCATAATTATGTGCCATAACTTTGTCATACCTTTTAGAGATGAATTAACATATCAATTTCCTTTTGAGTACATACCTTACTAACTTTTAATCTCTTCCCTGGTGATATCTCCACTTCTACATAATCTCATTTGTCAGCAGTAAACTTTCCCTTGTCTCTTTTTCCATCATCGAAGTTGAAAAGGTTCTTAAGAGTTATCAAATCTTTTGGAAGTTTATTGGATTTCAACTATATAATCTAATATTCATATTCTTCTTCTATCTTAGGATGAAGTTGTTCTACAAATTCTCTAGACTGTTGAAGGAATAGTGCTATTTGGGCATCACTTTCAAACACTTGACAATGGTTCTATATATCTAGAATGGCTTGCCTAATGAGTAACTTCATATGATCATTATTGATCAGGAGATCTTTTGTTGGATCAAATTGGGATCCAATTGTTGTCATTTTTGTACCCTTTGAATTAACTAAAAATTAAGGATTTAAAACCTTCTAGGAGATCCTGCACTCTATGGTAGTAATACTTCATCCTAACATTTTTAGAAAAAACTAATCCTTTGACTTGTTTCATAACAAGTTTTGAATTTCCAAAAACTTGTAATTATTTTATATCAATTTTCTTAGCAAGGGTAAGTCCATGAATTAATGATCCATATTCATCTTTTTTATTTGTGAAGTTGAATTGAAAATAGAAAGACCAAAGAATTTTACTTCATTCTAATGAAATCAAGCACACGACTTCCCCTGAACCATCACTACATCTAGTACCATCAAAATATAGTTTCTATAACTTTGAGGTATCCTTATCTTACTTTGCAAATCACTTTCAAGGAACATTTATTTTAGGTGCTATGGTCTTATTGATCACTTCCATAGGTGCTATGTTCTTCTTCCCCATCTAAATTTTCAAGGTTGACCTATTCTTCTTTTGATATTATAGTATTAGCGAGCTCAAAATTAACCCTTACTTCATGAGTAATATGCTCTTTACAAATAGGTTTTGAAAACAAATTCAATTTAGAACCATATCTAGTCCTAAGAATGAGATGTGACCAATCTAAGGAAACACAACCTCCTATTTTGACCATAAAGCCTTTGGACAAACATAAGCTGGAGGCTAGAGGAATATCCATCACTATGACATCTTGGAGAATAGTGATTTTAGGACAAGAATACAAAGTTAGGGGAAGGTTATTGATAATCTCTACGATCTGTACATTTTTCCCATCTAGCTACATAATTCCTTTTCCCATATGTTCATGAGATAACCCCATCACATCAACAATGATTTTAGGCATAAATGTGTGCTCACACTAGTGTTAATCATAGAATTATATAACATTTTTCTCCAATTATAAATGTTAAGTAAAAAGGCATAGGCTTGGATCTACTCACCTCTACTCTAGCATTATGAAAAGTAGTAGGATAATTAGCTACGATGACTTTTCACTTCTCAACTACATTTTGTTGAGTATTGAAGGCTTGTGTCACTATTTTAACCAGGTTTTATTGCATCTTTAGAGCTTCTTGAAGCAAATTCCTTTGTTGAAGGATGGACAAGACATCCCATAGAGAGACATTTCCAATTATCTTCTTTAGTTGTTCCACCACATTAGATGAAGTAGAAATCTAAGCTTTTGTAGGATATCTTGGATGGCCTTGATATCTTAGTCTTTTAGCTACAACATTTGATACTCCTAAGAATGTGCTCAAGTGACTTTGGATGGTCTATTTATATTCACCACATTTTTTTTTTGACCTAGAAGATTGTAATTCAGAATAGTTGAGAATTTTTGAATCAAAGGATTAGGCTATAGTTTAGGATTTAGGATTTCTATTATTCTTCTCTTAGACCCCAAGAAGTAATTACATTACACTCAAGGAGGTTTGGTAGTAGCTATATCATTAAAAAAAATGTCTCTTCTCTCCTAGTCCATGAAAATAATGCATGGTCTAAGACAATTTCTCCTTCTTCTTGTATCCACATACCTTATATATAAGTAGTTAAAACCATTTTTTAAACCCTTATAGATTAATATGGAGCCTCTGGTGT
Source organism: Cunninghamia lanceolata (assembly GCA_027924645.1). NCBI lineage: Eukaryota > Viridiplantae > Streptophyta > Pinopsida > Cupressales > Cupressaceae > Cunninghamia > Cunninghamia lanceolata. Next base: position 1,837,711 of record BSBN01000802.1, on the reverse strand, counting down.
TGCCATCCTAAGCCTAGTATTAGATTGTCCTTGTTTCGATACCTTTTGTTGTAGATGTCCTCTTAGATAGGGTTTTGATGCATGAGTATTGTTGCATGGAGAAAACCACATATTGGTGTTATCAACAAAGTTAATTTCCCCTAAATCAACGCTCTTAGTGGATTATGACAAACCTATTGTAATAACATTTCTATTGGCATAATTTGATTCAATGACTACATATAAGTTGATTCTTTACTTGGTTATGTTAATTCTAGTATTTGTTTGGTTAAAACTAAGGCCTTGGGCCTTCATTATTCTAGTACATTGGCCTAGGATATACTATTTGTTGTATCTTCAAGTTTATGACTTGATTTGAAAAGCTTTGCAATACTATATTCTTCATATCATTTATCTCTAGAGTAGCTTGTGATGTGGATGCATGATTAGGTGGATTAATATACATGGAAAGAGGAACTTGAGGTGTATTAGGTGAGGATTGATTTGCACTTGTCTACTTAACTTTAATAGGGAGTGAAAACTTAGGAAACATTGGCATAAGTGTCCTAGGAGGAAGTCTTCCTACATTTGTCAGATTATTTTCTACTCTAATTGCCAACTCATATGTTGCAGATAGACTTTGCCCTCCTAGTGATTGAATCAACACTAAGTTATCTGAATTAAAATCCTTGAGATAGAAGATGAAGACCATCTTAGCTGGTGATCGTGTGGAAGTAGCTATCATCTCCCAACTCATATTGAACTTGGTGTTGAAATTAGTAACTACTTCTTGAGGCACTCTCTTTATAGTGATTACTTGTTGTAGCAATGAAGATTTATATCCTCTCTTTGAATCTTTAAAAGAAGACATCTCCATGCTAGTCGCATGAGGCAATAGAATTTGGTGCTAATGAATAATACCATTCTAATGGTTTTCCTTTAAAAAAATTGTGAGAAACCATAAGGTAATTTTTTTCTATAACATAATGAACCTTGCTTATGTCCACAATATGTTGAAGATGTTCTAGGGAAGTTTTCAAATATTCTCTAGTGAATTGCAACAAATATTTAAAAGCATTAGTAGGAATGGGGTCCCAAGTAGTTGCGGAAGTTGGAGGGACTAGAGGGCTATCATTGTTCTAATTCACAAAATTTGTAGCATTTTGTGCTACCACCATTAGAGTATTAGTGTTGATTTTTATCTTCCTATACATGTTTTTACTACACTTTATTAATCTTTCTTAGGTTAAATAAGAGAGGGTAGTTAATGTGAGTGAAGTGAGGTGTCAACATCTTCCATAGGAGTTAGTCTTTCCTATTTTGAGAGATTCTAGAGTTACATTTCCTATTGGTTGGACTTGCCACCTCCTCCCTCTCATATTTCCTATAAATAATCATTCACCTAGCTTGTATTGAGATGGAATCAATTAGTTAATATGTTTTACATATTGCATCCTTGAATACAATAGTATTATTCTTTCTTTTTTTAATGTAAAAACCTGGTTTTGAGGTCTAGAAACTTATGCCGATGATGGCATGGTTCGGTGGTTAAGTCGCTCAAGATGTAGTGGCGGCCACCAGAGTTCAAACCCCCGCTGGGCCAACGAGATCGCAAGGCTTTACGCCTTCGCTGGGCCAATGAGCTCGCGGCTTTGAAGTGTTCTTCCTAGGGGATGAGGTCCCCCAGTTGTGGCCTCATCGGTTCATTGCTCTGGGCAAAAGCATTCGCGTGGAGCCAGAGGGCGTGTCGTACCAACGTCACCGGTCACGTTAAAAAGTTTACCAGGCGCATTAAAAAAAAAAGGTCCAGAAACCTATAAAAAGATGGAGCCATACTCTGTATTACAGATCAGTTAGATTGACAATTGACACCAATCACAAAACTGCTTCTACACTAACATTATCATTGTACAAGGAAGAGCATCAGCCCCATTAACATGGGTAAAAAAATCCAAGCAACCCACCAAAAGGACACTGAGCCAGAACCACAATTATTTTTGATGTGAGTGTAGCTTCATATTGTGAGTTGTCAACATCTTTTTCTTTTTATTCTACACCTCTACCCATTCTTCGGTAGGGGGAGAGGCCACATTGTCTAAAACATTCAATGTCTTTACATGTGCATATAAGGATTCAACAAGCCCATGTGACTTCAAGTCTAACACATTATCACTACCTACCCTAGCAGAAGGTGATTCTAGAGAGGAAGCTAAACCCTTAACAACATTCTTCAACTTCTGTGAGGAATCCATATCCAAACTATCCATATTAGCTAAACCAAATTCTGACAAACTCGACTTAGAAGAGGGATTCTTAATGCTAGTCATCTCCTATGTTGGGGTAGGAACCACTTTTTCCACTGAGTAATGGCAGGCATCGACATCTTTCCACCAAGAGGCATGACCCGCCATCTTATGTTTGGAACAATTTGTAGCCATATGACCAGTCTAAAAACACTTGAGACAATGAAAAGGCAAGCCTTCATAATCCAAACATTGTTTCCAGCTACATCCAGAGGTTTTAAAAGTAATATCAGCTGGTAAATCTTTTAAAATATCTATATCCACCAAAATGTGTGCATAAGTGGTGTGAATGAAAGTCAAGGAGCCTCCATCCACAGCCAAGAATTTCCCTAGATTGTTTCCTATTGCAGCAAAGCAAGGATCCAACTAGAGATGGAGTGGGAGATTTGGGAGATGAACCCACATTGGAGTAACAGAGAAAGATTCTGAAATAGGGTTAAAAGCAGGGTGCCAAGGTTTGAGCATGAGCATATGCCCATCCAAGCACCAATGATAATCACAAATAATAGTATTTTTATCTTGAATGCTATCAAAAGCCACAATAAAAAACCTTGAGCATAGGGTTAAATTTCGACATCACCTTTCAATAAGAAACTCCACATATCCTTGATCCATTTGTGCAGATCAACCAAGCTAGGCCAGAACTTGTCAAATCTACCAATCAAACCATTTTCTGCGAAAAACTTTTCATTCTCATCAATTTCTTTTTTAACTTCATCAACAAAATCTACTACTGGAGACTTAGAGGCATTTTGAATAGGTTGAATCCTCTGAAGAGCCTCAATGTGACCTATGTAACCTGGCACAGACCCATCCACCAATGAAGGTCGATCCCAACCATCACCAGTTTTATGCGAGGGAGCAGAACAGTGGGCGTCAAGCACCCCTTCCTGTGGGTTCTGAGCCCACTCCACATGGGGGGCAGCATTTCCCTTGTAACCCTTCATCAAATTCTCCTTCTGTTGGGGTCCATTCAGAGCCCTAGCAAAGGATTTCCTCTCTGTGGTGAGCACTCCAAAAGCTCCCAAATCTATCCTATGCTGAGGAGGAGGAGAAGCGGTAGAATTGCAGATAGAGCCTTCATAAGTGCCTTTACCCCATCGCCTATCCTCTGCGATGTCTTCCAAGCATGCAAAAGAATTCACAGCCCTAGCTTCCTTCATATTCAACATCGCTAATAGTATTATTCTTTCATATCAATCTTCTCTTTGTACATTCTTTTAGTTATCTTCAATTTGGGTGGCTATTTCCATAGACAAATCTAACATAGAGGAGGTGATGGTAGGTTAGGTTGGACAATTCTTTTTCTCAACACAATAACAAGAGGTGAAAAAAGGATATGAGGGAATGTGGCTAAGAAAGATCTTGTTACAAGCTTCTTTCTCATAAAAGAAAATCAAAAACTAGTTGAGATGATAGGTTGAGTGAAATTGGACTATACTAGTTCCCCATGTCCCACTAGGCATATCAAAACTATTGATATTCTAACTTGCACTAGGGTGCAAATTATTACCAACATGAGAAGTCTCAAAGCATGGGATGTGGCTTGCAGAAGAACCTCTCAGATTTTAGGAGCTTACTATCCTTATAATTTTCAATTTTAGTATTATGAAGAAGTACATGAAAAGGGAGAAAGAAATGTAAAATAAAACTATGAATTAATTTAAATGAACAATGCTACCATTCATTGGATGAAATGATTACTTGCTAATAACACTGCTGCACAGTCATATCTAAGAACTATATTCAAAGCAAGAATGAATTCTTTAAAAGTATTGAGATTCCAATATGAATAATGTAGAGAGACAATAGATCATGACTTCATTTATTCAATTGGTAGAGTTGCTTAGATTTGAATTCAAATATTACTTGAAAAATTCAAACATATGAAAGACTATAAATACTAACAAAGTATTTCAAATTAAAACATAAAGAGCCTCGATTTGGAATGAATACACTTTCCTCCTCTAAAATGAGTATCAAACTCTTATTTAAATTCCCTCTACCCCAAAAACTTGGTACTATTTTCACTAACTTGAAACAACTGTTTTTCTTGTTATTACATTCTGCATGATCACATTATATATAAAAAATAAAATAAATGGTATTCTAATATTTTGGCATGCTCTATGATCCAGTGGAAGTGACACTCTTTATTACATCGCTTCAGAATTTCAAAATAGTAGGTATGCTTATGTATGTTATAGACTTGATTTTTTATTATAAGAAAACTTTAGCCATTGGATAGTAATATCCCTGTTGAAATTGGAAAATCCTAAGGAAGTCTAGCTATTAATCCTTTTAGTATCTTTTTGCTAGTGGTGCAACTATAAAGAACCGTCAGAGTAACATATAAGCATTTAAGCATGAGGTTGCCAAGTGTTTTTCTATGGAATTGAGTTTTTTGTTGTTTCTTTTCATGTGGTGGGACTGCCAAAGTCCCACATTTGTTTTATCAACCAATGATATGATGTTTTGGAGTTGTCAGACTAACAACTCCAACATGGTGCATGCACCATAGATCTTTGGAATGATCAAATGGTTCTAAAATGCTCTATGGTATTCACTTGGAAAAATTCAACTTTAAAAAGAAGGTGCCAGCCATTTTGATTACCTTTATCACCCGGCCAATGGCAGACTAGACCCTGTTGTTAGATTGACAACTCTTTTTAAATGAAAAACTTACCAAATGAAAGGTACCATTCTATTTATTTCCTTTCCTTTTCTTTCTTTTTATTACTCACCCATGACCAATAAAGCAAAAGTGGCCCACCAATGACATCTTGTCCACATCCATCCAATAGCGCAACATTTTGGAGTTGTCAAACTAATAACTCCAAAATGGTGCACATGACATTGATCTTTAAAATGATCGAACAGTTCTATAGTATCCATGTACTTGCTCTTTGAATCTCTTGTAACTTGGGAGTGGACAGAAAAAGTGCCCAAAAAACAAAACTTTTAGGAGGAAATGTCTAGCTAAATGTGGTAATAAAAAGAAAATAGATGTTGCTACGTACATACGCCATAGAAAATTCAACGAAAGGCCAACAGGATTTTGAAAAGACCATGGAGAGCAACACCCTAATGTTATAACTAGACCACAACATATCATGTATGACACCAATGTCATGTTAATATTCAATCCACTAACATGATAGACAATATTATTGACTTTCATCAGTTCACTCATATCAAAACAAAACTCTTAAATCAAATGATAGACCCCATGAAATTTACAAAATATATTTACCACGTGAATATGTATTTCATACATAAGAACAAAAAGACTATGTCATTAAAGCTTGGGTCCACTTTTTCAAGACCTAAAGATTACCAATTGAAGTCATTCTTAACTATAAGTTATCTACTCATTACAGTATATAAATTATAATCTTAGACCTCTAAATGTTAAAAGATGTGTGAACTACATCATTCACATCAAAATAAATTAGCTGAACACACGTCCTTTTTTACTTTAGTCTAAATAAAAGTTCATTATAGTCTACGTAGACTCTGTTTTGCAACCACAAAGTAACTATGGGTGGTTCACATAAAACTAAAGCAAACATAATTTGACATGATATCAAAAGGCATAAGATCACAGTACCGCAATAAATCTAACTCCTTATAGGCATGTTTAGGATTGTTGCATAAAATAGGTGATAACATAAGAGTAGAAGGATAAAGGTATATAATAATGAAATGTTGCATTCAATGAAATGATTGTCTTAAAGTATAATAGCATGGCCCAAGACACTTAAAAGTTGTTAGACCTGATTATATTTACATGCTTGAATAGAAAAAATTCTCTCAATACATGACTTTTAAATAAATACTAGTGCTTAAACATGTATAAGAAAATTTAGATGTTGAATAGCAATAAAAGTTATATATTAATAGAAAATTTTAGTCATCAAATAGGAAAAAAAATTGTATGAGGACAAATAGTGCCATCAACTTTAAAATTCAATTTCCAATATATTAAAAACCACCTAGGATATTATGTTTCTTTAATCAAGATGTCATTTTTTGAAGTATACCTTGGTCTCACTTGAAGGTGGATATGTAAAGTGTGGCTTCAATATCCATTGGGATGTTCGTATTAGTCTAGCATTATTTCCTTTTCATTTGAATCTCCTAGTGGTTGTTGATGAGGCTTGCTCCAAGTTTAAAGATAAATTTCTAATTAAAAAATTGCAAGAGGAATCTTGTATTTGGATGCAATAATTGTGTGTATGGATGATTCTTAGCTAGAGATAGAGAAGCCTTCTCTCTCTTCTCCTAGAAGTCTTACTTATACTTAGTTTACATTCAAGAGAGGAAATTGACATTATTTATAATCAACATCCATGGATTTGCAAGAGATCTAGCTAATTTTTAAGCCCTTGGCAACACTGTTGACCTAAAAAGGTATCTATATCAAGGGTACCTTTTTGTTCTACTTTTACCATCTTCTCTTGGTCTATAGATCTTAAAACTAATTTGGTTATTGATAAAAAGATTCATGAATTTGTCAAAATCAAACTTGATCTACATGGATATCAAGGAAGCTATGCAATAGCTACGTGTTTATAAATCTGTCCAAGAACATTCCTTAAACTATTCAAATTCTATCCTCTCTTTGATTGTGGTTACAATTTTAGACTTTAAGGGTCTACCCCTTAGATGTTTTAACTACAATTAGATGGGACATAGAAAATATTGATGCCCTTGGTAGTGGTTATCAATAGATGGCTAAGAGACCCCTATCCCATTCAAATCAAAGAATGGTTGTATCTATTTATTAAGGCTACTTGTTTGAGTTATCATTTGATTGTTAGGTTTATCTTTATTATTTTTCAAAGATTTATAGTCTATAAAGCAATCTTTGGATATGGATTTCCTTTATGGAATGTCTTTCTTATACTATTTTCTTAGTATAATGCTTTCCCCTAAGTCAACCCTAGCCTTTTGGATTTACATTATATCTAATAAAATTTGAATGGTGAAAGCTTTAATAGAAACCTTACTACTTAATCAAAAAATAATGTTCACCTAGTATTTGCTACTCTCAAAGCATAAAATAAACCATTTAAATGACTTGAAAAGTGCTAAGAAGGAGATTCTATATCCCTTCTAGTAAATCTCCCCAACACAAAATAGTTGACCTCCTTGTTCCAAGAGATCAAGACTCTTAAATTATAGTTCTTAAACACAAGAAAATGGTTTTCCTATCTCCCATAAAATACACAACACCTAGATGATACTACAATAATTTTTCCTATCCCTTGTTTTCCTTATAACCTAAATTCCTCCAATATTTTTCAACAAAACAACCATAAAGCAAACTATGTCATCAATGCATACTCAAAAGATCAAGTGGTATCTCGATGGTATAACATTCTTGCTATTGTGACATGGTCACCAACATAGATAGGTTTTCATTCCACTGACTTTTCTCCTTATCTTAAGGTTTCGATCAAATATCATAACATATTGAATCTAGTTCACTATGTTAAACCAATGTATTGGTTGACAAAGTACTCAATCTAGAGATTGATTGTAACTAATGATGATAGATGATTACTTGAAGGGGGTGTCACTATAGTCCATTGTGGAATATATGAAATAATAGATTTTAGCTTACTTTTGTCAACTATTCAGTGTGTCTATATGTATATATAACCAATAATATCATGTAAAGCATGACTTATACTAATCAAATATTAATCATACAACTAAATTGTATGACCTTTCAATATATCTCAATAATAACATATAAATAAACATCTAAGGGTTTGTAATCACCAATAAGATGACCTATGACAATTTGACAAAATATTATAGTCAATACTTGTCTAATCAGAATGATGAGAAAAACATATACATTTACCTATGAACCTACTCACCATTAATAATCCTAAGTGAACCTACATTAGCAAGATAAACTAGGTGTAGGAAAATAATTAATTAAGATAATGAAAATGAGTTAAAACCTACACCGACACCCCCTTAAGTATATCTTAGGTGGGTGAGAAAAAGATGGGTGTTGACAATGTCTATGTTGATGAGGTACCATGTACAAATAATTATCCCATAAATAAGAAACCCTCAAAACAAAAGAGAGAAGCCCCCAAAGTAGAGAGAGAAAATCCCCCCAGAGAAGGTAGGGAAAGACACCCCGAGTAAAGAAGACAAGGGAGAAGGACCAGGTATCTCATTAAATATAATACCCCCTACAAGATCAATGACTCCACATAGAAGAGAGAGAATGTAGGTGAAGATTATCTCATAACAAGTGTTGAAGTAGGTCCCTCAATATCAAACAATGTATCTTACTTTCATAAGAAGGAAACCTTGTGATGAAAATCTACTAAATTTCCACACCAAAGGTGGAATAAATAGAGGAAATATAAATAAGGTCTTTAGAGACTGTTCAAATGTTGACATGTAAGTGTTGAAGGGTGTCATAATAAAATCAGTAGTCCTAGGCCTAACTAAAGAAAATGACCTCCCAAAACCATGTGGAAATGGAGGAAGAATAGGTACCAAAGATGTGGCAACAAAATCTACAAAATCACTATCATCAAAGAGGAGTGCTATGTAATCAATGGTTTTCTCAAGATTCAACATGTCAGACCCACAAATAGATGTGAAACATCTAGTAAGTAGTCCTCCCAATGAGGTGGATTAGGATAACTCATATGACCTAGTTGTAAATTATTATTTGAAGCCCATAATAAAGCAATACTAAACTCTGATGGATTAACATGCGATGATGGTGAAATTACAATGCATATAATTCAACTACACTATTGAAATGCACAAGATAACTGATAGGGGGTGAATCAGTTGTCTCTAAAACTTTGATCACTTATCAACACATCAAATGCTCAATTACTATTATAAAGATTAACCATGGAAACATGAAACAAGAATCTCAACACAATAACACATTCAACACATGTGTGAGGCCTATTTATTTCACACCCTTATTTTGCTCATTTCATATTTACAGTTGATGACATTTAGACATTTGGGGACTGTTGATCCCGATATGCAAATTCTCTAGACTATATTCCATTATTTTTGGTTAGATATGTTTAGTATGTTGTGATGTGGCTATATCCCGATTTTGATTCACTGACAATGATTAGACATGTGATATGCACTTTCATAATATTAGAGATGTTAGTTGTGAAATCATTATATGGATTTGCTATACGATTTTGATCTAGAGATAGTATATAGAAATGCAATTATGAATCTTAATTATGATGTGATTTTTATAATGTTTAAATTAATTATGTGATGGCCTGAGTGTATGCATTTCCTTGCTTCGGCTATGATATATATATGTTGGATTAATCTATTTGTTCAAGTGTGCATGTGATTTTCCAGGCCACAAAAAATCAGAGATCGATCTCACACCATATGTGTTTCCCGTGTTAGACCAATCTAGTCCCAGGGGGACCAAGATCATGTGTGAATTGTATGATGTTTTCGTAAATGTTTGCATTTTATTAATTGGCCTAGATTTCACCCTTTTATATTATTTAATTGAAGTGTTGTAAAATATGTGTTTTAATTTACACCACTTGGTGTCTTTTAATTTTAGTGGCCATTTTATGTGAATTTTTACCTCCTAAAGTGTTTACTATGAGATAAAATTAACCCTAGGTGGTACCCCTAGGGTCTAGGGCCCATTTGAGCATGCCAAACCCTAGGGTTATCTCTATCTAGTCACCTTAACCTTAGCCTAAAGTAAAGTGGCGAAAATTCAAATTTGAATAAGTGTGGGAGATGAGTCATGCCTTGAAACAAGACCTATTTCATTTTCCAAGGCATAGAATCCAATCACCTTGAAGACTTTGGGAGTCTTCAAGACCCCCGAGTGTCTGGAACCTTCCTCTAATGCTCTCACACATGTGTGAGAGCATCTTGGAGTGAAGGGGCTCCCTTTAGAGAATAAGGTGATGACATGTGTCATCCCTTATCCTCTTGGAGCCCATTTGGAGAGATGCTACCTCTCCACCTTTGCTCTCACACGTGTGAGACCACATGTGGAGAGGATGACACATGTCACCCTCACATTCCTTTTCCCTTGCAAGTGGGATGGGAAGAGGAAGGAGAAGGTGACATGTGTCACCTTCTCATTCCTCAAGGCTTTGGAATGAAGCCTATTTTAATTCCTCTTTGAGAGGCGAATGGGGTTCTTGTTTATGCTTAATTTTCTATCTTTGGAGGGATTTTGAGGAGTTAGAGAGATTTTGGAGGATTGGAGGCTTGGAGGCTTGGAGAAGGATTGTGAGCTCTTCTTCAACTTTCATCCATTGTTGGGCTCTTAAGGTAAGCCTCAAGGCATTTTAACCTTCCTTATGCTTTGTTAATTTTGGTTGTGTGCTTGAAATGCTTTGGGTGTTGGTTTCTTCTTTGTTGTGGGGTTTCTGGGTGTTTTGGGATGAGACTACCAATCTTGGTGTGTCCATCCATGTGTGGGGTGGGGGAGGAGTGAACCTCATCGAGGTCACCCTCCTAGTATTGGTATTTTTGTGGCCTTGATGGCAAGATATTGGAGTATGGAGTATTTTTGTTTGGCATGAGTGCCATGGTGAAATTTATATATTCATGGAGTTATCATTTTGGGCTTGTAGCCTTATTTTGTGTTCAGACTTTGGGATTTTTGTGGAGTGATCCTCTGAGTAGAGTGATGTCCACTCCCCTACCCCCTCAAATCCATTTCTATGGATTTTGTGATGTGCAAACCTTATGGGTGTTCTTCTTGATTTTGTGTGTCTTGCTTATTGTTGTGTTGTGGTTTGAGACCCGTGTGAAGATCGACTTCCCAGCTCGGGGTGACCCACTTGCAGGTCTATGGTATGGAGGAGATCATTTTTTTTGGTGGCTTGGTTGTTCCTCCATTGTTTAGTTTCTCGCAGGTTCTTTTGATGACCCTTTGAGCTTGGGAGATGTCTTAGTTTGTTGGTGTTGTAATGTTATTTTGGCTACTTGAGAGCCATGGTTAAAGAATGGCCTATTTTGTAGTTGGACAAAGGAGAAGAGACAATACTCTTCTCTTAATATGTATTTATTTAAATGAGCCTTATTATTATATTCCAACTTCTTGTGGGTTAAACAAAAATTCAATGTGTGTTGCTATATTTATTTCATGTGTGAAAGTTTGCAATTGGAAAGTATATTTGTTGCTGGTTTCTAAATGTTGTTTAAAAAAAAAATAGACTTGTTGTTTTAGATTACTATTTGAAAAAAAAGAATGAAGTTGTTGGCTATTAAAAAAAAAAGAATACAAGCTGTTACACTTATTTCTAGAGGAACTTAGTTAAAATTTCTCTTTACCTTGCAAAAGAAAGGTTTGAATTTAATTCTGTCATTTTAAATTGCTCATTATAGCAAGTGAAAAGATATATATATATATATATATATATATATATATATATATATATAAACCCTCTTTATGCTTTTGTTACTCCTGAAACAAAAATATAGATAAAATCAACTGTGTGTAAGCCCTAGCGATGGATTAGTGGGCCGTTGTTTATTTTTTTTATTTTACTTTAAAGAAAAAACAAAGTTGCAGAGAGGGGCGGCAGCCTGACCGCCGACCCCTCCCTATTGTTTGTTGTTGATAGTGGAGTGGTGGGGGATGGATCCCCCACCCACTCCCCACCATATGGTGGGGGGTGAGTGGGAGATCCCCCCCCACCCACTCCCCACCATATGGTGGGGGGTGGGTGAGAGATCCCCCTCCACCCCACAACATTTACCTTTGTTCAAACAAAACAAACCCAGCGTTGAGCTTTTAACTGTGGCGTCGTCCTTTCAATGTCGGCCACTCCTTGAACCTTTGGTCCTCCGGCCGTCGTTACTCCTGTACTTTGATTTTAAATGCAATTTTTTAAACTATATATATATGCATTCCCCTGTGTGTATATTTCGTTTGGCTGCATATAAAATATGTTTGTAACCTACAGCATATACTTATTTTTTTTAAATAAATAAAAGGATATATATATATAAAGAGCTTATTGCCTAGAGGTATACACAGTGAGTATACCTCATTGTGGTAAGCCTTCCATGGCTACCTCCACCCTAAACCTAAAACAAAAAAAAGAAGAGAGGAGACAAAATGAGAAGAAGGAAATATAAACTATGGGAATAGAATAGAGATAGGGCTAGATTACGGTTTCATAAGGAAACTAATTTTTTATTGTGAGAGCTTTTAGGGCTTGGGTGGGGTAATTTAAAATTGGAAAATATTGCCTTTTCATGTGAATGTGGGATTTATTTCCCTCTTCTTTTTCTTAGCTTGGGGAACTTTGTGGGGAAAATTCTGTTCAGCTTAATTTTTAAATTGCCTAGGGGTATAGATTCTTTTGGGTGGGATGATGAAGTTATTTGTATTTTCATGGGGGACTTTATTAAATTTTAACAATGGTAATGAGGGTTATATAGCCTTTTTATTTAAATCTAACATTTCATTATTACTTATTAAGGTCAATTTAATTAAATTAGTATAATGTTTGAGAAAAGGTTAGGTAAGTGAGTTTTATTTTGAGTGGATTATATTATTTTTTTGAAAGGATGGGGGTAGACCATTATCTTATTTAATTATTTATTTTTTTAGAATTATTCCCATATACGCCTGAGAGGCGTTATGCTGCCAGATTTTTTTGGGAATCAGGGATTAATTATTTATATGATTTAATCTTTGCCTTATTAATACTTTAAATGTGTTCACAAAATACTTATGTGTTGTTAAGTTGTTAATTTAATCTTTTTATGCTCTAGGATTAGGGTTTGGATTTCGACACATGTCAAAATCATGCCACTCATTTAGGAAACTTAGGGTTTGGGTTGAATTGATCCTAACCCTAGTGGCAATGCTCATTGTGTCACATAACCCCCTAGTCAGTTATCATTACGTAGGGGATTGCGCATGTAATTACACTACCCCAAGATTTGACTGACATGCCACCGAGCACACTGACGTGTGTGAGGGGGTTCTAGGGATACATGGAAAAGTTTTGATATTTTGTGTCATGACCACATGACAAATGTGGACATGACATGTGTTGCATATCGTGATCGCCTGGGAAATATGGGCATGACATTTGGTATCAGAGCCTAGGTTTAAACACTGGGCTTGTTTGGGCACATTATATATACCACATTTTTGATTGATTTGTAAATACCTTGTTCTTGTAGGATGCCTCCCAGAATGAGGTGAGTGCATTCACGCGCCACTACGTCCATGGAGATACATAGCGAGTCATCAACCAAGGGTCAGGGACCACTAGCACCATAGGAACCACAGGCACCACAGGCACCACTAGCACTTGATTTTGGGCCACAGATTCTCCAAGCATTACAAGAAATCTTAGAGAGGTTACCATCGTCCATAGCAGAGCCACGTGTCAAGCCATGTGTAGAGCTGTGTGTCGAGCCCCACATTGAGCCACGAGAGGAGCCACGTGATGAGCTATGTGCTGAGTTGCGTGTAGAGCCACATGTTGAGCCTCGTGTAAAGCCGCGAGTGGAGCCACGTGTTGAGCCGTGCATGGAGCCATGTATAGAGCCATATGCTGAGGTGCCTGACACCACAATAGATGAGGTTAATTTAGTATACAGAGCTCGTAGTAGGAGTCCTCCATGTCATGCACGACGAGAGGAGGCTATGAGGATAGAGCAGGTCTATCATAGACCTTATGATTATGGATGGTGAGAGGAGGTGGATGAGCCTTTTAGAGGACATAGAGACCATGGGGACCCCATTAGGGATTTATTTAGGCTGAATCCACCCACCTTCATGGGGACCATAGAGGGAGCCGAGGCTGAGGCTTGGCTCATCAGTTTAGATAGGTGCTTTGCATTGCATCCCTATGGGAGCAACACAAAGGCATGCATGGTAGTTCACCTTTTGAGAGGCAGAGTGGGGACACGGTGGTGCACTAAGGAGTGCAAGCATTTCCTATCACTAGATACTCTTACATGGGACACCTTCATTGAGCACTTTAATGTGCATTAGCTTTCAGATCACTATAGGTAGTATTGGATTGACGAGTTCCATGACTTGCAGTAGCGAGGTTCCACTATAGCGCAGTATGAGAGTAGGTTCATTGAGTTGTCACGGTATGTAGAGTACCTCCATGATGAAAAACTTCTGGTTCACAAATTTATTAGAGGTTTGAATCATCAGATATCAGGACCAGTGCGCATGGTAGACCCCTAGACCATGAGTGAGGCTACTAAGAAGGCATACATCGCAGAGGAGATTCAGGGTCAGGGTCATAGTTCACGTCCTCAATATCAGGACCATAGCCAGCAGCAGCATCAGGGTTTCCACAAACCACCACCACCACCACCTCAGAGGGGAGGATTTAATTCTACATTGTTACCTCCTAGACCTCAACAGTGTTGGAAATAATGCAGATAATTGAGGGGGGGTGAATCAGTTATCTTATAACTTTTCTATTTTTACTTTCTTTTCTTATCTTATCATTTAGTGTTGCATCAAAACAAGGAAATCATAAGAATTGAAAAGAAATTAACACATAACACAAGAATTTTTATGTGGAAACCCTGTTAAGGGAAAAACCATAGGGTGACTAACCCAAGATTGTATTCTCTATTAAAAGAATAAGAGTACAAATTTGGCACTTGCCAATTAGGGCTCACTGCCCAAGTACACTGCTCACAAAAGGCCCACTGCCTACAAGAGACTTACAGTATACAAATTCTTACAGATGATACCAAGGTGTTTGAACTAGTGAACAACATCTATACATGCAGGAATTTAGTTCTAGTTAGGCACAGTATACTGATCTGACACATTTCATTCTTCCTCTGCTCAATATTACTTTCCTATCACATTCCGGGCTTGAATTACTGCCTTCGCACTTGTCTCTTCTTTTCTTCACACTTAATCATTCATATTCACACTTGAACACACTCACAAGCTTGAATCCATTGGGTATATATATATATGTATGTATGTATCAAGGATTTCCCACAACTTTCTAGTCAGCAACAAGAACACTTAGGATATTTGCAAGTTATTGTTCAGTCGGATGAATCCATGCTTGATTAGTGATGCGCATCAAAAACTTAGGCATAGAAGTGATTAATCATGTCAACCAACAATGTATAATGCCACAAATTGCTTGATCAATGCCTTTTGCACATCCGGATTGAAGTCTGATACTTTGTCGGTCAGTTCTTCCTCTGTCTGCTCTGTCTGACTAGAACCCAACACTTAGATGCTCATATCTTTTTCATTCTTTGTCACCGGAGGCTAAATATCTAGAATACAATAGTCATGATACCCCTCTTGACTTGTCCAGTCCGCATCTTACTGAGTTACACCATCTGAGAGATCCAGACCTGATTGTCGGACCTTGTTACATACTCTGTTCTTATTCACTGAACCAAAACAATCTTCAATCTGACTTCCGGTATAGGCATATTATGTGCTACAGATGTGTGGGATAGACTTTGTTGCCATCAATGACAATAATTATGAAGCCACATAGTGTCGCTTGCCAACAATCTCCCCCTTTGGCATTGATGGCAACACTTAGTGAAAAATGGCTAAGTGTTGCAGTAACTCCCCCTTTGCTTGTGCCCTGTCTCTTGCACTATTTTACCGTAGCTCCCCCTTTGTTGGATTCCTCATTTTTTACTACTCTTCACTCCCCCTTTGACATCAATGGCAAAGGGTGGAATCTACATACCAAAATTTGCAAAAATTATTATATATATGGCCACATAAGTATATACAAATCATATGTTATACTTACATATACTTAAGTATATCCGCAAAGGTTGTCTTCAACTGCATGATTTTTTGTGGCCCAACTCCTCTTCATTCTGTCCAAAATGGTGATGTGTCCACTTAACAAAAATGCATATGCTTCTGCCCTCTTTAAGTCTGTTGAATCATTGGTCTAAACTGTATTTTGTGCCTCTGTCAAGGCATCATGCATTGCCTCTAACTTAGGAATGATTATCCCTCTGAGCTCACCCATTCTATCCATTATGTTCTTTTTCTCTTTAACCAGTTCTTTAATTTCATTTATCATAGCAATAGCTTGACATTCATGATTCACCAGAGAGGAAGTAAGAGGATCAAAATTCTGAGAGAAACTTGATAGTTTTCTTTCTTATTCTTTCACTTTCTTCTCAATGTCCTCTGTCACTTTGGGCCAATTTAAAAAAAAAATGTATATGTCCCCACCATCCTTAAGAGTGTTTTCAAGGCTCTTTATATCAATGCCTAAGGTTCTTCTATCATTAGCAATTAGCTCTTGTACTTCACTAAATTTCTTTTCCAAGAACTCCTTCCAGACCTTAGTTTCTGCCAATTTCTCTAAGGATTCACAATGAGTGTTAATAGAATTGACTAAGGTTTTCAAATTACCAAATGGAGAGGCAGAAGGATCCTTTTGATAGGTTGGCATAATCTTCTCTAGCATCCCAGATGTAATCTCCAACAGCTCACAATCCTCCATGTGTGATTTTAGAAGTTTCTCTTTTGCTTTGGCCTGAGCAAAAGATGCTACTTTCATTATCTAAACCAAAGAGAGAGAGTCAAAGTTTAGTGGCCCTTGAATTAACTTAGGTTCATCCAGCTCTATTATTTCTTTATCCAGGAAATTATGTACTATCTCTGTAGTGTCTCTTACCAATTCTACTTCCTTCCTTTTGGGGTCATTCAGATTGGCTTGCTTATTGATATTTGTTTCTTCTACCTATCCTTCCTCTTTCGAAACAGAGGAGTCTAATGCTTTAGATGACTCTTTGTCATTTTTCTTTAATCCTTCGATATCCTTGTCAGAAAATGTTTCTTCTTTCTGGCCTTCCTCTTCTAGAATAGAGGAATCTAATGCCTTAGATGACTATTGATCATTTTTCTTTAATCCTTCAACATCCATGTTAGAAGGTTCTTCATCTGTTTCCTCTACAATGGTAAGATTAAATCTCTTCAAGGCATTCTAGAGAATTTCTTTTGTTTCATTTGTTATTTGGTCAGTTTCTCCAATCATGAGTTTATTCATCCAGGACTTGCTTCAGAAATCATCTTTACAATCCTTAAAAACCTTGTCCATTTGTTTTGGAGTGATAGAGGGACATAGCTGTATCACTATCTTCTCCCGAATCTCCAAGTCTTTTGACTTTGCATTCTCTTTTCTTTGCTCGAATACATCTTCTAGGCTCTTTGGAATTAATGAAATTATTTCAATGAATGCTTTGTTATAGATATTCAGATACCTTACAGTAGCTTCCTCTAGAATTCTCTTGTCAGCATCATTGTATTCATCATAGAACTCTGTCATCGGCTATAGGTTCCCATCCACAATAACTACCTTGATGATATTATCAATAGAAAGAGTAGGCTTCTCAACATACTCTGCTGACTTCTGCTCCACATCAACCTTTGGGGATTTCACTTTTGCTTTCTTCAATTTATAATCTCTACATCTAACTCAGTCTCATCATCATCCTTGAGACTCACATAGGCTCTTTTGGCCTTGGATTTCTTTCTCCTTTCTTTTGTAGATGAATGGGCTTCTAGATTTGCAGCTTTAGAGCTCCCAAAGGTAGAACTCCTGGTAGTTCTAGTCTGGGTGGAGGCTTCTACCAGAACCTGTTCTTTCTTTGCTTCCTCTTTTTCTTTCTCAAATTTCTTTATTCTTTCTCTGTTCGTAATAACAACTTCTCTGGTGATGCCAAAATTCTCAGCTAATTCTTCAACTTCTTTTCTCACCTTTCTTTTTATCTCAGGCCTTCTTAGTTCAACATGCAATTTTATGTTTTATTCTTCAAAAGTGCCAAACCTCTCTGCTTTGGGGTCTTTGGGTTGATTCAGTAAATGTTGAATATGAGTCTCCAATATGTTTCCATCAACCTCATAGCCCATGGGCATTATCCATACTATCCTTGGCTCAACTACCTCTATTAGGCACTGATCAGTATCTACCATAAAGCAGACTGTGTCTTTGTACTTCTCCACTATTGTTTTGGGAATTCTCTCTTGCTTGCATCATGCTATGGAAGTTTTTGAAGTAACTCCAGAGAGCTATCTTCTAGGTTTGAGTATCATCAAGTTCATACAAGTAATCCCTGATCTGTATAGTGACCGGTTTGTCATTTTCCCAAATCAGACCTTTTAAGCCTGGTAACTCATTCATGAAGTAGAAAAATAAGCATAACACCAAATCACCATATTTGAAAGAGTTCTTTTTGTCTTTCTTGATCTTTTGTAGGTTCTTCATTAATTGATTCAATAGGAGTTCACACAGGTCATAATCTGTATTCTATCTTAGCATCTGGTATGCAGTGTAGATGGCAGTACCAGATACAGAGTTTTCTCTACTTCAATGGTAAATCTTGTAACCAATCACAATTGAGGCAAACTTGACATCCAGGTTAATGATGTTATCAATGGTCATTTCCCTCTTATCAAATTTTGAACCGATGGCTTCATATACTATTTGATTCTTCACAGACTTAAGAGTAGGCAACCCACCAATGGAGTGCAAACTAGTTACAACTTTGATTGCATCTTTGGTTATTTTGAAAGGCCTCATTAACCACATGAAGTTATCATGGATCCTGGTTAAGATATACTGGACCCATTCGTCTTCTCCAAAAGATAGAAAATGTATGCAATGTGCAAGATGCTTATCTTTTAGGGTCTAGAACTCCAGTTTCAGATCAAAGTTCTCACTACTTAACTGATTGCAGTATAGATTCATCAATTTTAGGTCTCCAAAGTCCTCAATGTTTGCATGTATATAAACCCTAATGTCTTCTACATGGAGAATGCCATATGGGGTACAGAAAAATGCACCCAAAGGATCAATCTCAATAGATTTCTGAGGATGTTTCTTAAAAACTGGCCTTGGTCTCTCAGAAACATTTACAAGCATAGGAGTAATCATTCTAATCAACAAAGATTGGAGAGATTTACAAAAGAAATACCTCTTCACGCCTTAGGGTTTGGAGCGACTACCAGAATAGATTGCACTTGGATTCGATCTTCAACTGAGTTTGAGTGTTTTGCTGGGTTTCTTCTCAAAGCTCTTCTCGCTTCTTCGTGAGTGCAAAGTGTTGCAAATGATGGATGAGAAACTTTTTAACCTTACCCAAAAAAAACCTAATTTCCCTTTGTAATAAATGCACAACTTAAGTCATCCGGTTATCCTGTATTGAGAGAGATTTTCTTGAATCACTGTGTTGGTTATTTCCCTGACTGGATGCTCATTCCCAGATTTCCCTACAAGGTAGCCATCAGTGATCAACAGGATCTCTAGGCCAGGGGCCAACAGTGTAGGAGATAGACTCTATTTTTATCTCCTCTTCTTCTTCAGGCTTTGCAAAACCTAGGGGGGTATTCCCTATTCAACACCCATGAGAATATGCTAGTGGGTTGGCTTGGGATGTTGATACAAAGAAGATAAATCCTCCTGTGTGAAGAACAAAACTATGAGATAAGTGCAAAGGGGCTAGCCTTGGGCTTATGTTTAATTGTAAATTAGAGGATCTTGGTCCTAAACTACTTCTACAGTCCTAATGGTTTGATTTGGAAGTTTGAGTTTGATTTATGTTTGTATGCAAACCTAGACCTGGCGTATAACCTCAACATAGAGCTAGATTGGTGCCTATCCAGGGCTTGGAGTCAGTAGACATACACCTGTGAATGATCAACATGAACACACTAAAACTAGATTTCAAGGGGATGTTGTGATATCTGCCTTATAGATATCTCCCAGAACAGAGTGTTAAGATATCTCTACTTATGGTATCCCTATTGCAGTATATCCTTCCCAACATTTGATCTGAAAACACTTTAATCTACCCCTTGAGTAGAAGATGAAAGATCAAGCATTCAATACAGGAATTCTGTATTCTAGAATACCAGACACCCCTTAGATATCTAGATTCAGAAGAAGGACACATGCAATACTGAAGACAGAATTAACAAAACACATGCAAATACAGCATTACTCATATAAAATCAATCATGAAATCAATAGATTCATGCATGGGACATACAACAAGAGATACATAAACTCACAAGACCTCCTGCAAAAAATAGTCAAAACTAGTTGTATTTTATTACAGAGCTAGATATATCTAGTTTTCAACAACCCTCAAATGAGCAACACAACCTACTATATATAGCAGGAAGGTCCTCAGCATTAATTACATGGCAAAAGTCAAAATTTGCCAGAAATAGCTCATTGAGAAAATGGTGCACAAACATTTAATGCAGCAGGTGGGAGAGGAGATAGGGAGAGATCTCGAGCCTTGCGCCGCCGCCCGTGGATGTACAACTTCAATTAGGTACCAAATCCATCCACGCCATCGCCCATACCTCTACAACAACTGCCATTAATGGCGCACCAACCTGCGGCCTTGGGAAATGCAGAATACTGTGCATCGCAATTGTTTCTTGCCAAAACGCATCATCCTAATATTTCAAATTATGTAGGATCAAAATATCCCACATGCACCCCACGGCAACCTTTTAAATATTTTATATACTAGGTCATGAGCATATATGATGTCGGTGATTTTGCTCCCGACTGCACCTAGCATAAACCTTCATCATCATCATCCCCTAGCATGATATCCTAATGCACAAAATATCGCCCTGACGTCAGCATCATATTGCAATATCAGCCGCATGATAATCGCCTTCATCGGGACAACCTGATGTTTTGGAGAAAGATCCTCCTGCCTTGCCGATACCAAATATCTGGCCAATGTCTTCTACTGTATGCACCCTTCAGATACTCAAAAATCTTGCTAACGTCACCCAGATAAAACATATAACCCTGATAAAACATATCACCTTGATATATGAACATCCTGATGACATCATCGTCATGTTTAGAACAAGGGTGATATTCGGAAGATGACCCGATATTCAGAATATCACCCCGACACAGAAATATGAGGGTGTACTATAGACTAGATGATGATGATAACCTCTTCAACTCAAGAAATATCAGGTCGGATTGAACAACTTAGAAAATGACCCCTTCGAAAGATCGGGGTGACATCATCATCATATTGGGGTAGGTTGATATTTGGAAGATCACCAGATGTTTGAAATATCACCCCTCGCAAGAATATCGGGTAGCACTGTAGCTCCATGAAACATCAGGATGATGTTAGAACATACCTAATATTTGGAAATATCACCCCGTCCTTAGAAAATGATGAAGCTGAAAGACATATCGCCCCAACAATGAAAATCCTGCTGCTGATAAGAAAATATCACCTCTGCAAGATCATGATGTCAGCAACATCGGGGAGGTTAAAACATAAGGTGATAAACTAACATCGGGTTGATCTTAACGAAGATCACCCGATGTTCAAATATGATGACCTCCAGGCAGGATGTCGGGTTGGCAAATGCATGATGACCCCTAGAGGATATCCGATCATGACGAGAAATAACCCTCACAAGAAACATCAGGTGGATGCATGGAAAAATGATGATGATGACCCCTTCATTGAAAATATCCAGATGATACAGCAAAACATAGAGAGGGTCCAACACTTAGGAAATTTTTCTAGATTTCAAGGGAGGTGCACATCTTGAAACCTTAAACATAAATTATTACCAACATAGGCTCTGATTGGGGACGTGCAGGTGCAAGACTGCAGTGAGAACCAGACTTCTCCAGGGCAGACCAGACAAAACCCAAAATTCAAAACAGGACTGACCACACAAAGTATGTACAAAATATTTACAACTATTTTACATTGTGCACACAGGTTACTCATTTATGTGAAAAAGGTTTTAAGGAATTTACTGTGCACTGGCAATTCCATTAGTTCACCATTTAGGGCTTGGAGAAAGTAGGAGTCTCCTCCATAGATATTGCTAATTTGATATGGGCTTGTCCACAAGGGTTCAAATTTGCCATGTTTACCCTTATCCTGGTTCCTTGCATTCCACATAAGGACCATATCACCCATCTAAAAACCTCTCTCTGTAACCATTTTATCAAACAGATACTTCACCTTTTGCTATTTCTTGATGTTTATTTTTTGTGCCTCTGCCCTGATTTCATCTAGCTCAACCAACTTATTGATCCTTTTAGTCATTGAATCATTAACCTCCCCATCATTCTCTTGTATGAACTTGTAAACTGGCAGGAGGTTATTCACAGGCAATCTAGCTGCTGCACCATACACTAATTCATAAGGTGACCTTTCAGTGGCTCTTTTCATTGTCACCCTATCAGCCCATAATGCAAACTTCAGTTTTGAATCCCAGGATTTCTTATTTTTATCCATTATCCTCTTAATGATTTTCATTAGGCTTTTGTTGCTTGATTCTGCTTGACCATTTCCTTGTGGATGGTATGGTGATGTATGGGACAAGTCAATTCCATATTTATTGCAAAAATCAACAAATTCACCTGATCTAAAGCACATTGCATTATCTGTGATTAGCATGACTGGTACCCAAAACCTGATAATAATATTCTCCAGGATAAAATCCATCACCACCTTACTCGTAGCTCTTTTAGTTGGAATAGCCTCAGTCCATTTGGTGAAGTAGTCAGTGGCAACCAGAATCCAACTATGTCCCCCACTTGACTTTTGTGCAATTTCCCCTATAAAATCAATTCCCCATTACTGAAATGGAGCTTCCATGGTTATGGTCTTGAGGGGCAATGCACCATAATATTTTAGCTTTCCTGAGAACCTTTGGCAAGGATCACACTTTCTTATCATTCTGTGTGCATCTGAGAAAAGAGTTGGCCACCAGCACCCAGCTTTGAGGACTTTGTGGGATGTTGTATAAGCAGGATAATGTCCACCACACACTCCATGGTGTATGTCATTTAGAATGTCCTTGGGCTAGTTTTCATCCACACATTTGAGTAACACACCATCAGTGTTCTTCCAGTACAACTCACCTTGAACAATAACATACCTGATTGCATGTAGTTTTAAGGTCCTCTTTTGACTATCACTGAAATGGGAAGGACAACTCAAATTTTGCAAGTACTATATGATGTCCTTATACCATTTAGATTTTGATACATTGACATTCTCATTCTAGACTGCATTGACTTGGCATGCTTCCAAGTTTGACTGTGCCATCATCTTGGCTAATCCTTGTCCTCTTACCAACTTGGTAATTTGTATTTCTATATTGAATTCTTGCATCTTGTTTATCCATCTGCATCTCCTCCCTGTTAGCTCCTGCTGAGTGAAGATATCCTTGACTGCTGCATGAGGCACATAAGCAACTATCTGGGATCCTATAAAATATGGCCTAAAGCTTTTGACTGCTCTGACTAGTGCATATGCCTGCTTCTCCATGATATCATACTTTAGCTCAGAAGCCTGCAAGGACATACTGAAGAAAGCTATGGGCTGCTCAAATCCATCTTCATTTTTCTGTAGTAAACATGTAGCAACAGTATGGAAAGAAGCAAATGAAAACAATTGAAATGACTTAGAAAAATCAGGAGACTTTAGCACAGGAGCCATCTTTATAGCTTCTTTGATGCTCTGAAATGATTCAATTGCTTCACTTTCCCAATTGACAGTTGCATCCTTCTTCATCATCTTGGAGATGTTCCTAGTGGTTTCTGCAAAGTTAGGAATGAATCTTCTGACAAAATTAATATGTCCAAAGAAAGACTGAACTCCTTTCATTGTTTTTGGCATCTGGATCCTGTCAATTGTAGCTACTCTTTCAGGATCAATCCTAACTCCATCCTTGGAAACAATGTGCCCTGGGAGTTTCCCTTCTACTACCCCAAAAGCACACTTCTTTGGATTTAGAGAAATGCCATACTCTAGTGCTCTAATGAAAATCTGCTCTAAGTGCATACAATGCTGCTCCTCTTTCTTTGAATAGGTAGTCAGATCATCCTGATAAATAGCCAAGACTAAATCAATCAACCTTGCAAAAGCAACATCCATTGCCCTTTGAAAAGGAGCACCTGCATTTGTTAGTCCGAATGACATTCTTACATATACATACGTTCCCCATGGAGTGGTGAAAGCAGTCTTGTATTGTTCTGATTCCTTTACCTTCACCTGATTGTAACCTAAGAATCCATCCATCATGGATAGGGGTTCACAACCAGTCACTGTCTACAACATAGCTTCCATATTAGGTAATGGGTAATTATCCTTTAAGGAGGATACATTCAGATTTCTGAAATCAACACAAAGCCTAATATCACCATTCTTTTTTCTGACTGGGACAAGGTTAGACACCCAGGTTGAATGTCTAATTGGCACAATTATTCCAGCCTCCCTAAGCTTCTTGAGTTCTTCTTGCATTTTTTGATCTAAGGTAGGATTAATAGGCCTTTGTTTCTATCTAAATGGCTTAGCTCCAGGCTTCAATGGGATCTCATGCTGGAATAGGTCTTCTTTGTAAGCCTTTAGGTCCTCATATGACCAAGCAAAAACATGTTTATACTTTTCAGTAGTGCAATCAACATACTCCTAATGTGTGGTTTGAGCTATTTGCCAATGTATACCTTCTTGGGGGCCTGAGATGTCCCCAAATTTATCTCCTCTAAGTCATCTTTATTTGTGGGAGATGTCTTTGTGACCAATTGGTCTCTATTGTCAAAAGCTCGTTCCAAAGCTACTAACCCTCTAGGGATTTTGTTAGTCTTCAACTGAATTACTTCTTTCCCCATAAGAGTTTCTTTTCCATCTACAATTTCTACAAAATTTTGAAAATCAATTTCTTGGTTCTCAAATTCATCTATGCAGCGCAAAAATCTTAACAAGTCTTTGTCATCATCAAACACTTGCCAACTGCATATGTTCTCTGGTACTGTAGGTCTGATTTTAACTTCAACATTTGTAACATCAGTCAGGGTTATATCATCTGGCCTAATAGCCACATTAGCAAGGAAATCTGCCATGACATTTTTTGATCTCTCTACCCAGCCTATTGAAAATGCATCAAATAATTCAATGGTATCCCAGACAACATGATTGTATTGTTTTAATCTTTTGTTCTTTGATGCATACCTATCTCTAACTTGGGACACAATTAACTCAGAATCCCCAAATACCCTCAGCATCTTAATTCCATGTTTGAGAGCCAAATTTAAACCTAAGAGTTTGCACAAGCTCCATCAAAATACATGGTCCATATACCCTACTGGTCCAGCTCTTCAATGCAAACATTTTTTTCTTTATCTTCTTTATCATCTGAGACAACCCTGAAATTTTCACAGTCAGTGTCTACAAAACATGTGTTCCTCTGATTCTTGATTCTCCACTGTCTCTGGTGACCTTTCCTCTCTAATCAACTTGACATCTCTTCCATTCATTGGAATCATAGCATATGACAAGTCCAACTGCATACTTCCTCCAATGAGTGCTGCCCACCTTCTTGACAACATCATACCATACTGTGGTTTGATGTCAACCACTATTATATTCATTTTGTAGGTCCTCTCTGGATATGCTGCTAGTCTAAAATCCACATCCTTTATGATTCCAATGACAGGTACCTCTCTGGCATCCATAGCATAGCATTTTCCACATACCTTGTCTATTTTTAATCCAGTTTGCTGCATGATGGCTAAAGGCATGATATTTGTGGATGCTCCAGAATCAAGCATACAATTTCTAATTACTTTTCCATTTATAACTAGGGATACATAAAATGGCTCCACTTGTGAAGGACACTTTGTCATGGTCACCCCTAAATACACCTCAGGGACTTCATCCTCTTCATTGCACAAGGCCTGCTTCTTACCTTGAATCTCATCATTTTGCTTAGCTTGACAAGGTACTCCTGAAATTAGGGATACTGTCTTATTCTTGATTTCTTCAACCTTCATAAGTTCCATCAATGGGATAGAAACCTTTACCTGAGAGAGGACTTGAGTTATATCAAAGGGAGCATAATTTTGTACCACAGTTGTAGCTTGTGTTGTGGCTTTGTTTTTAACTTGAGATGAGCCAGCTTTAATCTTCACAGCTCCTTGATCATCATTCTTGTTTTGGGAACTTTTACTTTGATCCTCAACTTGGGGGATTCTATTTTCTGGTCTTTGAGATTCATGACTTGTTTCTTGCTTAAAATTCTGCTTGTTGTTGTTCCATTGTTTCTCATATGTTTCAGCCCTTCTATGACTATGCACTAGCTGACCTGCAAAAATATTTTCCGGCTGATGTGAGTTGCTTACCTGAGCTTT
This sequence comes from Cunninghamia lanceolata, assembly GCA_027924645.1. Taxonomy (NCBI): domain Eukaryota; kingdom Viridiplantae; phylum Streptophyta; class Pinopsida; order Cupressales; family Cupressaceae; genus Cunninghamia; species Cunninghamia lanceolata. Next base: position 1,811,214 of record BSBN01000802.1, on the reverse strand, counting down.
ACCTCTGAGGTTATAGTTGCTCCTGACTTGGGCCATTGCTGTAGCTATGAGAGCCCTAATCTCTTCATTAGAAGGTCTCCTTAGGTTACTCAAAAAATTGTGTGAGCCCTGAGCATATACATAACTATCTTCATTATCCTCATCATAAGAAACCTGCTGACAGGCCTAAATCCCAACATCTGTACTCTCATCTGCATTATGAGAATGATGTTCCCTGCTTATGGACAGCATATTAACATCATCATCCTGTATATAATGTGACTCATTGCATTCATTACAGGACACAACATTATCATACAAAGACTGAGCAATCATGCATTGTGACTGTGAATGTGGCATCTGACATATTATGCACCAAGGACTATCACCAACAATGTTTACAGCTTTCTTCAAAGGATCAGGAGTTTCTTTGACATGTTGAGCTCTCTGATTTGTGTTGTTATGTGGAAATACAGGTTTACCATTATGCCAATTGGTATTATACGACATATCATGCAATGATGGCCTTTTTTCCTATCTTTGGTAAACTTGCCTATTAGGACCTACCTCTTTTTCACTTCTAGCCAGTCTATAGCTTAGGTCCTTAACAACATTTGCCAATTTATCAATTTTGTCTTCAGGGGTAGATGTATTGTAGGAGTCAAGGACAACACTGAGAGGGGGGGTGAATCAGTGTTGTGTGAATTTTCAAATCTTTTTACAACTTCTTGCAAACTTTCTCTTATAGAACAAATAGAGAGGAATACATTAATTATTTGTGCACAAGATTACTAATGAAGGATGTGAAAATAAGCAAAGAACTAATATACACAAATACAGATGAAAAACAACATTAAACATGACACATGCTTTTCACGAGTGGAAAACCCTTCTTGGGTAAAAAACCACTCAAAACTGCCTCACTGGCTTAAGTGAAAACCTCACTGGTTACAATGTTTGGAAGCACCAACTTCCAGGAGCACCAACCCCTAATTCTTTTGAAGCACCAACTTCAAGGAGCACCAACCCCTAATATAGAACAAATTAAAAACTTAGAGGGTTTCTCTGTTTCAATACAAAACACTTCTTCTCTCCCATGTGTTTGTCAAATGGCCATTCTTTTCATCAACCCAAATCATATACAAAACTCAGATATTCAAAATCAACCATGTATCCTGATCCACTCAACAATTCTGCATATCAATCCACTTGCAAAGCCATTATATACAAGATGACTTTTCATATTTTGTCTTCTCTCCACAATTGGTTCAATCCTTGATATTCTTGCATTTGCAAATACGGTCTCTTCAAATTCTCCGTCCTGCAAATCCATTTTAGTGAGCATAAAACCTTTCATATTTTGCAGAAGAAAATTCAATGATCTTCAATATCTTATTTTTGCCCTCATATCTGTAAATGCCTCTTCATATTCAAATTTTTCTTCAATAAAATTCCTGCATAAAAAATCTTCAATATTGCCCCTGTCAAAAATAATTTCTTTTAAAAAAAACTTTTCATAAAAAATCATTTTGCCTGTGCAAATTCAATCTACAAAAATAACTCCACCAATTTATCAATCAACCTTCTCTGCAAAAATCATCTGACATTTCTTTTTGAAAATTTTTTCTAGCAAAAATATCTTCAATCTGTGTATCAAAACATAATGAAATGATATTGCATATTCCTCTGAAAAAAACACTTTTCAATTTTCTTCTCTGCAAATATTGTCTTCAAAAATAAAATCTTTTTCAATATGCTCTTGCAAAATAACTTCTCCCAATCCATTCATCTTCTTCTTCTGAAAAAAACAATCTCCAAAATAAACACTTCATATTCTTTTTGCACTTCAAGAACTCTTAAAAAAAATTCCTTATTCAAAAGAATAAGAAAAATCCTTCATAAATCTTCTAAATCTGAAGAGAGGATTTAAAAATAGAAAAAATCATTTTTAAAAAGAAACTTCAAACTTCACTTTAAAATCTCCTTAAAATCCTCCATTAAAAAGATGCTTTTTTTTTTAAAAGCCCAAAAAAAAGGAAATCAAAAATTTCTAAATTTATGAATCCTTCAGAAAAAAACTTTTGAATAATATGATCTCCTTTTAAGAAATTTCTAAAAGAAGCTTTTCATGTAAAAAGCTTTATATAAAAGAAACATTCGATGCCCTTTTTTTAAAATCCAAAGTCTTTTAATATTAATGGGCTACCACTCAAGTCACATGTGACTTTTTTATATGCTTACTTTCTTTAATAAAATTAAAAAAATTGATCATATTTTTCTAAAAAAATAAAGCATATTCAATGCTTTTATTTTATGCATAAAGCACCTTAAAAAAATGCTCCTTATAATGTGCTCGCCATAGTATATTTAAAAAACCAGTCCCTTTCCATAAAACATGATCTTCTAAAATAATTCAATGTCTTTTCCTAAAAACATGCTCCACATATTTGAAGACTTTTTCACATTTAATCCATGTTCTCCAATTTGAGCATATTTGATGCTTTATTAAATGCTTATGACATTTGATGTCTTTCTCAAATCTTTTGATTCCACATGAAGATCAAGTAAAGTCCATGAGTAAATCATATGTAGATCTTTGTCTATCTCTGCAAATGTAAATTCACTGTATGCCTTGAGAAGTGAAATATCGTCATCAACATTAATGAAGACTCATACAAAGAAAACAACTTCAAACAACATATCTGACACATCTGATTACTCATTACTGCAACTGCTCCTAATCAAAAGAATAATATGAACAAACCTTTCATTTGATGAACAAACTTCATGCAACCATATTGACCCCTAATAGAATCTTATCATTTCAACTTTGTCGTGCTTGGAGATATACTGATTGAAGACCACATCTGTGAAGATCATGACAAATTGTGAACAAATATTTCATTGCAACAACAAACAACACACAAGATGATATACTCCTGATTAGTGACCTTTAGATGTTTACTAAGATCAACCCATGATCCTGCAAGACCATTTTGACATCAATGACAATCAGTCACCATCATGTATTACCTTGAATATTCTGAGGCTTGTTTGGATTCTGTAGAATTTTCACCTCATCCCTCCTGTTTGTCTTGCCTGATGCTTTTATGTTATTCTCAATATTTATTGCTATCTTGAAAGCATCCCTGAGAGTAGCAGGACCTTTATCTCTTAACCCATATGTTGTTTTGGCATCAAAAGCATTTATATATAATATTATGCACATAGGTTCATTGGGCCTCATGTGATGTGGCAGTTTGTTCAACACTTTAGTAAATCTTGCATTAAAGTTTGCAACCTACTCAATTGAACCCTTAGTAATACTAGTGAACTAGGATCAGTTTTGTCACTCCGGTCAAGTAGATTCTTGTACCATTCTCTAGCTTCATCAACAAGGGATTGCATGAATGACTTCATAAAGATATCCTCATGCTCAACCTCAAAGTTGTCCATAACATTTTGGAAAGCTTTTAAATGATCCTCCCCTGACACAGTATTATTTCCTGAAAACTTAGGCACTTGCAGCCTCACATGCTTGTCAATGGGGTTAGGATAACTAGGAATACCATCAAAAACCAGTTGTCTAAATCTATCCAACTGCATGGGTTGTCTATCAAACTGATTAACATTAACATTTCTGTTAGCATTCTGACTTCTTACATTATTTAATGGTATCCTAGCATTGTTTGCATCATGCCTAGTATTATTCTGTTGATATTGTACCTCATTTCTGCATTGATTTCTCTGCATATTTGCATTTTCAAGGGTAGGAATTGCATCCTGGTGAGTAGTCCTCAGAGCTTGTACTTTCTGTCTCATGTCATCTCTAATTTTCATTGCCTATAGATATTCTATTTCTGCTCTTAAACTCTTAATTTCATTAGCTAGTTGTTCTTCTCTGGGCATGGAGGTAGATGGTCTCATACCATTCTAATGATCATCTTCATCATCCCTTAGGGATTCTACTTCTTCAACTCTATCACTAGGATCTAAGAAAGGGCATTCTTGGAACACTTCTGACCTCATTCTTAAGCTACTACCCTGTTGCCTCTCATATGCACCTTGGATATTAGCTTCTACATTTGAAAAATAAGGCACATGCTATCCTGACAGCCCAGGGTTGTCCTGAATATCATCATTATTCCTGGGGGAACCCTCATGACTAACTGAGACGGTCCCTTTTCTTCTATACATCATCCTTCCCTTTATGGGTAACTCTACAAATAATGGATTATGTAAGGATCTTCTCCCTTGCATACAAACTTTCACTTTACCAGTTGGGAGATTGTTCGAAGTTGCCACCTATAACTAGGAATTATTTTTCCAGGGATGAAAGGATACTTCTTTCAAATCAGTCCCCAGTAGAGTCGCCAATTTCTGTTGGTTATTTCCCTGACTGGATGCTCATTCCCAGATTTCCCTACAAGGTAGCCATTAGTGATCAACAGGATCTCTGGGCCAGGGGCCAACAGTGTAGGAGATAGATTCTATTTTTATCTCCTCTTCTTCTTCAGGCTCTGCAAAACCTAGGGGGGTATTCCCTATTCAACACCCATGAGAATATACTAGTGGGTTGGCTTGGGATGTTGATACAAAGAAGATAAATCCTCCTGTGTGAAGACCAAAACTATGAGATAAGTGCAAAGGGGCTAGCCTTGGGCTTATGTTCAGTTGTGAATCAGAAGATCTTGGTCCTAAACTACTTCTACAGTCCTAATGGTTTGATTTGGAAGTTTGATTTTGATTTATGTTTGGATGCAAACCTAGACCTGGTGTATAACCTCAACACAGAGCTAGATTGGTGCCTATACAGGGCTTGGAGTCAGTAGACATACACCTATGAATGATCAACATGAACACACTAAAACTGGATTTCAAGGGGATGTTGTGATATCTACCTTACAGATATCTCCCAGAACAGAGTGTTAAGTTATCTCTACTTATGGTATCCCTATTGTAGTATATCCTTCCCAACATTTGATCTGAAAACATTTTAATCTACCCCTTGAGTAGATGTTGAAAGATCAAGCATTCAATATAGGAATTATGTATTCTAGAATACCAGACACCCCTTAGATATCTAGATTCAGAAGAAGGACACATGCAATACTGGAGACAGAATTAACAATACACATGCAAATACAGCATTACTCATATAAAATCAATCATGAAATCAATAGATTCATGCATGAGACATACAACAAGAGATACATAAACTCACAAGACCTCCTGCACAGAATAGCCAAAACCAGTTGTATTTTATTACAGAGCCAGATATGTCCAGTTTTCAACAACCCTCAAATAAGCAACACAACCTACTATATATAGCAGGAAAGTCCTCAGCATTAATTACATGGCAAAAGTCAAAATTTGCCAGATATAGCTCATTGAGAAAATGGCGCACAAACATTCAATACAGCAAGTGGGAGAGGAGATAGGGAGAGATCTCGAGCCTTGTGCCACCGCCCGTGGATGTACAACTTCAATCAGGTACCAGATCCATCCACGCCATCGCCCATACCTCTGCAACAACCACCATTAATGGTGCACCAACCCGCAGCCTTGGGAAATGTAGAATACTATGCATCGCAATCGTTTCCCACTAAAATGCATCATCCTAATATTTCAAATTATGCAGGATCAAAATATCCCACATGTACCCTGCGGCAACCTTTTAAATATTTTATATACTAGGTCATGAGCATATATGATGTCGGTGATTTTGCTCCTGACTGCACCTAGCATAAACCTTCATCATCATCATCCCCTAGCATGATATCCTGATGCACAAAATATCACCCTGATGTTAGCATCATATTGCAATATCAGCCGCATGATAATCGCCTTCATCGAGACAACCTGATGCGTCAGAGCAAGATCCTCCTGCCTTGCCGATACCAAATGTCTGGCCGATTCTTCTACTGCATGCACCCTTCGGATGCTAAAAAATCCTGCTGACGTCACCCAGATAAAACATATCACCCTGATATATGAACGTCTTGATGACATCATCGTCATGTTTAGAACAAGGGTGATATTTGGAAGATGACCTGATATTCAAAATATCATCCTGACATAGAAATATGAGGGTGCACTGTAGATTGGATGATGATGATAACCTCTTCAACTCAAGAAATATCAGGTCAGATTGAACAACTTAGAAAATGACCCCTTCGAAAGATCGGGGTGACATCATCATCATATTGGGGCAGGGTGATATTTGGAAGATCACCAAATGTTTGAAATATCACCCCCTGCAAGAATATTGGGTAGCACTGTAGCTCCATGAAACATCGGGATGATGTTATAACATACTTGATATTTGGAAATATCACCCCGTCCTTAGAAAATGATGAAGCTGAAAGACATATCGCCCCGACAATGAAAATCCTGCTGCTGATAAGAAAATATCACCTCTACAAGATCATGACATCAGCAACATCGGGGAGGTTAAAACATAAGGTGATAAACTAACATCGGGGTGATCTTAACAAAGATCACCTGATGTTCAAATATGATGACCTCCAGGTAGGATGTCAAGTCAGCAAATGCATGATGACCCCCAGAGGATATCCCATCATGATGAGAAATAACCCTCACAAGAAACATCAGGTGGATGCATGGAAAAATGATGATGATGACCCCTTCATTGAAAATATCCAGATGATACAGAAAAACACAGAGAAGGTCCAACACTTAGGCAATTTTTCTGGATTTCAAGGGAGGTGCACAACCTGAAACTTTAAACATAAATTATTACCAACACACTGTGCGGATCTTAAAATAATTGTCTATGAGGGTTGGCAACATATATTCACCTTTATAAAACATGCCATAGGTCCATAGATTAAAATATTTCAATTTTGGATCATACCGGATATGTCTATGAAATTCTACTTTACCAAATAGCTACCGATACATGATCTCCTCATAGCTTCCTCAAATTTGCATGCAGATTTGTCAAATTTTGAATGGGCAAATTTTAAATGAATCTCCTCAAACCCTTTAAGCTATAACCTCTTATTTTGATTCAATGTGCCAAATTCAGGCACTCACTAGCTGGCTGGGGGAGAAAGGATCTTCTCTGTAGCTCCCCCTTAGCCAGAGCTTACTTTGTAGTTTCCAGAAGGAATATCAGCACCAAATTCTAGGGTGGACCCATCCCCAATATTCATTGTACTCTTCTTTACCCAAATCTTGCTCATCTTCTTTTGAACTTCATCCACATTTAATTTGCCTTTGCCTTTATCTTGTTTTTTTATCATGATCCACCAGACCTTTTCTATTTTGACTCCTACTTCTACAAAATCTGGCTATGTGACCGGATCCATTGCAATTGTAACACACAACATTTATTTTCTTATTTGAATGATATCCTCTTGATCTGCACTCACTAGCCTTATGTCCAATTCTATTGCATACAAAGCATCTACCATTGAAAGAATTGTTCATTTGCATATTTCTACATTTGTGAGATTTGTGACCATACCTTTTGCAACAGAAACATTGACTAGAGAAGGATGGATTGATTTGATTCATTCTATTTCTGTACTAGATTGCTTTATGACTGAACTTGTTTCAATTGAAGCAGTATCCATTAAAGGAAGGATATTTTTGAGCATTTGGTTGTCTTATCAGAGGTCTTCTAGGCCTGTTTCTTTGATTTCCTAATCCAAAGTTCTTTTGATCAGATCCAGAGCATTCACCTTTCTCATATCCCAAGCCATGCTTATCATCTACCCTCTTTTGACTTTCAAGAAGAACTTCAAGTTGGGCTGAGCTTATCTTGAATTTTTCTTTGTATTCATTTGTAGATTGAAGATCTTGTTTAAGAGTGTCTATTTGGTTCTCAAGTTGTTCTTCATTATCTCTGGCTTCTTCAAGATCAGATTCAAGATGCCTGATTATTCTATCCATTTTGTGGCAGTCATCTATTTTCTCCTTGAGGGATTGTTTTAGATTATCTTCAATCTTTCTCTTTTCTTCAATTTCTTGGGTGAATTTCATCACCCCTGATTCCATTTCATGCCTTATCATAATGACTTCTTTTGATAGCTTCTCACATAGCTTACTTTTCTCATTCAGATCCTCATTAGTATTATTGACCTCATTCTGATTTGCTAACTTCTGGAGTAGTTCCTTTCTTTTTTTCACAGAATTACTAAGTTTTTCTTTCAGCTCATTTATGAAATCATCATCTTGCTTGAGTCTTTCTCTTAAATTGTTGACTTAAGAGTGGGATTGTTCAAGATCATCTAGGGCAGACTAAAGTTGTTCTTTCATACCATATGCATCCATTGAGATTCCCAGATCTTCCTTAAGCTATTAGACTTGTTCAGAGGAACTTAGCTTTGATACCAATTGTTGGAAAAAATGCAGATAACTGAGAGGGGGGTGAATCAGTTATCTTATAACTTTTCTATTTTTACTTTCTTTTCTTATCTTATCATTTAGTGTTGTATCAAAACAAGGAAATCATAAGAACTAAAAAGAAATTAACATATAACGAAAGAATTTTTATGTGGAAACCCTGTTAAGGGAAAAACCACGAGGTGACTAACCCAAGATTGTATTCTCTGTTAAAAGAATAAGAGTACAAATTTGGCACTTGCCAATTAGGGCTCACTGCCTGAGCACACTGCTCACAAAAGGCCCACTGCCTACACAAGACTTACAGTCTAAAAATGATTACAGATGATACCAAGGTGTTTGAACTAGTGAAGAACATCTATACATGCAGGAATTCATCTCCAGTTAGGCACAATATACTAGTCTGGCACATTTCATCCTTCCTCGGCTCAATATTACTTTCCTATCACATTTCAGGCTTGAATTACTACTTTTGCACTTGTCTCTACTTTTCTTCACACTTAATCATTCATATTCACACTTGAATACACTCACAAGCTTGAATCCATTAGGTATATATATCCGCATCAAGGATTTCCCACTACTTTCTAGTTGGCAACAAGAACACTTAGGATATTTGCAAGTTATTGTTCAATTGGCTGAATCCACACTTGATTAGTGATGCGCATCAAAACCTTAGGCATAGAAGTCATTAATCATGTTGGCCAACAATGTATAATGCCACAAATTGCTTGATCAATACCTTTTGCATATCTGGATTGAAGTTTGATACTTTGTCAGTCAGTTCTTCCTTTGTCTGCTCTGCCTGACTGGAACCCAACACTCAGATGCTCATATCTTTTTCATGCTTTGTCACCAGAGGCTAAATCTTTGGAATACAATAGTCATGATACCCCTCTTGACTTTTCTAAGTTTGTAACTCACTGAATTACACCATCTGAGAGATCCGGACTTGATTGTCAGACTTTGTTACACACTCTGTTCTTATTCACTGGACCAAAACAATCTTCAATCTGACTTCTAGTATAGGCATATTATGTGCTATGGATGTGTGGGATAGAATTTGTTGCCATCAATGACAATACTTTTGAAGCCACATAGTGTCTCTTGCCAACACATAACAGTAGCAACATCAGCATCAATAGAGGTCTAGGCCACAATAGAGGGCACATGGGGGTCATAATCAAGGTTGGTAGCAGTAGGGCCCGCATAGGGATCAGCAACAATAGGGACCATTTGCGGGGCCTGTTAGATCACAACAGTCATTCATAGGTTCACAAGGTTCCACAAGTCGACCTGGGAAGTAGCAGTCAAGTAGGACATAGTCAGTTAGGTGTAGGCTCGAGGACCATGTTATGTTTGTGGTGGAGCAGGTCATTTATCCATAGAGTGCCCATAGGGCTATATGGTAGGGGGACAGCCTCGTGTAGGTGGATCCAAGCAAACAGTTGGGGATGTGGGTAGGTCCCACAATATGTTTACAGTAGTTGATAACTGCCAGGATGACTTTCAGGCCTCCTTGATTGGGATCACAGGTATGATTGGGGATGTCCCCATTGCTATTTTATTTGATTTTGGCACTACTAATTCCTTTATATCTCCATCGTTAGTGGAGCATTATAGGCTAGTGGCCTCTAGGTAGGACGTTAGGTGGGAGGTTGAGTTGGCCACAGGGACCAAGATGGCAGTGGATGCTTTGGTTCATGATTATGAGATTTCATTGGGAGCCTTCACTACATTAGTGGACCTTAGGGTTATGCACTTAGGACCTTATGGTATTGTGTTAGGCATGGATTGGATTGTAGCTCATAGAGGCAAGCTAGATTGTCGTGCATTTAGATGCCCATAGTAGTTCGCATGATATCTGCTTGTACCCTCGTGGGAAAGTTTACAAGTTATTCCCTAGAGACAAATGGCATCCATAGACATCGACAGTGCATCTATGTACCCCGTACAGGTGACCTACGTGCAGTATTTCTTTTAGAGGCTCACATAGCACCTTATGTAGCACACCCGGGGTGAAGAAGATTCATGCTGACTTGCGACAGTTGTACCATTGGGCAGGTATGAGACGGGATATTGTAGAGTTTGTTACTTGATGCCTTGAGTGCCAAAGGATCAAGGCCGAGCATCAACATCCAGCAGGTCTTTTATACCCTCACAAGATACCTAAGTGGAAATGGGACACCATTTCCATGGATTTTATAGTTGGTCTTCCTATGTCATCTCGTCGTCATGATGCCATCATGGTGATGGTTGACAAGTTGACCAAGGTGGCACATTTCTGACCTGTATGCATGATGTACAATGCACCAGTAGTGGCAAGAGTATTCATAGATGACATTGTGAGATTGCATGGGGTACCTCGCTACATTATTTTTGATAGGGACTTATTGGTCACATCTGCCTTTTGGAGGGCATTATAGCAGGCATTGGGCACACAGCTCAACTTTAGTTTCACTTATCACCTCGAGACAGATGGTGAGACAAAGAGGGTAGACCAGGTGTTAGAGGACATGATCCGCATGTACATTATGGACCACCAGTCTAGATGGGAGGAGTATCTGTATCTGGTTGAGTTTGCCTACAATAATGGGCATAACAACTCATTGGGTATGCCTCCTTATTAAGCCATATACATTAGACCTTGTAGGATACTGTTGAGTTGGGACCGTATAAAGGATAGGGTTTCCATTGGGCCAGAGTTGGCGTAGGATATGGAGTAGTAGGTGACCTTGATTAGACAGAGACTTTAGGAGGCATAGGATCGACAGAAGAAGTATGCCGATGATAAGAGACTAGATCGAAGCTTCTCAGTTGGTGATAGAGTTTTCTTTAGTATGGCCACATAAGAGTCCAATCTATTATAGAAAGGGCTCTAAGCTCACACTAGGGTTTTTTGGGCCTTTTGAGATCTTGGAGTGGATAGGACCTATAGCCTACCATCTAGCCTTGCCACCTAGCCTATCACGCATCCACGATGTATTTCATGTGTCTATTTTGTGGTGATATATATTTAATTTATCTCATGTATTAGATTGGAGTGCTCTATAGGTAGAGATGAATGGGCAGTTGGCTTTGGAGCCAATTCACATATTAGCTCATTAGACGCTGGACCTTCAAGGTCGAGAGTTGGACTAGGTTAGGGTTCAGTGGGACATATATGATGAGGTCACAGCGATATGGGAGGATGCAGCTAGATTGAGGACACTTTATCCTCACCTCTTTGACAACTTCCAGGAGGAAGTTTAGTCTTAGGGGGAGGATGTGAGGCCTATTTATTTCACTCCCTTATTTTGCTCATTTCATATTTACAGTTAATGACATTTAGACATTTGGGGACTGTTGATCCTGATATGCAGATTCTCTAGAGTATATTCCTTTATTTTTGGTTAGCTATGTTTAGTATGTTGTGATGTGGCTATATCTTGATTTTGATTCACTAACAATGATTAGACATGTGATATGCATTTTCATGATATTAGAGATGTTAGTTGTGAAATCATTTTATGGATTTGCTATGTGATTTTGATTTGGAGATAGTATATAGAAATGCAATTATGAATCTTAATTATGATGTGATTTTTATAATGTTTAAATGAATTATGCAATGGCATGAGTGTATGCATTTTGCTGCTTCATCTATGAGATATATATGTTGGATTAATTAATTTATTCAAGTGTGCAGGTGATTTTCTAGGCCATGTAAAATCAGAGATCGATCTCACACTATATGTGTTTCCTGTGTTGGACTAATCTAGTCCCAGGGGGACCAAGATCATGTTTGAACTGTATGATGTTTTCGTAAATGTTTGCATTTTATTAATTGGCCTAGATTTCACCATTTTATATTATTTAATTGAAGTGTTGTAAAATATGTGTTTTAATTTACACCACTTGGTGTCTTTTAATTTTAGTGGCCATTTTATGTGAATTTTTACCTCCTAAAGTGTTTACTATGGGATAAAATTAACCCTAGGTGGTACCCCTAGGGTCTAGGGCCCATTTGAGCATGCCAAACCCTAGGATTACGTCTATCTAGTCACTTTAACCTTAGCCTAAAGTAAAGTGGCGAAAATACAAATTTGAATAAGTGTGGGAGATGAATCATGCTTTGAAACAAGACCCATTTACTTTTCCAAGGCATGGAATCCCATCACCTTGAAGACTTGGGGAGTCTTCAAGACCCCCAAATGTGTGGAACCTTCCTCCAATGCTCTCACACATGTGTGAGAGCATCTTGGAGTGAAGGGGCTCCTTTTAGATAATAAGGTGATGACATGTGTCATCCCTTATCCTCTTGGAGCCCATTTGGAGAGATGCCACCTCTCCACCTTTGCTCTCACACATGTGTGAGAGTGCATGTGGAGAGGGTGAGGTTTGAATGGATGGGAGGGTGACACATATCACCCTCACATTCCTTTTCCCTTGCAAGTGGGATGGAAAGAGGAAGGACAAGGTGACATGTGTCACCTTCTCATTCCTCAAGGCTTTGGAATGAAGCCTATTTTAATTCCTCTTTGAGAGGGGAATGGGGTTCTTGTTTTTGTTTAATTTTCTATCTTTGGAGGGATTTTGGAGAGTTAGAGAGATTTTGAAGGATTGAAGGATTGGAGAAGGATTGTGGGATCTTCTTCAACTTTCATCCATTGTTAGGCTCTTAAGGTAAGCCTCAAGGCATTTTAGCCTTCTTTATGCTTTGTTAATTTTGGTTGTGTGCTTGAAATGCTTTGGTTGTTGGTTTCTTCTTTGTTGTGGGATTTTTTGGTATTTTGGGATGAGACTACCAATCTTGGTGTGTCCATCCATGTGTGGGGTGGGGGAGGAGTGAACCTCCTCAAGGTCACCCTCCTGGTATTGGTATTTTTGTGGCCTTGAGGGCAAGATATTGGAGTATGGAGTATTTTTATTTGGCATGAGTGCCATGGTGAAATTTATATATTCATGGAGTTATCATTTTGGGCTTGAGGCCTTATTTTGTGTTGAGACATTGAGATTTTTGTGGAGTGATTCTCTGAGTATAGTGATGTCCACTCCCGTACCCCCTTAAATCCATTTCTATGGATTTTGTTATTTGCAAACCTTATGGGTGTTCTTCTTGATTTTGTGTGTCTTGCTTATTGTTGTGTTGTGGTTTGAGACCCATGTAAAGATCAACCTCCCAACTTGGGGGTGACCCACTTGCGGGTCTATGGTAGGGAGGAGAGAGTTTTTTTCAGTGGCTTGGTTGTTCCTTGATTGTTTAGTTTCTTGCAGGTTCTTTTAGTGACCCTTTGAGCTTGGGAGATGTCTTAGTTTGTTGGTGTTGTAATGTTATTTTGGCTACTTGAGAGCCATGGTCAAAGAATGGCCTATTTTGTAGTTGGACAAAGGAGAAGAGAGAAAACCCTACTCTTAATATGTATTTGTTTAAATGACCTTTAATATTATATTCCATCTTCTTGTGGTTTAAAAAAAAATATGTAATGTGTGTTGCTGTATTTATTTCATGTGTGTAAGTTTGCAAATGGAAAGTATATTTATTGCTGGTTTCTAAATGTTGTTTAAAAAAAAATAGACATGTTTTAGATTACTGTTTGAAAAAAAAGAAGGAAGTTGCTGGCTATTAAAAAAAATAGATACAAGCTGTTACACTTATTTCTAGAAGAACTTAGTTAAAAATTCTCTTTACCTTGCAAAAGAAAGGTCTGAATTTAATTCTGTCATTTTAAATTCCTCATTATAGCAAGTGAAAAGATATACATTTAAATATATGCAATAATTAGATATACATACTTTTTCATCTTTTGTAAATATATATATGATGCGGAGTGGCCAGCAGAAGCTTACAAATAGGGTGAAAAATACCCATAAACCCAACAAAATAGCTATTACTGTTCATATCAGCAAGATATCTCTAATGTCTCACTGAAATATGCATTCACTTTATTCATCACCCAGACTTAATACTGTTGACATAGCTTTCTGTCTATCTCCTACTTTGATCGATATGGCCGGTCATCATTTGCATCTACCACAATGCACATTAAAATGTACATTCGCTGCATACATACAAACCTGACATACGAATGATAGATACATAGAGAATGTTTCCACATACAACTGTGGTATACACATACATTGACTGCGACATACAACTGCAGTATACTCCTAAAATGCACATTTAATGAAATCTCACGATTCTTTACCCGATAATCTTCTCAACAATTTCTATAACCGAACAACACACAGGAAACAATGAAAATTTAACAGAATAGAAATTAAACTAATAACACAGAGGTCCTTCCACTGATTTCAAAGAAATTCACTAGTGGAATGACCCCAAACGATATCCCCTGCAGTTACACCAGAACATAAGCTTCTTTCATTTCTTCACAGAATTGATTTACAATCTTTCTAATCTAACTTTGTTCTTCTTGTTCTTCTTCTCTCCTCTCTTCTGAGATTGATCAGATCTCACATATTTATCCCCTCACGGGGTAGTACAGAAAATGACTCCCAGTGGCTGGGAGATGTAACCGCCTAACCACTTAACAACTGTCTACCAAACTATCCTAAAAATAGTAAGCATGGTCAACTCAGACCTTATTACATTTAATGTTCATCTAGGACTTCATTGAAAACATAAAACAACTTTAAGATAGCTAATGCCTCATGAAGGCTCCTGTAGATTGGGTGCCTCCGCACCAATATATATATTAAATATATAATTATTATTATGCTGGAAGAATGTTCTTTTGAGAGAAAAATATTATGGCATAGAAGAAACTTTCTATATATATATATATATATAAACCCTCTTTATGCTTTTGTTACTCCTTAAACCAAAAAAATATAAGATCGATTGTGTCTAAGCCTTAGCAGCAGATTAGTGGGCCATTGTTTATTTTTTTGAGTTTACTTTATAAAATAAATAAAGTTGCAGAGAGGGGCGGTGCCCTAACCACTGACCCCTCCCTGTTGTTTGTCATTAATAGTGGAGTGGTAGGGGACAGATCCCCCACCCACTCCCCACCATATGGTGGGGGGTGAGTGGGAGATCCCCCCGTCCCACCACACCATTTACCTTTGTTCAAACAAAACAAACCCCGTGTTGAGCTTTTAACCACGACACTGTCCTTTCAATGTCAGCCACTCCTTGAACCTTCAGCCCTCCAGTCGTCATTACTCCTTAACATTGATTTTAAATGCAGTTTTTAAAACTATAATATATATCCTTAAAAAAAGTGCTTATTACCTAGAGGTATACATAGTGAGTATACCTCACTATGGTAATCCTTCCATGGCTACCTCCACCCTAAACCTAAAACAAAAAAAAAGAAATCAGACAAAATGAGAAGAAAGAAAAATAAACTATGGGAATAGAATAGAGATAGGGTTAGATTAGGATTTCATAAGGAAACTAATTTTTTATTGTGAGAGCTTTTAGGGCTTGGGTGGGGTAATTTAAAATTGGAAAATATTGCCTTTTCATGTGAACGTGGGATTTATTTCCCTCTTCTTTTTCTTATCTTGGGGACCTTTGTGGGGAAAATTCCGTTCAACTTAGTTTTTAAATTGCCTAGGGGTATAGATTCTTTTGGGTGGGATGATAAAGTTATTTGTATTTTCATGGGGGACTTTATTAAATTCCAACAATGGTAATGGGGGTTATTTAACCTTTTTATTTAAATCTAATGTTTCATTATTACTTATAAGGTTGATTTAATTAAATTAGTATAATATTTGAGAAAAGGTTAGGTAAATGAGTTTTATTTTGAGTGGATTATATTATTTTTTTGAAAGGATGGGGGTAGGCCATTATCTTATTTAATTATTTATTTTTTAGAATTATTCCCATATACGTCCGAGAGGCGTTATGCTGCCAAATTTTTTTGGGAATCAGGGATTAATTATTTATATGATTTAATCTTTGCCTTATTAATACTTTAAATGTGTTTGCAAAAATAGTTGTGTTGTTGAGTTGTTAATTTAATCTTTTTATGCTCTAGCATTAGGGTTTGGATTTCGACACATGTTGAAATCACACCACTCATTTAGGAAACTTAGGGTTCGGGTCAAATCGATCCTAACCCTAGTGGCGATGCTCATCGCGTCGTATAATCCCTTAGTCGGCTATCATCACATAGGGGATTGCACATGTAATCGAACTACCCCGTGATTTGACTGACATGTTTACGCCTTATGCATATTGCCACTGAGCACGCTGATGCGTATGAGGGGGTACTAGGGATATGTGGAAAAGTTTTTGATATTTCGTGTCATGACCACATGACAAATGTGGACATGACATGTGTGTTGCATGTCGTGACCACTTAGGAAATGTGGGCATAACAACATGAGACACCATATTTTTACGTGGAATACCCTATAAGAAAAAACCATGGTGGGTGTTAGCCTACAGATATAAATATATTATAGCAATACTAAAAATAGAGGCTCACTACCAAAAATACTCACTGTAAATGTTAGGGCTCACTGCCAAGAGGTGGCTCACTAACAAGGGTTGATGAACTGATTTGATAGCATCTACTTCATGCCTGAGTTTAATTCCATTGAAGCATAGTATAACTCCTCTACTCTGCTCTTCTTACACCTTCACACTTATCTTCACATTTTTGCACAAGGACATCTTTTTTGCAACTTCATTACATGTTTTTATACATTTTATCAACCTTGGAATGTATATCAAGGTCGGTACTACATTCATCAACCATTGGAACAATCTCCAAGGTCAGCATTACAAGCAAACATAGAAATAGGTCTGGACATAAATAAAATTATCTAAGGGAAATATATATGCGGATCATATTATGCCTTAGCTAGGACTCAAATGCAATCTTCCATGCCACAACATTCTTTCACAATCTTTGATGTATCTTCGTAAGTAGTTAAATCAACCAAGTCAGCCAAGACTAGTGTTTAACATTAAGTCTTCTAAGAATAGTCTTCATCCACAATCCTTATTTCTCTTTGCAGACCAATCCAAAGGTAGGAACATGATCAAGAGACATCCACAAGCACATTGTAATCACTAGGAACAACCGCAAAATCTCTAACCACTCTGTCAAGATGATTCTTCAAATCAGAGCACATAAGCAACACTGTCAGCTTCTGTCATAAGGAAAAGATCACTTGCGAACCACCAAATCATGAACCATTGGAGTTGAAGGCACTTATTATCATTACAAACATGATTCAAGAACCACAGACTGAAATACTTAACTATAGAGGAATGTGGAGCATAATATATTCTCCCTGTCACCACCAAATACACTGAAAAAGTAGTTTTCACTCTGGTGAACATAACTCACTCAAATCTACATACCAAAGGCTCAAACTTGGAGCATAGCATCTTCAGACATGTATCTAAATAACTTCCAATCCACTAGCAAGGATATTCATTCTACAAGAAATGCGAATCAAACTACTAGGCTATTCTGCTGTAAACAAGAGCACAATTGACACCAATGACAACACTGATATGTTGACATCAATGACAACACTGGTTAGGCACATACTTGCATCAATCTCCCCCTTTGTCATTGATGGTAACATATGATGTGAAAAACTATAAAGACCATCAAGACAAGATACTCCCCCTTTCTTTTTATACATCTACACTCTTTCTCCCCCTAAGTTTTTCCACATGATTTCTCTTCCCCTTTTACATCAACGACAAAGGATACATACTTGCACTCTGCTATTATGATCAAACTAAAATTTCTTTGTTATTAATACTTAGTGCTTATTATTAGGAACTTGTGTTGGTAACATTTAGCTACTCCCCCTGAGAGGTAGCTCTCACAACATCAATCCAGACTAATGACTGAGGCTCTAGGTGCCACTAGACTGATGCATTCCTATGCATCTTAGTTTAGACCAGGAGGGGTAATAACCCCTAACTTCTCTCTGAGATACTCAAAGGTATCGTTTGGTAGAGGCTTAGTGAAAATATCTACAATCCAATCCTTTTTGGACACATATTCCATCTTTACTTCATTCTCTGTCACCTTTTCTCTTAAAAAGTGATACCTTATTGATATATGCTTTGTTCTTGAGTGCATCACTAGATTCTTTGAAATGTTTATGGCACTTGTATTGTCACAAAAGATTTTAATTGGATCTTCATACACAACTCTTATGTCTTTTAAAGTCTGCTTCATCCGTAACACTTGAGTACAACAACATGTTGTAATAAACTCTACTTCTACAGTGGACAAGGAGATTAAATCTTGCTTCTTACTCAGCCATAAGCCAATCTATTTCCTAAGAAGAAAGCACCTCCACTTGTACTTTTTCTATCATCAACATCTCTAGCCCAATCTGCATCTGTATAACCACTGAGAGTGAAATCATTATCTTTTGGATACCATAAGCCATGTTCTGATGTGCCTCTCAAATACCTCAAGATCTTTTGACTGCCATCACATGTGACTCTCTAGGATCTTCTTGAAATATTTCCACAAGACATACTACATACATTATATCAGGTCTAGTTTGAGTTAGATAAAGTAATCCTCCAATCATAGATCTATACCTTTTCTAATTAGTCTTAGGTGATTCATCAGTTTTGCTCAACTTGTAGCTAGTCACCATGGGAGTGCATACTAGTTTGGATTCTTCCATCCCAAACTTCTTCAACAACTCTTTCACATACTTAGACTAAGAAATGAAGATTCCTTTATCTGATCGAGTAAGTTGCAGACCAAGAAAGAAATTCATCTTACTAAACATAGACATCTCAAATTCATTTTGCATTTCTCCTACAAACTTCATGCACATACCTTCATTTCCTCCAAAGATAATGTCATCAACAAAAACTAAAACAATTAGGATTTGATTATTATTGGTTTTAAAATAGAGATTGCTATCAGCAGTGCCTTTACTAAACCCTAATTGTAGTAAATACTTGTCTAACCTTGCATACCAGGCTCTGGGAGCTTGCTTCAGTCCATACAGGGCTTTCTTCAATCTGCATACCATATCACCTTGTTTTGATAACTGAAACCCTTCCGGTTGCTCAATGTAAACTTCCTCTTCCAATTCACCATTCAAGAATGTAGACTTCACATCCATCTAATACACTTTGAAATCTTTGTGAGCTGCAAATGCCAAAAATATTTTGATTTCTTCAATTCTAGCCACTAGAGCAAAAGTCTCTTCAAAATCTATTCCTTCAATTTGAGAATATCCTTCACACACAAGCCTTGCTTTGTTTCTTACAACTTCTCCATTTTCATTCATCTTGTTCCTGAAAACCCATTTGGTTCCAATGACATTCTTATCAGTAGGTCTAGGAACCAATTCCCAAGTTTGATTCTTCTCTATTTGCATTAGTTCTTTTTCCATGGCTTTTACCCAATTTTCATCATTGCAAGCTTCATTCATAGTTTTTGGTTCAACCTTTGAAAGAAAACAATAATTCACTTGTTCTTTTGCAACTCTTTTCCTTGACAACACCTCTTTGTTTTTGTCACCTATAATCTAATCTTCAGAATGATTAATTCTTACATACCTAGGACTCTTAACAACACTTTTCGGAGCCTCTTCTTCATCCTGGCTATCTTCTTGTTCAACTTTTTCTTCATTCACTATAGTCACATGTTCATCTGGTTCATAGCAACTCAGATCTAATATTCTTTCCTTGTCTTCATCCACCTTCACATTAGCACTCTCAACAATCTTTTCTAGTCTCTTATTGTAAGGACCTCAAAAGTCATGTAAAAGCATTTAAACCAACTGAAAAGTAAATGAAGTAAATAATCCACTTAAATACAACATTGCAATATCCAAAAATAAAAAGGTGTAAATAATCTACTTAGATACAACTTAGATAAAAGATGTAATTAATCCGCTTAATCACAATATCTCAAAAAAAAAGATAATCTCATAAATATGAATCTCAATGTCATAAATCTTACATAATCATGTGCTTAATCTAGGTAACAAGCGTGATAAAATAATATACATAATTCCATTGGCAAGCATGCCATAATACATCCAATATAGGGTACAATAAACATGTACAACAATAGTAAATAAATCAATACACTCTTCAGCCACACAAATGAAGTGGTCCACCACCTACAAGCTGAGAGATGGGAACATAGCCCAGGTGCTTTTCCACCAAACCATGAAATATTTACACTTCCCTAGATCCTTTCATGAAATGAAGAAAACCCAGCCCTGCATGAAATGTCTAGCTACTTGGTAACAACTAGTAGGAGGGAACACCTGATGCAACCCTGATGTCTGAATGCACAATTCTAAGTATGAAAAGCAAATTGTCTCACAACAGGATGTGGTAGAGATATCAATAAATAAGTTTACTAGACAATAAACATCTGTTTCAATGTCATTCCAATTAGATCTAATCATTTATAAGTAACCTGGTTCAATTCCTAAAAAGAGGAAAAGCCATCTCTGAATATCCACATTCAGCATCCTAGCCCCAAAAGTAACCCAATAACATTCCTAAATGAAAAATCTACTTCTTTCCCCAAGAATCAATTTAAATAATAAAATAAAAGTCAAATTCACCAATAAATCATTGAAATTCCCTTTTCCCAAACAACATTCAAGGAATTACACTTTTCCAATCAAATCATTCATCTTTGCTTACACAATTGTACTCATAAGTATATCAAATAGGTATATTTTATCTAATCCAAATTTTGATCACAATCTTCATACAAAAGTCATTCTAAGTTATAATTTCATCTTATTGTCATAACAGTGACAGGAAGTCTCAAAAATAGCCAAACAGTATTCTTATCGCAACTGCGATAGGAATTGTTGCAGAAAATAAAGAAAGTGAATAGAGAACATAGTCTAATTCAGTTTTAGTTAAAATGTAAATATAAAAGGTTTTCAGCATTCATAGGAAAATAAAATAGTAGTCTATTGTCTCTGATTTTTGTAGTTGCATAATGTTTTAACAAGTCCTTAACAGTGCTATAGGAAATTATAAGTTTCAATTGTCATAAAAGATAGCTTCAACACTAGTTCCTCAGTATTCATAGATAAAAATGGATTTGCTACAGGAACATATGAAACTGAAAATGAAGCTATAGGAACATAAGCTTTGTCTATTTTTAAGAGGCTTTGTTCATTAATAAAGAGGTTGATTTGCTACTCTATCGTTGACTTCAGCCAACATAAGAAAGAATACAGTCACAATAATGTCTTACAAAGAGTTATCTAATAGTTATCTGGAGATTGATTTATAATTTTCAATAGTAAAAATCAACATCTGAATAATAATGCTTGCTAGGCATAGCTACAGAGATAAATCACCATAGTTTGGGAAAGTTACTAGTGACAGCTAGAAAAAAATGGAGGTTGATCTATATAGATCACCTAAGAACAATCAAGTCAGCCATAAGGAAGGTTGACGACTAGCAAGGAAAGTGATTTCCTTAGCAAAATGGCCAAAAAGAATATGCGGCCAAGAAAAATAGAAGAAATGACCAGGCAAAAGAAAGATAAGTGGCTAGTAAAAGAGGATGACTCAGGCAAAACAAGGTGATGACCAACCACAAGGAGGAATGACCAGGAGAAAAGTATGCAGCCACAAGTAAGTAAGTCGATCTATCATTAAGTAGCCCAAACAAACAAGGAAAAAGACTATTTCCACTCAAATTTGTAGGTTTATTTTCAAGAAAGATTTAGATGCCCATGAAACAACCAGATAGACTATCATTGCAAACACAAAACTAAATTTCAATGCAACCAAATTGAAAAAAGGAGAAAACCTAGAAATAAAGACGTTGATTGATGAAGAATTTGCAAAAGAAGGCTACCCTTCGCTTTCTGTCAAGAGTTCGTGGTTATCTTCTTTGCTACCCCACCCTCCTCTTTTAATAGAAAATCTCTTTTCTTATTTTTGGCGATGCATGATTTTTGGTTTAGAAACTGAATTCTTTGATTTCACAACTGAAGTCTCCTCTAATTTTACATGATCATTGATCAATTAAAAGGCTCTCCATTCTATTTAAAACAATAAAGTAATATATTTTATGTAGCTTACTATCTCATGGACGACAGGAATATATTTTGATTCTTTTGTTCAATATAATAATACTATTTTGAATAATTTAACTATTGTCATTAAAACAAATCAATTTCAATAATCAAGAAGCAAAATGTAATACAATATTGCATATTTACATATATTTTTTAATATATTTATTTATTTTGAAGGAACATATTGTCTTCCAAATGTCTATAAAGAATATTTTATTATTTAATTTAAAATATAATCATATATATTTCCTTATTTAAATATAATACACCATTTAAATACAATTTGAAAAGACATTAAATTTAAGTAATCACATCATGCATTCGAAAATAATTAATAACCACGCATTAATGCAATAAAATCCATTCAATAATGCATATGCAACTACGTGATGTGTGTGATTGCATCAGGTTAATCCATCCATCAATTCTTGCCAGGTGGCTATAACACCTCTACCTCAATCATGCTCTCGTCTTTGACGAGTACCTGCATCCATTTGCACTCAACTCGATGTCAATAGGTTAGTGTCTCCAAAAACACAGCCAAGGCAAATCATTGTAATTATATCTACAATATCCAATATTGAAAACAATTTCCAATTTTCATCAATATAACTCATAATAATTACCTCCACATATGCAAAATTACTTAAAGTAAAGTCAATCAAAATAATTGTTCACTAAACTGGAATAATCATATTGTTCATAAAAACAAGACATGACATCCTTCCCCACTTGGAAGAGACATCGTCCTGATGTCTTTTTAAACATCAAAACAATAAAGTGTCCATCAACCACCAATAAAGTATCAAGGTGTCATAAAACAAAAACTAAACTCAAAGTATCGTAATCCATGCATGAATAAGAAATCTATGCTATATCCTCAAATGAGGAAAAGATCTATCAATCTCCTCTACATCCTCCCATGTGGCACTATCCTCAGAATACTGAGCCCATTGGACCTTATATTGCACCACATTTCTACTATGCAACTTAATGTTGCTCTTCCCTAGAATTCGAGTGGGCTCCTCCAGCACCACTCTTGGATCCTGAACCTATAAAGCATGCCAATCAAGAATATGTGACACATCAGGATGATAAAGCTTAAGTAAAGGTACATAAAAACATTATGGATTCTAGCAAGTGTAGGTGGTAGCGCATGTCTATAAGATACATGATTAATCACTTCTAGAACTTCAAACGGTCCTACAAAATGAGGAACAAGTTTGGATGCTTTGCCAAATGATACTAAACTCTTATGAGGTCCGACCCTCAAAAAGACTTTGTCACCAACTGAAAACTATCTAGGAGTTCTATTCTTATCTACATAACTCTTTTGAGGATCTGAATCTTGCTTCAACTTCTCCTTGATCAACTTCATTTGATCATCCATTTCTCTTAACATTTCAGGACCAATCACAATTTTTTCCTCCACCTTATCCCAACTGATAGGTGTTTGACACCTACGCCCATAAAGAGCTTCGAAAGGTGCCATTCCCAAAGATGCATGGTATGCATTGTTGTATGCAAACTCTACCAATGGAAGATACTCCTCCCATTTATACTACTGATCCATACAATACATTCTCAGAAGGTCTTCTACCACCTGATTAACTCTTTCTGTTTGACCATCTATTTGAGGATGATAAGCCGAAATGAAATTCAGCTTTTTACCCAAAGCTGCATTAAGAGTTGTCCAAAATCTAGATGTCATGCAAGTGCCTCAATCTAAAATGATTGTCTCAGGCACTCCATGCAATCTGAAAATCTCCTGAACAAACTTCTTAGCTAAGACCATAGAACCATCTAAAAGATTCCCTAGAATAAAATGTGCCACCTTTGTCAACTTGCACACAACCACTAAGATGACATCGTGCCTATTCTCAGACATAGGTAACCCTTGAATAAAATCCATAATTATCACTTTCCACTTGTGCTCAGGGATACTGTGCGGATACAACAATCCTGCTGGATGCACATGCTCAGCCTTGACTCATTGGCATTCCAAATGTCGAGCCACAAATTCCATTGCATCCCTCTTAATTCTGGGCCAAAAGTATAAAGGTTTCAAACCTTTGACCATCTTTGTCACTCCAGGGTGACCTGAATAAGGTGCATTGTGTGTCTCTTCAAGCACTAACTTCCTCAACTCTCTTGAGTTAGGAATATGCATCCTTCCCTGAAAACTCAAAATCCCATCTGATTCAATCACATAACCATCAAACCTATGATCTAAGAGGTCTATTTCCAAAGCTTTCTTTACTCTTTCATAATGTTCATCCCCTTGAAGATTCTGAATCACTTTCTGCTTCAAATTGGATCTCGTGGTAACAATGGAAGCCAGATGTCTTCTCCTACTAAGAGCATCTGCTACTCTATTCTCCTTGCCTTTTATATACTCAATTCCAAAGTCATACTCACTAAGGAATTATAACCATCTTCTCTATCGTGCATTAAGGTTAGGTTGAGTAAATATATACTTGAGTCGCAAATGATCTATCTTCAACTCAAAGGGCTTAACTAGAATATAATGCATCCACATCTGAAGTGCAAGAACTATGGTAGCTAACTCAAGGTCATGCGGCGCATAGTTGAACTCATGTTGCTTTAAATTTCTTAACTCATATGCAACCACTTGCTCATTCTGCATCAACATTCCTCCTAATCCTTCCCCTAAAGCATTTGTTATAACTGTAAAGTGCCCATTAGGATCTGGTATGGTTAAAATAGGAGCAGTGGTGAGCTTTTCCTTTAACACTTGGAAATCTTGCTCACACCTTTTTTTCCATTCAAACTTCTTACCCTTCTTTTGTAGTGAGGTAATCATTGTTGCTATGTTTGAGAAAATTTCTATAGTAACCTACAAGTCCCATAAAACTTTTGACTTCTATCACACTCTGCAGTGTAGGCCATTCCATTATTGCTTTTATCTTCTTAGGATCAACTGCAATCCCTTCTACTGAGATCACATGACCAAGATAGTGCACTTTATCTTGAAAGAATGTACACTTAGATAATTTACCATAAAGCTTTCTTTCTCTCAAATTTTGCAAAACAATTCTCAAATGCCTTTCATGCTTTTCCACTGATTTAGAGTATATCAATATGTCACCAAGGAAGATCAACACAAAATCATCTAAACAATCTCTGAAAATGTTATTCATCAAATTCATGAAAGCTGCCAGAGCATTAGTTAACCCAAATGGTACTACTGTGAACTCGTAGTGACCATATCAAGTCCTAAAAGATGTTTTAGAGATGTCCTCATCCCTAATCTGCAATTGGTGATAATCGGATATGAGGTCTATCTTTGAGAACACTGTTGCTCCTTTCATCTGATCAAAGAGCTCATCTATTATTGGGAGATGATACTTGTTCTTTATAGTAACTTTGTTAAGTAACTTATAATCAATGTATAATCTCAAAGTACCATCCTTCTTCTTTACAAAGATGACTGGTGTGCCCCATGGTGACACACTAGGTCTAATGAACCCTTGATTTAGCAACTCTTGCAATTGTGCCTTAAGCTCATACAATTCTGTAGTAGTCATCCTGTAGGGTGCCTTAGATTGCAACTCAGTCCCTAGTAGCAAGTCAATTGAGAAGTCAAATTCTCTCTTTGGTGGTAACTCTGTAAACTCTATAGGGAATACATCTCTAAAATCTCTAAGGATTGGATAGCCATTGAACACTAGTTCTTCTTTATCAAGGTCCTTTACTTGGACAACATAAATGGCACATCCTTTCCTCTTGGCTTTCTTCAATTGCATAGCCAAGATTTTTCTAAGATCTAAAGGTCTCTTATTTCCATTAATTTCCACTTGGTTCCCTAGGTCATCCAAACATCTAACAACCTTGTCTTCATAGTTTACTAGAGACTTATGTTTAGTTAACTAGTTGATTTCTAGAATTACATCATAAGAGCCTAAAGGTGCTACATACAAATTCACTTGTGTTTGAAAACTAGGAAGCTCTAACTCACTACATGCTAGACATGAGTCTACCCTTTTTTCTACACTATTGCCATATTGTACCATCCAAGAGTTTTCCATATGTCCAAGTCTAATAGATAACTTAGATACTACTCTAAGATCTACAAAACATTTTGTGGCACTAGTATCAATTAAAATAGAAACAGGTAGTCCATCGAGCTTACCTTGGAACTAAATAGGTGTTTCTTGAAAATCTGCTTGCCGATTATCCATTGCGGCATGAATCTAATGTTGCAGTACTCCTTGTTGATTCTTGTTTCCTCTTTTATGTGGACATACATTTGCATAATGCTCTCCCCCATAGTTGTAACATGCACCCTTAGGTGCTCTTAGTCCTTCAACTCTTTCCCTCTGATTGTTGTTTTTGTTGTTATTGCCACCTCTTTTGCTTCAACTCTTTCCCTCTTTTATTACCTCTCTTCAGATTTCTAATTTGTCTATTATTGCCTTTATTCTATTGATAGTTCTGTTGATTATTCTATGGCTTCTTATTTGAAACTTGGCATCTCTTTGCTTATAGTAATTGGATGTCTGCTGCAACCTCTACTCTTGCTTTATTGCTTTCTTAAAAGTGACATCCATAGTGAGTGGGTTATGAATGTCTACCTTAGCTCCAATCTGTGGCCTCAATCCTAGAATGAACTTCCTAATCCAAAATCTCTCATCTGTCTGATACTGTGGAATATACTTAAGTATATGAGAAAACCTTTCCCAATAATTGGCTATAGACATACCTCCTTGAATCAAATTATGAAACTCTGTCATCTTCTTGTCGAAGAATAACTATGGTAACCATCTTTTTCTAAATAGTTGCAAGAAAATCTCCCAAGTTATTTCACCAGGTAATAGCTTCTTATCTGCCTTCTCATTATCCCACCATGTTGTTGCTTCTCTAGTCAATTGGTAAGATCCCTAGATTGCCTTCTTATGATCTGAAAGGTTTTAGAGTCCAAAGTATTTCTCCATTTCTATTACCCAGGACTCAGCTCCATCTCCAATTGTCTTTCCATCAAATTTTGGCGGTGATACTTTCTTGAGTTCTTTTCCCAATTCTTTCACTATCTTTACTTAATTATTAATAATAGCTCCAACTTCAAGAACTGGAACTTCTATCCCTGGCTTCTCATTTTGTACCTCAACCATTGGGTTTTCATTAGTATTCTACCCTTTAGGGATTCCTCTGATCTCCTGCTCGAGAGTTTATATCCTTGTGTCCTTTTGGGTCAAGAGATTAAGAATACGGTCAAATCTTCCATCTTGGTCATTACTGGCATCTCCATGATCTCCTACAGTTCGACCACCATGATCACCTCCATGTGATCCTCTACCTCAACTACTTCCTAATCTATAACTACAATCAGTGTTTCTAGTATTCATGATGGATAATCTATATCAAGTTCACAACTTTAGAAGAATAGTCCCAAAAACAAAGCCCTAGTGTTAAACCTAGAGCTTTGATACCAAATGTAAGGACCTCAAAAGTCATGTAAAATCATTTAAACCAACTCAAAAGTAAATGAAGTAAATAATCCATTTAAATACAACATCACAATATCCAAAAATAAAAAGGTGTAAATAATCCACTTAGATACAACTTTCAAAGATAAAAGTTGTAATTAATCTGCTTAATCACAATATCTCAAAAAAAGATAATCTCATAAATATGAACCTCAATGTCATAAGTCTTACATAATCATGTGCTTAATCTAGCTAACAAGCATGATAAAATAATATACATAATTCCATTGGCAAGCATGCTATAATACATCCAATACAGGGTACAATAAATATGTACAACAATAGTAAATAAATCAATACACTCTTTAGCCACATGAACCAAGTGGTCCACCACCTACAAGATGAGAGACGGGAACATGGCCTAGGTGCTTTTCCACCCAACCATGAAGTATTTACACTTCCCTAGATCCCTTCATGAAACGAAGGAAACCCAACCCTAAACGAAATATCTAGCTACCTAGTAACAACTTGTAGGAGGGAGAACTCGATGCAACCCTGATGTCTGAATGTGCAATTATTAGTATGAAAAGCAAATTGTCTCACAACAGGATGTGGCAGAGATATCAATAAATAAGTTTTCTAGACAATAAACATCTATTTCAATGTCATTCCGATTAGATCTAATCATTTATAAGTAACCTGGTTTAATTCCTAAAAAGAGGAAAAGCCATCTCTAAATATCCACATTCGGCATCCTAGTCCCAAAAGTAACCCAATAACATTCCTAAATGAAAAATCTACTTCTTTCCCCAAGAACCAATAAATAATAAAATAAAAGTCAAATTTGCCAATAAATCATTGAAATTCCCTTTTCCCAAACAACATTCAAGGAATTACACTTTTCCAATCAAATCATTCATCTTTGCTTACACAATTTTACTCATAAGTACATCAAATAGGTATATTTTATCTAATCCAAAGTTTGATCACAATCTTAATACAAAAGTCATTCTAAGTTATAATTTCATCTTGCTATCATAACAGTGACAGGAAGTCTCAAAAACAGCCAAATAGTCTTCCTATCACAACTGCGATAGGAATTGTTACAGAAAATAAAGAAAGTGAACAAAGAACATAGTGTAATTTAGTTTCATTCAAAATGTAAATATACAAGGTTTTCAGCATTCATAGGAAAATAAAATGTTCAGTAGTCTATTGTCTCTAATTTTGTAGTTACATAATGTTTGAACAAGTCCTTAATAGTGCTACAGGAACTAATAAGTTTCGATTGTCATAAAAGATAGCTTCAACACTAGTTCCTTAGTATTCATAGGTAAAAATGGATTTGCTACAGGAACATATGAAACTAAAAATGAAGCTACAGGAACATAAGCTTTATCTATTTTTAAGAGGTTTTGTTCATCAACAAAGAGGTCAATTTGCTACTTTATTGTTGAATTCAGCTAACATAAGAAATAATATAGTCACAATAATGTCTTATAGAGAGTTATCTAACAGTTATTTGGAGATCGATTTATAATTTTCAACAGTAAAATTCAAGATCTGAATAATAACACTTACTAGGCATAGCTACAGAGATAAATCACCATAGTTTGGGAAAGTTACTGGTGATAGCTAGAAAAAAATGGAGGTTGATTTATACGGATTGCCTAAGAACAATCAAGTCAGCCATAAGGAAAGTTAATGGACAACAAGGAAAGTGATTTCCTTAGTAAAATGGCCAGAAAGAATAAGTGACCAAGAAAAATAGAAGAAATGACCAGGCAAAAAAAAAGATAAGTGGCCAGCAAAAGAGGACGACTCAAGCAGAACAAGGTGACAACCAACCACAAGGAGGAACGGCCAGGAGAAAAGTATGCGGCCACAAGTAAGCAGGTTGATCTATCATTAAGAGGCCAAAACAAACAAGGAAAAAGACTGTTTCCACTCAAATTTGTAGGTTTGTTTTCAATAAATATTTAGATGCCCACCAAATGGCCAGATAGACTATCATTGTAGACACAAAACTAGATTTCAATGCAACCAAATTGAAATGAGAAGAAAACCTAGAAATAAAGATGTTGATTGATGATGAATTTGCAAAAGAAGGCTACCCTTCTCTTTCTCTCCTATCATGACCCATAAACCTCTTATTCATTGTTGTCAGAGAATAACTTCTATCACTACAAATTTGCCCTTCCGTCAAGAGTTCGTGGTTATCTTCTTTTCTACCCCACCCTCCTCTTTTAATAGAAAATCTCGTTTCTTATTTTTGGAGATGCATGGTCTTTGATTTCAAAACTAAAGTCTCCTCTAATTTTGTATGATCATCGATCAATTAAAAGGCTCTCCATTCTATTTAAAACAATAAAGTAATATATTTTATGTAGCTTAGTGTCACATGGATGATAGGAATATAATTTTGATTCTTTTGTTCAATATAATAATACTATTTTGAATAATTTAACTATTGTTATTAAAACAAATCAATTTAAATTATCAAGAAGAGAAATGCAATACAATATTGCATATTTTTATATATAATTTAATATATTTATATATTTTTAAGGAACATACTGTCTTCCAAACATCTATAAACAATATTTTATTTTTTAATTTAAAATATAATCATATATATTTCCTTATTTAAATATAATACACCATTTAAATACAATTTAAAAAGACATTAAATTTAAGTAATCACATCATGCATTTGAAAATGATTAATAAATAGACATTAATGCAATAAAATCTATTCAATAATGCATATGCAACTACATGATGTGTGTGACTGCATCAGGTTAATCCATCCATCAGTTCTTGCCAAGTGGTTAAAACACCTCTACCTCAACCATGCTTTTGTCTTCAACAAGTACCTACATCCATTTGCACTTAACTCGACGTCAATAGGTTAGTGTCTCCAAAAACATAGCCAAGGAAAATCATTGTAATCATATTTAGAATATCCAATATTTAAAACAATTTCCAATTTTCATCAATATAACTCATAATAATTACCTCCACATACACAAAATTACTTAAAGTAAAGTCAATCAAAATAATTATTCACTAAACTAGAATAATCATATTATTCATAAAAATGAGATGTGACACTTATTGTACCATTGATTGGCCTTACTGTTGGTAGAGTAACCAAGGAAAATTCCTTCATCACATCTAGCATCAAACCTGCCTAGTTCTTCTTCTCTTCTGATATAACATTTGCTACCAAAAACTTTGAAATACTTCACTGTAGGAGCCCTTCCATACCATAATTCAAAAGGAGTTTTAGATTTGTTTCCTTTGACTTAAACTCTGTTTAGGATGTACATAGCAGTATGTATGGCTTCTCTCTAGTATACTTCTGGTAAGTCGGCTTCCTTTGACATAGTCCTGGTAGCCTCTTGAACTATCCTGTTCTTTCTTTCAACAAGTCCATTCTGCCGAGGAGTCCTAGGTGTAGACAATTGTCTCTTTATCCCTTGTTGTTCACAGATAATATTGAATTCATTTGATGTGAACTCACCTCCTCTATTAGATCTTAAGCATTTGATCCTCAATTCTAACTCATTCTCAACCATTGCCTTAAAAACTTTGAACTTGTCAAGGGCTTCAGATATTTCTTTTAGAAAGGTGACCCAAGTCATTTTAAAATAATCATAAATAAGAAACATAAAATACTTGTCACCTTGCAAACTTCTTGTTCTTGTGGGACCAGATAAATCTGTATGTACTAGCTCCAACAATCTAGTAGAGAATTGTTGTTTGCTCTTAAAACTTGTTCTTATTTGTTTCCCAAATTGACACTCCTTGCACATGGTGTTGGTAGGCTTTACAAGTTTAGGCAGATCTCTTATAGCCTATGCAGAACTTATCTTCACCAAATTGTCAAAATTGATATGACACATCCTTTTATGCCACAACCAACTCTCATCTGTCTGAGCCAATAAACAATAATCATTGGTTCCTCTTAATTGGTAAATGTTACCTCTGGTCTTCTTACTGGTAGAAATCACTATTCTAGAGCTTTCCATGATCTTGCACCCATTATATTTGAATCTCATATCATAACCTTTGTCACACATCTAACCAACACTTAAAAGCTTATGCTTTAAACCCTTCACATATAGGACATTATCAGTGTTGTGTTTCCCATCAAAAGAAATAGATCCTTTACCACAAATCTTACCAGCTGCATTATCTCCAAACCTAACCAGTCCTCCATCATACTTTTCAAAACTCACAAACTTACTTTTGTCACTGGTCATGTGATGTGAACATCCACTATCAATAATCCATTCATCCTTATCTTTTTCAACCTGAACAACCAAAGCACTTTCTTCCATTGGTTTTTCTTCCTTTACATAGCTAGTAGGATTAGTAGACACATGTTCTTCTTTAATTGCAATAAACACACATTCATTTGCACTAGTACTAGCATCACCAGATTCATCATCTGTCACACCTTCATCATCAAGATCTGTAACATAGTAGCATTTCTTTGGAACCCTAGTTCTATTCTCAAATCTTTTCTATTCCTTTCAATTCTCTTAGGACATCTAGAAGCATAGTGACCAACCTTACCACATGTAAAACATTTTAAAGGTAATTTGCCTTTAAACTTACCAGAACCTCTTTGCAATCGGTCAACAAAGTTAGCTTCAATTTCATCAAGCTCATCATCAGGTTCCACCTTGTACTTTTCAGCTCTAGAGATCTTTGAAGTACTGGCTTTGAAAGCAGTCTCAACCTTCGGCAGAGCATCACCAAACTCTCTCATTTCAAAGGTTGTGAGCTTTCCAAGAAACTAATCCTTATCGACTTCTTTTATAGTCATTACTTCTTCAATTGTAGCTACCTTGTGACTTTAGGACTTAGGTAATGACCTAAGAATTTTCATCACAACTTCCTTCTCATCAATAGTTCCTCCCATACATTTTATTCCATTGACAAGTTCATCAACCTTTTGCATGTAGGCTATTATGTTTTCATCTTTTCTCATCTTTAAACCCTCATATTTCACTTTCAAGCCCGACAATTTGGCTCTTTTTATAGATTCATCTCCTTCATACAGATTTTTTAGCTTTTCCCAGACTTAGTTAGTAGATTGTAGATCCATTACCTTTACCAACTCACTGTCAAACAAGGCACTTAACATAGCATCTCTAGCTTTTATATTCAACTCATATTCTTTTATTTCATATTCAGTTGTTAAACCATTCTGAGGCATGGTATACTTTTTCTATGTTTCTTTCCATACTCTATAACCAAGAGAAAGGAGATGGCTTTTCATTGATACCTTCCATAAATCATAATTCGTCCCATCAAACTATGGAGCTTCCTTCTTATAAGACATCCTAGATAAACCTCAATTTGTTAGGCTTACTTCCAAGGAACCTTAATCTGATACCAATTGTTGAAATACACAAGACAACTGAGGGGGGGGGTGAATCAGTTGTCTCTAAAACTTTAATCACTTATCAACACACCAAATGTTCAATTATTGTTATTAAGATTAACCATGAAAACATGAAACAAGAAGCTCAACACAATAACAAATTCAACACATGAGATACCAATTTTTTACGTGGAAAACCATATAAGGGAAAAACCACAATGTGTGTTAGCTCATAGATATAAATATGTTATAGCAATACTGAAAAATAGAGGCTCACTACCTTAGGGTTCACTGCCCAAAATGCTCACTACAAATGTTAGGGCTCACTGCCAAGATTGGCTCACTGCCAAGAGGTGGCTCACTACCAAGGGTTGAAATGATTTGATAGCATCTACTTCATGCCTGAGTTTAGTTCCATTGAAGCACAATATAACTCCTCTACTCTGCTCTTCTTACACCTTCGCACTTATCTTCCCATTTTCTCACAAGGACATCTTTTTCACAACTTTATTACATGTTTTTATACATTTCATCAACCTTGGAATGTATATCAAGGTTGGTACTACATTCATCAATCATTGGAACAATCTCCAAGGTTGACATTACAAACATACATAGAAATAGGTTTGGACCTAAAGAAAATTAGCTAAGGGAAATATGTATGTGGGTCATGTTATGCCTTAGCTAGGACTCAGATGCAATCTTCCACACCATGACATGCTTTCACAATCTTTGATGTATCTTTGCAAGTAGTGAAATTAACCAAGTCAACCAAGACTAGTGTTTAACATTAAGTCTTCTAAGAACAGTCTTCATCCATGATCCAAATTTGTCTTTGTGGACCAATCCAAAGGTAGGAGCATGATCAGGAGACATCCACAAGAACATTGTAATCACCAGGAACAACCACACAATTTCTAACCACTCTATCAAGAATATTCTTCAAACTAGAGCACATAAGCAACACTGTCAGCTTCTGTCATTAGGAAAAGATCACTTGTGGACCACCAAATCATGAACCATTGGATTTAAAGGCACTTATCATCATTACAAACTTGATTCTAGAACTGCAGACTAAAATACTTAACTACAGAGGAATGGGAAGCATAATACATTCTTCCCGTCACTACCAAATACACTGAAAAAGTAGTTTTCACTCTGGTGAACATAACTCACTCAAATATTCATACCAGAGGCTCAAACTTGAAGCATAGCATCTTCATACATGTATCTAAATAACTTCCAATCTGCAAACAAGGATATTCATTCTACAAGAAATGTAGAGCAAACTACTAGACTATTCTGCTATAAACAAGAGCACAGTTGACACCAATGACAACACTGATATGTTGACATCAATGACAACACCGGTTAGACACATACTTGCAACATTCACTACCCATTCCAAAATAATGTCTTTACATAATATGTCTAAGTGTGAATAATAATCAAATCTTCTAGTGTAGAAATAGGAGAGCCCTCTACCTCAGAATGCTAACTTGAAGATAAAGAACATGATCCCTCTAAATTTGTAATAAGAGAGATAGAATCCAAATCATCATAGAGGAAAATAAGGTGCATCAAGAGAAGTCTCTATGTCATCACAATATTCAAGACCTTTGCATTTAGCAACTGGCTTAACTATATAATGGGCATATGTTTGAAAAATATTGAGGGGTATAAGATCATCCAAGAAAGGAGGATCGTTAGGATCCCTATGCATCTCCCATACTCTGGTCCATAGGGCATAAGTGAAAATAATGTGCTTAGTGTCCCACATGGTTTTTGTTGATATGGTATACACAACAGTAGGTCACACAACAAAACCTACCACATTTCCCTTGCAGTGACTTATGGTAGGTTCTATTGTGTGCCTTGTTGTTGTGTATACCCTGCAAGTCACCGCAAGGGAAATGCAGTAGGTTCTACTATGCACCTTGCTACTTTGTATACCCTCCAATAGTGTTGATATTGACATAAAAACTAATCAATCCTAGGATGTGATCTTTCATGTCATCACATAGTTGTTTCTACTAAAAACAATTAGGTTCAAGAACCAGTCCATAGAGATGTGGCAAAATATGAAGATATCTAAAATGCTTTATAAGACTATTGTACTAGGACTTATAGTTCTCTCCATTTGAATCAATACTAAAAGGATGAATTTCTAAAATACTCATGAAGAAGTTCTCAAACAAAAAATCTAAACGACAAAAGAGACCCCATATAATGGAACTTTATCTCATTTCATTATTTATATTAATCCCATTAAAAAGCCCCAAACTAGTATAATAATTTGGGAGATTATCATTAGTTCATGTATAGTATGTGATAACATTTCCAAGTTCTTAAATAAAGCACAATGTAAAAAGTACAATTTAGATATAGAATTATATGAAGTAAAGGACATGAGCATAAATTACACAAAAAAAGGCTCTTTCAAAATAGGCATCCAAAAATGAGCCCATTTATGCAAGATATGGCCCTCTAGAGGTCTCAAAATACAAGTTTCATAGTAAAACCTTTGATAAAACATTATTTCTAGAAAATTGGAGTGTCAAAACTAAAAATTAATACAACATTACAAAGCTCTAAAAAAGTTAGTTGATTTACAAACTATGTACTAAAATCATATGCTATATGGATAAGAATGAAGCTCTTGAAGTCTAAGTGCAAAAATTAAAATAATCATCTAGGTAGCCTCCCCCAAAAGCCAAGTTAAAATATTGCTAGATAAAAATAGAGGACTTCTAGATTGAGCAAAATCCACTAAGATTAGTTATCTGCTAGATAAATATGGATGAGAAATAGATGAATGAGATCATAAAAAAAGTGACTAGATACAATGGATCACTATAATCTCTAAAAATAGAAAACGCCTACCAAGTTTGGGCATAACCAAATATAGGGAGATTCACTAATAAAAATAGGGGTAGAGGGGTCAATGTTGTTTGTGGGTGGCTAGATTTGAGGGTTGACCAAATGTAAGGGGTTGATCCCTTTGGAGGTCACACCTCACACCAAGGCTATGGGCCAAAAATATAGTCTACAACCTATGTAGTCCATAAGCCAATACCACAAGCCTTTGAAAAAAATGTTGTTTGTGTTCTTTTTCTTTTTTTATATAAATTTCAAAAAAACTCTATAAATACAAAGAATTTTGAGAGGATGTTATTGTAAGATGCTCCTCAAAAATATACTTTTTATATGATAAATCTACCAAAAGGGTTCTTTAAAAACTACAAAATATATGAGAAAATATTTAAATTTCTCCAAAAAGAGCATAAACTTGCAATGAAAAGTTAATAGAACATGCAAAAAAGAAAGCTATATCAAGGGACATTGTTCCCACCAGCCATGCCAAAATGTATATGCAAAATATGGAATTCAAAATAAAGGAACAATGCATGCAGGTACCTATTCCATATTCTACACAACCTCAGGAATGATCAAAAGATTATAGAAATCAAATACAAATGATAAAATAATATTCCCACAATGATTCTTTCTTGCTTAAATGATATGTTGCTATTGAAGATTGTATGTAGATTTCTCAAGAATTCAACATAACTTTGGTATGATAATAGATTTATGATGATAAATTGATAGAGTATAACTCTAGAAAATGTGTATCCAAGGTCCTTCCTTCATGGCTTCCATGAAGATCAATTTATAGATTTTCTAAAATGATGATCAATGGTGGAGAATGACATAGAAGATCAATCACTAAAATTGATCGAGAAGATTTGATGAGGGAGTTAACAAATTTTAATTGATGAGTTTGATTAATTAGTAAACTTAATTGATTTTATAGTTAACTATTTTTTACTGAATAGTAAACTCTTTTGATTGAAGAGTGATTAGTGGAGGAAATTAGAGAAATTAAATTCATGGAAAATGGATATTTTGGAAAGTAAATAAAATATTAATTTCATTTACTTATGATGAGAAAATAGAAATTAATTTGATTAATTAAATAAATTGTATGAATTTATTTAATTAATAAATGGAGGAAATGTTAGTTCATTAAATAAATAATTAAAAATTATTTAATTAATATGGATAGAAGAAATGGAATAATTGATGGATTAGGAAAAATGATGGAAATGCGTAAGTCAATTTTTAGTGTCTATAGGCATAACTAGCCACTCATATAATATTCCGTTAGTCTTGAATGTTTTCTTCCACTCATCTTGTTCCCTTATCTCAATCTAATGATAACTATTCTTCAAATTAATTTTGGTAAAGTACCTTGCTTTGCTCAAACAATCTATTATGTCATCCTTCCTTGGCAAATGAGAACCTATACCTCATAGTGATCTTATTAATTTCCCTAGAATCATTGCACATCCTCCACTCACCATCATTCT
Source organism: Cunninghamia lanceolata (assembly GCA_027924645.1). Taxonomy (NCBI): domain Eukaryota; kingdom Viridiplantae; phylum Streptophyta; class Pinopsida; order Cupressales; family Cupressaceae; genus Cunninghamia; species Cunninghamia lanceolata. Next base: position 1,773,619 of record BSBN01000802.1, on the reverse strand, counting down.
TCGGTGCTACTACTACATGTACTACACATGGGCTCAAACATTCCCTAATCTGACCTTTCCTCAGTAACTCATACACCTTCATGTTTAATTCTTCATTTTCTACTAGTGTTATCCTATGTAGTACCTTATTTGATAAACTAGCTCTTAGAATTAGGTCCATCTGATGACTAATACTCCTCACTAGTGGCAATCCCTTTTGCATGTCATCTAATACAATGTCCTTATATTTAGTCAGTAATTTATAAATATCCTACAATGCCTCATCATCACTTGTAATGATGTTCCTTGCATTTGTAATTCAACATACCTTAGGAATCAATGTAAAACAAAAATTATCATTTCTTAATCCACCCAAGAAGCTCCTCCCATCCACCAACCATATTCTATCATTGATACAAACATAATCTTTTTTTCTTTTAGTGGCATTAACCTATGTCTCTGGAAATAATTTGTTACAATGTAAGTGTTTTCCCTTCCATCATGTATTGCATACTAGCCAAATTGCCATGGTCCTCCCAATAGTAGATGACATACATCCATCACCATAATATCACACATGACTTCATCATGGTAACCCCCTATCTTAAATTTTACCAAACATTGTTTATTAATCATCACCTTATGTTCCTTCTGTAGCCAATAAATCATGTAGGTACTTGTATGCTTTACCCTTTTCAATGTTAATTTCTCAACCATTTCCCTATATACTAGGTTATATATGCTCCCACTATTAATGATAACTTTGAAATATTTGACCCTTTCTTTGTAGCTAGTCCTAAATAGGTTCATTCTTTGTATCGATCTTTCTTCCTTATGGTACTTCAACAAGGCCCTCCTCATGACTAGTTATTCTCCATATTCAAGGTCATCCTCTAACTCATATCTTCTCTAAGATTCAACATCTTCAAATGTAGTTGTTTTGTTACCTTTTTCTCTCTTACTTTGACCTTAAGAACACTCAAATGCTTAGTGCCCTTCTTCCCCACACTTGAAACATGTTCCCCTAAAATATTGTAATGCCCACTTGTACACACATGTACAAATGGGCACACACTATGATTTTTTTTTAAATAATTAAAAATTAAAAAAATTACATTATTTAATTATGTTTAGCTAACAAGTATCCCAAACATACACCCTATTACCTAATTGTGTATTTCTACCCAATAAGGTTAGGCTGGGACAACACTAATGTTTTCTGCTTTGTAGGAGGAGACATGATCAATGCAAACTTAGGCTAGGTTGTCTAAGGCAAGAGGAAAAGAGGAAGAGTTGATAGGATGAAAACTTGTAGCCTATTGTGGAAGACCTACTACTCAAGTAGAAGGCCTTTCCTATGATCATTTTTACTAGATTCATGTAGCAACTCAATAAGAATTGCTACACAAACCAGATAAAATGGGAAGGGCATCCCACCTAAGTAGGAGGCATCCTAAAGCAGAGAAGAGGAGTTCAAAGATAAAATAACTCAATTTGGAGTAGTTGTGAGCCCTCTAATTTAGGCATTTTCCTCTTGCTCACCCATCAAATAAGAGTTGACTATTTCTATGGTTGATGATCTCTTTCCAACCTATTCATGCATCAGTTAGAGTTTCAGTTTGATTGGAGATGACTTCCCATTGATTTTGGAGAGATCTTTTGTATTATAGGAGGAAAAGCTTGTGCTTTTTTCTCACTTCTTGCTTTTATTCTTGCCTTTACACATTGCAGAGAGATTTTTAGTATTGTAACTCAATAGTTTTATAGATTTTATACAGTAGCAACTTATTTTTCAACATATTTTACAGTTATTACAGAGGTATTCCTACCATTTTTGAAAAAAATTAGGTATTTTCCTTCTCAAATTCAGGTGTCTTATTCTAATAATTTGATGAAAGTCTATTATGTTTTAAACATCAAACCTTTAAATTTCTATCTCATTCATTAATGAGATAAGTATACGAAAAAAAAAAATCATTATCATAGTTTGTAAGTTGTGCAAGTGATTTTTCTTATCTTTATAAGTTGTGAAAAATACCAATTTTCCTTTAAAGAAGATAGAAGTTTTCAAGCCTTTCTATGAAATATTTATGTGTTAAAGTTGCCCAAACTAAGCTACATGAACAGATCTATTGAGAAATAGTTGTGAATCAAGTTGTAACTTAGAGTATAATCATTGGTGCATCACCTCTTTTAGGATCATTTTAGTTTGATTAGTTACCTTTCTATCTCTTTTCCTCGAAAAATATCAGATCTAGGAGGCTTTTAAAGGGAGCCATCTCTTTCACTATAGACAATCCACAATCTGAAAGTGATCCAATGTGTCACGGGATTTTTAGGCTTAGTGCTTAACAAGGGTGCAATCCTTTGTGACAACAGTTTTTGGCATGCCCAGTGGGACTGATCAGACTATTATAGTCCATAAGTTCTCATCCATTGTTGATATTCAATGTGTATATCAGCAAGATAGCCTTTGGAGGTAGTATCTCACACACCTGGTGACTCTACAAGTTCAAACCTATTGATTTCAGCAGTCCAAATGCTCAAAGTTTATCAAGGATCATGATTTAGGTGATATTCTTGGTTCTTTCCCTCTTGGAATCCTCTCAATCACCTAGTGACTCTATTGGTATGTGTATAAATTTTTGAGTTAGGCATGCTTTTCCTTGTTTCAAAAAGAAAATTTTCATGCATTCTAGCTCATTTCAATGTCCTAAAATAACAAACTACTATAGAGAATTTGTTCCTATCCCTTCATTTTGTCAAAATGTAGTTTTAGAGCCTTTTCAATACCCATATCAGACTAAAAATATTGTTGGTTTCATCCCAAACATCTAAGAAACAATAAGATATCAACATGTTCATCATGCTTACCTCCCACCCTCCCCTACTTAGTCTTCTTGGTAGACTATCCATGCTAATAATCAGCACCAAGAAGGCTATTTTTATCCTCACGAGCTTGCTTACACCTATACCCAAACTTATGGAACTAATTTTAGTTTAAACCAGCCCTATAGTTTCCCCAGTCAAAATGCTGACAATGTTGCCACCAACTTGGGTACCATTAAGAGCATGGTGTTAGATTTTTAGAAATAGTTTGATACTATTAAAAGAGAATGTGAGTATAACATGCAGTAGGAAGAACTTGCTTACTAAGCCTATCTCTAATAGTAAGAGTAGTAGTCTTATGAGGCTTTTTGCTATCAGCAAGAGGTGAAAGAGAACAAAAAGTACGAGGAAGAAGGTCTAAATAGGCAGATTTCTATTCAGGAGGAACAAATGAGACCACTTCTGGCTCAAGTTCAAGGACCCAAAGCCAAATTCCAAGTTTTAGAAGTTCTAATTTTGTTCAGAGGCCTATTTGCATCCAAAACCAATTCGTTAGTCCTTAGATTCAGTCATCTCAAGAGCTTAAACTGAGCCATCAAAGTTTTGAACAACTATGGTAGCCTTGGTGGACAAATCATCCAGACTTCAGGATGCCTAGCCTCAAGAAGAATCCTACTCCAATGGAAAAGAAAAAAATAGACTTGCTGCAAGAAGAGGTTTTAGGGTTCAAAATCTCAAATTTTAATCAGAGAAGGCTTTCTAAATCAGCAAGTGTAGAGGAGGTTGGTTCATGTTTGACAATGAATCCTTTGCATTTTGATTCATTTGATAGGTTTTCTAATGTTCTTCATAAGATTAATGAAAGCAGAATACAAAGGTTACAAGGTGAAAATCTTCAATTACAAAGACAAATTCTACAAGTTTCATTGGGGAAGAAACCAAATAAGGAGGAAGATTTAGTTTCTTTGTTTGATCAGCTACCTGGTTTTGTTGATAATGATGAAGCGAGCATACAGATGCTCATCTTATCAGCTAATTTGGAGCAACAAGAAGACATTATAGAATAGGATAGGTTGCTGGTTCATGAAGACAAGAATGAAGATGAAGCCTCAATTTAGCTAGAAGAGAAAAAGGACAGCCCTATTTTGGAGGCTAATGAGACTTCTTTGCATGAAGATAGGGCTACCTACCATATTGAACAAGTAATCAAATCAAAAACTATGCTTTACAAGGATGATTTTGAGGCTTCATCATGCCTTCAAGAAGGCTGCTATAAATCAATGGTGAGTCCTCATGTACAAAAAAGTATAGACAACCTTAAAGATGACTCTTTTTGGGATCAATTAGAGGTTTTTGTGCAAACTTAGATGTTAGGCCAGCATCTTAGGAGGAAGAAGTTCATAAACAACAAGTGCAACAAATGGAAATTACTATTTTTCCAAAGGTTTCTCATCAACAAGATGAGGAAGGAACAACAAAATGTAAGCATTAAGCTAGCACTACATGTTTGAGCATAGGTCTATCAAGATGATGTCATATTCGACATATAATCTAGTTGGAAGGCAACAAGGAGAAGCCATTACCTATCAGGCTAGTTGCAAGGCATGAAGATGAGTAGCAAAAAGAGAAGATAGATTTTAGTGCTTCTGGAATAAACAATGTGTGTTTTTTATCTCAACATTTCAAATCATACTCCATGATCCATCATCAAGAGGAAAGGAAGAGAAAGTAATTAGTTAGAATTGTAGAGAGGATTTCTTAAAAAGATATAGGAGAGGTGGGCATGGATGACAAGAATAGCTAGAGGAGACACTAAAGGGATGGGAAGAAAGAAAAACAACTAAGTTGAAAATAAAGAGTAAAAAATATAATAAACATCACAAAGCCAAAAAATAAAAGAATGAGATACCAAAAGGAAAAAAGAAAATAAAGGTAATGTCAAATAAGGCACAAGAAGTAATACTGGCTGAGTAAAAATAAGTAGAAGAGCCAAAAAATAAATAAATTAAAAAAGAGAGATGAAAACAAGAAATGAGACACTAAGGCATAAGGATTAAGAGTAGGATAAGAATTTTTAAATTAAAATCTAAAAATATAATAAAGGCCAAACAATTAATTGGAGATATACACATATAGCAAGATTATATAACTATATGTATAAGTATATAAATAGAAGTATATGAATATTTACAAATAATATAGGATTCATATTATTTCTATATATAAGGATATGTGTGTGTGTGTGTGTGTGTGTTTTCAATTTTTGTCCTATATATTGCTTTAGATTTATATAGGTTCTTTTCATTGTATCATGTTTTCAATTTAATTTTTTCTTTATCTCCCTTAATTTAATTCTTTACGCTCTTATGCTTTTGTATTTCATCCTCCCTTAGTTCCCCCTTTTTGGTTTCCTAATCTTTGAATCTTTTTATTCACCACACCTTTTCTCACTCTCGCATTTTCTCACCTTGATGCTCTCTACCTTATTTTCTTTTGAACTCTGCTTTTAATTTTACCAAAACTTTGCTGGTGTAACTTTTGAGCTAATGAATGAAATAGAACATCTTATTATCAGAGATTCTCCATGACTATGTTATCATTCTGTATTTTTCTTATGTTTTCCATACTTGTTTCTTCTTATATTTCAATGAATATTAGTTATTGAGCCTCAATACTATGCTTATGTGAATGAATATGCTAATACAGTAAAGCATTTACTGTGGATGTTTTCAGTTACATGTTCAAAATTATGTTCAACATAAAAATGGAAACTATTTAAAAATAATAAAGTTAACAAAGTTGCTTATTTAAATAATTGTGAGTTACGTGCATTAATATTTTATTAATTTTTGTGTCTTCACAAACATATGTTGATACAAAATGATTGGAAGAAGCATCCAAGTAATTCTAATTTTTTCTGCCAACAATTCATACCAAAGATTGAACAATTTAAGGATATTGCAATAGGTAATTTGTATCGACACAAATAATCTTACTGAAGCATTTCAATGTTTAGGACATAAGACTCATCCTTTTTTAAACATGGATTGCAAATAATTCTAAAAATTTAGAAGTCTTGGTCATTAACATTATTATATGCTACAATGTCATCCAGTGTATCATTGCCAATGTTCATATGTTATTTCAAGTATTTAATATTATCATCATCCTTATCTTGACCTACATCATCTTCATCATCATTGAAATTTGACTATAGACCATCTATATTGTTACCATATGTATTTGGATCATCATTTTCTATACCATCCATATTGTTGTCTTCCATAGCATCATCTAACTTTGGATTGTTGTCTTCTTGTGCTTGAACATAACCATCTTCAACATCATCATGGATGTCAATTTCTTCGATGTTCTCTAATCCATCTCTCTCATTTTGTTGTCCATCATTATTTTTCTTAGTATCCACTAATGCATCGTCAAATACATGCCTTAATCTTGGATCATAATGTATGAAAAATATTCATTTCAGGTCCAAAATATCTTCATAGAAAAATACCTGCACATGAACGACATACATATATTAGACGTATGTTATAGCAATTTTGTTGATTAATAAACACATGCATATATTCACAATAAACTATGAATTGATAGATTAATGATCACTACTACTTTTTGTTTGAGTTAAAGAAATACATGCTCACAATGAATTGGTAGAACATAAGGCTCCTTATCCTCTGGTAGGAACCATGAGGAATCTATAGAAAACAATCCACTATGGGTATCATGTCTTCATGTCCTCTCAAATGCTTCATACCATCTGCACTTAAAAATACAACATTTAAAAGAGAGGTAATCCAACTCAATAATTTCTTGTATTTTCCCAACATATTGTAGATTTCCTTCATTTATATTCTTATCTTTTGAGCTTGTCGACTGGATTGCTTGAAGTCAACCATGATGCCACAATCGAAGGATCATCTCTTTACATCTACACTTTCAACACGATAATGTTGACCATATGCTCACATTGCTGGATATTTCCTCACCTGTGAAAGATCATTTATTTTAGTGAAAATAAATATAATGATGAATATTGAAATAGTTAATAGTGTCAAAATTGTAAGGAAACAACATTTTGTAAAATTCCAACTGTACCTTTCTTTCACATCCTCTAGACATGTTGATTTTATCTTCTGTTATGTTTGAATCTATACCTGCATCTTCTATTTGATTTTAAATTTGTTTAGTAACCCATTCTAGTGTGCAATCTTTGTGCCATTCCCCAAGCAGATCAGTGGGAAGTGCAGTATTCCTTGGGTTCAATCTCTTAAACTATCTCCTTGCTTCTAACACTTCTTCTCTTTTTATCATACATATCAATCCATTTGTTCATAAAGTCCATGTAGTATAGGATGAACTTGTTGAGTATAGCACTTTCATCTACACCTATTACATGTCAACATGTTTATTTTAAACTCCAAATGTCATGCTGTTAATTTGACAAATAAATTACAGAGTAAAATAATGATTGCAAGAACAACCACACTGATCATGAATTTACTTACTAATTTCTACTTGAACACCATTAGATTGTGGTTTTTCTCCATCAATAATATTTTATGCTCGTTCTTCATCCCAGAAGTGTGGCCCATCTTCAAAATCCTTACCAAGGAATTCACACAAGAAGAAAAATGCTTCATTCTATACATACCCTTCAGCCATGCAACCCTCTGGATGTATCTTTTTTCGGACATATCTTTTTAGAGTTTTCATATACCTCTCAAAGAAAAACATCCTCCTCATTGATACAACACCTGCCAATTCAATGTCATCGACTAGGTGTATAAGTAAATGGACTTGTAGGTCCATGAAACTTGTAGGGAGCTCCTTCTCAATTACACATACAATTTCTGTAATTTCCTTCTTCTATTTTAGCACTTCACATTCGTGGATCTCCTTAGAGGTTGCCCACCTAATATAAGAATAGTAAATTAGTATGAACCTTTAGTAAAAAATTAAAATGCAATATAATATCTCTATGTCTCTCACACATGAATATTTCATATAACCACATACCTTGTAAATGCTGACAATCGACTTATGGCATTCCTTAAATCAACTGCAAGACATGAATCCCCACTAATTGCCAATGGCATGATATGCTATCAAACACATTTATGAAAAGGTCATTAGTATTTTTTTCTCACAAAATAAAATATCAAAATATATTTATTACTTAATCAATGTTACTAGTAAATGTTAAATGATGATATTTAATACCTTCATAAACTTATGAAAATAATGTGTTTTAAATCCTATGATATGTCCATCAACTATAAAATCCTTAGCCAATGATCACCCATAGCTAGTAGGTGTCCTTATTGAATGGATGACATTTTTTAGTTGGTCTAGCTCTTTTTTTTTTTAAAATCCATGGAGCTTCTGCATTGTTTCATTTTCCCTGTTTGGCCACAAATGTTTTCTATCAATTTTGGTACGCAAAAGAGCAATATCTCTCCTCAAAGACAAGGTGGCCTTCTCTTTGTCTGATATATATCGAAATATAGAATCTGGGACATTTTTGAATATGTTCATAGGATCTAATAGGTGAGATATTAATAGATCCTTCTAGTAAGGGAGCTCATAAAATATGGATTTCCTTTTCATTCCTTCTAGCATATTAACTACAACTTGTTCTGGTTCTTCAATTGAATCACCCTAATCAAAAAAATCCTCCCAAGCTTTCAATTTAGCATCTTCATACTTCTTAAGCCAATCACTTGGACCCATAATCATGGGAGGGCCTCTATTTTCAACTTTTCCATCAAATTGATTCTTCAGGTGATTTCTAAACTTATGATCTAGTGGTAGAAAAATCTTGTTGTTTGCATAAATAAATTTATGTAGATATTTAGAATACCACCCTTGAAATTGTTTTGCACATCTTGGACATGCAAATATCCCATTTGTTTGAAGCCCTACAATTCAATAAGTAATGTTTTTTATTACATCAGGTGGTAAAAACAAGGGGCCGAACCCTTAATAGAGATTACATAAGAAAAAGCACAGGCTCAGAAAACAAAAGAGCCTGGAACCAAAACCCAAGAAACACCAGCTAACAAACGGTAGAAAGTAAGCAACAACAAAAAACCAGCAACTTGGTAGCTGAAGGCACACTAGGACAGAGAGTCCTCCCAGTCATTAGCAAGAAGCTCAAAAACTTTGTCCCGCTCCTGTGTTCTGTCATTGTTGGTTCCCTGGGAGAAAAGTTTAATATCCTACAAAAGGGTTAAGTTGATCATGGAAGACCTGCACAGCATGCGAGTAATGAACTTATAAAGAGTAGACATCTTGAGTTGCAGAGCCACCATCTTGTCCTTTAACTGAGTCACTTCAGCAAAGAGAGAGCTACTGTTCTTGCCCTCATTCACATTGCCATTCTCAGCAGTAGCCCTAACATCATCCTCTTCAGGGACAAACTGACTGTTCGCTTCCACCTCTTCAGCATCGGCAGGGTTTTGGTCATTAAAGTTCCCCTCTCCTTTGCCAGTATCATATTGGGCCTCCACAGGGCTCTGATGGCCAACCTCTTCCTTGTCACTACCAATACCAATCACATTCTCGGGGCTATCCCTGTAAACATTCTGCGGAGAGTCATGGCCATCAAACTAAATTTCATGCAAATCATCACTATCGGCCTCCTTACCATGAGAAGAAACCTCAGAATTACTTTCTGAGTAGTCTATGAGTTTAACCATGGGGGCTGGCTTCCTAGCAATTCTGGTAGAATGTTTGACACTAGTGGAAATGCTTTTCCCTTTGCCCTTCCTAGCCTTTTTAGCAGGATTCTCAGCAGACAAGTTAACACCTTTGGGGGTCTCCTGACTATCTTTGAGGGAGATAAGAATAGCCACTTGCTCAGCCAGCTTAGAGAGGCGATGAAGCCGCTTCCTAGACTTAACAAAGCCCTTCTTCTTAGGGGTAGAGGTAGACCCAGGAGTGGGGGTATTAGTTTCCACAGAGGTCAAAGTCAGGCCCTCATGACTATTAATCACAGGAGTGTGAAGAGAATCACATATGATAGAAGCCGATAGAGTATTGGGGGAGGGTTCCATAGCCGGGTAATGGAGAGTGGTAGGGGGCATCAGGGCCAAGTGAAACTGGTAAAGCCTATGAATGAGGCCTTGGTGAAGGGGCATAGGCTTCTCCAATGGCCTAGAGGTTAAATTCTTATGAACCGTTTTAACCGAATGCTCTAAAGAAGAAAGCAAATAGTAGGGGAAACAAATAGCCAAGTTTCTACGAAAATGATTGAGCAGGGGAAGATGGTAGTAATAAAACCTGGCATAGCGGCCTTCCAAAATGAAATACTTCATAATTAAAAAGCACATGTCCGCCCATGGCTAAGGAAGCTTTGCCCTCTCGAACTCTCCCTAGTAGGGAACCAGCTCTTCACCATCACCCAAGAAAAGCTTTTGGTTTTGTGCTTTAGAAACCCTCTTCTTTCTCGGCAACTTAATGCCTTTAAGGGATAAGCCCGTCGCCTCAGCAATACTTTTTTCTGAAAACTCAAAGCTAACACTACCAATGGTGACCCGTCTGTCAACCCACGAAGAAGCACACTGGATGGATAACGATTCATCATGCCTGTTAAGGCATTCTAGGAATGGAATTATGCCCCCTTCCTTGCAGTAATGCCAGACAATGGCATTATCTTTGAAATCATTGTAGGTGTTAGGTTCAGTGCAAATTCTTTCACCACCCATAATGAAAGCCCACGCCGCAATACCCAGTAGGAGAAGACAATTAAGTTGCTATTTACCCTTCAGAGGAATCTAGCAAGCGGTATTCATATGAATAAAACCCAGCCGACGCCAATCATGAAACATTAAGTTCCAAAATGCAAGTGAAATAATGAAAATTAAGTTCACATGGAGGGAGTACAGACGCCGCTACCAATTCGCGCGGGACTCGTGTATAAGCCTAGATAGGGTGGGAAAACATGCCACCTCATCACTTGACACTTGATTGGACATCATTAATAATAGCATTCTTCTCCTTTTGAATAAGCATTCCAATGTGACCAGGAATGCTACTAATTTGGCGCTAGACCCGCCAGAATTGAAATTCCTGCCCAAAGTTGGCAAGACCATCAGCAACCGAGTTGCCTTCCCTATAAGTATGGGAGAAAGAGACATTAGGGATGCCATGGAGAATGGTTTGAATATCAAAAATAATGTCACTCAGCTTCCACCCACAAGTAGAGAGACTGATAACCGCATCCAAAATGATTTTAGAGTCACCTTGTATGTGGAGATGGCTAATCCCCATAGAGATCACCACTTTGAGACCCCAGAGGAGGGCCATAGCCTTAGCAAAGTTGTTAGAATGCTTTCCAAGACCTCTGGAATAAGCCGCAACAAGATCACCATGTTCATCCCTTAATATACCTCCCCCGCTGGCGCATCCATTAGCTTTAGCAGCACCATCAAAATTAAGTTTCAACCACCCCGACTTCGGCAGGGCCCAAATAGTATTAAGTCTTTTTCAAAGTTTTGTATCATCAAAATCTGGGATTTGGTTCAGCAAACCCTAGTTAGAAGCCACCCAAGAATCCTGTTTGCTCAAAGGTTGATCTGCAGGTTTGATGTTAGCATTTGAAACATTTTCAACAATAGCCTTAAATAAAGAGATCCAAACCTGCGTCGGAGACCTATGAGTGTCCCTAAAGATCCTATTGTTTCTTTCTTTCCGCAAGGCCCACCCAAGAGAAGGAAGGGTCTGCTTCTATAGTTCCCGCAACCAAGGGTGATTAAGGGGAACATTCCAACTGGTGATACAATCACGAATCTCTCTGTTAAAAACCCATTGTATACGAAATTTTTCCATAATTCTATTCCAGACCTCATGGGCAAAGTCACAATGAATGAGGAGATGTGCCACAGTTTCTTCTTGATTGCCACAAAGAACACATCTGTTAACAAGCTGCAACCCTCTACGTTGGAGGTTATCCTGAGTCAAAATTTTATTATGGGTGGCAGTGCACCAAAAGAAGTTGATTTTAGGTAGACTTTTACAATTCCAAACTTTCTCCCATATCTCATCTTTGTTGACATCCTCCACCAGCAGAAGGTAAGCAGATTTTACCAAGAACCTCCCTTTTTTGTCAGCATGCCACAGGAGTTCATCCTTCTGAGGGAATAAAGGGAGTCTGATATCCATCAGTAATTGTTGAACCATATTCAATTTCTAATGAAACTCAGGGTTATTCCTAGTGCATTGTAACAGATTCTTCCACCTTTTAAGCCCATGGTCTTGGGTAAGGTAATTACCAACTTTAGAGCCAAAAAATTGCTTGGCCAAGTCAACAATATCTTTATTATCAACTTGGGCTAAGAGAGCCTGATTAGTTAACCAGGGGTCGTCCCAGAAGTTGATGAGAGAACCTTCGCCTAATTTCCATCTCATTCCTTTTCTAATGATGCTCCTAGTTTTTAGCATTTTATTCCAGATGGCAGAACCAGGCGGAATACCTTCATGAAGGAGTACCGAGTAGCTATCAGAATCTTTGAGATATTTGGCCTTAATTATGTCTCCCCAATCTTTATTTTTGTTGATGAAGTTCCACATTACCTTGGACAGTAGAACTTTATTCATGCTTTGGACAGTCCTGATGTTAAGACCCCCATGAGATTTAGGACAGTAGACCTGCTCCCACTTGACCAAAGAAATCCTCTTCTTTTCCTCCATACCAGTCCATATGAAAGTCCTTTGTATCTGTTCCATTTTTTCAGCTAGGTATCTAGGCATCTTAAAAAGAGAGAGGAAGTACGTGGGAATGCCTTAAAGGGAAGCTCGTAAAAGTTGAAGTTTCCCAGCATTGCTAAGAAGTTTGCCTTTCCAGCCCATGAGCTTCCTCTAAGTTCTTTCAATAATGTTGTGCCAAAAGGTAGGAGTGACATCTTTAACAGTGAGGGGTAGGCCCAAATAGACAGAAGGGAGATTAGCAGTAGCACAACCAAGAATCTTAACAATTTTTCTCTGAAGATCATCAGGAGTATTGAAGAAAAAAAACATTACTCTTCTAAAAATTAATATGTTGCCCAGAAGCCTTAGCATACTCATTCAGAACCCTTTTCCAAGTAGAAGCCTCCACCATGGAAGAAATGCCAAAAAGAATAGTATCATCCACAAACTATTGAATCATCATAGGAGTAAGGGAGGTGGCAGGTTTAATCCCAGTGATAACTTTAGAAGAAACTTTGTTTAGAAAGGATCTACCTAGCGCCTCAGCAATCATAATAAAAAGGTAGGGAGAGAGAGGGTCTCCCTGTCGAATCCCCCTAGAAGGGGAGAAAAACCCTCTTGGGATACCATTGACAAGGACCGAATATTTAGCAGTAGTAACAACTTCCTTGACAAGAATGAGGAGTTTATCATTAAAATCAAATTTGTAAAGAATTTTGAACAGAAACTGCCAGGAAACCCGATCGTAAACTTTAGAGATGTCGAGTTTGAGAGCCATGCTAGGTATCTGACTTTTTTCCATAGAATGGATAGTCTCATGAGTAGCAAGAACAGCATCCAAAATCTGCCTGCCAGGAACAAAACATTTTTGCATGGGAGAAATGATCTTATCCAGATAAGGTTGCAATATGAAGACCAACAACTTAGTGCAAATTTTATAAAAGGTGTTACAGAGGCTTATAGGCTGGAAATCCTTGAACATATTAGGGTTGGGTTTTTTAGGAATCAAAGCAATATAGGTGTTATTAAATTCTCTAAGGAGCTTACCAGTCCTGAAAAAATATTTAACAGTAGTAGTGACATCAAACCCAATGATTTCCTAGAATTCTTGGAAAAACATCGGAGGAAAACTATCAGGACCGAGAGCTTTATAAGGACCCATAGAAAAGACAACAGCCCTAACCTCATCCTCAATAATAGTTTTCAAAATGTCAGCATTATCTTCCATAGTCAAAACAAAAGGTATCTCTTCTAATAGTTGAGAGTCAGACAATAAATTGTCAACAATTGGCACAGACTCTGACAGCAGGTTGTCAAAGAAACTACAGCATTATCTCCAATCTCCTCATCTCCAATAATAAGACTACCATCCTCCAATTTAATAGAAGATATAGTATTGGATTTTCTATGTTTAAGGGTGGATTTATGAAAGAAGGCCGTGTTCTGATCCCCTTCTTTGAGCCATTGGATGCGGGACTTTTGTTTCCAAAAAATTTCTTCCTTGTACATGAAATCCTTCCAATCCTTAATGAGGTTGTCTTTGGAAGTAGCCAAAGACACAGACCTATCCCCCTGGGCAATCCTAAGCTGTATGTCCTCAAGATTATCAGAGATGAATTTCTTCTTAGAAAAGATATTACCAAAGCTGTACCTGTTCCAGCCATAAACCTGATGTCGGATGTGGAGGAGTTTCATGTGAAGACAAAACATAGGAGTACCGACCACCTTAATTTGTCACCAGCTAGAAAGGAGATTTCTGAAGTCAAGGTGCTTGATCCACATTGCTTCAAATCTAAAAGGAAAAGGTCCTTTTCTTCTATCATCAGCCCACTCCAAAACAATGGGGTTATGATCTGAAACCATTCTGGGGAGCGCTCTAAAAGAGAGAGCGAAGTTGAGGGGCCAATTATTAGAGGTTAAAACCTTGTCCAGTTTGAATTGAATTAAGTGTTCCCCATTCCTTCTATTGGACCAAGTGAATTGCTGATTAGTCAAATCAATATCCGTAAGACCACAAGTGTTGATGAAGTCTACCAAATCCATCATATTGTCCAAGTAATCCACAATACCTCCAAATTATTTAGAAGGGTATAAAGGGGTATTAAAATCCCCAACCAACATCCAGTGTGAGGCTATGTGAGAATCAAGTTTCCTGGAAAGATCCTCCCAGAGGCTCTTCCTCAAAAGACAGGTATTAGGGGCATACACATTGATGAGGCACCAATTGAAAGAAGGAAAAGAGAACTCAATAGCTAAACAATTCTTATTAAGGTGAACAAGCAAACCTTTGATCTTTGAAGCATTCCACATAGTGACAATGCCACCAGAGGCTCCAATCACTGGGCTAACGAGGTAGGAAGCATTGGGCCAGATATTGTTAGCAATAGTCTTGAAATTATCCTCTGTCATTTTGACTTCTTGGAGCAGCAAAATGTCTACTTTGTAATCCAAAATACAATTTCTAACCTCGAACTATTTTGAAGGGTTGTTGAGACCCCTCATATTCCAAGAGAGAATCTTCATGTAAAAATCTTCCTGGAGTGAGTCTCCAGAGTTTTTTGCCGTCCATTGGCAATCTCCCACATTGCCTCTCTTTGTTTGGTTTCCCTCATGGAGGGCCTGCCCTTTGCTAAATCTATACCAACATTAGGAGTCTTTTTAGGTTTCCTACCTCTTTTCTTCTGAGATGTCCATTCCTTTTGGTCGCTTAACGAAGCACTCGTGCTTGCTCCAGGTGAACTCACTATGGATAAAGCTTTCTGCCCAGGGGATGAGATCCCTTTTAAAGAATTCTGCCCCAGCTTAACAGGGGAAATGTGATCTAGGCTCTGAGAAGGGGGGGCATGTTTTCTTTGACAAAAATTTTCCTATCAATCAGAGAAGGGGCTTCCTAAGCAACTACAGGATCCTTTTGGATCTGGAATACATTATCCTCTTCTTGCATCGAGGGGATCTTGTCCTTCACCGGACTAACCTTCTTCTGTATCAATTCTTCATCCAACTTAGCATCAGTAATATTCGAGTGTTGGGTCTCTTTTGCCGTTTCCAAAATCTCTCCTTCTTCTAATAAAGGGGTTAACTCAAAATCCACTGTCCTAAAGTTGGGAGTGGGATTTGGCACCCCTAATTGAGGAATAAGATCCTTATCCACCACTGTCCCATTATCTGTAGGCTTGATTGAGCATTCCTCTGTCAACTTGTTTTTACCTCTATCCCTACCTTCCTCAGTTCTCTTGGACTTACAATGGGAAATAAGGTGCCCCTTCCTCTTGCAGAACTGACAGAAAAGAGTAGAGTTCTCATAAGAAATGGGCTGGGTCCATATTCCAAACTTGGAAGTAAGCTCAATGGAGGAGGGTAGAGTTTTATGAATTTCCACATTCACACAGAATCTTGTATAAACAAAGCGAGACTTGGTACTGGTAGGAATGTCTAAGGTGACAAAATGCCCAAAGGAATTATCGATAGTTTTGAAAACAGACTCATCCCAAAACTCAGGGGGGAAACCAGGTAATCTTACCCAAATAGGGGCACAGCGGTTGAGATCTACAGCTAGGTCCAAGCCAAGTTTCTAGCAGCAAATAGAGAGGGAATGAGAACCATAAGGCCAAGGCCCTCCAGATAGAACGGACAACATGTCCTCCTTGCTCATGAATTTGAACAAGAACATCCTGTGCGCCATTGCCATTGTCGAAACGCTGCCTTTAAGATGCCATCAGGTGGAAATCCATTTCCACACCATGTCAATGCTCGGGTGAAGGGAAAGAACTTACCCACTAGGGTAAGATCCATAGACGAGACAATCCTGTCCATGAGGTTATCAGGGATGACTAGGGATGAACCCTCCGATGATTCCTTAAGCTGACAGTCTGCTATCTGAGCGATGGTGGAATGAGAAGCAACAATGCCCATTAGGGCATTTTTCCAGTGGGGCTATTGAATAGCACCCTGTACGGGTGGGGGTTCTGAGGTACTACCATTGGCAGCACCCTCCATGCTCAAATAGGACAAAACACCCTCCAAAAACCCTAGGTAAGAAATTACAGTAAAAAATCTCACTCTGACGCTCCCGCCCTCCTTTACAGTTTATTCAATAAATAATGTTAATAACATAAAAAAATACTATAAAACTAAGTATGAAAGTTGGGATGAAAATAAATTATGAGTGTAAATATGTAAATATTTTATCTTACCAGAACAAACACCAAGTCCTGGGAAATCATGAATAGTCCAACATAGCACACCATACAACATGAAGGACCTATTTGATGGAGGATGTGATATGTCATACATTCTTATGCCTTTCCATAGTAGTTGCATCTCATCAATAAAAGGCACAAGGTAAACATCCATGTTTTCAACTTGATGTTTTCCTGGAACAATGAGAGTTAGCATAAGGTGCTCCTTTCTAACACTCATCCACGGGGGGATATTGTATACTATCAATCCGACTGGCCAAACACTATAATTTGAGCTTAGGAAAGAGAATGAGCACACTCCATCAATTGCAAGACCAACCCTGATACTATGGGGTACATCTTTAAATTTTATTGGCCATTTTTCCTCTATGTGTTTCTGTTTAGGGTAAAATTGGATTTGTTGATCTTTTGTGGTTTAGATGTTAAAATCTTCCTTTCACCATAACATTGAAGGATCTAGGGTCGAGTGGTGAGCACTATCATACCCTAGGTCATTTGCAAATGAGGGGAAGTTTGGATTAGGGAATTAATTATCAATTTTTTCTTCTCCTATGCTCAATTGACCATTAAAACCCTAATTATGCAAATACAACAATAAATTAATGAATTACGGAAAACGCTCTTGCAGACAGGAGTAAAATGCCAAATTATAGAATACCTATTTTTGGGGTTCTGAAGTGGAATAGTCAGGGACACTAGGGTGGGCGCCCAAGTCCAAGGTACCTACTTTTTTGGAGAATCAGGACCTTCTTAGGACACTGATCAGCCCTGTAACTTCTATTTTTTGGAATCTATCTGTAGAGGACACTGGAGAGAGCACCTAAGTCCTAGAAGTGCTCCTTTGTCTGACTTTTCTTTAGATCCTAAATCCCTCATGTTTGCCAAGCCTTCTTGCAACTCCACTTTTTCTGGATGTGACACCTATAACCTGCAATCAGAAGACTTGGTTTGGGGGTTGTGGTATTTAGAGGTTTGCCTCATTCAAACCCCGAAGGATAGTTAAGTCTCCAAACACCATTGTTAGATAAAAAGGGCATTCCCTTGTGAGGCAGAGGCCAAAAACCAAAGGAATCAATGATTAAAAAACAATGATATGTCACCTTGTAGTGAAGCTCTCATGGTGGAAGATGCTCTTCATGCCATGAGGAAATTGATGCTCAAATATGCAAATATCAACACACAAAACATACAAGTCTGCTCTTGCAACACAATAGAAAGTTTTGAATCACCTTGAGAACACAATAGCTTTCTAGTAATCATCTAGTTGAAATCTAGTTTACAAATGAATGCCTACACATGCTTATATATGCATTTACAAGCACTCCTGCCAAGATATTTAAAATTCAAACTTAACGTGTCAGCAAAGGGATCTAATAACAGTCATTAACCGACACCCAGAAATTGGGACTGCCCTAAAATAGGGCACGACTAGGGCACGGGTGCCCAAGTCCTCCCCCCTATTTTAGGTAGGGTATAGCTCAAGGGGTCCACCTAGGTCCTATTTGCCATGGGAATTAGGTCTCATTCCAATGGGATTCTTAAATATGAACTAAAATGTCCTAAATGCACTCTAAAGATCCAAGAGCTAAACCTTATGAGGGAAAAGCCCCCAAGGGGCCATTTTTTGACATTACATTTAGCCCCCACTTTAATGTATGTATAAACACGAGGACAATACATGCATTAAAGTAAGGTCACAAACACAACAAACACGCCAATCACATAGAACACAGTAACAGGCACATAAAACATGGAGAAGACAGTTACAATCATGCAAAACATAGAGCAGACAGTTAATGCATGCAAGACACATTAATGCATGGAAGACATAAATGATATCTTTTCTTTTCTTTTTCTCATATATATGAAATCCAAATGCAAGTACTGGAAAGTAAACAAACCTCCCAAAATGTAGGAAGCATTACTCGAAGGCGCTGGTCTCTGCATATGGGGCAACACACATGTAATACACATAAAACATCCCAAAATGCATGAAGCACTACTTAAAGGCATTGGTCTATGCATATGGGGAAACAAACATGCCATACAAAACAAGTACGCCAAAACACACACACTTGAAGACACGGAGAAAACATGGCAGACAAGCGACAGAGTGTACCTATTTCTAGGTCCAACACCATCTCAAGCACATTATAGGCACACACTGACAATTGGGCTTCACCACAACAATTGCTGAAGACACGCTTAAGGGTTGAGTTAGTCACCCCTGCCTCCGTAGAGGACTTTTGAAAATGACAGGATGATACAATCTGCTCCAAGAAATACACCATCCCTACCTCCACAGAGGGCTTAAGAAAAAAGGATATGCTCGATATCCCATCTCCACAGAGGGCTTACATGATTGATTGATTGATTGATTGGAAACAAACTCAGGATGCACGATGCACTACTCTGGGGCGCAATTCTTTGCATCTAAGGTCAAACACATTGCTAACATCTATAACATATAGCTTACCTTATATGCTCCCACCTTAAGGTGGTTGATATCAGTTATCGATATCAAGCATGTTAAGGTAGGAAGAAAACACACAAGGGAACACTGACTTTTGCAAAGCCCATGCCCCCCAGAGGTGACATGTATTTTACGATTGCCAAATGTTACCACAAACACATCCCTGCAAGAAACATGTTAGTGTCTACAACATCATGATAAACAACATCAATGCATATGATTAACCACACAAAGAGCCAAGGTTATAAAATGAATTTAGAGTTTGAGGATAACCATGGGCTATATCACAAAGTTCTTCGAATCAAGTACCGCCAACACTAGATTCAAAGATAAACAAAGGTGCACAGAGCAACAATATTGTTAAGGTATGTAAATGCAATAGAAACATCATAACATTCACTATGCAGAAAGCATGAGTGCTTACACTACCTGAGTGTTGAATAAGATATACAACCCCATCATCATATTAGGAACTATAGTCCATTTTTTTATTTCTCTCGAAAGGGACACTAGGTCCGCATCAGAATAAATGTTTGTCATCATCCGCCCACTAGATGGAAACACTAGAGGAAGGGAAACAATAAATAAGAGAGGAGAAACAAGTGTCTTAGGGATAGTCACATAGGAGGGTGCCCCCAAGTCACCAACCAAGACGCTATGTCCGTAAGACACAACGCACAACAATGAAATTAGAGAGAAAGGCAATTTAGAAGAATGATGATACAATAGAAGAAGGTCACAACAGAGGTGGTCTCCTGGTATCTCAAACCTTATGGGAGAATCCAAGGTCATCCCAAGAGGCCTAAAAAATAGATAACACATCACAGGGGAAGCACATCATGAGAGAGATAAAGGGTTAGAGATACTTACCTGTAGGGCCCCTGTCGGGCTAGAAATTGTCTATAAGCAAATCATCATCATCATCTTCCCATTCCCTAATGTTGGAGAATAGTGGGACATAAGGTACCATAGCCATATTCACATCTTGTTCATCATGTTGTTCATCATTAGGATCATCTTTGATTGATTGAAAGTTGGGGTCAATGTTTTCTTGTTGAGAGGTAAGGTTTATGGCATAAGCTTGTCTTCTTTTTCTTCTTTCTCTTGCTTTTCTATTTCATTTTGTTTTACAACTTATCTCTTGTAAGATAGGGGCTATCCTCTTTCATAGGCTAGTGCAAATTAGAAAATGAAGCATCGGGATCAAACCTCATTTGTCGCAGTGGAACACTTTGTTGTTGACAATAACCTCCTGATCTTTGTAAGGATTTCGGGGGAGGAACCTCAGCATAGGGACCTTGTCCTTTTGGTCTAATGTTCTCTTCACATGTGGGTTGTTTCTCTTTTTCCATTTCTTGCATAGGAGGACTAGGTACTAGATGTAATAGTTTCTCCTTGTAATTTCTATAGCTCAAGAATGTAAAGTCTGTTCATAGGTCTAATTTGTCGCTAGTATGTTTGTTACAAAAGTAATCCAATGTGAAGTGTTATTGTGCAATTGAAGGTTTGTATGTATTTCAATGAATGGCATGCACTTGTCCATTCAAAGGAAATTTAACACATTTATAAATAGTTGAAGGGACCACTTTCATAACTTTTAACCAAGGGATTCCAAGTTTTATGTCAAAGGTATCATAATCGGGAGAAACATCAAACCATTGCTCAACATGCTTCTCAAATATAGTTACTATTAATGATATCTTACCTAGTGGTTTCTTTAAAGCTCCCATGTGTGTCTTAATCACCAAGCTCGAAGGGCTATAAGGACCTTGTAATAATTGATTGGAAAAGAGGAATTTTTTAGTGACAACATTAGTCAAGCAATTAGGATCAATTAGAGTTCCCTCCACATTATTTCCCATTATTTGAATGGTGATGTAAGGAGGTCCTTCAAAATCACTGATTGTTCTATCAGGAGGAGTGAAATAGCAAATCACAGAATACCTATTTTTGAGGTTCCAAGGTGGAACAGTTGGGGACACTGGGGTGGGCGCCTAAGTCCAAGGTACCAGTTTCTTTGTGGGACCTAGACCTCCTTCCAACACTGATCAGCCCTATAACTTCTATTTCTGGATACTCAGCTACGTAGGACACTAGAGAGAGTACCCAAGTCTTGGAAGTGCTCTGATGTCCTGCTTTTCTTCAGTTCCTAAATCCTTGATGCCTCTAAATCCTTCCTACAACTTTACTTTTCCCAAATGCGACACCTGTAACCTGTAATCACAAGACTTGGTTTGGGGGTTGTGGCGTTTAGGGGCTTGCCTCATTCAAGCCCTGGAGGACACTTAAGTCTCTGAACACCATTGTCAAATAAAGAGTGCATGCCCTTATGAGGCAGAGACAAAAACCAAAGGAATCAACGATGAAAATACAATATATTGTTACCTTGTAGTGAAGCTCTCATGGGAGGAAGATGCTCTTCATTCCTTGAGGAAATTGATGCTCAAATCTGTAAACAAACGAATAAACCACACAATTCTGCTCTTGCAATACAATGAAAGCCTTGAATCACCTTGAGAACACTTGAACATCACAATTGCCATCTAATGATCATCTAGTTTACAAATGAATGCCTAAATATGCTTTTATATGCAACTACAAACACTCCCACCAAAGTTTTCGTAATTCAAACTTACCATGTTGGCAAATGACCCTAATAACGATCATAAACTAACACCCAGAAATTAGGGCTGCCCCAAAATAGGGCAGGACTAGGGATCGGGTGCCCAAGTCCTCCCCCCTATTTTGGGTAGGATATAGCTCAAGGGGTCCTCCTAGGTCCCCTTTGTCATGTTACCTAGGGTTCATTCCATCAGGATGCCAAAATATGAACTAAGATGTCCTAAATGCATGCTAAAGACCCAAGAGCTAAACCTTATGAGGGAAAAGCCTCCAAGGGGACATTTTTTGATGTTACATTTAGCCCCCACTTTAATGTATGTATAAATGTAAGGCCAATACATGCATTAAAGTAAGGTCACAAAAACAACAAACATGCCAAACATAGAGAAGACACACCAATCGCATAGAAAACAGGAACATGCATATAAAATATGGAGAAGATAGTTACAGTCATGCAAGAAACACGGAGAAGACAGTTAATGCATAGAAGACACATTAATGCATGGAAGACAGGCATGATTTCTTTTCTTTTCTTTTTCTCATATAAATGAAATGTAGATGAAAGTACTAGAAAGTAAAGAAACCTCCCACAATACAGGATGCACTACCCTAGGGCGTAGGTCTCTATATATATGGGGCAACACACATGCAAGACATGCAAAATCTCCAAAAATGTAGGAAACACTACTCGAAGGCATTGGTCTCTGCATATGGGGCAACAAACACACCAAACAAAACAAGCATGCCAAAACACACACACTTGAAGACATGGAGAAAACACGGTAGACAAGCAATGGAGTGTACCTATTTCTAGGTCCAAGACCATTACAGGCACACACCGATGATTGGGCTTCACCACAACAATCGCTGAAGACATGCTTAAGGGTTGAGTTAGTCACAAAACTACTCCCCGCCTCCGCAAAGGACTTTTGAAAATAACAAGATGTGCAATCTGCTCCGAGAAATACACCATCCCTGCCTCTACAGAGGGCTTAAGATAAAAAGGATATATGCGATATCCCACCTCTGTAGAGGGCTTACATGATTGATTGATTGATTGCAAGCAAACTCAAGATGCATGATGAATTACCCTAAGGCGTAGGTCTTTGTATTTGAGGTCAAACACATTGCTAACATCTATAATATACATCTTACCTTACATATGCCCCCACCTTAAGGTGGTTGATATCAGTTATCGATATCAAGCATGTTAAGGTAGGAAGAAAACACACAATGGAACACCAACTTTCGCAAAGCCCATGCCCCCCAGAGGTGACATGTACTTCACGATCACCAAATGTTCCCATAAACACATCCCTACAAGAAACATGTTAGTGTCTACAACATCATGATAAACAACAACATCAATGCATATGATTAACCACACAAAGAGCCAAGGTTATATAATGAATCCAGAGTTTGAGGATAATCATAGGGCTATATCACAAAGCTCTCTGAATCGAGTACCGCTGAGACTAGATTCAAAGACAAACAAAGGTGCATAGAGAAACAATATTATTAAGGTTTGTAAATGCAGTAAAAACATCAATAATATTTACTACGTGGAAAGAACGAGTGCTTCCACTAGCCAAGCATCAGATAAAATATACAAGCCCATCATCATATTAGGAACTAAGTCCATTTTTTTATTTTCTCTTGAAAGGGACACTAGGTCCACATCAGTATAAATTTTTGTCGTCCACCCACTAGATGGAAACACTAGAGGAAGTGAAACAATAAATAAGAGAGGAGAAACAAGTGTCTTAGGGAGTCACGTAGGAGGGTGCCCCTAGGTCACTAACCACAACACTATGTACATAAGACACAACACACAACAATGAAATCAGAGAGCAATTTAGAAGAATGATGATACAAATAGAGGAAGGTCACAATAGAGATGGTATCCTGGACCTTATAAGAGAATCAAGGGTCATCCCAAGAGGCCTAAACAACACATAACACATCATGGGGGGAGCACATCACAAGAGATATAAAGGGTTAGAGATACTTACCTATAGGATCCCTACCGAGATAGAAGTTGTCTATAAGCAAATTATCATCGTCATCTTCCCACTCCCTAATGTTGGAGGACAGTGGGACATACGGTACCATAGCCATATTCATATGTTTCTCATCATGTTGTTCATCATTAGGATCATTATTGTTTGGTTGAATGTTGGGGTCAATGTTTTCTTGTTGAGAGACAAGGTTTATAGAATAATCTTGTCTTCTTTTTCTTCTTTCTCTTTCTTTTCTATTTCATTTTGTTTTACCACTTATCTCTTGTAAGATAGGGGCTATCCTCTTTCATAGGCTGGTGCAAATTAGAAGATGAAGCACCAGGATCAAACCTAATTTGTCGCAGTGGAACACTTTGTTGTTGACAATGACTTCCCAATCTTTGTAAGGATTTCAGGGGAGGAACCTCAACATAGGCACCTTGTCCTTTCGGTCTAAAGTTCTCTTCACATGCAGGTTATTTCTCTTTTGTCATTTCTTGCGTAGGAGGACTAGGTACCAGATGTAATAGTTTCACCTTGTAATTTCTATAGCTCAAGAATGTAAAGTCTATTTGTAGCTCTAATTTGTCGCTAGTATGTTTGTTACAAAAGTAATCCAATGTGAAGTGTTGTTGTGTAATTGAAGGTTTGTATGTATTTTGATGAATGGCATGCACTTGTCCGTTCAAAGGAAAATTAACACATTTATAAATAGTTGAAGGGACTGCTTTCATAACTTTTAACCAAGGGATTCCAAGTTTTATGTCAAAGGTGTCATAATCAGGAGTAACATCGAACCATTTCTCAACATGCTTCTTAAATATAGTTACTATTAATGATATCTTACCTAGTGGTTTCGTTAAAGCTCCCATATGTGTCTTAATCACCAAGCTCGAAGGGCTATAAGGACCTTATATTAATTGATTCAAAAAGAGGAATTTTTCAGTGACATCATTAGTCATGTAATTAGGATCAATTAGAGTTCCCTCCACATTATTTCCCATTATCTGAACGGTGATGTAAAGAGGTCCTTCAGAATCACCGATTGTTCTATCATGAGGAGTGAAGACAATTTCAAGTTCAGGAGCCTTCCTTTTCATGTAAGGTCTAGGAGGGAACATATTGTTTATTTTATGATTAGAGTCCATGTTTTTATGCTCAAACTAATTCCAAATCAGATTTTGAAATTTTTTCAAAATTCGTGCAAAGGATGAAAGCAAAAATAGCCTAAAATGCTTGATTTTTCGATACTTTTCAATGCAAATGAATGAAACAAAGGATGCTATGAGGATTTCAGTCAAGGGAAGAAATTTATACATCTGATATCAGTCCAAAACAGAAATATAATCACTCTTAACACACTCTTGATGAAAATCCAAGATAATGCCCAGTCAAAATATAATGAAAATAAGTCAAAATAGGCACTTTTTTCACCAAAATTCAATGCGTAAGAGAATAATAAAGGGTGTTGTGAGGAAAATGTTGATTGAAAGTGAATAATATCAGAAATAAAAGCCTCTTGGTGCTAAAATATCTAACACAACATGCTTTTAGTGCCACTTAGGGTCAAACCCTAGTGAAAATATAGCAAAAATAAACTATTTTTCACGATTTTTCAATTCCAAGACCTAGAAAAGGAGGTGTTGTAAGGAATTTTAGGAGGTATAGTGAATAATATAAATAATATTAGTGACTTAAATCCATAAAATTGATCACAACACACTTGGAGTGCAAACTAGGTCAAATCCTAGGGCCAAAATAGCTAAAATGTGTAGTTTTTCATTGATTTTTGACTACAAGAGCCCGTTAAAAGGGTGTTGTGAAGATTTTTGTCAGGGGAATAAAATAATTACCCTAATAATAGAAAATTAATGCAAAAATATCTTTCACAACACACCTATGTTGCAAATTTATGAAGTCAGTAAGGCCAAAATTGGTGAAAATCGTTGTTTTCGAAGCCCTAGGTTTGAGATTTTGGAATAAAATGCTATGAAAATGGTTTTAAGTCTGATTTTTTTATGGAAATTACATATTCTCAGATCTGAAAATGATTTTGAAGCTTAATCATGCAAAATTCCCATGCAAATTTAATGAAAATGCACCAAAATTTCTAGTTTTTGTTGAAATTTTCAATGCAAAAATACAAATAATTTAAATTTAAATACAAATTCACACTAAAATGCAAGAATAAAGCCAAATGAAAATTTTAATGAGCCTATAAAATCAGTAGAAAAATCTGATAAAATATTTTTCCTACAAACCCTAGATTTTGGAATTACTAGGTTATCTAAAAATTGTTAAAATTTCTAGAAAACCCTAGCAATTAAATGATGAAAATGCAAAGAAAGATTTTGAATTTTTACATTTTTATGTATTTTATATCATATGTGATGCAAAAATCATGAATTAGGAAAAATTAGGAAGAATTGAGACAATTTAGTAAGCCCAATAATGCAATTTTTGTGTATTTTTCCAAATTTTTCAATTTTTTTGAAATTTTCTCAATGCAATAAATTAAATGTCTATATGAATGAATGAAATCACACAAAATATATAGAAAAATACTCAGAAAGTTGCAATTTAAGTTCAAAGACATAGGTTCACCAAAATGTTTAGGGTAAAATTAGATTTGTTGATCTTTTGTGGTTTAGATGTTAAAATCCTCCTTTCACCCTAACATTGAAGGATCTAGGGTTGAGTGGAGAGCACTATCATACCCTAGGTCACTTGAAAATGAGGGAAATCTTAGATTAAGGAATTAATTATCAATTTTTCCTTCTGCTATGCTTAATTGACCATTAAAACCAATTATGCAAATACGACAACAAATTAATGAATTATGGAAAAAAACTCTTACAGACGGGAGTAAAATGCCAAATTATAGAATAGCTATTTTTAGGGTTCTAAAGTGGAATAGTCAGAGACATTGGAGTGGGCATCCAAGTCTAAGGTACCTTCTTTTTCAGGGAATCTAGACCTTCTTCGGACATTGAGTAACCCTATAACTTCTATTTTTTGGAATATGTATGCGGAGGACACTGGAGTGAGCACCCAAGTCCTAGAAGTGCTCCTTTGTCCAATTTTTCTTTAGATCTAGAATCCCTCATGTCTGCCAAGCCTTCCTGCAACTCCACTTTTTTTGGATGTGACACATGTAACCTACAATCACAAGACTTGGTTTGGGGGTTGTGGTGTTTAGAGGTTTTCCTCAGTCAAACCCTAGAGGACACTTAAGTCTCCGAACACCATTGTCAAATAAAGAGGGCGTGCCCTTGTGAGGAAGAGGCCAAAAACTAAAGGAATCAATGATAAAAACACAATGATATGTCATCTTGTAGTGAAGCTCTCATGGAGGAAGATGCTCTTCATGCCATGAGGAGATTGATGCTCAAATTTGTAAATATCAACACACAAAACATACAAGTCTACTCTTGCAACACAATAGAAAGCTTTGAATCACATTGAGAACACAATAGCTTGCTAGTAATCATCTAGTTGAAATCTAGTTTATAAATGAATGCCTACACATGCTTATATATGCATGTACGAGCACTCCTACTAAGATATTTGAAATTCAAACTTATCATGTTGGCAAAGGGACCTAATAATAGTCATTAACTGACACTTGGAAATTAGGGCTACCCTAAAATAGGGCAGGACTAAGGCACGAGCGCCCATGTCCTCCCCCTATTTTAGGCAGAGTACAGTTCAAGGGGTCCACCTAGGTCCTATTTACCATGGGACTTATGTCTCATTCCATCAAGATGCTAAAATATGAACTAAAATGTCCTAAATGCACTCTAAAGACCTGGGAGCTAAACCTTATGAGGGAAAAGCCCCCAAGGGGACATTTTCTAACGTTACAGTTTCATTGCTTTGGAGTTGGTTGGAATTCACATGAATCCATCTTTACTCCTATTCTTTGTATGTCACTCCATCAATTGTGCAAGTGACTTGTAATGAAACATTCGTTGAAGTCTAGGTATAATTGGCATGTGACATATAACCTTCTTTGGAACTGTAGGACCTTATACATCTATACAATATCTCGTCTCTTTGCATACATGTCATTCTACCTTGTTTTGATATTTATGTCTGTATAAAATACAATCATTTTTACATGAATGAATTTGCTTATATCCAATCCCTGACTCAACTAACAACAGACATGCCTCTCTGCAAGTTGATGGCAACACATTCTCTTCAGGGAATATTTTAGTTTTTAGTGCCCTATAAGATTGCTAGACATTAAATCAATTGAATGTTTGACTTATGGTGAACATGTTTGCTATGTCAATATATACTAAAACTATTTATATATAATATATGGTTTTAAAATCCCCTTAAATAAATATAAACGAAGATTATGAATGTTTACGAATTATATACACCAATTTACAATGCAAAGTAAGAAATAGATTTCAACTCACTTCAGTAGGGTAGTGAATCCTTTGTCTAACCAACCAAATAGTGACTTGATTTCTAATATTATTAATGTGCATGCCAGTTTTGAGGTTCTACTTGCACCTGATTTGAATATGGGTGTCTTCATTGCTTACTTGATGGAGTCTTTCAGGTTGTTATCATCAGCATTACGTTGGTGGTAGTTACCCCTACTATCATTGTTACTATCAACCATATGATCATTATTGTCATCATTGTTTCTATCCCCAAAGAAACCTGTAAGCATTTCATTCAATCCTTCTTCATGCACTACATTTTCACTATCATGATCATCATCATCAAGGCTAGGTGGCATGTCATCAGTGTATGTGGATCTCATCAGCTCTTCAAATTTCTCAGCTAGTAGTATTCTCTTCAATGTTGCTCTTTTCACCCTGGTATTGTTTAAAGGATGGTTTGGATCATCCCATCCAAATCTTAATAATCTAGTTGGATCTTGGGTATTAGTATGTGTTTCATCAACATCTTTTACCTATCAACAAACACAAGCATTATTTAATGTTTGGAAACAATTGGATAATCATAAATGTATCAATTTCAAATAAATATAATCAAATATGGATTAAAAAATATAAATATAAATTGTATGAACATATATACATCAATTGAATAATGGAACATTATTTTATAGACTACCTTTTTTATACAATAATTTAAATAAAACACAATTTTGACAACATAGTTTATAAAACATCAGTCCACACTCATTTATTATTCTTTAGTTTTGTGCCCTTAAGAACATCCTTAGGGAGACCTTGTTCTTCCCTTTTCTTTCACGTAGGAGTGCATTTTAAGAAGGGGTAATCAATCAATAACTCATCCCCAATGGTAAGGTCCATAATAGCCTCAACCATTATCAATCTATCAACCTCTCTTTCCATATCTCCATCTTTATCATTTATAACCTCAACAAATTGACAATTTAGTTTTATAGTAGGGTCCCTTCCCTTACTACTATTTATAAATCCTGCAATATTTTTGTGTGTATGTATGTCCATCTATATACATAAGATGACCTCTATTCATTTCTTTTCCACTTTCCAATTAGAGATGATGTGTATACATATTCAAATTTAGACCATATGCTGACATGCTAGGCTTATATTCTGCTAGCCTTCTCCATTCACCACCACTGTAATATGATGGACCATAATATGGCATTAATCTCGCAATGGTTTGTTTTGAATTGTTTCTATGTTTAGATCCAACATGTACATTTTAGACAATAAAGAGGCCTAGATTCACTCCATGAATATTGGAGGGTCGTATCATGTAGCTATATCCCCAAAATTGAAACACCTCGTACACTCTAGGTAGTCGTTGATCACTAGGCCAAGCAAAATATAATAGATGATCAAATGTCTCTTTGTAAATTGATCTCAAACTTAAGGGAAAGTCATCATCTCCATCACATTCATTCTCATAGGGTATGTAGTCCACCTTCCCCTTGTCTTTAAGAAAATTATGCATCTTTAAATTGATTCTTGTTCTGTTACTTGTTTTCATCAATTCCTCATCTTCTGAGCTAGTATATTGGCACATATTTTTGTTAGATGTATAATCTGATAAATGAACATTTCCCTCTAGGCTGGAAGTTGGTGATCCAAGAAACTTTAAACCAAGAACTTTATCCTGCAAGTATCTATTAAGAAAAAAATTAGTTATTTAAATAATATAAAATAATGTTTAAACGAAGTATACATGTTATTTATATCAAATTAGAAAATTCCTTACCACAATTCCTATTAGATTTGAATTGATTGCAGGAGGCATACTACTAACTAGAAGCTCATCATATATGTAATGTATTTGTACAATTGTTCATTTGAATTGTTTCTTTCTATGAAATACAGAACATCCACAAACAACAATTTTCTCAAAGTAATCATCCCATGTACTATAGTCCTGAACAACCTTTTGTTTAGTGCAATCATTTGTTGTGTCTGCAGGATCCATTGTCATATCCTCTTCCACCCACTATCCTCTATATGATTTAATAGTTTTAGGTCCACGTCCACATACATATCTTATTCTTTTGCTAGTTGAACACTCAAGCTCTGCATTTGCTCCAATCTCCATCTAAAATAATCAACAACATGCATTAATTTATGTCAAGATTGGATAATACATTATAAATTTCAATAATACTGTGAAAAAAGATGGACGTATCACAAAATGCAATCAGATCATTTTTCCTATGTTAAGTCAAAATTTGAGTACCTAATGTCTTGCTTCATCCATTGTGTCCTCATTTGATATGACATGATCTGTTGCCATGGCCTTGTCTAGCCCCTATAATACACAACATAGTAAATAATGTTTAGTACACCAATTATATGATTTCAATGAATATGCTATCCAACACAAAACCTCACTTTAGTCATATATTTGACATATTGATATCATGTTTTGGCCATCCTAATTTTTAAATTTTTCCCTTGATCATAGAATCACATTTAATCACCATTCCTGTGTATTTTCAACCAATAAGTTTGACCTCAGAGGCCTCATGGACAAAAAAATGACATTATCTCCTCTATGTTGTAGCATTCATGAATTCATAAACACCTTCCTCTTTTGGTTGAGGTATTCCATTGTCATATCTATTTCCACCCACTTTCTTCTCTGTGATTTAGTAGTTCTACGCCATCCACGTCCTCTCTCCATGGCCTCCTCTGGATCCTTTAATACACAACAATGACAATAGTCACATAACAATTGTACACCAAGAGAATATTGTTGAAATTATCTTGTTAATACACTCATTTTTCATTAAGACGCACTATGAAAAACAAAATAGAACATTGCAAATTTTTCTCTTCACAAAAAGTTTACACGTGGAATCTTGACAACTAGAGCTCAAATTTTATGATTACATGACTACAAATTCACATCATTAAGACGTTTATTTACAAGATGACTACAAATAAAACCTATTACTAATAATTTTAGCTAAACATCCCTTCCATGGTCCCTTCTTATCCTAGATGAAAGAAAACCTATTACTAATAATTTTAGTTGGTTCTCTACCTCACACTTCTTCCACAAATTCATTAAAACCGTAGATATTTTCTCTTTGACAACTAGAGATTGGATTCCTTATTCTTGATTGAAACCTACTTTACATTGGATAGTGTGAGAATATTTATCTTAGATAAGATCCAAAACTTTAATTCCTGATTTTTTATTTTTCATGATTGGTGTTTATCCTCATAGAGGCCATGGTGAAAGTAGTTGGCTTGGTTATGTAGAAATCCCATCATCAAATAAAAGCCAACAAATATTTACAAATGGCTCAACCCTGTTGGCAAGAGACACTATATGGATTCATGGTTGTTGTCATTGATGGCAACAAAGGTCATCCCACATATCCGCAAGTCATGGTGTGTCTCTATCGGAAGTCAGAATGAAGACTGTTGTGGTCCAGTGAACAAGAACAGAGCATGTGGCAAGGTCTGACAGATTGGTCCGGATCTCTTAGAGGAAGTGTCTTGGTGCAGTACAGATTTGGGGAAGTCAAAAGGACTACCTTGAGTAGTATATTCCAAGGATTTAGCCTCCGATGATGGACAAGAAAGAAGATATGAATAGTTGAGTACCAGATTCTTGAAAGACAGTGAGAATAGAGGAAGAACAGACTGACAGAGTATCAGACTATTTTCTAGATGTGTTACTGTTGATGGTAAAGGTTGTGAAGGCATGAATCATGTTTGGCCAACATGATTAATGATATCTACAAGTATATGCTTGATCCGCATTACTTGATATGCAAAGATTCAGCCGACAGAACAAAGTTTGTGAGAAGATAGACTATTCCAGGTGCCGACTAGAAAGATAATGAAATCACTAGTGCGGATATAAATAGAGGATGGATTTTGTTGTGAGAAGAGTAGTTGAGTTATGGGGTATGCGAATAAGTGCAGAGCAGAGCAGAAGTAATAAGAAAAATCTGGTATGTGAAAGAAAAGCAGAAAAAGAACAGAGGAAAGATGAAGTGCAGCAGATCAGTATACTGAGCCTAACCGGAACTAAACTCTAGCATATGTAGATGCTTCCAATCAGTTCAAGTATTGTATAAACATTCTTTTGTAGACAGTGTGTCTCCTTGTAGGCAGTGTGCCTCTTTGTGAGTAGTGTGCCCGGGCAGTGAGCCCTAATTGGCAAGTGCCATTTTGTAATACCTTATTCTTCTAACAGAGAATAATCTTTGGGTTAATCACCCCGTGGTTTTCTCCCTTAACCAGGTTTCCACGTCAAAAATACTATGTCATGTGTTTCTCATTTCATGGTAATGTTTGTTTGTTTGATTCAATGCTACTTTGATTAATAAGAAAGTTCAAAAGAAGAAATAATTAGGATAATTGATTCACCCCCCCTCTCAGTTATCAACAATTGGTATCAGAGCGAGGTTCCTCCTAATAGAGCCTAACAGCTTGAGGAAGATCTGGGAGTTCAAATGGATGCATATGGTTTAAGGGAGCAACTCAAGGCTGCCCTTGAGGATCTTGAACAGTCAAA
This sequence comes from Cunninghamia lanceolata, assembly GCA_027924645.1. Classification (NCBI taxonomy): domain Eukaryota; kingdom Viridiplantae; phylum Streptophyta; class Pinopsida; order Cupressales; family Cupressaceae; genus Cunninghamia; species Cunninghamia lanceolata. The sequence continues at coordinate 1,740,824 of BSBN01000802.1, read as the reverse complement.
CTCTGAAGTCAATGAATTAAAGGAAAGACTCAAACAGGCTGATGAATTCATGAGAGAACTAAAGGACAAATTAAGTCTCTCTATGAAAAAGAGAAAGGAGCTACTCCAACAATTGGCAAGACAAAGTGAAGAAAGCAATACAAATGAAGAATTGACTGAGAAAACCAAGTTATGTGAAAAGTTATCAAAAGAAGTCATTATGTTAAGACATGAAATGGAATCAGGAACTATAAAGTTTACTCAAGAGATTGAAGAAAAAAGAAAAGCTGAAGACAATCTAAGACAATCTCTTAAAGAGAAATCAGAAGAATGCCACCAGATGGACAAGATTATCAGACATCTTGAATCTGATCTTGAAGATGCCAAAGATAATGAAGAAAAACTTGAGGATCAAATTGTCTCTCTCAAAAGAGATCTTCAAATAGCAAATAAATATAAAGAAAAATTCAAGATACGTTCTGCCCAACTTGAAGTACTTCTTGGAAGTCAAAAGAGGATAGATGACAAGTATGGTTTGGGATATGAGAAAGGAGAAAGATCTGGATCCGGTCAAAAGAATTTTGGATCAGAAAATCCAAGGAATAGGCCCAGAAGACCTCCAGTAAGACAGCCCAATGCTCAAAGATATCCATCCTTCAATGGATACTGCCACAACTGCAATCAATTTGGTCACAAAGCTAGTCAGTGCAGAAAGAGAATGAATCAAACTAATTCATCCTTCTCCGGACAGTGCTTTAACTGCAAAAGGTATGGACACAAGTCTCATGAATGCAGAAATATACAAATAAACAAATCATTCAATGGTAGATGCTTTGCATGCAATAGAGTAGGTCATATGGCTAATCAATGCAGATCAAGAGGTTATCAGTCAAATATGCAAAGAAATGTTATTTGCCAAATCTGTAATAGGTCCAGTCATAATGCAAAAGTCTGCAGAAGCAAGAATCAGAACAAAAGAGGTCCAGTGTATAATCAGAATCAAGACAAGGGTAAACAAAAGATGAATACAGATGAAGTTAGGAATCAGATGAACAAGATTTGGGTGAAGAAAAGTTTAAAGAACATAGAAGTTAGATCCACACTAGACTCTGGTGCTGATATTCCTTCCAGAAATTAAAAAGTGAGCTCTAGCTCAGGGGGAGACTCAAAGAAAATCCTATTCCCCCAGCCAATCAAGTGGTGCCGGATATGGCACAAGATGCGGAGTAAAGGGTTTGAAGATATAAGTCTTGCGATGATCTAGATAAGATTTCAGAGGTCTACATGGAGATGTAAAGAAGTTGTGATCGATCAAATAAGACCTGTTCCGGGAGATGCTCCGGAATGACAAAGGATTACAAAAAGGATCCGGAGAGATCGGGAAATGCATTTTCTTATTCTGTGGATTGGACAGAGTGTTTGGGATGTCCTTGTGATGTGTCATCTTGATTTATTCATGGTTGGAAGATCCGCATGATGTTCATAGATCAGGACTGATCCGGTATTCCAAGTTATCCGAATAAGGCAAACTGGAACAATGCAGGTAGAGCATTTATTGCAAACAGATATTAGGGTTTGCAAAACAATATAAGGGATTTCTCAATAATCACTTGATCATTCCACACCCAAGAATAAGTGAAAAGCGGAGCTCTGCAACGAAATTCATTAAGTTCACCGAAGATCACTTGCAAAAGTTATTACATACAGAAATCAATCCAGCCACTCCGTATAACCGAAGGCGCATAAGGTATTTTACGTTTTTAATATCTCACTGCAATTCTTTGAAAAATGGCTACTCTAAATATAGTTAAGACCTCTGATAGACCTCGCCCCACATTCAAGAAACATCCATACAAATCTTTGGAAGTAGATCCACTAGGAGCCTTCTCCAGTGTTCCGCATGGTGTATTGCATACGAAGGACATTAGGGTTTACATTCATGCGAATTTTGAAGACTTTGGAGAATCAAAACTGATGGATATCTATCACAAATAGTTGATAGATGACTCCTTTGAGATTAAACCTCAGTACAAAGCCATCCGGGACAAACACTTTGCACAGTGCATCCATTTCCCCTATTTTGAAGAAGATGAATGGGTCCGGTATGTACTAAGTAGAGTGCATGACAACTTCCTATGGTTGAACAAGCCCTTCAAGATCACCAAAGATGCAATTAGGGCTGTAACCGGTCTGCACTCATCCAGTGGATTACCTGTTCTCAAGTCTGTCAAAAATCAGACAGTTAGTGATGCAACTGGATCTAAGTTTGACAAGAGAGCTATGACAGTTGAAGACATCACTGAACCGGATGTCAAATTTGCATCTATGATAATTGGTTACAAAATCTATCACTCCAGTAGGGAAAATTCAGTACCGAGAACTGCAATCTACACAGCTTATCAAATGTTAAAGGAGAATGCAGACTATGACTTGTGTGAGCTTCTTGTAAACCAACTTTTTGAAAATCTACAGAAGATCAAGAAGGACAAGAAAAAATCCTTCAAGTATGGCAATTTGATCCTTTGTCTCTTCTTTTATTACATGAATGAGCTTCCCAGATCTAGTGGATGGATATGGCAGAATGACAGACCGGTTGCCATCCAAATCAGAGATTATTTGCATGGACTTGGGGATGCTAAAGCAAGAAAAACAGCTCTATGGGGATATTTCAAGAACTTCCAGAGCATGATGCATGCAAGAGAAAGAATACCCCAATCCCTTGTTGAAAAGTACAAAGACACAGTATGCTTTATGGTAGAAACAGATCAGTGTCTAATGGAGGCAGTAGAACCAAGAACTGTGTGGATCATGCCCATGGGGTATGAAGTGGATGAACAGATAGTGGAGCTGCATGTTCAACACATGCAGAGTCAGCCTAAAGATCCAAAGGCAGAAAGGTTCGAAACATTTGAGGAACTAGGTATAAAAATTCATGTTGAACTCAGAGAACCAGAGATCAAGAGGAAAGTTAGAAAAGAAGTAGAACACATAGCACAAGGCCTTGGAATCTCCATGGAAGCACTTGATGCTCACCGAAAGAAGAAGGAAGGGGATGAGAAAGAGAAGAAGAGGGCAGAAAAGAAAAGTGAAGAAAGTGTTCCGGTTGAAACTTCCACCCAGACCAGATCATCAAAAAGATCTGCACCTCCCACAACCAAAAGCTCAAAACTGGAAGTCCAGGCATCTGGTAAAAGATCTAAGAAAAAAGCCACAAGGGCTTATGAAAGCCAAAAGGATGAAGAGGAAACTGAGTCAGATGAGGGAGTAAAAGAAATAAAGAAGTAGAAGAAGAAAGGATCCGGTAAACCCTCCACAGGCCAAGACAAGGAAGAAATGATAGAGGAATTTGTTGAAAAGCCCACCCTGTCTCTAGACAGTGTAGTCAAATCAGTCATTGTGGATGGGAACCTTCAACCAGTGGCTGAATTCTATGATGACTACAATGAGGCAGATCAAAAGATCCTGTAGGAAGCTACAATCAAGTACCTAAACATTTACAATAAAGCTTTTATTGAGATTATCTCTGAAATTCCTAAGAGTCTAGAGAAGGAATTAGAAATAAGAAAGAACAATGCCATGGCAAAAGACCTTGAGATCAGGGAACAGATAGCTATTCAACTATATCCTTCAATTGATCACAAAACAATGAACATGGTATTCAAAGACTGCGAGGATGAATTCAGAAGCAAAGCAAGGATGAATTAGCTTATGCTTGGTGAGACCGACAAGGTAGCTAAGGACACTGAAGAGATCCTCCAGAATACATTCGAAAGGTTCAACATTCCTATTGTAGAGGACTTAGGTGTAGAAACAGCTGTGGAATTGGAATCATCTACTCCGGAAGAAGTGGCCCTTGAACAGAGTAACATCTCTCCTCTAGTTTCCCCTACAGTCTCCGGATCCGAAGAGAAATTACAGGTGAAAGAAGCAAGAGTAAAAGAAAAAGAGGTTGACAGCACCAATGATGCTGAGAAAGAGAAGATTCCAATAGAGAAAACCACAACTGAAAGTGGTAAGAATGTGGAAGGAGAAAAGACTCCAAAGGACAAAACTGCAGAAGAAAAGAAACATCTGTCTCCGACAAGAGACACTGCACAAACTGTTCAAAAATTTTTGAGCCAAGAAACAATAGAGATTGATGAACTGGAGCTTCTAAAAGGCCCATTCAACTTTGACTCTCTCTCTGGTATAGACGATGAAGATAGCTTCATTTGCAAATGCTAAGGCAAATGAAAAACTCCTAAAGTCTCATATGAAAGACTGTGAGTTGATAGAGGTTGCTTCCGGAGTGCTTGAAAAGATTATGCCATTAGTCCAGATAGATCCGACAGCCTCCTCTTCCGGTAATCTCAAAACCTTAGTCAACAGTGTTGATACACATTTTGATTCTCTAGAAAAATCAGCTGAAGAAAAGGTCCGGAAGGAATTTTTGGATAAGAGATTTTCAGAAGTACTAGGATTAATCTCTAATGATAGGAGAAATATGAGTATTGGAATAAAGAGCTTCGAAAATGCTCTTAAGGATGGCGGTGACATCTACAAATTTTGTATCTCCTGGTCAAAGGCAAGAGTAGAAATTGATAAGAAAATAAAAGAGGAACAGGACAAACTACAAAGTTTATCTCAAAGTTTTGATCCTCTCTCTTCCTCCATAGTGAATCAAGAATGTCAAACTATTGCAATCACAAATGCAATAAAGAACTTTGAGAAGGAAAGGAAGAATATAACTAATCGGATGGGAGAACTTAGAAGGATTATAATCCCTAAGTTAGAAACTCTGCATGAGGCCATCAATGATGCTCAGACTACCGCCCAAACAAATGATCCGACAGATCTCAAGAGGGCAGAAGCTTTTGCATTTTTGTTAAGTGGTCACATTTCAATTTTGGATAGAATGAAGCAAAGTTGGGCTATAGAACTGGTCCAATTGAAGACATCCTTTGCAGACATTCTTCAGTTCATGTGAGTATGTAAATATACAGCTATGTATAGTAAATCTTTGAAAATTGTGGTGTACGGACCCCACCCTTTGCCATTGATGTCAAAGGGGGAGTGAGGAGCAGTGAAAAATGAGGAATCCAACTAAGGGGGAGTTCCAGAAATTGTATATAAAGATAGAGCATCATCCAAGGGGGAGCATAGTGTAAACACTTAGTCATTTTTCACTAAGTGTTGCCATCAATGCCAAAGGGGGAGATTGTTGGCAAGAGACACTATATGGATCCATGGTTGTTGTCATTGATGGCAACAAAGGTCATCCCACATATCTACAAGTCATGGTGTGTCTCTACCGGAAGTCAGAATGAAGATTGTTGTGGTCTGGTGAACAAGACCAGAGCATGTGGCAAGGTCTGACAGATTGGTCTGGATCTCTTAGAGGAAGTGTCTTGGTGTAGTGCGGATTTGGGGAAGTCAAAAGGACTACCTTGAGTAGTATATTCCAAGGATTTAGCCTCTGGTGATGGACAAGAAAGAAGATATGAATAGTTGAGTATCAGATTCCTGAAAGACAGTGAGAACAGAGGAAGAACTGACTGATAGAGTATCAGACTATTTTCCAGATGTGTTACTGTTGATGGTAAAGGTTGTGAAGGCATGAATCATGTTTGGCTGACATGATTAATGATATCTACAAGTATATGCTTGATCCACATTACTTGATATGCAAGGATTCAGCCGACAGAACAAAGTTTGTGAGAAGATAGACTATTCCGGGTGCCAACTAGAAAGATAATGAAATCACTAGTGCGGATATAAATAGAGGATGGATTTTGTTGTGAGAAGAGTAGTTGAGTTATGGGGTATGCGAATAAGTGCAGAGCAGAGCAAAAGTAATAAGAAAAATCTGGTATGTGAAAGAAAAGCAGAAAAAGAGTAGAGGAAAGATGAAGTGCAGTAGATCAGTATACTGAGCCTAACCAGAACTGAACTCCAGCATATGTAGATGCTTCCAATCAGTTCAAGTATTGTATAAACATTCTTTTGTAGATAGTGTGTCTCCTTGTAGGCAGTGTGCTTCTTTGTGAGCAGTGTGCTCAGGCAGTGAGCCCTAATTGGCAAGTGCCATTTTATAATACCTTATTCTTCTAACAGAGAATAATCTTTGGGTTAATCAACCTGTGGTTTTCTCCCTTTACCGGGTTTCCACGTCAAAAATACTGTGTCATGTGTTTCTCATTTCATGGTAATGTTTGTTTGTTTGATTCAATGTTGCTTTGATTAATAAGAAAGTTCAAAAGAAGAAATAATTAGGATAACTGATTCACCCCCCCTCTCAGTTATCAACAAACCCATATAAGACTTAACAATTTACTACAACTTTAATGAAAGATTGATACATAGCATGATCTAATTTATGTTGTATGGAAATCATATTTGTATCCTAATATGCTATGTTTTCATAATTAGTATTGCATGGAAGTCTAGCCACTAGCTAAAACCTTTGCATCTTGATTAATTTAGCTAGCATGTATATCTTCATTAACCAAGAGAAGGAATGAGATCTGAATTTATTTGTTTGATAGGTAAAAGAGTTTGGTTTTCAAGTTACTAAAACACAATACAACTTTTTATAAGTTCCATCAAATTATGTTTTATTATGTAAAGTTTCTAGGATGTATCCATTTTTTTCCAAGCTAGTTGGTGGTATGTTGTTGTCACACTAGATTCCAATGTTATAAAACCCTTACTACTTAAACATCTACCTCAATTCCAAATGTTTGCACTAGGAACATTTTGGTTTGGCACAGCTAGGTGCACTTTGCACTACCTTTTGTACCCCAAAGAGATTACATTTAGGGATGAAAGTCGGCACTAAAGTTGGCATTAACTACGATGACTATAGCACCGACTAATGAATCAAAAATAGAAAATTAAAAATTCCCACCTACATTAAAACATACCACACAACAAGAAAACACAAAACAATATAAAGTTAATTCATACCCGGTAGTATCGTTGGTTCACCTTCACTTTCACGACTATTTTGTTAATGTAATGAAAATGTTTTCTAAACCATTTATCTCTACATTTTTATCATCCATATAGCTAAATGTTTAGGGTTTTCTCTCCAATTGTAGGGATGCGATGAATATGTACTCTTGGATGACACAATAACATTCAGAGGAGAAAAGAGTGCAGCGGTATTGTTTCCTGCGCTGATATTTTGGCAATAGTCAGTTGTGATTCTGTTGTCCAAGTAAATATTTCTACACTCCTCTACCTTCTGGTGCAGGAGCACCTACCTTACAGAGGCCTCTGTGAGGCAATTAGTTAGTTTTAAATCTTGTTGATGTTTCCAAGAAGGTCTTATAAGACCAATGCATGTAATAAGGTCTGAGTTGACCATGCTTTTACTATTTTTAGATAGTTTGTTTGGACAACTATTTAGTTTGTTAGTTTGGTTGGCTCTCCCAGCCGCTTGGAGAGATTTCCCCACCGCTTGGAGGCAAAGAACAGTACTACTGTGAGTAGATAAATATCCCAGATCGGGTCATTTTAGACATAGAGAGACATATTGAGAAGTGTATTGTGCTTTTGGAAAAATAGAGTACTGTAATTGCATTTCTGAAATCCAATAAAGATTCTGTGTGTTTTGTTCATTTGATTCTACTATACAATCGATCTATTGTTTTGATTGGCTAGATGGATCCTTTATCCCATTCCACAAGTTGATTCCTGTGAAATTGGTGGAATGATCATGTACGATAGTTTAGGGTTTAGTTTGCATTTTCTATTTGTTTGCAGGATCGCAGTTCAGAGGTGTTGAGAACCTTAGCATGGGTATGTGCTAGGTCGCGTAGGTTGTTAGAGTTTGGAAGATCATCCAGGAAGCGGATCGGGTCACCCCAGGAAGTTTGGTGGATGAGAACGGTGAAAATCCGCTAAGATCGATGTATTCGTCGCATCTACATCATCAGGATATTTCTGTGTATATCCTGTAGGTACATCAGGCATCAGCTACATATTTGTTAGTATGATGCAGTAGATCGCATAAGGTGAATGCACATCAGGGTGACAATAGAAAGGTGTTGCCGACGAAGAGCATATCAACGTGAGTGAGTAGATTGGGTTGACATTTCCATCGTGGGCCGACAATGTTATGTTTGGCCGATAAGCAGGGATATTAGAGAGAGTAATGGTTCATGTGACATCATCATCATCAAGACATTCCAAATATCACTTGATAAAGGTTTATCCTATCGATGATAAGTGTTTTGGCATAGGTGGAGGACATCGGGGAGATCAGTGGATCACGAAAGGAATATTCATCGTGTGCATAAAGTTGAGTATCATCATCATGATGTTTCAATATGACCCGATAAGTTATATCCTGATGCTGGTTATGTAAGCAGGTCGAATATCAGGGTGACATAAGCATCAGAGGAGAGGTGCGTGAGGTTGTCGTCATCAGGATATATGGGAGGAACCTGATATTTTATATCCTGCTGATAAAAGGTGTAGATGATGCCGAACATCATGATGTTGCAGATAGAGTTTGGTGGTAAGGTGAATAGTGATCGTTAGGAGGATAATTGTGTTCACCGAATATGATGATGCTGCTGATAGGCGAAAGGTCAAGGGTTGAACTGCAAGATGATATCAGTCAACAGAGAAAATATGATGATGCTGACGGGTTTAAAAATATGATGATGCTAACAGGTTTTTAGTGTGGATGCCTCTGCATCATAGTGGTATCAGAGCTTAGCAAAAGGTCTGGGCTGTTTGTGTGTTGATTCTATCACTGAGCAGACAGAGGTAGAGGAGTAAGAGGTTGACAAAATGCCTCCGAAAGGTAATGGTACTACAAGGGAGTTGCAGGAAATGAAGGAAAAGCATGCCAGAGAGATGAGGAAGATGAAGGAGCTTGCTGAAGCACTGCAAGCCAGGCTTGTAGCCTTGGAGAAGAACAAGAAGAGAGAAGTGGAAGACAGTGAATCAAAAGAAGAGGAAGATGCTGATGAAGAATTTGAAGAGGTAGATGAAGAACTGAATACTGAAGACCAGAGATTTGCAAAACTGTTAAAGGAAATGGAGAGTGATAAACCTAAGGTAAAGGTTGATGTTTCCAAGTATAATGGAAGTTTGAATGAAGATGAGTTACTGGATTGGATTGCTGCACTTGATAATCACTTTGAATGTGAAGATGTTGCTGAGGATTAGAAGGTAAAGATTGCAAAGACCAAGTTAGGAGGTCATGCTTTGTTATGGTGGGATTATGTACAATTTGAGAGAAGGAAACAAGGAAAGTCAAAGATCACTTCATGGGATAAAATGGTAACAAGGATCAAAGGTAAATTCTTACCCAAGGATTATGAAATTTAGATGTTTAAGAAGCTACAATTTTTAAGGCAAAAGGAAATGGATGTGAAGGCATATACTGAGGTGTTTTATAAGTTGAGTATGAGATCTGGTCATCATGAGAATGAGGTAGAAAAGGTGGCTAGGTACTTAACTAGTTTGAGATTGAACATACAGGATGAGTTAGTTTTAGCTAACCCTAAGAATGTGGAGGATTGTTATCAAATGGTAATCAGGATTGAAGAAAAGATGAATAGAAGACAAGATAAATCCATGAGAGGAAGAGGCAGCAATATGAGGGGAAGAGGATCAACCCCTACAACAAGGCAAACCAATGAGGGTCAAGCAGACTCTAGGAAAGGACAGGGACAGTCTGATTTTAGAGGTGGATGGAATGGTACTAGAGGCAGATTTGGAAGTGGTAGAGGTTCTACTACATTTTCAGGAAAGTGTTGCACCTGTGGTGAGTTTGGTCATCCATTTTTTAAATGTCCAGAAAGCAAAGATTCATCATCCAAAGATGATAGAATGAATGACAAGAGAGTACAACTTGTGCAAGAAGAGAAAGTAGAGGAAAGTGTGCAAAGTTCAAACACTTATCAAGGAGATAGAGCTCCTGACAATTATGGATATCTTGAGGAGGGAGAAGCATTGATGTTAAGAAGGACAGTCTTGAAGACATCAAAGGATATGATGCAAAGAAAAGCTCTTTTCAAGACCACATGCAAGAGCAAAGGTAAAGTATGTAAGGTTGTCATTGATACTGGTTCAATAGACAACATGGTATCTCAGGAAATGGTGGATAAACTGAATTTGGAAAGGATTCCACATCAACACCCTTACAAGGCATCTTGGGTGAGTGATAGTCAATCACTTTTTGTATATGAACAGGCATATGTTGATTTTCAGATTGGAGCATATCATGATAGAGTTTTGTGTGACATCTTGCCCATGGAATGTTGTCACCTACTGTTGGGTAGGCCATGGCAATTTGATAGGAGGGTACTGTATGATGGGTATGCAAATACCTACACCATCAAGAAGGATGGGAAAACTATTATGTTGATGCCATTACAGGAAGAAGCTGCAGTACAGAAGGTAGCAAAAATCATTTTAGTGGGAAAGAAGGAATTTATGCAGATGCCTACAGTAGCAGGCATAAAGGCAGTTGGGGATACTACAGGGAAAGAAGTTGTTAAGGACAATAGTTTGAAGACAGATTCAGTTTTGACTGACAAAGGTCAGCAGCAGTTTCAGAAAGAGGTTTATGAGTAGCCAAAGATTGATTGGCAAGATAAGGATGTGATTGTAGTTGGGACTATTGTTTGTCCTATAAAAGTTGAAAGGAAGACAGATTTGAACATTGCAGAAGTTCAAGAGGTAATTACTGAGGTTCTTCAACCAGGTATTCAGACAAAGGTGCTGGTAAGACAAACTAGCAAACACAGGGTATGCATGAACAGAGCCTACATTGACAGGCATGAGGGTTTACTTGCCAGACAGCAAGTTACAATTCCTAAATCTTGGAGCACCCAAGAGATAGCAAAGCAGAGAGCTGGAGTAGTTCAGGACACTGAGATGGCAAAGAGTAAAGGGGGAATTCTTCCACAACCTAACTCATGGGACATGAGTTCTTTTCTATTAGGGAGTATGGTGCAGGAGCACCTACCTAACAGAGGCCTCCGTGAGGCAGTTAGTTAGTTTTAAATCTTGTTGATGTTTCCAAGAAGGCCTTATAAGACCAATGCATGTAATAAGGTCTGAGTTAACCATGCTTTTACTATTTTTAGATAGTTTGTTTGGACAACTATTTAGTTTGTTAGTTCGGTTGGGTCTTCCAGCTGCTTGGAGAGATTTCCCAGCCGCTTGGAGGCAAAGAACAGTACTACTGTGAGTAGATAAATACCCCAGATCAGGTCATTTTAGACATAGAGAGACATACTGAGAAGTGTATTGTGCTATTAGAAAAACAGAGTACTGTAATTACATTTTTGAAATCCAATAAAGATTCTATGTGTGTTTTGTTCATTTGATTCTACTGTACAATTGATCTATTGTTTTGATTGGCTAGATGGATCCTTTATCCCATTCCATCAGTTGATTCCTGTGAAATCGGTGGAATGATCATGTACCATAGTTTAGGGTTTAGTTTGCATTTTCTGTTTGTTTGCAGGATCGCAGTTTAGAGGTGTTGAAAACCTTAGCATGGGTATGTGCTAGGTTGCATAGGTTGTTAGAGTCTGGAAGATCATCTAGGAAGTGGATCGAGTCACCCCAAGAAGTTTGGTGGATCAAAACAGTGAAAATCTGCTAAGGTCGGTGTATTCATCTCATCTGCATCATCAGGATATTTCTGTGTATATCCTGTAGGTACATCAGGCATTAGCTGCATATTTGTGAATATGATGTAGTAGATCGCATAAGGTGAATGCGCATCGGGGTGACAATAGGAAGGTGTTGCCAACGAAGAGCATATCAGCGTGAGTGAGTAGATCAGGTTGACATTTCCATCGTGGGCTGACAATGTTATGTTTGGCCGATAAGCAGGGATATTGGAGAGAGTAACGGTTCATGTGACGTCATTGTCATCAGGACATTCCAAATATCACCCGATAAAGGTTTATCCTACCGACGATAAGTGTTTTGGCATAGGCGGAGGACATCGGGGAGATCAGTGGATCGTGGAAGGAATATTCGGCAGAATATTCATTGTGTGCATAAAGTTGAGTATCATCATCAGGATGTTTCAATATGACCTGATAAGTTATATCCTGATGCTGGTTATGTAAGTGGGTCGAATATCGGGGTGATGTAAGCATTAGAGGAGAGGTGCATGAGGTTGTCGTCATCAAGATATATGGGAGGAACCCAATATTTTATATCCTGCTGATAAAAGGTGTAGATGATGCTGAACATCATGATGCTGCAGATAGAGTTTGGCGATAAGGTGAATAGTGATCGTCAGGAGGATAATTGTGTTCACCGAATATGTTGATGCTGCTGATAGGCAAAAGGTCGAGGGTTGAACTGCAGAATGATATCGGTCGGCAGAGAAAATATGATGATGCTGATGGGTTTTTAGTGTGGATGCCTCTGCATCACCTTCACCTACATTTTTTTCTAATGTTATAGACAAATTATTCTTTCTCTCCTCTACAATGACATTAGAAATTTGTGCTTATAATTGGTAGTTGGGAGGTCCATCATGGGCTGTAAGGCTTGGAAGGGGAGATTCTATAATGGCAAGTGAAAGCGGTGCAAACAACCTTCTTAGAGGCCCTGGTTCAAGCCTCAACTCTCTCATCTCAGCATTTCATGCTTAAGGACTATCTTCTATGGACATGGTTGCACTTTCAGGTAAACCTCATCATTGATGTCTTCGCAAAGCAAATTCAAAGAAGTTATACTGAAGAGATTTAACTTTATATTTCTGTAGGTGCTCATATGATTGGTCAAGCATGATGTTAATTCATACCTAGCAGTGTGTACTTTGTTTGCCTCCACAGACTGGACGAAAATAATTTTCCCTAGGTTGCCTCAAAATGTCAAGCAATAGAGGGAAGGGAACAAAGGGAGTAGACTCTAGCCACAATGAGGTAATTCATTGTCAATTTATAGATTTGTAAATGTTTCTATTGTTTCTTTCATTTTTAGTTTTTAGTTTTTTATTTCTAAATTTAAAAGAAGAAATTATACATATATATATACATGTCCCTATATATATAGGGACATGAGACTGACAAAGATAAAGAGGCATTGTCTTCCATATTGGGGGTAGAGGCAGTGAACAAATTGGATGGTGTGGACTTGACAATGCTAGCTAGATACATAGAAAAATAATCTAGTAAAGCCCCTGAAACATTGCAACCAAATCAATCGTGTCAAAGGGAATCAATTGATTCCTCAAATAGTCCTGGATCGAGCAAAAGATCCAAGAGGAAATCAATAACAATTAACTCTATGAATGTGGAACAGGGAACAGATACTTCCAATGTCCCAGCCACTCCTAGGACACAGACTTTTTCCACCATGCCATGTTTCTCATCTTGCATTGGTAGCTATGATACTGAGATAGAATACGGTGTGGTTTCAGGGGAAGTCCGGATGACAGATGCTAGAAAAATGTTTGTGAATAGGTTGAAGGAATCATGCCTTCAACGGTTCAAATACCATCTATATTTTCCATTCTCAAAAATACCCATGCACTTGCAAAAAGTAGTTATCCATTACATGGAAACTGAATTTGGTAGAGGTTGGTATGTAAAGAAGATAAAGCTATGAATGTCTCAAAATTACAAGAGATTTTGGTGCAACCAAACAAAGAAGATAAAAAACTCCCTCCCAAGCTAAGGCTCAAAAAAAGGCCAATTGATGTAAGTGTGAAAGTATGGAAAAAGCTTGTAAAAGCATATGAGAAGCTTGATGCATGGAGGAAGTCCGGTGAGGAGAGTACACAGGTATTTTAATTTTCTCATAAGATTATATCAAATTTGTTAAATGATTTTTAAATTTTATTTGTGCATAGTTAAATTGAATTAGTATATGTTTCAGGACAAGGCCTCTAAGGCTAGGTTTGACAAACTTTGTGCCACACATCACAGTGGCTAGAAAGGTTTACAGGCCTTGATCTGTATAATTGTAAGAATATCTAATATGTTAAATGATATATTTTTTATTTCCTAGGAAAAATTAAATGATTGCATATTAATTAGTTTAACTAGTCCATGTGCCATGTTTTGACAGGAGGAGAAATATGGCTGGCATCTAATGCAATTTGAAAAGGAAATGTTACAAAGGAAAAGTGGACCAATTTTGTAGTCTAGATGGAGAACGAGGTATCAATAGTTGACTTTCAATAACTTAGTTGGATATTATTATGTTAATATGTCAATTTGCATTTCTTGTGTTGAGTTGTTTATTTATGCGTAGGATGTGTTTTAAAGTGCTTTTTTGTTGGCCCTAGATCCCACTCAATTGTCCCATTATTTCATGTTGAGGAAAAATATATTGTTTTCCTTAAAGGGCAGTGGGTGACATTCATGCCTTATTTTCATCGCATCTTTTAATGTAAAGCCTCACAAATCATGTAAAAGCATTTAAACCAACTTAAAAATAATTGAAGTAAGAAATCACTTAAATACATCGCAATAACCAAAATCAAAAGAAGCAAATAATCCACTTAAATACAACTTTCAAAGATAAAATATGCAGTTAATCCGCTTAATCACAATATCTTAATAAAAGATAATCTTATAAATAAGAATCTCAATGTTAATAAATCTTACATATTTACGTGCCAAATCTAGGTAATAAGCACTATGAAATAATATACATAAATCCTTTGGCAACATGCCATAATACATCCAAATAGGTACAATAACAATTACATCAATAAATAACAAATCAACACACTCTCTAGCTACATGAACCAAGTGGTCCACCACCTGCAAGCTGAGAAACAGGAACATGGCTTAGGTACTTTTCCACCCAACCATGAAGTATTTACACTTCCCTAGATCCCTTCCTGAAATGAAGGAAATCCAACCCTACACAAAATGTCCAGCTACCTAGTAACAACTATAGGAGGGAACACCCGATGCAACCCTAATGTCTGAATGTGCAATTCTAAGTAATGAAAAGCAAATTGTCTCACAAAAGGATTTGGCAGAGATAATAATAAATAATTTTGCTAGACAAAAAACATCTATTTCAATGTCATTCTGATTAGATCTAATCATTTCAAGTAAATTCATCAATTCCTGAGAAGAGGAAAAGCCATCTCTGATATACCCACATTCGGCATCTCCATCCCAAAAGTAACCCAATACATTCCTATATAAAAACTACTTCTTTCCCCAAGAAGCAAGAAAATGAAATAAAGAATCACAAATTCAAGATTTTCAATAAACCAAAACAATCCCTTTTCCCAATCAACAAGTAAGGAAAAATACACTTTCAACAATAAACCATCTTTTGGTCATACAATTTGCATTCAAAAGTTTATGTAATTTTGACATAATATCTAATAAAATTTATGTCCATTATTAAATCATAATTTCTCATTATCATGTAAAATTTAACTAAGGTTATTTTTTGTATTTTCAATCACATTTTCCTAAAAATCATATGCAATTCAACTAATTCCAATTTTGTTATTCAATTTCATAATGGAAATACATAAAAACATAATTAAAAACTGCTTCCTATTATTCTATTATTTTTTTGTTTTAAATAATAGGAATTACAAAAATTAAATAAATACATACATAAAACATAATTAAAAATAGTTTCTTGTTATTCTATTATTTTTTGTTCTAAATAATAGGAACTGCATAAATTAAATAAATAAATACATAAAAACATAATTAAAAACTAGGTAAAAGTAAGGTGATTGTTGATGGAGTTTGAAGCTGTTGTTGCTTCTGATAAAATCAAGTTCTTTGCTTCTTAAAATCGCCTTCTTCTTGCTGCAGATCGTGGGTTCCTATTGCTGTAATTCAAGGTGTTTCTTTTGCTGCCAAGAAGTCTTCTTTTAACAAAAAATCTCCTCACTTATTTTTGGCAACCATGAATTAGGTTTAGAAACTGAATATTTTAGAATTTAGAACTAAAGTAATATTCCCTTTGCATGATAATTCAACCAATGATAATTGAGCAAAAATTCTATTAAAACAATTAATAATATATTTTGTGCCTGTTATGTAGTGCAAATTTGGCCTGCATAATAGGAAGCTTCTTTTTAAACTCTTTCTTATTTATTTATTTAAAAATATCTAATTATAATAAAACTATTATTAATATTTATTTAATTATTTAACTAATTCATATCTATTTTAATAAAACAAGAAGTAAATAAAAATAATAATACAATAATATAAATACCTCTAATTATAATTTAATATAATTTAATTATTTTCTACTTTGCATATTGTCTTCCAAACATCTAAAATTAGGTAAATATAGACAATATTTTCAATAAAATACAAATAACATAGATATATTTTCTTTATTCAAATTGCAATACCTATTTTAATCACAATTTGAAAAAGACATCAAATTAAATAATGCATTTAATATAAACTATTGTAGCAATTTAAACACAATATTTTCTAATTGTTTAAATCATCAATCACACTTATTTATTTTATTATTTAAATAATTTAAACATACTATTTATTTAAATACCATAAAATAAACTATTTAAAATCAACCATTTAAACTAACCCATTTTAAATTTAAGCAAAAAAACTTTTAATATTTATAATTAAATCATGCACTCGAAAAGGATTTATTGTTGCAATTAAAATACAATATTCTAAGTATCTAACCATTCACCACATTTATTATCCACACAATGATGCATAAAATAAGCCATTCAATAATGCAACATGAAGCTATGTGAGTGTGTGATTGAATCAGAGTTAACCATCCCAAATAGTTCTTACCAAGTGGTTGGAACACGTCTACCTCGACCATGTTCTCATCATCAATGAGTACCTGCATTCATTTGCACTTAACTTGACATCAATAGGTTAGTGTCTCTAAAAACATATCCGAAGCAAATCATTGTAATCACATCAATAATATTTAACATTTAAATCAATTTTCCAATTTTTACATATCTAATTCCATGCTAATTATCTTCATACATATACAATTACTTAAAGTAAAAGTCAATCACATCATTGTTCACTAATCAAGGATAATATAGTCCATAAAAATGAGATGTGACATCCTTCCCCACTTGGAAGAGACATTGTCCTGATGTCTTATTACACATCAAAATAATAATGAATTAGTCTACCATCAACAAAGTATCAAAGTATCTTAAAACAATAACAACTCAAAGTATCATTAAGGTATCATCAATTCTAACAAAGCATACTAATTTCCTTTTACATCCTCCCATGTGGTACCATCCACAAAAGTATAGGTTCTACTCAAGATTATACAAAATAATATCTCAATTTCGTATTTAACATTGTGTCTATCAAATAAATCCAAGTATATAATCAATCAATCAATTCACATGGCACATCTGCCAATTCAATATCTAATCCATCACATGGTACATCTACTACTCAATTACATTTATTCTAGCATACGAATAACAATCACCTTTTTAATGCACACCAAGGAGGCATAACTCAATTCATCATAGGCACTTACAAACATGAATCAATAATCACAAATCACATGCAATCACATGGTAACATAATATAATATCAAAAGATCAATCCTCCCAAACAAACATTGGTCAAGATCTCCAACATTAAGAAAAAATTCCAAAGGTACAACACTAGGTTATATCCAACAATTATGCAAACAACTCCTCTAAAACTATACCTCTCATATCATTTCTACCAATGGAATCCATTTGGACTCTTTCATTACTATAACCAAACATTATCTTCAATATGATCTACAATTCAAACTTTTTTGGAAAACTCTTCCTTGTCTTTCTTGTGCTTTTGCATAATGCTAAAACAATTCAATTTCTTCAATTTCATTCTATTCTATGCACTTGGCCATTCACTATATTCAGTTGTTTTGTTTTTGTTGTTTAATCATTTTCCTTTTTCTTTGCCAATCAAATACATCTATTCATCCATAACTCATTTTCACACAACTTGTCATAGATTCAATTTTCCAACTCTCTATTCAAACATATCTTTTTACTAATATTTTTCAAACAACAAATTTTTGCAATGATGTAAATTCCAACAATTATCTCTTCTATTTCCTTTTCTATCACAATATGAACAATGTAAAATCTCCTTTTCTTGAAATGATTAGATCTAATCAGAATGACATTGAAACAAATGTTTATTGTCTAGAAAACTTATTTATTATTATCTCTGCCACATCCTGTTGTGAGACAATTTGCTTTTCATTACTTAGAATTGCACATTCAGACATCAAGGTTGCAGCTGGTGTTCCCTCCTACAGTTGTTACCAGGTAGCTAGACATTTTGTGTAGGGCTGGGTTTCCTTCATTTCAAGAATGGATCCAGGGAAGTGTAAATACTTTATGGTTGGGTGGAAAAGCACCTGAACCATGTTCCTGTCTCTCAGCTTGCAGGTGGTGGACCACTTGGTTCGTGCAGCTGGAGGGTGTGTTGATTTGTTATTTATTGATGTACTTGTTATTGTACCTATTTGGATGTATTATGGCATGTTGCTAAAGGATTTATGTATATTATTTCATAGAGCTTATTACCTGGATTTGGCACATGAATATGTAAGATTTATTAACATTCAGATTCTTATTTATAAGATTATCTTTTATTGAGATATTGTGATTAAGCAGATTAATTGCATCTTTTATCTTTGAAAGTTGTATTTAAGTGGATTATTTACTTCTTTCAATTTTGGTTATTACGATGTTGTATTTAAGTGGATTTCTTACTTCAATTATTTTTAAGTTGGTTTAAATGCTTTTACAGGATTTGTGAGGCTTTACATTTGTTATTAGAATAAACAATAGTAAAAATATGATTTAAAGCCACGTTCAGCCAAGAAGGAATAGCCAAAGCTTACACCATCATACATCTATAATCTCTAATTATTTCTACAACCTCCAAATGTGATTTAAAGAAGGCAAAAACATAATAAAAAAACTACTTCCTGTTATTCTATTATTTTTTGTTCTAAATAACAGGGACTGTAGAAATTAAATAAATAAATACATAAAAACATAATTAAAAACTAGGTAAAAGTAAGGTGATTGTTGATGGAGTTTGAAGCTGCTATTGCTGCTAATAAAATCAAGTTCTTTTCTGCTCAAAATCAGCTTCTTCTTGCTGCAGATCGTGGGTTCCTGTTGCTACAATTCAAGGTGTTTCTTTTGCTGCCAAGAAGTCTTCTTTTAACAAACAATCTCCTCTTATTTTTGGCAACCATGAATTCGGTTTAGAAACTAAATATTTTAGAATTTAGAACTGAAGTAATATTCCCTTTGCATGATAATTCTACCAATTATATTTCAGCAAAAATGCTATTAAAACAATTAATAATGTATTTTGTGCAGTTTATTGTTATGCAGTGCAAATTTCGCCTGCATAATAGGAAGTTGCTTTTTAAACTCTTTCTTATTTATTTATTTAAAATTATCTAATTATAATAACACTATTATTAATATTTATTTAATTATTTAACTAATTCATATCTATTTTAATAAAACAAGAAGTAAATAAAAATAATAATACAATAATATAAATACCTCTAATTATAATTTAATATAATTTAATTATTTTCTACTTTGCATATTGTCTTCCAAACATCTAAAATTAGGTAAATAAAGACAATATTTTCAATAAAATACAAATAACATAGAAATATTTTCTTTATTCAAATTGCAATACCTATTTTAATCATAATTCAAAAAAGACATTAAATTAAATAATGCATTTAATATAAACTATTGTAGCAATTTAAACACAATATTTTCTAATTATTTAAATCATCAATCACACTTATTTATTTTATTATTTAAATAATTTAAACACACTATTTATTTAAATACCATAAAATAAACTATTTCAAATCAACCATTTAAAATAACCCATTTTAAATTTAATCGAAAGAACTTTTAATATTTTTAATTAAATCATGCACTCGAAAATGATTTACTGTTGCAATTAGAATACAATATTCTAAGTATCTAACCATTCACCACATTTATTATCACAACGATGCATAAAATAAGCCATTCAATAATGCAACATGAAGCTATGTGAGTGTGTGATTGCATCAAAGTTAACCATCTCAAACAATTCTTACCAAGTGGCTAGAACACCTCTACCTCAACCATGTTCTTGTCTTCAACTTGTACCTGCATTCATTTGCACTCAACTTGACATCAATAGGTTAGTGTCTCTAAAGACCTAGCCGAAGCAAATCATTGTAATCACATCGATAATATTCAACATTTAAATCAATTTTCCATTTTTTGCATATCTAATTCCATGCTAATTATCTTCATACATATACAATTACTTAAAGTAAAAGTCAATCACACCATTGTTCACTAATCATGGATAATAAATATAGTCCATAAAAATGAGATGTGACATTTAATTAATGACCATGGTCTTTTAATATCTCTTAAGTGTCCTCATTTAAGTTATGAGTTTGTATGATTTGAGTAACTTAGTCCCATGTTGATTTGATTTATCTTATTTTCTCTCAAACATGGTATCTCAAGGAGTGCTTCCTTGTGATGCAAAGTAGGGGTGGTTTCAAGATTTCAACATCTCACAACAAGATTTGGTGTTTTCTTGCTCATAACCTTTAGTGGATGCAAACTAGGTTTCAACCCCTAATGGGTCATTTATGCTTCAATAGGTAAATCAACACCAAGAGGACTCTTAATGGAATGACGATGACAAACAATAAGTGTTAGGAATGCGCAAAAACTTAGGCCTAGCATACTTCAATTGTTCTCTTGCCAAATTGACTCTAGGCTAAGTAGGACATCAAATTGGCTTTTTCTGACATAACTTGCAGAGCAGACCTCAAACCCACAATCTAAAAACTATTTTGAGTACCCTTTTAGGAGTTATTGAACATATCCAAAACTTAGGTATGGTTGTTTTGTAACACAAGGATTTAAAATTGACTATCTCGTTTGACAAAAGGTCTAATTAGGCTTGTACAACTAGGTCACCACAAGGTCTTCAACCCCTCAATTTCCAAACTTCATGCCAATGGCTTAGACATGTCTTATGACATCTATCAACACCATTCCAAGAAATTCTAACCACTATTTAAGAGTTCTACTTCAAACCCTAACTCCTATGCTCTTCTATGCCAAATACATGAGGTTAAATGGACTAGGGCATCACTAAATTTGCACATAACACTCTCACGGTCATCTCCTTGAACAATCTGATTTCTCCTCTCTCCTCCAATTGAAGTAGTGGCCTAACTTTCATTGTATTGCCATGCTTGATGTCCAAACTTGTTGCATTGGTAACACCTTCTTGTGAACCCACTAGATCCTCTTCCTTGACCTCCAAATCTACCTCTAAAGCCTGATCTACCTCCTCTAAATCCACCTCTCTGATCTATCCCTTTCTCTTGGACTTTGCTTGTATCTTCTTGGCCCTCATATGACTTCCTTAGATTAGAAAATGGCCCTCTTCCTTTGGAACTGCTGTCTTTGCCCCTATTTTGTTTGTCTTGCCTTCTCTTTAGTTTTTCTTCAGTCTTGATTGCCAATTGGTAGCATTCCTCTACCGTCCTTGGGTTTGTCAAACTTGACTCATCTTGGAGGTTAAATCTTAACCCATTGAGATATCTAGCCACTTTCTCCATATCATCCTCCATGTGACATGCCCTTATAATAAGCTTATAGAACTCATCAATATAGGCTTTGACATCCATATCTCTTTGTTTAAGATTTTGAAGTTTCTTGTATAGTTGAATTACATAATCACTTGGTAAGAACTTACACTTGAGTTTGGCCACCATTCTATCCCAAGAAATAATTTTTGACTTGCCTTTCTTCCTCCTTTCAGTTTGCTCATAGTCCCACCAAAGTAGGGCATGACCTTTCAATTTTGTTTTTGCCAACTTTACCCTTTGTTCCTCTGGTATATCTTCACATTCAAAATAATTATCAAGTGCTGAAATCCAATCCAAAATCTCTTCATCATTCAAGTTCCCTCCATACATAGGTAAATCCATCTTTACCTTGACTATCTCCCTTAACTACCATCAGTAGCTTGGCCATCTTCTACTCATCAGGATCCAACTCTTCTTCTTGGGTTCCTCCTAGAGAGCTCTCATTCTCACCCTCTTCCTCTAGGTCAGTCCAATCACCTATGATCATCCCTCTCCTTTGACTAGTTTCAACAGCCTTAAGCCTAGCTACCATCATATCAATTTCCTAATTTCTTTTGCAGTCTTCTCTTTCATTTCAATCATTTCCCTAGCCATAGGGTTACCTTTTGGAGGCATCTTATTCTCTATTTACTTCACACTTTCCTTCTTACAAACCAACCTATGATCTAATACCAATTTGATGCAGAGCATGGGTGGTTTCAAGATTTCAACATCTCACAACAAGATTTGGTGTTTTCTTGCTCATAACCTTCAGTGGAAGCAAACTAGGTTTCAACCCCTAATGGGTCATTTATGATTCAATAGGTAAATCAATACTAGGATGACTCTCAATGGAATAAGGATGAAAAACAATAAGTGTTAGGAATGCACAAGAACTTAGGGCTAGCAAACTTCAATTGTTTTCTTGCCAAATTGACTCTAGGCCAAGTAGAACAACAAATTGGCATCTTCTGACATAACTTGCAGAGAAGAGCTCAAACCCATAATCTAAAAACTATTTTAAGTACCATTTTGGGAGTTCTTAAACATATCCAAAACTTAGGTATGGTTGTTTTGTAACAAAAGGCTCTAAAATTGACTGTCCCATTTGACAAAAGGTTTAATTAAGCTTGTTCAACTAGGTCATGACAAGGACTTCAACCCCTTAGTTTCCAAACTTCATGCCAATGGCTTAGACATGTCTTATGATGTATATCAACACCATTCCAAGCAATTTCAACCATTGTTTAAGAGTTCTACTTCTAATCCTAACTCCTATGCACTTCTATGCAAAATACATGAGGTTAAATGGACTAGGGCATCACCAAATTTGCACATAACACCATCCCCTACTCCTACAACATTTTTAAAATGAAATGCACCCTACCTACATCCATTCCACTATGTTGGAGGCCTTTTCACTGGTGAAATGGAGAGAAATGTATTATTTTCAATCAAAGTGCACCCTTGCAAGGGTTTCAAACCACTTTCAATAAATCTGCCCTAACTCACTTTGAACGTAATGAAATTAAATGAAATCAATTGTAAAGAACAAGGATTCAAGTCACCATTAATTCCAATCAATTTTTGACTACTTATAGGTCATATAGAGCCCTACAGTACAGTTTAACAGTAAACTAGGCTTCCAAAATGTAGAAACATGGCACCTTGTTATTCAAAATTCAAAATTTTACAACTTCTAACTCTTGTTCCAATGTAAACAAGTGCTTTTAAAAAATTCCCAATCAAAACCAATCATTTTCCCACCAAAAACCAAAGCCTAACCTTTCAACTTCCCCAAAAATACAAAAATGCAACAGTTGCTTTGACAACTTTTTGTAACTTTTTGCAACTTTTACAAATTTCACCAAATTAACTCCAAAATAACCCAATTAACACACAAAGACATAAAACATGGTATTAAAGACCTTATTACAAACAAAATGACTTCAACACACCAAAATACTAACAGTCTACAATTTTTACATTAAGACCCAGGTGCCCTGCACCACCTTGGTATCTCAAGGAGTGCTTCCTTGAATTCATGTTGCCATTCTACTAAGTGATCCACATGCATCTTTGCCATCCTTCCTCACGATGCTGCCATTATTTTAGCATGTAAGAATGTTATGATGCATCTTGGTAGGCATCCTATAGATCTTACACATCCTTGTAGAACTCCTTTTGCACCAAGGTCAAGTCATCATGGATTTCTAATGCATATTCTATGACTTGTAGTATTCCACTTGATGTTTCAAGTGCTGAATTTCCTTCTTATGCCCTTCAATTTCTCATGTCATTTTAAGGATGTTTGATTCATTTTCTTGTGTTGTGGTGACTCTAGTCATAGCCCTAGCCACTAGATCCATATCATCTACACCCATTACCATTGCTTCCATGGCTTTATTAAATCTCAAGAGTATAGTATCACATGCAACTTCTTGATCAACAACATGTCAGGTACATGCTTGGGAAGAGTATGGGGTGCCTTTGCGGTGCCATAGATCTTCCTATATGTTAACAACTCATATAGGGAGTAATCTTTTAGGTTCTCCAAGATTTTGATCATGTCTTCAGACAACCCAGGGAACCTTTTCTCAAATAATATCTCATGCAAGGGAGCAAAGAATCAATCACAGATGTGCTTATATTTGGATGAATATTTGTGCTCCCATCTGTCCTAGCAACAAACATGGACAAAATGACATGGGATGCTCCATGTCCAATTCATCCCAAAAGAATTTATTAGCTGCACAAATAATATAACACAAGAGGTTGTATGGAATTTTGGCTTTGTACCCACTAGAGGAGACTCGACTCTCATTATTTCATTGCACAAAGTGAGTGACAAAACAACTACCTAGTTTAAAATTGGCCCTTCTTTAAGAAACATATGTAGCAATGAGACTTAGGATTCTTGAAAATGAGAAGCATCCTTCTCCCTATACAACTTGCTAACTAGGGCCACTATGTTTTTTACTAAACCCTTGAGGCTGATGGAAGGGTACCATTTAGTGTTCCTAGAAGTTAATTGTCTAACTCCTCCTCTTGAGGTTTAGGCTATGTTTCAGGGTTGAAAACTAGGCACTTTTGTTGTAACATCCACTTCTAGGACCCATGGGTGATGTGGCACAGGGCCTTGAATGACCACATATGTCTTATAGAGAGAGTGTTTGGTGTAAAAACCAAACCTAAGTCCTATAGAGAGAGGTGGTGGCACTAGACTCCAAGCACCAAAAAACCATAAAATAGTCCTCTCATGCATGAACATGTGTGTCCAAATGCTAGATCAACCCCACACTTGTGGAAGATGAAGGGCCACTCCACATAGAAAAGTAATAAAGTATCTCATGTGGGTCAAGTAGACCAAATAATCCATGCATGAACCAATAAACAACCTCCATGATGCCTCAACATGTGTACAAGGGTGCTATGTCATCTCTATCATGCATCAACATATGTGCCAATGCCAACTCAAGTTCCATGTGTGGTGATGAGAAGGTCGATCTATGTCAAAAAGTGATGAACGAACATGTGTGAGCCAATGGAGACCAAGTGCTACATGAACTAATCTCATATAATTTGCAGTAGAAACTTATACATAATATGTCAATGTCTTAAGAAAATAGGCATCACAATATATCACCATGGATCTTGTAATGATTCTATCATTCATAAAAATAGTAAATCACATTCACGGTATACATCAACATTTAGAACATAATATAGCCACTAGAAGCAAAACATGAGAGGGAACAAACTGATACTAAAACATCCAGGAATTCATTGAGATAAAAACATATGCCTTTCAACACTTCTATATTAAATTATATATAGCTATCAAATACACCTTCTAAATAACAGAGTCCGAGTGTAACAAAACAGTCTGGAATCCCTTGTCTTTGAATTTACATAGTTTATATAGATAATTACAAACTTTGAGCCATTATTAGCTCATCAAACTAACTTTATACTCTAATTAAAATCAAATTAAAATATTTAAAACTGCTGCAAAGATTCTAGTTTGTTTGTTGGAATTGCTACAAGATATTTGGACCATTTCTCATAAATGGATAGTTGCACAGAATAAGGCCTTCTACTTATCATCCAGAAGGTAGGCAAATCTTTGTTCCATATTTAATAATGCTGGCCCATCAAGAAGTACTTGGGAAATTATAAGCTATCATTTCACTAGTTGAAAACTCCAGGTCATTATATTGAGCATATGAAAATGGAGGCGAGTAGTGCACTAATAATTTGAACTCATTTAAGAGATCAAAGTCATCTTTCAACTTATCTACTATAGACTTCCCCTTCAGTGATTTGCTGAGATCTTCAAATTTGGCTAGTAATTCCAAATATTGATTTTAAGGAATCAAATACTGACGATCATCCCAAAATGATGGCAAACCTTTCTTAAACAGATTAGTGAATCGAGCCTTGAAACCTACCACTTTCTTTAGAAGTTCATCTACCTTGTTTTTGCACACTTTCCATTATCTAATGCTTTCCAATAAGTCTATGGGCATCGAATATAATAACTGACTTGTCATTTATCCCTAATGCTTGCAAACCTACCTTGGAAGTAGCATTCATAGTATTGATAATTTGATTTGCAAGGTCTTTTGGCATATGGATGAGCTCTTCTCTTAAATCTCTACACCTCTGATTACTGGACACTTCTTTCTGGGCCAAAGAAGTAGCTGAGGCTTCTTGCAGTTAAATTCTTCACATCTATGTCACATATATAATCATGGCATTGTTTGGATTTGAAGTCTCATGTATAGAACCCAAGGCTTCAAAAATGGTATCTTACATTAGCTCAAAAGAATCAAGTTTTTTTGCAAACAATCTAAGCTCTTTAATATTAGCAATCTATAGAAGGACCTTATTGTGCCTGAGGCATTCCATTTTTAGAACTAATATTGATCATGGTTGCTTAGTATCTTGGATGTACATGAAATCTAGATTTTCTACAGGAGACTAGACCCATGCTCATAATTCTCATTCATAATGGTGCTGGAGATGCCATTCTACTTCCATACTCAGAGTCATTCAAAATTAGGTCACATATATGCCCTTCACAGTCCTCAGGTTGATTCTATTCTGGTAAGTATATGCTGCTTAAAATACCACAAACTCTTTTACTTTTTCTCATTAATGCTTAGTAAGACACCATAACATAGGGATTTATTCAAAACAAATCGCAGTAGCCACCAAATCTCAATCATCTATAAAAGGCATTAAGGAGCTAAGGTGTGATGAACCCTAGCTTCAAAAGTTGAAAAATTCCCTACATTTTGTGCACTAACAAGCTCCAAAGTCCGGCCTCCAAATATATTGCCAAGTCACTATAAGTAAGGGTTGATTTAGGTATAGAAAGAAAGGTTTGCTTCAGCCTCAATAGGTTTGCCCATTCCATCACAATATCAAACTATTTATTGCTTGTATGTGTGAGTCTTGGGCACTATATAGTCCGCTCCAACCCTAGATCACACTGTTGTCCTAAATATATTGTCACTTTGGATGGATTCATATAGGAAATAGAGCTCTAATGAGGTTAAGAACTTAGGGAAAAGTGACTTTATTAAAATAAAAGGTGAAAAGGGCCAAAACTGGTGAGGGAAATATAAAAAGGGGAAAAAGAGGAGTTCTCTCCTCATTCTATGCTAATCACTTTTTGAAAATTACTTGGAGAGCTCTTGATCTTAGAGACGCTAAGGTTTGGAAGAAACCCTTGAATTATTCACTGGTTTCAGTGGTGCAAGATCCACCCTAGTTGGTTAGTAGTGAAAGATCATTTAGATTTTTCCATTGGATTCAATGTTTTTAGGACAATAGACTGCTAGTTGATATTAGAGGAAGTTGTGAAGACTGGAGGGAGATTTCTTGAGAAATAGAGGGTGCTTCTCTCATCTCTATTATCTTTTGGACAAGCTGGGTGCTATTCTTGTCACCGTGGGCATGAAAATTTCTATTTTGGAAGTGTGGGAATGATATCTATTTTGTTGGGCAAGTTCCCTTTAAACCTAGGTGCATATCCTTCATTATCTAAGTATGTGGGAACTTATTCTCCTTGGATGGGTGCATTTCATTCCATTTGGAGTAGCAAAGAGCCATATCATCTCTCGATCTTAGTGTTGGGCAAATTTAATCCTCAAGTAATAGAGCGTGGGCCTACACTACTTAAATTTGGTAATGATTGACTGTCATTGTTTGCTGGTGTGTGGGACTTATATTGCCATTGTTGGGCGTGTTTGGAAGCATTTACCTTGGGTGTTTTCCACATCACAAGAGATTACTCCTTGCTGGGTGTGCAATTGATGCTTAGGGACAACATGGGGGCAGTTATCTTAGTGTTGGGTACTACCTAATCTGTCTGGAGGAGTCGTGAAGCTCTTGGGCACTAAACACAGTCAAATAACAATCAAGAAGGGAGCTAAACATTTCATCTAGGCACAAGGAAAGGAGAGCCAACTCTAATAGAATCCCTAGGTGCCATGCTTCTTGTTTCTTATGTGTATTAAAATCTACTATAAATAACAAGGGATTTTTTGAATATATAAAGTTATATTGTTGCTGCCCCTTATTGTTATTTTCATGACAAAGCGAATTAGATAATAGTCCTATGATTTTTTTTTGTGAAGTTCATAATTCTATTGTTGAAAAAGGAAATATGTACATAGATTACAGAACTGGACCCTTTTGTCCAGGCTGGCACAAAAAAAAGTCAAATTAGAGACTAGTTAGGGAGGCCTGTATATGAAATTTAGGATTCTCTACTTGACACAACCAAAAAAAGATGGTTCAGTTTTAAACTACTGCCCTTCACAGGGAAACCAGCGTACATGATTCTGATAATGACTGCAAGACATGAAATATAAGATTCTGAAACAAAAAAGACTAAAACACCCTTACAGAGAAAAACTAGACTGTTGGCTTATAGCTAGGAAATCCTAAAGGAACCAAGGTTGGAATGCTTCCAAATTTAGGCAGAGGCTTGAAGGTGATGATGCAACCATGCTCCTCCTTACACTCCAATTCTGATTCCACACTCTTCCCCTACATCCACTCCTCATTCGGCTCACTACTCTGAGCGATAAGATGAAGGTGCTCTTGCCCCTTGGCCTAAATTGGTGCCAGAGACCAGTGGGAGTCTGTTGGTGAAGCATGTGGTAGAATGGGGTGGTGAGCACCCAGCCCATCTACCAAGGTGTCTAGGTGTGCCCTAGCCTATTTAAGAGAAAAATGGAGATCATGGGCTGAAGAAGTATCCCAGGCTTGTTGCTACTGAGCTAAGAGGGTCCGTCCTAGAATGTTTTTGAGTGCCCAATATGGGCTGACCACCCTAGGGGGATCTGCAGATTCCTGTTGCATTGCCAAATAAGCAGCCTCACGGTTGTTAATCTCCTCACAAATGTGCATGGGGATGCTTGGGTCATAATCCCCATAGAATTCCCAAGACTGATAACTGCTACCTCACCCCACACTATAGCGAACCACTCTTTGTCACAGATGAGGTGCCATGATAGGCTCTAGAATGGTACACACTGTAACTTGCACTAAATTGGCAGCTCCCATCACTAGCTCCACTCAAATCCAGAGGAGCATCCACTATCCCAATGCTGAGCCTTGATCCATTGAAAAGGGGCGGCCCAAATCCAACACAGAAGCCATCAAAGCAGGTTGTTTGAAGGCACACTTACTTGCCATCACCGCCAGTGCTAGAGGGGGGAAACAACAGCCCACATAGAAGTAAGGGGCATTAAAAATTGGAGTTAGATAGACTGGTGGGCCAAGTGCCCGCATACCTTGGCCTGCTGCCATGCTATGTGCCAATTGTCTTGGGGTTGTGGTCGCTGATTGCTGTGAGGAGGGGAGGGTCATTTTCTGACACAATTTGCTAACGAACACTCACATCCAAGGATAACAATCCTATGATTGTGGTGAATACTTGGGTGAATTAACACCTCAAAAGACAATGTCTAATACTTTAAACTCAAACCAACACCTACAACCAACTGAAATTAGTAAACAAAGATGACATGTGAAATGTTTGATAATAGTGCTCACTCAGAAATGTGGTATTAAAAGCGGTGGAAAAATTAAGATCAGTGGGAGTGGTATTAAACAACAGTAAAAGTTTGTTTTTATAGTAATTTAATAAGTATAATTGAGTATATAACTAATATCCCTTGCTTCACTATTTCAGGCCAAGCATGAGACCAAAATCATGGTTCTAAAGGAGAAGCTTTAGAGGATTCAAATGCTTGCTAGTGAAGACCTTGCCTCTTACCTTACAAAGGTTAAATTTGGTCATTATACTTCAGAGGAGATTTCCCGCGATGGGTGGTATCTAGACAGTGGTGCCACATGCAATATGAGAAGGGAGTGTGATATATTTCAGCCACCTAGCTTAGTAGCTACTAGATGCTTGGTGAGGTGTTAGATCCACACAGAAGGAGCGGTCAGTAGAAGAGAGGGTTCAATTGTATTTGAGTTAGAGTCAGGATGGACTCTAGCCTTTCATCATGTTTAATATGTTCCTCATCTGAGATATAGGAGAAGATGATATATAGACTAGTTAACTCTTAAAGGATCTTCAAGGCAAACATAATCATATATAGCACAAAATGTAAAGGGTTGGCTCTTAAGGTTATGTAATAGAATTTATAGTTGATAGTTAAATTGTATAACAAATTTTTTTATGATCTTTACTAACGTTTATTAGAATTGTTGCATGTTTTACATCATTGGAATAACATATTAGTTGTAACTTTTTTGAAATTTTATTATGGTATGTGCACTTTGATATGATGTAATATGATTATGGTTTCATTTCATATGTTGTAATATTAGATATATAATAGAAAAATAAATTATTGCATGAATTAAATAATAACTTTTCATTTTAAATGTTTTTTTTGTAGAACACGGGTCTTGCAGAAGACCAAGATGATCCTCATGATATAGATCCAAAATATGTTGGTTTTGGTACAGATCACATGGTAGAGGATAATGATGATGTAGATATAGAAGACACTGAGGCTGATGACGATGATGATGATGACAATGTTGATCGTGATGATGATGATCATGATGGTGATGATGATGAGGCAGTTGCTGGTAGTAGCTAGTGACATTCATGATCATATAGACTACATCATGGATCATTGTTGATATATCGTTATGATGCCTCTTTTCATGGTTACTATCATATGTATCATTTTCATAGCCTGTAGTACCATATTATTGAGTTGTATCATTTTGACATGTATCATTTTGACTTATATCATTTGGACATGTATCATCTTGACTTGTATCATTTTGAGTTACATAATTTATCATTTTTACTTATATCATTTGTACATGTATCATTTTGACTTATGTTGACTATTGGACATGTATCATTTTGACATGTTATTGATCTACTGGCATATTTGACTTTCACTTGTTTTAGTTATATATGATGATGATCTTATTAGTATTGACTTGTCAATTTATATATATTGAAAGTGGTCGATGATTTTTGGATGGATATTTATTACGTATGATGATTTTAATTTACTGCTCAGGATGGATGTTTTCAAATTCAATTAAATTATAGATATTTGACTCACTTGTTTTAATTATAGATGATGATCATGTTACAATAATTATCTTGTTATTTTATATATGTACTGGATATTGTTGTAGATTTTATTTTGATGGAGATTTAATAAGTATAATGATGTTGTTAATTTGTATGGATGTCCATTTCCCTATAAATTGTTTATAAATGTTATCCTATAAAATATTTCAAATGCTTCAAGGGTCTTCACCTGGATGGAGCATAGATCAGTGACTTAAAGAGTATTCTGTCAAACAGGTCTATGAGCTTGTCTCGCAAAGAGGATAGAATAAGATGGAACTACTAAAAAACTGGGGAGTATCAAGCTAAGCTAGGCTATAAGGTGAAAGATGGGGCGGTTGGAAAGCAAGATTGGCCCACTCACCTTTTTTGGAACAAAGACACAAAAATGGAAGCGAAGCTAGATGCAACAAGTGACATTATATAAGAAGCAAAATTGGAAGCAAATCTAGAAGCAAAACCAGAAGTAAAATTAGAAGCAAAAATGGAAGCAAAATTGGAAGCAAAACCAGAAGCAAACCTAGAAGCAAAACCAGAAGTAAAACTGGAAGCAAACCTGGAAGAAACACAAGAAGCAAAACCAGAAGCAAAATCAGAAGCCAAACTAGAAGCAACAAACAACGTCATAATGGAAGCAAAACTGGAAGTAACAAAGGATGTCATAATGGAAGAAAAACTTGGCGTCAAATAGGAAGCCAAAAAAAGAATCTATTTTCGATGCCATACTAGAAGCAAAACAAGAAGCACGATTGGGAGCAAAACTAGAAGCAAAAATAGGAGCAGACATGGAAGAAAAATTGGAAGCCAAATTGGGCACTAATTTAGGCGCTATTTCTGACATTAAATTGGTCATGCTTTTTGGTGCTATTCCCGGTGCTATTGCTTGCACTACTTTTCTAGCACAAAATCTGATGTTAAATCTAGCACAAAATCTAGCACAAAAAATGGAACCAAAGAGAACATACAGTTTGGTACCGAGTTTTGTGCTGGTAGAAGTGTCCAATTCATGAACTCAAATGCACTAAATTTTGGCACTATTTTAGGTGCTTATTGTCTATTTTGTTGTAGTGTTCCATGGCTCCAAGATGTTACACATCTTCAATATCATGAAGATGACCCATGTCCAAATAGTATCCATGCAAATGTGAAGGAACCCTTATGTAGCAACAACGTCTAAGAGATCCTCCTAGTAACATCTGCAACACTAAAGAAGATCATTCATCACTAAGTGATGAATACGCAGTCATTGCTAAAGCTCCCATTGAACCATGACAACCAAGATTTCTAAGCATCATGACCAAATATCTCCTAATCTAAAAATCCTCCAAGTCCACACATTAACATGTCCATGTGACAATAAAACCAAGTGGAACCAATATCACCAAACCAAGGAAATACACCATCACTATCAAAAGATTACACAAAACTATGTATCTAAGCTATTCACGACATCATGATACATATGCTATAGGTCCCCACCATTGACTATCCAGTTACTCAACATCATCCATCCTCTCATCTCATAACAACCACACCAATGCACAAGTGACCATAGACAAGGCTAGATAACAAGTCTACATCAACACTAAATCAAACCTTGTGGATATAGATAGTCCACTTCTGAGTCATCCCACTACAGCCAATGGGCAGCTAATCCACAAAATGCATAACTCATAGATCCAAACAATATAACATGCAAACCCACTATCACACTAGAAACTACAAAACTCAGATTTCAAAGAGAATAGCATCCTATATACAATCATGACTCAAACACCAGATCATACACAAATTTGATTTGCCAAACATGTCCATAACCCGAGCACCATAGTCTAGGAACCTTGAAGCATTACCATAGAAATGCTGAGTGACTAATCTCATACTAGCACTCCTATGCAGAGAAAGAATCTCTCCTTCTCAACACCATGCATAAAGCATACATATAAAACTGTAACTATCTCATCTAGTAACACCCCAAAAGCTAGGGTCTAGAAAATAGCTTACCAGCAGCTCCATAAAACCATTTTCTTGACCATGTAAAACCTACAAAACCACTGTGTTTGAGAACACCCATGCACACCCATATCCACTTCACACCTGGATGACTCAAAAGTCTGCATACAACCATAATAGTTAAACCAAATTAATGGAATATCATGAATATGCATAACCATAGATTTTTTTTAGGAAAAACTATAAAACCCTCAAATCCAAAGAACATGAATTTGATCCATGCAAGTACAAAACATCCTTAAAGGAAAAAATAGTTCAGGAACTCCATGCCCATAACAAGCTAACTCCAAAACTACCAACATGCACTTGCATCCAAGGGAGACATGCTATTATAGAAGCTTCTAGATCATCCAATGATCAACTCTATAGCCTATATGCAATCAGGATAACAAGGAACCAATGTCTTCCAATACCAAGAAAGAACACCCAACATAAGTACATTAATCCATCGCGAACAACAACACAAGCTTCTCCATATTACCAGGGAGCCTCTCACATAGACACCCAATATGAAAGTTTTTCTGCAACACAACCACAGAGCAAAAAATCCCACCCCATGCATCAAGATTATTCTACTGTCAACTAGGAGCCTTAGACCACATCATTTCAATATGGCCAACTCTAGTTTCTCCATCTTCAAGCTGTGTGTTATCTGATGAAACTGAAACAAATGAGCAATCACCTTCCACTCACCATAAGATCAATCCTCAGTCGATTCCTTTTGATTTCCTCAAGCTTGCCAAACTAAGAAATCATCACAGAAGGATTACCTAGAACCAAGAACACCAGGAACAATTAAATCCCAAAAGAAGGCTCTGATACCACTTATAGGGAAATGATTTCATCTCAGAATGAATCATCTAAGAATAGTAGTGTCTTTGGTAGCTTTAAATTTGTTTAGTTTTTTCTCAAAAACACATGCAACTATGCCACAAAGTGGAATCAGACATAGTTCATTTCCCACCATTAATCCTACTGAGAAAACTTCAAGAAAGTTTTAGCCAATTTCATCAACAAGCATTAAACAGATTCAACAAAAAAATCATAAAACATGAAAGATGGAACATAAGACATGAATACATAGATTTCGTGGGGAAAACCCTTACAAGTAAAAAAACCCCACACTCCAAAAGCTAGAGACCTATTGTATTATTCAGCAACATAATACATGGTTACAATACAGTTACAAGCTCTTAGCCTTTACATAGAGTTTTTCATCTTGTTCTTTCTAGAGAAAATCTGACAGCCAAACACCTCTGAATGTGACTTCTCCTCTCGTCACATTCTCTCTGATCTCTCCACCCACAGTTTTAATGCATTTAGTACTACAGCATATTCCAAAGATGTTCGAATAACCAACCATTTCTAGAAGAACATTCATTTCCAACTTCCATTGGTTCCAAACAGTTACAAATGAACTTAACCATCACCTTGACAAGAGCCTTGTACTCCATGCTTTGATTACCAAACTTTGACCATGGTCCCACTGCCTAGGTGGTGTCCACATCACTGTCAACTTCTATGTCGCTGAGTTTTCCTTATCAGTACTTCTAAGGGAGTGACTCCAAAGTTGTGATGACATGCTATGTTCTCATTGATGAAGTCTTGACCAACCGTTCACTATTGATACTAACATATCATGACTTTGGTGAGACTCCTGTCAATGTCTTGGTAAAGTCTTCAACTCCCACTGACTAAACAGTCTTCACATGCATTCATTGTTGTTAGTACTTCTAATCAGAACATTGGTGAGACTTCTTAGAGACTCCCTTCGATGTAGCATAGTCCCACCGATTATATAAAATATATATATATATATATTTATTAACATTCCCTATCGAGAATACAGTGGGACACATTTCATTTTCTTAGTGTTAACATCAAGTCACCTCGACACCACCCCATCAAAATATCGAGGGGACGATGTGACAACTCACACTGACATATGAACATCCCACCAATGAAACCACAAAACCTTATATCGGGTGTTGAGGAGACACCATCCACAGTCCCAATGACATGACCATCTCCCACTTACAAAACACACAACAACAAACTCAATACACACTATCAAACCATTGAGGGGACTAGAAACTTGGTCCCAACAAAATCAAACTATCAGCCCGATACACTGTAACCTAAAGCCTTACATGGCAATAAATTTGAGACACTATTTCTCAACAGATTGCACCTAAATCCTTAATAGAAGCATTCGCACACACAACAAAGTCAGCCATAAGATTAGGTATAGCTAAAATAAGAGCACTAGTGAGTTTCTCCTTCAACATTTGAAATTCTCTCTCACATTGCTTTGTCCACACAAACATTTTCCCTTGTTTCTAAAGAGACGTGATAGGATGATCTGACCTGGAAAAAACTTTGACAAACCTTCAATAGTAACCAACTAGACCAAGAAAACTCCTATCCTCTAAGACATTAGAAGGAGAAGTCCATTCCATGATAGTCTTAGTCTTAGTCAGATCCACCAAAATTCCATCCCTTGGAATTATGTGTCCCAAATATTGGATTTCTATTTGAAAGAAGTCACACTTAGACAATTTTGCATGTAACTAGTTTTCTCTCAAACATTGCAATACCAAACCCAAATGTTCCTTATGCTCTTTCTCTATATGAGAGAGAATCAATATATCATCAAGGAAGATGATAATAAACCGATCAAGAAAAGTGTGAAAAACCCCATTCATCAAACTCATGAATATTGCCGGAGCATTAGTTAATTTGAAGGGCACTATGGTAAACTCATAATGACCATAGCAAGTGTGAAACACTATTTTAGGTTAGCTTCCTCTATCCTCAGCTGATGGTAACCTGATTTGATATCAATTTTTGAGAATACTTTCACTCCCTAAATCTAGTAAAACAAGTCATCAATTATAAGCAACGGATAATGATTCTTCACTGGTAACTTGTTCAGCTATCTATAGTCTACACACAGATGCAACGATCCATCCTTATTCTTAATAAAGGTAATAGGAGCACCCCAAGGAGAAACACTAGGGTGAATGTGACCCTTCTCCAATAGTTCTTCCAACTAAATCTTAAGCTCTTGAAGCTCCTGAGTAGTCATCCTATAAGGGGCCCTAGAGATAGGCTCCACCCGTAGTACTAAATCAATCTCTCGACAAGGTGGCATTCCTTTAATATCTAAAGGAAACACATCAGCAAACTCCTTGAGAATAAAATGATCATCTAAAGATGTCTCAGGTCCTTCAGACCTATCATTAACCGAGATAGAAAACAATTGACAACCCTTACACATGCTACACTTAAGTTATTTAGCTAAGATCATTCGAAGAGACACAGGTCTCCGAACTCCTAAGATCCTCATAGGTTTATGTTGAAATACACAGGACAACTGAGAGGGGGGGTGAATCAGTTGTCACAAAAACTTATCTTCACTTGCATATCAAACCATCAACAACTTAATTATTCATAATCATATTTAACCATGAAAGCATAAAACCATTAACTTAATCACAATCACACATTCAACATAGTAGACACCAAATTTTTATGTGGAAAACCCTAAAAGGGAAAAACCATGGTGGGTGTTATCCCATAGAAATATATAAGTTATATCAATACTGAAAAATAGAGGCTCACTGCCTACAGGACTCACTGCCCAAATTGCTCACTGCCTATCCAAAGGAAGGCTCACTGCCAAAAGGAGGCTCACTGCCAAACGGTTGAACTGAGATAATAGCATCTACTCTATGCCAAGGTTTAGTTCCATTGAAGTAGAAACACCTCTACTCTACTACATTACTTCATTTCTATCTTTGCATCTTCCCTCTTGGATACATTTTCATGACTCAATTACAAGTATTTATACACTTCATCAACCTTGGAATGATCATCAAGGTTGGCATTACAAACATACATAAAATAGGTCTGGACCTAATACAAATTTAGCTAAGGAAAAGATGTAAGAATGTATGTGGATCATGCCACACCTTATATGGGACTCAAACATAATATTCCATGCTACAACACGCTATCACAATTTTTGATGCATCTCCATAGACGATGAATTCAACCAGGTCAGCCAAGACTGATGTTAACACGAGTATTCTCAAGAACACACTTCATGCACAATCTAAATTACACATTGTGGACCAATTTAAATGTAGGAGCATGATTAGGAGACATCCACAAGAACATTGTAATCACCAGGAACAACTGCATGATCTCTAACAACTCTATCAATAAGATTCTTCAAACCAAAGCACAAGAACAACACTGCCAGCCATTGTCATGAGTAAAATATAGCTTATGGACCACCAAATCATGAACCATTTCACTTGAAGGCATTTAACATCATCATAGACTTACTTCTAGAACTGTAGACCAAAATACTTCAATGTGGAGGAATGCAGAGCAAAACACTTTCTCCCTGTCACCACCAAACACATAGAAAAAGTTGTTTTCACTTTGGCAAACATAACTCACTCAATTCATCATACTCGAGGCTCAAACTTAGAATATAACATCTTCAAATAGGCTTCTAAATAATTTCCAATCCACAGGTAAAGATATTTATTCTATAGAAAATGTGGAGCATTCTTCTAGATTGTTCTTCTGCATGCAATGCACTATTTCTACTGCAACACATTGTTATCACTAGAGGGGCTAATCTTCTCAATATCCTCAACAAAGTAAGAGCACAGTTGACACCAATGAAAATATATATATGTTGACATCAATGACAACACCGGTTAGGCACATACTTGCAACAATCTCCCCCTTTGTCATTGATGGCAACATATGATGTGAAAAACTGAAAAGACCACCAAGACAAGATTCTCCCCTTTCTCTTTACACATCTCCATTCTTTTTCCCCCTGAGTTTTCACATTATTTCTCTCCCCCTTTGACATAAATGGAAAAGGGTACATACTTGCATGTTACTGCTTTGATCTATTTACTTTACCTAAAATATTTAGCTAGTCCCCCTAAGAGGTAGCCTTCAGAACATCAATCCAGATCAAGGAATGACACTTTGAGCTCCACTGGATTGATGCATTCATATGCATCTTAGTTTAGGACAGGAGGGATAATGACCCCTAACTTTTCTCTAAGATACTCAAAGGTATCTTTAGGCAAAGGCTTAGTGAAAATGTCTACAATCTGATCCTTTGTCGACACATATTCCAATTTTACTTCATTCTTTGTCACCTTCTCTCTCAGAAAGTGATACCTTATTGATATGTGCTTTGTTCTTGAGTGAATCACTGGATTCTTTGAAATGTTTATGGCAGTTGTATTGTCACAAAAGATTGCAATTTGATCTTCATACACAACTCTTATATCCTTCAAAGTCTACTTCATCCATAATACTTGAGTATAACAACATGTTGTTGCAATATACTCTGCTTTTGTAGTTGACAAAGATATTGAATCTTGTTTCTTGCTCAACCATGAGACTAATCTATTACCCAAGAAGGTACCTCCACTTGTACTCTTTCTTCTATACTAGGCTCTAGAAGCCTGTTTGAGTCCATACAATGCTTTTTTTAACTTGCATACCATATCACCTTGATTTGACAATTGGAATCCCTCCGGCTATTCAATGTATACTTCCTCTTCTAATTAACCATTCAAGAAGGTAGATTTCACATCCATTTGATATAGCTTAAAATATCTATGAGCTACAAACACTAGAAACATTCTGATTGCTTCAATCTGAGCTACTAGGGCAAAGCTTTCCTCAAAATCTATCCCTTTAATTTGAGAATATCCTTTGCATACAAGTCTTGCTTTATTCCTTACAACTCCATTTTCATTCAGCTTGTTCTTGAAGACCCATTTAGTTCCAATAACATTTTTGTTAGTAGGTCTAGAAACTAATTCCCAAGTTTCATTCTTCTTTATCTACAATAGTTCTTCCTCCATTGCCTTTACCCAATTTTCATCATTGCATGCTTCATTCATAGTTTTTGGTTCAATCTTTGAAAGCAAATAGTAATTGACTTGTTCCTCTGCAGCTTTTCTTCTTGTTATCACACCTTTGTTCTTGTCACCTATAATCCGATCTTCAAAATGATTGATCCTTACATACCTAGGAGTCTTGACAACACTTTTCGGAGCCTCTTCTTCATCATGATGGTCTTCTTTCTTATCTTTCTCTTCAACTACTATAGTCACAGGTTCATCTAGTTCATAACAACTCAAGTCTAATATTCTTTCCTTACCTTCATCTACCTTCACATTTGCACTCTCAACAATCTTTTTGAGCCTTTTGTTGTAGCATCGATAAGTTTTACTCTTGGTAGAGTATCTAAGAAAGATTCCTTCATCACACCTTGCATCAAACTTTCCTAGATCATCATCTCTCCTGATATAGCATTTGCTTCCAAAGACTTTGAAATACTTTACTATAGGAATTTTTCCATACCATAATTCATAAGGAGTTTGAGTACCCTTACCTTTCACTTGAACTCTATTTTGGATGTAAATACCTGTATGAATAGCCTCTTTCCAAAATTCTTCTGGCAGATCTGCTTCCTTCATCATAGTCCTAGCAGCCTCTTAAATTGTCCTATTTTTCCTTTCCACAACTCCATTCTGCTGAGGAGTTCTAGGTGTAGACAATTGTCTCTTTATCCCATGTTCTTCACATAAAGTGTTGAATTCATTTGGGTGAACTCACCTCCTCTATCAAACCTCAAGCATTTGATCTTCAAATCTATTTCATTCTCAACCATTGCCTTGAAATATTTGAATTTCTCTAGGGCTTCTGATTTGTCTCTTAGAAAAGTAACCCAAGTCATTCTAGAATAATCATCAATAAGCAACATGAAGTACCTGTCACCTTGTAGACTTCTCACCCTTGTAGGACCACAAAGATCTGTATGCACTAGATCCAACAAACCGATAAAAAATTGTTCTTTTCTCTTGAAACTTGTCCTTGTCTGCTTTCCCAACTGAAATTCCTTACAAATTGAGTTGGAGGGTTTCACAAGTTTTGGTAAATCTCTCATAGTCTGACCTGAACTTATCTTTACTAGACTATCAAAGTTTATATGACACATCCTTCTATGCCATAGCCAAATTTCATCTGTCTAGGCCAGTAAATATTAATAATTGGTTCCTCTTAAATGATAGATGTTACCTTTTGTCTTCTTACCAGTAGCAATCACAGTTCTAGAACTTTCCATGATCTTGCACCCATTATCTTTGAATCTCAGATCATATCCTTTGTCACACATTTGACCAACACTCAAAAGATTATGCTTCAAACCCTACACATACAGAACATTTATCAGTATTATGCTTTCCATCAAATGTAATAGATCCCTTTCCACAAATCTTACCAGCTGCATTATCTCCAAACCTAACCAGTCCTCCATCAGACTTTTCCAAACTTACAAACTTACTTTTGTCCCTAGTCATATGATGTGAGCACACACTATCAATAATCCATTCATCCTTATCTTTTTCAACCTGAACGACCAAAGCACTTTCATCTACTAGTTTTTCATCCTTCACACAACTAGTAGAATTAGTAGACATAGGATCTTATTTAATAGAAATAAACAAGAATTTATTTGCACTAGTATTAGCATCATCATATTCATCATTAGTCACCCCTTCATCATCAAAATCTCTAACATAGTAGCATTTCTTTGGAACTCTACGCCTTCTCTCATGTTTCTTCTTATTTCTTTCAATTCTTTTAGGACATATGGAAGCATAATGACCTACTTTACCAAAAGAGAAATATTTGAAAGGTAATTTACCTTTGAACTTACCGAAGCCTCTTTGTATCCTGTCAACAAAGCTAGCTTCAATTTCATCAAAGTCATCATCCACCTTGTATTTCTCAGCTCTAGAGATCTCTGTTGAAGTACTGGCTTTAAAATCTGATTCAACTTTAGGTAGGGCATCACCAAATTCTCTCATCTCAAAGGCTATAAGCTTTCCAAGTAATCGATCTCTGTCAATGGTTTTCATAGTCATGAATTCTTCAATTGCAGTTACCTTATGACT
Source organism: Cunninghamia lanceolata (assembly GCA_027924645.1). Classification (NCBI taxonomy): domain Eukaryota; kingdom Viridiplantae; phylum Streptophyta; class Pinopsida; order Cupressales; family Cupressaceae; genus Cunninghamia; species Cunninghamia lanceolata. The sequence continues at coordinate 1,699,565 of BSBN01000802.1, read as the reverse complement.
ATATGATTTTGGTAGGATCTAAGAATTTTCATCAAAATTTCCTTATCACCAAGAGTTCCTCACATACCCTTTATTCCAATGACAAGTTCATCAACTCTTTGCATAAAGGCTATTATGTTTTCATCTTTATTCACCTTCAAACCTTCATATTTCACTTTTAGGCTTTGTAGCTTGGCTTTGTTTACAGAATCACCTCCTTCATACAGACTTTTCATCTTTTCCCATTCCTCATTTGTAGTTTCAAGGTCCACAACTTTTGTCAACACTGAGTCACTTAAGGAACTTAGTAGAGCATCATTTTCTTTGACATCCACCTTATATTCTTTGATTTCATCTTCAATCATCAAACTATTTGGAGGCATGGTATATTTTTCTTTTGTAGCCTTCCATACTTTATAACCAAGAAAAAAAAGATGGCTTTTCATTCGTACCTTCCAAAGAGCATAATTTGTCCCATCAAAATGTGGAGCTTCCTTCTTATAAGACATCCTAGATCTTCCTGAAGTTGTTAGTCTTTCTTCAGAGGAACCTGCTCTGATACCAATTGTTGAAATATACCAGACAACTGAGAGGGGGATGGGGTGAATCAGTTGTCACAAAAACTTATCATTCACTTGCATATCAAACCATCAACAACTTAATTATTCATAATCTGATTTAACCATGAAAGCATGAAACCATTAACTTAATCACAATCACACATTCAACACAGTAGATGATAGATTTTTATGTGGAGAACCCTAAAAGGGAAAAACCACGGTGGGTGTTAGCCCACATAAATATATAACTTATATCAATACTGAAAAATAGAGGCTCACTGTCCAAATTGTTCACTACAAAGAAAGGTTCACTACCTATGGATGGCTCACTGCCAAAGGAAGGCTTACTGCCAAAAGGAGGCTCACTGCCAAAAGGTTGAACTGAGATAACAACATCTACTCTATGCCAAGGTTCAGTTTCATTGAAGCACAAACACCTCTACTCTACTCTGCTACCTTACTTTGCTTCTATCTTCACATCTTTGCTATTGGATACATTTTCATGACTCAATTACAAGTATTTATACACTTCATCAACCTTGGAATGATCATCAAGGTAGACATTACAAACATAGATAAAATAGGTTTGGACCTAATAAAAATTTAGCTAAGGAAAAGATGTATGAATGTATGTGGATCATGCCATGCCTTAGCTAGGACTCAAACACAATATTCCATGCTACAACATGCTATCACAATCTTTGATGCATCTCCACAGATGATGAATTCAACCAGGACAGCCAAGACTAATGTTAACACAAGTATTCTCAAGAACACGCTTCATGTACAATCTAAATTAAACCTTGCAAACCAATCTGAATGTAGGAGCATGATTAGGAGACATCCAAAAGCACATTGTAATCACCAGGAACAATTGCATGATCTCTAACAACTCTATCAATAAGATTCTTCAAATCAGAGCATAAGAACAACACTACCAGCCACTGTCACGAGTAAAAGATAGCTTGCGGACCACCAAATCATGAACCATTTCACTTGAAGGCATTTAACATCATCACAGACTTACTTCCAGAACCGTAGACTAGAATACTTCAATGCAGAGGAATGTGGAGCAAAACATTTCTCCCTGTCACCACCAAACACACATAAAAAGTTGTTTTCACTCTGGTGAATGTAACTCACTCAATTCTTCATACTGGAGGCTCAAACTCAGAAGATAACATCTTCATATAGGCTTCTAAATAACTTCCAATCTGCTGGTAAAGATATTTATTCTATAGGAAATGCAGAGCATTATTCTGGACTATTCTTCTACATGTAATGCACTATTTCTACTGCAACATATTGTTATCACCGCAGGGGCTATTTTTGTCAATATTCTCAACAAAGTAAGAGCACAGTTGACACCAAAGACAACACAGACATGTTGACATCAATGACAACACTGATTAGGCACATACTTGCAATAGTTTACCTTTACCATCTAAGCACTCAATTATCTTCTTCTAGAAATCTAACTTTACCTCATGCGAGTTCAACCAATCCATACCCAAAACCATATCATAAGATCTCAAGAGAAGAATTCAGAGATCCACCAAAGTAGTGAAAACACCAAGTCCTAACTGACAATCTCTAACAATAGAATTTATTGACATTCTAGAACTAGTTTCTAACTCAACTTCCCAATCAACCACCTGCCTAACTACCACCAACCCACATAGCTCCACTATTAAAGGGAATATGAAATAATCCATAGCCCTAGAATCAAAGAGTATAGAAATTGTCACATTACCAATTTTACTTGGGTCCTCAATCACTACCACCTGATGCTCTTCCTATTAGTTATCCACTACCATAGAAACCCTGTGTGACCTCCCTACATCCCCAACTATCATATTAGAAACACCTGTCTACTGACCACCTGCTACTAAAATATTCTAAGGACAATTATGGGCTATATGTCTAGTAAGCCCACAAGAATAACAAGGTCCTCTAGGTGGTCCTTGTGACTGCTACTGAAACCTTAGTCAACTAGAACTAGCCTGACTGCCTCTAAAACATTGATGTGGAAGCACTAACCCTACACTCTGAGTCTAGGGTCTCTAATCTCTATGTGAAGAATGAGCATTCCAAGCCCAAGGAAGGTCTCCCTATACTGTTAGAGTTTTTTTACCCTAATTTTGCTGCTGCAAGTTAGGTCTAGGAGGGAGTGTGTTAGTTCTAGTCCCACCTCTATGCTGAAAGAATTATTTACCAAAATTATGATTTTGTGGTGGTTGATTAAGGTTCCTATAATGAGCTATATTATCCTATTGATGATTAATCTCTTTAGCAATAAGAGTTTTTTCCACCACCATCTGTATAGTAGTAGCTTCTACCAAACATACAAGTCTAGCTATACTCTGATTAAGTCCTCTAATGAAATGATTCACCATGAGCTTCTCATCCTGCATATACTCCACATACTATATAATCTCAAGGAACTTATTCTCATACAATGCCACAGTAAGCCCCTTCTGCTACAAATCATGAAACTCATCCATCCGATGCTGCCTAAAATGCTCTGAAATGTATCTACTTTTGAATCACTTGAAAAATTTCTTAGGTCAAAGTGTCCACAATAAAATGATTCTTGTGTTCTTGATGCCACCAGGTAGCTATAGTGCCCTTAACAAGATGAATAGCTACACGATCCTTAAGATTTCTTTAGTAAACCTTGAGTGCAAAGCACCTCTCCAAACCTAGAAACCAAGACTCATCCTCTACACCCTCCATAGTACCAAAAAAAGAGGGTAGGTGGAGGTGAAGTAATTCTCTAATCAATTTCCCTAAATCTTGTTGAGCACCCCGATCCTCAAAATGATCCCTCTATCTCACTTGAGGAGGGGTTACATGATGTACTAACTCATCTCCCCTTTCACAAGATTCTACCCTATGTCAAAGGGGACTCCTAGTGTGCTCCTGATGCACTAAAGCATATTCAACAGAATGCTGAGATTCACTCCCAAGAGGGTCCTGACAAGTGGTGTAAGTCTAGTTTACACTACATCCAAAAGTTGCTGCAAAACTTGCATCATATGAGGTGCCTAATCAACAAGTGGCTATTGTTGGAAAGACTCAGAGGGTACAAGTTTTGAAGGTACTGGGGCTTGTGGATGGGTTTGAGTTGGCCCTTGCGACACAGTATGCTTACACTTGGGTGGCATCCTACATTAACCAAACCAAAAGTTAATACCCAGAGTTCCCAAAGAGTTGGAAACTTGGCTCTAATACAAAATGTAATGCCCACCTGTACACACATGTACAAATGGGCACATGCTATAGAATTTTTTCTAAAGAATTAAAAATTAAACAAATTAAATTATTCAATAATGTTTACCTAACAAGTATCCCGAACGTACACCCCACAAGTGTTTAACTAGAGTCCTTACCAACTTGTTTTATATTTTTTGTCAAAAGACTAACAATGTTGCTCAACATTAACTAGATACTATCTAATTAATATGATATTAGTTATTAAATTTTAAAATAGATTCAAGTGACATAGTTTAACTACTATTTAATTTAATTATTTAATTCACTAATGGTTAATTAAAAAAAATGATTTATTAAATTTAATTAACCATTTAAACAAATATAATAAAAAATTAGATAAATTAAATACCTATTTAAAAAAAAATAAAGTTGTTTTATTACCAAAAATTATAAATATATTATCATATTCATTTACTTTAACATGAGCCTTTTTGTTTTCTTCCTCTTAATCTATTTATCCAATATAGTTTTAAATCAATACCTGATTTCTTTCTTAAAAAAACCATTTCTTTTATATCCATAAATATACGTACACACACACACACACATATATATATATTTTACAAAACTAATACAACACAGATATATGCATATATATAATTGTATAAATTACATATATAAGTATATGTATATACAATTATATCTATATACATATATAAATGTATTAAAAATAATTAATAATCTAATAGTACAAAGTTCACCATACAATAACCATATAGAGCACAATTAAAAGAACAAGATTTATAGAAGGTGGACGGTCAACAAGGGTCACCAACCAGCAGTGGGTAGTCATGGGTCTCGATAGCTTCCCCACAACTTGGTACTGCCTATGGTAGCACCAGCAGGCCACAACCTACTATGCTTGCCATGGGGTTTGCCCCAAGGTAGTAACAATATAAATGTTTTTTATAAGTTCTTCAATTCTCTTTTTTTATATATTTCACTTTTATAAATTTTGACAGAAGTTTGATATATATACAAAAAAATTAGCTTGCTATCTAAAATTACATAGTAGACCTTTTGATAAAACATTACAAATAGAAACATATTCTATAGAATTAACATACTGAACAATTCTTTTTATGATACTGATAATGAAGGTACTAAAACTGATTTTGATTAGAATGATATGGACTTGCCGATAAAGGATGCTGCTAGTCAAGATAGATGTGGAAGCTACAGTCAAATTAAAGGGGAAATGACAGAGCTAAAAGAGAGAATGGCTACTCTCAAGGATAAGATGAGGGTTATGGCTACTGTGTGTTCTAAAGTTACTCACCGTGTGGCCACTTCATTGGTAGTCTTGCAGGATATTCAAGGAGACAAACATGGTGATGAGAAGACCTTTGTTAGCAAGGATGAAATGCTTGGGTTCCTTATGGAGGACTAGAATAAGCTCCTCAAGTAGTTTCTTGTTCTATTTTTCTATTAGTTTTTGGTTATGGTACTAGTTTTTTGTTTAAACTTTAGTATGTTTAATAGTTTTTAGTGTGCTTTTGGTCATATGTTAATGGCCTATTGGGCTTGTTTTTCTGCCCTTTGTGGCATTTTTGTTATAGGGTTCTGCACCCTCATTTGTATCTTACCATAATAAAAAAATATTCTACAGAATTTTTAAAATGAAATAATACACACACACACAGATATATATGTGTGTGTGTGTGTGTGTGTGTATTATTTCATCTTAAAAATTCTGAATTATGTATACTAATAAGCAAAAATTGAATTTTCTCCAATACAACAGGTAAGCACATTCCATGGAAATGAAAATTTTTTAACAAGTATTTATTTAACACAATTTAGGAAAATCCACATACTTTCAAAACTGAAATATACATCTTCACCATACAAGAATTAGAGTTCATATAATAATTTGTTCCCTTTACAATCCAATTGATTTTCATATATAAACAGATTTTTCATCTATACTATCATAGAGAAATTACACATCATTATACAACTCCATCCCTTTCTACACTTTGTTCAATAAATAAAACTTGATCCCTTGAACAAGCACTCATTGACAACAATAGATCCAAGCACATTTCCTGCACAATAATAGGACAAATAGGATAGCTCAGCTCACTCTCCACCCTACCATAGGGTTGGAATACCAACTCACCCTCGAGCTTGGAAGATTTATCAAGAACATGGATTCACACCAAACGCCATAACAAAAACCTCAAATGCACAATCATGTTTACCCAACAACATAAGTTGAGACTCACAAAATAGTGATGCAGGAGCATTCGAGGTTGCAGAGAAATCTTACATCAACCAGAAAACTATTTGCATGCTTTCTTTTCTTTCATTTTTAGTTTAGTTCAGTCATTTACAGTTTCAGAATTTTCTACCACATTTCACTGCATCTTCATATTAGAGCTCATAGAGCAGGGCTTAGCATCTACATCATATTCAAATTTCAAGTCATTTGGATTTGTTTGCTAAGAGATATCGCTATCAAAAGATCACCAATTTTCATAGAATAGAGCATTCTGACAGGCAGTTGAAGAAAAAGGTTTGAGGAACACTTCCATGACTTGTGGAGCCAAATGGAACATCATACATGACACATATGGATTAGATAGACCTTCCTTGAGCTCTGCACTAAGTTTCCTTCATTTGCAGAGCAATACCAGATGTTGAAGGCCGACCTACCTATTTCTTCACGTTACATCCTTCATTGGAGATTGTAACCTCTTATGGCTGATACAGAGGATTTCATGAGCTTGAAGATGATATATAGATCTCTTAGATGCATTAGGAAGTTAGCTAGCAATTATGATAGTTTAGATTAGATATTTGTGTTATGGAAAGGCACTTCAATGCCATATCTTTCACAACTGTTGTAATTGGAATCAGACCTGTGAGCCCTTGTGATTGAAGCCTGCATGTTTCCAGCATATGAGCATTGTAATTATTTGATATTCTAAATATATTAATCTTTCATTGCATCCTACAATTGAGTTGTTTCCATTATGTTTACTTGAACTGCATGGTTTGGACAGTTCACTCTATGAACCCTCTGACCATGATTGCACCAAGTGGTATCAGAGCGAAGTTTTGAATCCTTTATGAAGTGAAGGTATCCTATAAGATCTTCTTGTGAATAGATCACTGACTTAAGGTGGTCTACTTCTATTTGTCAATAGAACACTATTTGTGAGGTAGTTGCAGCCCTATAGTCAGATCACCAAATTGAGGTAGTTGCACCAGATCCTAGGAAAAGATGTTGTCGAGGAGGATGCCTACTATGGCCAATGTTTCTAGAAGAATGGAAGAAATGATTGAGATGATGAGGACAATGAAGGTTAGATTGGATGCTATAGAAGAAGATAGAAGAAGAGGACTAAACCCTAGACATGATGCTAAAAGTGATGATGAAGAATTTCAATCTACTAAACAAAATGAAGAAGCCCTAGAAGAAGAAAAATTAGATTAGGAAAAGATGTTGAAATCTATTTCAAAGATTGGTAAGAGACCTAGAGTGTAAGTACCAAACTATACAAGAAATTTGAATCCAGAGGAATTGCTTGACTAGATAAATGACTTGGAAGAATACTTTAAATATGAAGAAATTGAAGATCTAGAGAGAGTAAGATTTGCAAACACTAAGTGGAAAGGACATGTTTCTATTTGGTGGAAATAAGTTCAATTGGATAGAAATATAAGAGGAAAATAATAGATCATAAAATGGGATAGGATGGTGACAAAGTTGAAGAATCAGTTCATACCTGTTGACTATAAGTTGGAACTATTGAAGAGATTGCAGAACCTAAGGTAAAAGGAAAAATCTATGGAGTATACTGAAGAATTTCATAAGATGATCATAAGGACTGTACATAGTGAAGCAAGCAAGGAGAAAGTGACAAGATACATAAATGGATTGAGGTTGAACATTCAAGAAGAATTGAGTCTGGTAAGGATGACAACAATAGAAGAAGCATATCAGTTTGCATTGAAAGTTGAATAAGAAGCATGAGCAAAGACAAAGAGATAGATGAGGCAAATTTCAAAGAGGTAGAACATATTTCAGAGGAGAAAGATCATATGTGGAATAAAACAAAGAAAGTAGTCCATACAAGAAGGAAGATAGAGATAAAAATTCATATCAGAGAGAGGACAGAAGCGTCTACTATAGAGGGAATCATAATTCTTACCACAATGAAGGATACAGGAGAAATGAAAGAGGTTTGATAAGAGAACATTTAGAGGAACTTGTTTTAAATGTGGAGGTGAAGGACACAGAACATTTGAATGTCATCAAGGTAGTACAAGAAAGAAAATAGAGAACAATGTAAGAGTAACTTATGTGGAAGAAGAACCTATTGGATCACCTAGTTCAGTTGGCAAACTAGAGAAAAGGGGAATCATTAGTCATGAGGAGAGCATTATTTCAAGTAGAGACAACTGCGGAACCACCGCAAAGGAAAAGTTTGTTCTGGACCAAATCTAAATCAGGAGGTAAATGTTGAAAAGTGATCATTGATAGCAGCAGTACTGATAATTTAGTTTCAGAGGAGATGGTGATCACTAAGCTAGATCTGTAGAGATTGAAACACCCTAATCCCTATGAGATAACATGGATTCAAGATGAACAGAAGGTACTGGTGAGTGAACAATGTTTGGTGAAATTTCATATAGGATCTTATAATGATGAGGTATTGTGTGATATTATGCCAATGGATGTATGTCATATATTGTTGGGTAGACCATGCAAGTATGATAGGAAAGCTATACATGATGGGAGAAAGAATACTTATACTATAACATCAAAAGGCAAGAAGCATATCTTGATACATTTGGAAGATGAGCCTAAGACTAATGTATGTGGGAACACTAGAATGTGTTTGGTTAATGGAAGAAAACTTTTGGATGGATTGAGACATGAGAATATGTCTTTTGCTTTGATTCCAAAGAAGTATACAACCCTAAGTGCAGAGACTATTACCGGAAAAGAAGAACCACTAGAGGAGATAACTAAATTGTGGATAGAGTATGAAGATATCATATTAGATAATGTACTTGAATAATTACCACCAATCGAGAGTATCATTCATCATATGAAACTTATACCTGGAGCTAGTTTTCCTAAGAAAGAAACACACCAAATGACACCAGCAGAGAATGCAGAGTTGAATATATAGATACAGGAGATGTTGAGGAAAAGATTAATCAAAGAAAGTTTAAGCCCATGTGTGGTACATGCAGTACTAGCACCAAAGAAAGATGGAGAATGGAGGATGTGTACAGAATCTAGAGCAATAAATAAGATCATAGTTAAGTATAGATTTCCATTGCCAAGGATGGATGACATTATGGATTGTTTGAGTGGAGAAAAGTATTTCACAAAGATAGACTTGAAGAGTGGATACCATCAAATTAGGATCAGAGAAGGAGATGAGTGGAATATTGCATTCAAGACAAATAAAGGACTGTATGAATGGTTAGTGATGCCTTTTGGATTGACTAATGTACCAAGTACTTTCATGAGATTGATGAATAAGGTTTTGAAGAAATTCTTGGGTAAGTTTGTTATTGTATACTTGGATGATATTCTAATTTTCAGTAAGACAAATGAAGAACATGTTGGTGGCATATTAGACAAGTATTACAGAGGTTGAGGAAAGTGAAGTTGCTGATAAACATCAAGAAATGTAGTTTCATAAAGGAAGAGTTGGTATATTTGGGATTTGTTATTTCTATGGAACGATTGAAGGTGGACCCTGAGAAAGTTAGAGCAATTGTTGAATGACCAACACCGGAGAGCATTGGAGAGGTAAGATCATTTCACAAATTAGCAAGTTTCTACCAGAAGTTCATAAAAAATTTTAGTTCAGTATTTACATTGATGACAGAGACAATGAGAGGTGACATAAAGGATTTTAAGTGGACATCAGGTGCAAATAAAGGTTTTGAATTATTGTTTAAAAAAAAAGTGACAGAGCAACTAGTGTTAGCATTACCAGATTTCAACAAAGTATTTCAAGTAGATTGTGATGCCAGTGGAAATGCAATAGGTGCAGTGTTAAGTCAATAGGGGAGACTAGTAACATATTTTAGTGAAAAGTTGAATGATGCAAGGAGAAGATATTCAGTTTATGATTATGAGTTCTATGCCATAATTCAATCTTTGAAGAAGTGGAGACATTATTTTCTGCCTAAGGAATTTGTGTTGTACACTGTTCATCAAGCTTTACAATATTTGAATAGTCAGGGAAAATTGAATCAGAGACAAATGAGATGGGTAGAGTTCATGTAGAGTTACACATTTGTATTAAATCATAGGAGTGGTAAGTCAAACAAAGTTGTAGATGCATTGAGTAGAAGAAGGAATTTATTAACAGAGATGAGAGTAGAAGTATTAGGATTTGAAGAACTGAAGCACATGTTTGAAGAGGATCTTGATTTTGTAGAAGCATGGAAGGTATGTAAGGAACCTATTGTGACAAATAAAAGTAAGTGGTTAGATTATTTCATTCAGGAAGAAATGTTGTTCAAAGGAAATCAATTGTGTATACCTCGAAGTTCAATGAGAGATAATTTGATCAAGGAGAAGCATAGTCGTGTATTGGCAGGACATTTTGGAATTGACAAGATAGTAGCTTTGGTAAGTGAACATTATTTTTGACCTTAGATACATAAGGATGTAAGGAAGTTTGTTCAGAGTTGCAGAATATGTGAATTGACAAGATAGTAGCTTTGGTAAGTGAACATTATTTTTGACCTTAGATACGTAAGGATGTAAGGAAGTTTGTTCAGAGTTGCAGAATATGTTAAGTTACAAAAGGGAGTATTCAGAATACTAGATTATACAGATCTTTGATAGTACCAAAGAGACCTTGGGAAGACATAAGCATGTATTTCATAGTAGGATTGCCAAAAATATAGAGGGGATATGACTTTATATTGGTATTGCTAGACAAATTTTCAAAGATGTCACATTTCATACCTTGTAAGAAGACAAATGATGCAATGCATGTTGCTAAGTTATTTTTTAAGGAGATTGTGAGATTGCATGGATTACCTAAGAGTATAGTTTCAGAAAGAGACACAAGATTCATTGGGTACTTTTGGAGGACATTGTGGAAGAAGATGAGGACAGACCTAAAGTTTAGTTTAACATTTCATCCACAGATTGATGGACAAATAGAAGTGGTAAACAGAAGTTTGGGTAACTTGTTGAGATGTTTAGTAGGAGATAAGGCATGAAATTGGGATCTAATTCTACCACAAGGAGAGTTTGCATACAATAATTCAATGAATAGGAGTACAGGGAAGACACCATTTGAGATTGTGATAGGGATAAAACCTAGATGAGTTGTAGAATTGAGAGACATCAATATGGAGAGTAAGAGAAGTGCATAGGTAAAAGAATTTGTAGGATACATGGAGAAACTACATAATCAGGTCAGAAAGCATTTTGAGGAGATGAATACTAAGTATAAGGAGAAAGCAGATGAGAAGAGGAGACAAAGAATTTTCAGTGGGAGATGAAGTAATGGGATATCTGAGAAAAGAGAGATTTCCAGTGGGGACATTCAATAAGTTGAAGATGAAGAAGTTTGGACCTTGTAGGATACTTAAGAAGTTTGACTCAGGAAATGCATATGAAGTGGAGCTACCAGAGACATTTGGTATATCACCTATGTTCAACATTGTAGATCTATATCAGTAAATGAAAGAGAGTAGAGTGATATCATTGAAGATGGATGGAAGAATTAGTTACTACAACAACAACTGAAGTAGATAGAGAGCATCTTGGATAGATGAGTTAGACACATTACCAGAGGCAAGCAATACAAAGAATACCTAGTCAAGTGGAAAGGAAGTCTGGAAGAAGATTCATCATGGATTTCTCAGGCTAAGGTAGACCACTTTGGTTTTCTTCTAGCCCCAACAAAGTGAGGAACTCACTTTTTCAACAACCCTAGATGTCTAATGTAGGAGCATCCCAGGTTGCAGAGCAATCTTACATCATCTAAAAAATGTTTGCATTCTTCCTTTTCTTTCATTTTTAGTTCAATTCAGTCATTTGCAGTTTCAAAATTTCGTACCACATTTCACTGCATCTTCACATAAAATATTGTAGAGTAGGACATAGCATATTTATATCATCATCTACATCATATTCAAATTTTAGGTCATTTGGATTTGTCTACTAAGAGCTATCGCTATAAGAAGATCTCCAATTTTCATATATATATATATATATATATATATATATATATATATATCTTAGATGCATTAGGAAGCTAGCGATTATGATAGTTTAGATTAGATATTTATGTTTTGGAAAGGCACTTGAACGCCATATGTTTCACAATTGTTGTAATTGGAATTAGGCCTGTGAGCCCTTGTGATTGAAGCCTACATATTGCCAGTATATGAGCATTGTAATTCTTTTATATTCTAAATATATGAATCTTTAATTGCATTCTACAATTGAGTTGTTTCCATTGTGTTTACTCTAGTTACATGGTTTGGACAATTCACTTTGTGAACTCTCCAGCCATGACTACACCAAATAGAGACAAGAATCTTAAGTGGATTCTTTTACAAGGGGAAGAGGGATAAACCTCCTCTCTTAGGGAACAAGAAATAACAACCCTTCAAACTTCCTTCTCAACCCAACTACAAAACCCAACTTCATTTATAACCCAACTTCAAGATCTTCACACAACCCTTCATTCACAAATCCCAACTACAAACTTCATTCATCCTTCTTCCAAGAAGGCCCAACTATAGTATTTTACAACCCTTCAAAACATATAAGCCCAACTATGGAAAACGTTCCCCGAAGAGAGGTTTATCACCTCTCTAGATTCCCAACACAAAATTTCCCATCAAACCAACAACTACACCAAATTCAAATAATAATCTTTCTTTCAAACCAAATACAACCATATAATACATAGGAAATTTTCCAAGATAAAGATCCTACCTTTTCCCTTCATGTTAGGAGAAGCACAGTCAAGGAAAGATGTTAACTTCACAATTTGAGAAATTAAAAAAACAATCCTTCCAAATTCCAAAGCTTCAAGAATATTCAAACCATCAAAACCTTCTCCATTCTTTCTCCAAAAATCCATTTCATGAAAAAAAAATCTTCCCTCAAAAAATCCATTAAAACAAAATTAATTTCTCCAAAAAGTCATCCCTTTTTCCCTGAAAACAAAAAGAATTCATCTCTCAATAAAATAGTAAAAACAAAAAGAAAAGAAAAATCTAAATAAATAAAACAATTAAATAAAATCTTATCACAACAATGAAATATAACACATCAACATTAAAATAATAAATAATGCAAAAAGAATAATAACATTTTTAAAATTAAATCACTTAACCAAAAAACATAACCATGGAAAATTTTAAAAGACTAAAATTAATTAATTTCACTCAAAATTGAAAAGAATATTAATAATATAGAATAAGACAAACTAAATCATATAAAACACATAAAAAATAACTAAACCTTTATTCCTCCATGCATAATAGGCTAGGTTTTCACTGGTTTAACACAATAGTAGTTCTTGATAAATCCTTATGTAATTTAAGCCTTGGCCACCCTATGCAAAACTCAATTTCTAACATCAGATTATCTTGAAAACTATAGCCAAAGCAACCTTTAAATAATCATAAAATTAACCATTATTGATCAGCTCACATAGAACCAAAATCCATTTTATTTACACAACACTATTTCCTCACATGAAAATAAAATGTACACAAATCTAACATATTCCCCTTTAATCAACAAGGAAATACTTCCAGTCATAATGTGCTCACAAATCCAATAAACAAAAACTCATAAATCAAACACTCCTAGCCACACATTATCAAATATAAATGTTCAAACTCACATGTTCCATAGTCCACATGATACTACCAAACCATAATCAAAGAAATAATTCCACAAGTCTAAAGTCATGAACCATATAACAAGTCTATGTAAAAAAAGTAGGCCTTACAAAGATCTTTTCTCATTCATTCCATATCCTCCTCTATCTTGTTGATATCCATCTATATGGTATGTGTGAGTTATTCCCTTGTCTTTGCAATAGATGTTACCCTCTTCTCAATTTTTATGATATGTACCATGAGTCCTTATTTCATTATGGTAGGTACCACTATCCCTATGATAGGTGTTGTCAATCTTTCTTTCCTCCTTGTATGGTCTTCTATCATTGCATCATTATCTTTCCCTCAAGGACCTTTCCTCTCTACTAGTTTTTCTTTTTTTCAAACCTTCTATTCATTTTATCTTCCACCTTGATAACAAATTGGTATGCCACTTCTATGGTGGTCAACCTAACTAGACTTAGCTCTTCTTGTATGATTTCTCTCAATCTATTGATGTATCTTTCAACCTTTTCTTTGCCTGCTTCACTATGTCCTATCCTAATGATCAACTTGTGAAATTCTTCATTATACTCTTTCATAGTCCTATTCCTTTTTGTCAAACTCTACAATTTCTTTACAAATTGTAGTTCATAATCAATTGGTATAAATTATCTTTCCAATTTTGGAACCATTCTCTCTCATTTTTTTATTATTTCCTTTCCCCTCCTATTTATTTTTAACTATACTTCTTTTCACCAAATAACATGTCCTTTTAGCTTAGTTTTCACAAACCTAACCATTTCAGGATCTTCAATTTTTTCATACTCAAAATATTCATCCAAATCATTTATCCAATCAATTAATTCTTTGGGATTCAAATAATTATAATAGTTAGAAATTTCCATTCTAGGTCTCTTACCAATTTTAGAAATATCCATCAACATCTTCACCTAGTCTATTTCTTCTTTTAGGTCTTCCAAATCTTGCACATCTTCTCTTGCATCTTCTTCCACATCCCTCTTCTTGTCATCCCATGGGCTTCAACCTCTCTTCCTATCTTCCTCCAAAGCCTATAATCAAATTATATTCTCTCTTACCTCTTTCAATACCTAATCCAACTTTCCAGCAATGCTAAAAACACCCAGGGCTCTTCTTGTCATCCCATGGGCTTCAACACTTTGCTAACAAGCTTCTTATATGCTACCTTGATTTAGTAATTTGTTCACAAGTAGAAATTTGAAAATATCAATTTTTTCTCCTCAAGCTTTGAACCTTATGCTTTGATAATGCTTGATAAAGTCATGGGTAGAGGATACAATGAAAGATTGTCCAACCATGTAGCAAACTTAAAAAAAACAACTCATAGAAAAACTAAATGAGAGTGACATGATCTTTATTGAATTCATAGTCTAAAGTGATTACAATTTGTCATAGTGGGCTCCCTACATGCTAGGTCACAATCGTTTGATTACTAATATAGAAATTATTACATTTAAATAAAATTTAATACATTCTATGACATCTACATCCTCCTTATCAAACTCCATCCTAAATCTTCATCCTTATGTTCACACTTAGACCTCCAGCTTGTAACATCACATTCCCTAATACCCAATAATTAACACAAATATTCATCTTAAAGAAGAATTAGAATACATCATGATTATCCAAATCATAGTTCAACAAGAATGAATCATTATCATTTCATTAATTAAGCATGTTATTCTAATCTAGAATAAAACAAAACTTACAATTACAATATTCAATTACATATCATTAGTGAATAACATTCACTATGCATGTACAAAGCTATGCTCAAGGCATCAATATCAAATTGTACAAAACAACTGACTATCAAGTCATATAATGAATAGCACTATATCTAGAACATATGACATCTATCTTCATAAGCCTCAACTTTTCTCATGCTTGGGAAGGAGAGCATCATATAGGTGTTTTTCCTCCAACCATAGACTGGCGGTCCCCCACACAACTTCCTACTTGGAAGCGACCCTACTCTTCATAGAAGGGATGTATATAAGGAACCATTAGGTAAGCTATCTAAGTATCTAGTGTTGTGTCCTTCATAATGCCTCTCTGTCCACAACTATAGATCCACTCTAACTATGTATGACACTACTGAAGACATTATGCCATATGTAGCACTGTGGACTGACAATGCATGTAGAGATGGATGCATTACTTTGGCCAAAGATTTACATTCAAAAACATTACGCAATGAACATTGTCATATGTCCACCACCTTGACTTGACTTATAAGTTGTCATGTCCTATAGTAAACATAAATTCAACCCTTCTTGGTCTAAAATAGTTAAGTTCAAATCATCTTAGTCCATTTCTTGGAAATTCAACTTTTGTCTTGATAACTCATTCTTAAGGTTCTCGTTGCTTAAGCAACTAGGAACTAGTGAGTCCATCCACTTTTTCCTGCATTTGTTTACAAAAAAAGGTTCAATCATGCTCTCAACACTTAACCAAACTGGCATGGTGTTTACTTTTTTTTACCTTGTCTCAAAGTTTATATTTAGGTCATAATGTCAATGGTTGAACTTGTAGTGACTCATAGAGTCGATTCCCTTTCACAAGGTTCAATCTTAAGGGACCTTATTGATTTCAAATTCTTAAAGAAGTAACTTAGCCATTCTATATGATGCTAATAGATTGTTGGCTTTCGAGCTTTGATGCTAACTATATGGTAAAGAAGTAACATTATAATAGAGCATCAAAGCTCAAAAGCCAACAATCATGAGTTAATAACCCTACATGGGTTTATCATAGTTAGGAAATGATAAAGCCTCTAATTAAATACAATCATCATAACAATGATAGGAAATTATAGATGTTTATTAGGGTTTGAAACCCTACCATACGGCATACTATAGGCTTCATATATGCCCACTCACCTCTTGCGGCTCCAAGTTGGCCGAGGTTTGACTATACATAGTATATTATCTATAACCCTAGCAAAGTTGATAACAGTTATCATAACAATAATATACAGAATTTGACCATATGAATGTGATGGCTTCATAAGTCATTTCTTAATAATGCATGTATAATGTGGGTCGACACAGTTGACACCCACTTAATAAATATCAAAGGATCTTATCAAATATGATTATCGAGTATAACATGTCGAGCTATAGCCCATACCTATAGCTAAAGCTTATTCTAAGGTAGTAGTTGGGCATAATGTATACACAATTCCAACTTAACTCCTTCAAGCATTCATTGTAATAATGACATCTCTGCAAGAATCCTCTATCTCTCTGTCCAAGAGTCACCCCCAAAAGTATCACCCACATAAACACAATACAACCCAAGGACCCCAAGACCAAACTCTCTATCCAAATTGGAATTAACAGATTCTTTGCATGCATGCAAAAAAGAATAGTTTTTGGTAAGCTTAAAGCTTGCCACCTTTTCCATCAACCATCAGTTGGGTAAGATAATGGCTTGAGAATAGGGCATCTGCCACTCTCCTTGCCACTCCTCATGGGTGGTGACTGGATGAGTGCCCCCAATAACACATAAACAACATTTGAATAAAATAATAATATATTTATTTAACATGTTTGGCCCCATGAAGGGTTTAAACAAATATAACTTATATAAATATATGTACTCCTTTATATAAGGTTTAAGGATTATAAATATCTAGATAAGGACATGATGTGACTACAGGGTCAAACACTGCTCCCCTGGAAAGCATCATTCTTTGAAAGACATAAATATCCAAGTAAAATAGTCACAAAACAAAATTTGGAAAAAGAACATGGAACCAAAGGTTCCTTGATAACTTTGCCGAAATCGGCAAATGACTCAAAAAGAGACATTCTTGTGAACATCATCATTTTGACAAATCGACGTTGAAGACGTCAAGAAGAGTCCATTTGACCAATTGAAGAGAGAAAATAAAAGAGTAACATGGGAGACAAAACTCACCATAATTGCAAGGATTCAAAGGACAAGTTTTGATACTCAGATGGTTGTTTAACCTCTTTTCCTGACATCTATCTCTTCCTTCTGGATGATACATTCCTTTCATCTTCAAAGGATGTTTACTTTCCTGATCAAACTCACCACCATAGAATCATGATTAGTGTATCATCATATGATTGATAAATCATAGTAATTAAATAATCATTTCAACTTGAAATCTCATATCTAACTAGCATTAGTTAGTTACCTCATAAACAATGATCACTCTGATATTTTCCATAAACATCTAATCATTCAGCTCTAGTTAATCATCCTGATTACCATGCAAAAGTATGTTTAAGCTAAATTATAAGTTAGGGATGTAACATATATCCCCCCATAAGAATCACCGTCCTCGATGATTTAATGTCTTCATAGTCAATCAACATAATAAGAAAAAGGTTTTGAGAGCATAATAAAAAGTTTTTCAGAAAAGATGAGGAAATCTCACATAAAAGTCATCATAGTTTTCCCAGGTGGCATTTTCCTTTGCATATTGGTCCCACTAGACCTTGCACTGTGTTATCTCTTTGTTACGTAAGCATAGCTTACGCATTTCGAGCACCTTGATGGGCTCAATCACCACCACCCCTGGGTCCTTCACCTATATAGCATTCCAATCAAGCATAGGAATTTGATTATCTGCAGTATTAATCTTTTTCAAATAAGAAACATGAAATGCATTATGCATCATGACAAGAGCTGGCAATAGAGCAAATTTAATGGAACATTTTTAAGTTTTTACCCTTATGAGGACTTTCTCTCCCACTATGAAATGCCTTTTGATGTGCTTAGCATCCGCATAACTCTTTTGTCTATCATTGGCTTTTGCTAGCCTTCTCTTAATCAAATGGACTTGCTCTTCCATTTCTGATAGCATTTCTAGACCAAGGCTAACCCTATCTTCTAGCTTGTCCTAGCTTATAGGGGTTTCACGTTTTCATCCATATTATGCCTCAAATGGAGCCATCTTAATAGTAGAGTGATAGGAATTATTATAGGCAAATTCCACTAGAGGAAGATAATCCTCCCATTTGTATTATTGATCCATGCAATACATTCTCAACAAATCCTCCAGCACTTGGTTTACCCTCTTAGTTTGGTCATCTGTTTCTAGATGATAAGCAGAGCTTATATTCAACTAGGTTCCAAGTGAAGAGAACAAGGTTTACCAAAACCTTGATGGCATTTGTGCATCCCTATCTGAGATAATCTTCTCAGGAATGCCATGCAATTTGAAAATCTCTAGAAAAAAATTTTGGGCTATGATGGGTGACCCATCCATCAAGTTCCTAGGTATAAAATGAGTGGCTTTGGTGAGTCTATCCACCACAACCAAGATAGCATTGTGCCTATTCCTTGACATAGGAAGCCCTTGCACAACGTCATGCTTATAATTTGTCATTTCTACTCAAGAATTTCATGAGGGTATAATAGTCCTGCTAGGTGATGGTGTTCTGCCTTCACCCTCTAGTATTCCATACATGTAGCTACAAATTTTGTAGCATCCCTCTTCATTTCTTTCTAGAAATATAGGGGTTTCACATCAGCAAGTAACTTTGTTACTCTAGGATGTCTAGAATATGGTGCAGAATGAACCTCCTTCCACACCATATTCCTTAACTTTATAGAGTTAGGTATATACATCTTTCCTTTAAATATTAATAACCCATTTGGTTCAAGGTTAAATCCCTCATATCTTAGATTTTGGGGGTTTTCCTCAAGGGCATGTTTTACCTTCTTCTAAAACTCATCTCCATTAGATGTCTGTAATACCTGATTCCTAAAATTAGAATTTATGGAGATCATTGAAGAAATGTGTCTTCTCCTACTCAAAGCATCTGCCGCTCAATTTTCTTTTCCTTGAATAGATTTAATCTTGAAATCATAATCCGAGATGAATTCCAACCATCTTCTTTGTTGAGCATTAAGATGTGGTTGAGTGAACAGATATTTGAGTCCCTGATGATCTATTTTCAGCTCAAAAGGTTTTCTAAGTAGTGTCTCCACATTTGCAATGCATGAATGACGGATGCCAGTTCCAAATCATGTGGGGCATAGTTTTGTTCATAATTTTTTAATTTTCAGGATTCATATGCAATGACTTGTCCATCCTGGACTAGTACACCACCTAATCCTTCTCCTGAGGCATCAGTAATGACTACAAATTGACCCTCTAGGATAGGTACCTTCGAAATTGGTGCTGAAGTCAATTTTTCTTTTAGTAGGTGAAAGGCCTCCTGGCACTTTTTTAACCACTCAAATATCTTCCCTTTTCTCTGTAAGAAAGTTATAGCGTATGCAATTTTTGAAAAGTTTTTCACAAACCTCCTATAATAACCTGCAAGGACCATGAAACTTCAAACCTCATGAACATTTCTTGGTATTGGCCATTCCAAAATAGCCTTAATCTTAGCTGGGTCCACAATGATTCCCTCAGTTGAAATTATGTGGCCCAAATACTGCACTTCCTTTTGAAAGAATGTACACTTAGAGAGCTTACCATACAGTTTATGCTCTCTCAACCTCTGAAGAACATTTTTTAAATGTTGTAGATGCTCTTCCTCATTCTTAGAATAGATTAGAATGTCATCAAGAAACACTAGGACAAACTTGTCCAAACAATCCCTGAACACACTATTCATTAGATTCATAAATGTTACTGGTACATTCGTTAATCCAAAAGGTAGGATAGTGAACTCATAATGCCCATACCTTGTTTTGAAGGTTGTCTTATGGATGTCCTCATTCTTTAACCTCAATTGGTGATACCCAGACCGAAGATCGATCTTAGAAAACATAGTTGCACCCCTCATTTGATTGAAAAGATCATCGGTGCAAGGCAACGGGTATTTATTCTTAATTGTTTCTTTATTCAACATGTAGTAATCTATGTATAACCACAAAGTGCCATCTAAATCTTTTTCAAAAATATAACTGGTGCTCCCTAGGGTGACACACTGGGTCTAATCAGTCCCTTACCCAATAGTTCCTGTAATTGAGCTTTAAGCTCCATTAACTTAGTAGTGGTCATTATGTAGGGGACTTTAGAAATAGGTTCCAACCCTCAAATTATATCAATGGAGAAATCAAAGTCTCTTTTAGGAGGTAGTCTTGGTAGCTCATGCATAAATACGTCCTCAAAATCTCTAAGGAAAGGATACCTATCCATATCGATATTCCTTGATCTATGGACTCCTTCCCAACTTCATTGATTTTCTAAGATTCATAAAACATTAAATCATCTTGGAAAATGGTTTCCTCAATCTCATTTAGTTTTTCCATTTTCATAGCAAAAAGATGGTATCCTTTTCTTTGAGCTCTTTTCATTTGTAGAGAAAAAATTTGTCTTAGTTTGACTTCCCTAGGGTTCCCTTGTAGGACTTTGTTTCCTAAGTCATGAAGACATTCTATTATTTTGGCATAACAATGCACTTTGGCTCGATGTCTCCATCACCAATCTATCCCAAGGATAACATCGTATGAGCCTAGTGGGGTTACATAAAGATTTACTTCAGTGGAGAAACTCAAAAGTTCAACCATAGCCTTAGGCAGGTGAACTTTTCCCAATATTCATTCATAGACAAATCAGCCTATTTCAGGTTATGAAGGTCTATAAGATTTTGATCATAGAATAGTTGAGGCAACCATCTTTACCTAAAAAGTTCTACAAATGGTTTGTCCCATGTAAGGCTTGTAAACCTCAAGCCTATTTCTATCTTTTCATTCATCCACCATGTGGATGCTTCACCTGCCAGCTGGAATGCCCCCCATACTACTTTAGTGATCTCATTATAGTTTTTGATTTCGAAATACTTTTCCATTTCTATAAGCCATGCCTCTGCGACATCTCCGCTTACAGATCCATCAAATTTAGGAGGCATAACCTTTTTCATGTATTGAGATAGTTCTAAAGCCATATGGATCCTTCTATCCACTTCTTGTCTAGCCTCAGAGTTATTTTCTCCGTGCTCTTTTTGGGTGGTGTCATTATGACGTATCTTGTCATCACCCCCATCATAAGCATCTTGTCTGGATCCTTGCCAACCCCTGACTTCCTATTCAAGAGTTCCTACCCTCGCTCTTGTGTCTTTAAGTAAGGCAATAATCTGATCAAGTTTAGTTTCGAAGTGCCCTGAAGGTTTCCCTTCATCATGGCTATCTCCCATCCTAGTTCTTATCTAAACCTTTGCTACAATCTACTTCTTCCTGAAGTTTGCATATTAATCATGGATTAGTTTTCCATGTCATTGAATTCATTCATAATACAAATATATGCTCATTCATGTAATCTTTAACAAGAAAGGAAATATTGTTAGAACTTTTCAATTGCATTATAGTTTTCATTGGATTACATATAATCCATCAAAATTAAAAAAAAAATGTTTACACCTTGCTACTGCAAGTCATTTACAGTTTGGGATAACTTCCCATATTCATTTCTCAATCTTGAGATTTATCATTTCAATTTCAGGAGGTGGAGGTACATGTAGGTACTCTTCCACAACCTCCTTGGGTACATCATGTGAGGGTAAAATGTGGATTAATCTATTAAGAATAATAAACCCAATACATCTATGAAATTTGAAGGAGAAAAGGAGATTAAATAAACAAGCAATGATACTTACAACCACTTTCACCTTGCGTCTTCCATAGTTCACCTATCTGTTCTTGATCTTGATGATGAAGCCCTCAGAAGCGTATGCTCCCTTGCTTGTTGAAGATGACAAGGACAAAATGGCTATGATATTTTACTTGTATTTGAAGATGCGCTTCAAACACAAATGTATGATGGATGATATGAAGTGCTTATGAAGATGGGGGTGCCAAAGGCATTCTTGTGTTTCTGCAGCATAAGTTTACTCAAACAATGGATATGAAATGAAGAAGAAGAGGTTTCCATTTATAGAAATACGTGAGAGCAGATCAACGGTTGAGAAGAAATACAAAGATCAAAGGTTGAGAATGGTTGAGGAATGTGCAATGAATAAAAAGAGGACAAGTGTCCAAGCTCCATCATGCAACAGGGGAGTTAACAAAATTGATTGAATAGTTAACAGAATGAACCAATTAGTTAAGTGAATTGATTGGAGAGTTGACTGAATTGATTGATCAGTTAACAGAATGAACCAAGTAGTTAAGTGAATTGATTGGGGAGTTGACTGAATTGATTGATTAGTGAACTCGAATGATTAATTAGTTAACATGTTTGATTGATGAGTTAACTGATTTTGACTAGAGGATAAACAGGACATGTGGGTGAGGGAATATTAGCTAATTAAATATTTAAAATATTCAATTACATGTGCAACATGGTGAGGTGGAAAAGGTGAGGTGGAAAGATGAGGTGGATTTATGAAATTAGGACTTAGGATAGAGTAATTTGGGAATTAATTAAATAATGTAGGATTATTTAATTATGTGAGACATTAGAGGAACTTAGGGAATTTAATTAAATAAAATAATTTTATTTAATTATGGGATAATGAATCAATCAAATAAACTTAGAATATTTATTTAATTGATAGAAGAAAATAAGAATGAAGATCAATATAAAATATTTATTTAATTTAAGATGAGCCAATTTTAGGTGTATACATTTTGCCCCCCTTTGAAGCAATGTGTCTTATCACGTTGTTTCAAAGAATAAGAATTTTTCTAACAATGATACATGCCCTAGTTTGCCCCTGGTACAAGTTTGACGATAGGATGCCCCCTCGGGAGATTGGACGGGGAGACTACAGAAGGCGTGAGATGGACAATCTCACGATGAAGAAAGTTAGATGTGAAGAAAAATGGGTGAAGAAAGAGCCGAATGATATGTGAGGCAAGATGGAGTGATAACAAACACAAGCAAGAAAGCAAGTATGCACAAATGATACAAGAACAAACAAGGTATTGCCCCCTGTCGAGCAGTAAACCAAGGATATAGATCGATGATGTCTGGTTCCAGGAATGAAACATGTCGTATAAGACTCTAGGTCTGGTTTCAACAATGCAACATCCTGTCTAAGACATTTGATATGATAACCATATACGACAGTGTTGTCATGGCGGGGAATGATATATCCCTAGAGCAACACGAGGGATAGCTATGACTAATTGATATGGTTTACGGGTAAAATGTGGATTAATCTATTAAGAATAATAAACCCAATACATCTATGAAATCTAAAGGAGAAAAGGAGATTAAATAAACAAGCAATGATACTTATGACCACTTTGACTTTGCATCGTCCATAGTTCGCCTATCTATTCTTGATCTTGATGATGAAGCCCTCAGAAGCGTACGCTCCCTTGCTTGTTGAAGATGACAAGGACAAAATGGCTATGATATTTTACTTGTATTTGAAGATGAGCTTCAAACACAAATGTATGATGGATGATATGAAGTGCTTATGAAGATGGGGGTGCCAAAGGCATGCTTGTGTTTCTGCAGCATAAGTTTACTCAAACAATGGATATGAAATGAAGAAGAAGAGGGTTACATTTATAGAAATACGTGAGAGCAGATCAACGGTTGAGAAGAAATACAAAGATCAAAGGTTGAGAATGGTTGAGGAATGTGCAACGAATGGAAAGAGGACAAGTGTCGAAGCTCCATCATGCAACAGGGGAGTTGACAAAATTGATTGAATAGTTAACAGAATGAACCAATCAGTTAAGTGAATTGATTGGGGAGTTGACTGAATTGATTGATCAGTTAATAGAATGAACCAATTAGTTAAGTGAATTGATTGGGGAGTTGACTAAATTGATTGATCAGTGAACTTGAATGATTAATTAGTTAATATATTTGATTGATGAGTTAACTGATTTTGACTAGAGGATAAATAGGACATGTGGGTGAGGGAATATTAGCTAATTAAATATTTAAAATATTCAATTATATGTGTAACATGGTGTGGTGGAAAAGGTGAGGTGGAAAGATGAGGTGGATTTATGAAATTAGGACTTAGGATAGAGTAATTTGGGAATTAATTAAATAATGTAGGATTATTTAATTATGTGAGACATTAGAGGAACTTAGGGAATTTAATTAAATAAAATAATTTTATTTAATTATGGGATAATAAATCAATCAAATAAACTTAGAAAATTTATTTAATTGACAGAAGAAAATAAGAATTAAGATAAATATAAAATATTTATTTAATTCAAGATGAGCCAATTTTAGGTGTATGCACATCATAATCCATAAGAGTGTTTTCCATAGCCGGTGCTTTAGGTACAGAGGGTTCTGCTGATGTATCAGTAGAGTTAGGGGCAACACTCCTAACTACTTTCCTTAACTCCTACTTAATGCATTTCATGGCATCAACGATGGTCTCCTCATCAGTCAACCATGCTCCTACAAAGCAACTAGTCTATTCAATTCTTTTCATTCTTGAGGCTCATTCCCTCAAGACCTTTTGATGACGTAGGTAACATCCATTTTTTGTTACCTTCTTTCGGGGTGCTATTCTAATTCTTACCATTCTGGCATAGAACATCCAATCATTAGCATATGTTAATGTTGGATAAAAGTAATCCTCAAGTAGTGAGTTCATAGGTCCATGTATTGAACCTGGTAGCTACAATACCATATGTAACATCACATTCCATAATACCCAATAATTAACACAAGTATTCATCTTAAATAAGAATTAGAATACATCATGATTATCCAAAATAGAGTTAAAAAAGAATGAATCATTATCATTTTTTTAATTAAGCATGTTATTCTAATCCAAAATAAAACAAAACTTACAATTACAATATTCAATTACATATCATTAGTGAATAAACTTCACTATGCATGTACAAAGCTATGCTCAAGGCTTCAATTATTAAATTGTACAAAACAATTAACTATCAAGTCATATAATGAATAGCATTATATCTGGAACATATGACATCTGTCTTCATAAGCCTCAACTTGTCTAATTCTTGGGATTGAGAGCATCATCAAAGTGCTTTTTCTCCAACCACAGAGTAGCGGTCCCCTGCACAACTTCCTACCTAGAAGCAACCATACTCTTGATGGAAGGGATAGATATAAGGAACCGTTAGGTTATCCATCTAAGTATCTAGTGTTGTGTCTTTCATAATGCCTCTTAGTTACACAACTATAGATCCACTCTAACTATGTATGACACTACTGCAGACATTATGCCATCTAGAGCACTGTGGACCAACAATGCATGCAGAGATGGATGCATTACTTTAGCCAAAGATTTACATACATAAACATTATGCAATGAATGTTCTCGTATGTCCACCACCTTGACTTGACTTATAACCTATCATGTCCTACAGTAAACATAAATTTGGCCCTTCTCAGTCTAAAACAATTAAGTTTAAATCATCTTAGTTCATTTCTTGGACATTGGACTTTTGTCTTGATAACCCATTCTTAAGGTTCTTGTTGCTTAAGCAACTGGGAACTAGTGACTCCACACCACTTTGTCCCACATTTGTTTGTAGAAAAAGGTTCAATCATGCTCTCAACACTTAACCAAACTAGCTTGGTGTTTACTTTGTTTACCTCCTCTCAAGGTTTACATTTAGGTCATAATGTCAATGGTTGAACTTGTAGTGACTCATAGAGTCGATTCCCTTTCACAAGGTTCAATCTTAAGAGACCTTCTTGATTTCAAATTCTTAAAGAAGTAACTTAGCCATTCAAAAAAAAGGAATTCATGTACTTTTACACAACATGATATATGGTGACAAGGTTCTATTCTTGTAAAGAACATTTCAAGGAATAACTTTCCCTTAAGGAAATATGACTCAAACCCATAGGAGTCAAAAGACAATAACATGTCTACAAAAACCTTCTCTTACCATGATAAATCATTTAGTATCAAAATACAATACATGCACGATGGACATCATTACATGCAGTCGAAGGTTTACTTCTTTCACTTCGAGGTGATAAGTATAATGTTAAGAACAATAGTTCAAGAAAGGGTTTCCCATCAAGACTGGAACAGTCTTCATCACAATATGAATTAGTATTACATAGTTATCATAAGTTGATAAAACCATATGATTTAGTCTTGTTTGGGCCATCTTATGCAAGGCTCTACTATTGAGAGCATAGGTCAAAGCTCTCGGCTAGTATAGACATTAAAAGCATAGTCGTCCTATCGGTCTATATAAGTAAAATGACTTTCAAGCCTTCGTGGCTTTCTTTCAACCACTATGAAACATTATAACAGAGTATCAAAGCTTGAAATATGACAATCATGAGTTAATAACCCTACTCAGGTTTATCATAGTTAGGAAATGTTAAAGTCTCTAATTAAATACAGTCATCATAATGATGACATGAAATTATAAATGTTTATTATGGTTCGAAACCCTATCATACAACATACTATAGGCTTCACATATGCCCACTCACCTGTTGTAGCTCCAAGTTGGCCAAGGTTTGACTATACACATAGTATATTATATGCGGCCTTAGCAAAGGTGATAACAGTTAGCATAACAAGAATATATAGAATTTAATCATATGAATGTGATGGCTTCATAAGCCATTGCTTAACAATGCAAGTATAATGTGGGTCGACATAGTCGACACCCACTCAATAACAATCAAAGGCTCTTATCAAATATGATTATCGAGTATAAAATGTTAAGCTACAACTCATACCTATAGCTAAAGCTTGTTTGAAGGTAGCAACTGGGCACAATGTATACACTTCCAACTTGACTCCTTCAAGCATTCACTGTAACAATGACAAATCTACAAGAATCCTATATCTCTCTATCTAAGAGTCACCCCCAAAAGCATCACCCACCTAAACACAATACAAGCCAACGACCCCAAAACCAAACTCTCTATCCAAATCGGAATTAACTAATTCTTTGCATGCAAGCAAACAATAATAGTTTTCGTTGAGCTTAAAGCTCGCCACCTTTTCCATCAATCATCTATTGGCTAAGATAATGGCTTGAGAATAGGACAACTACCACTCTCCTTCCCACTCCTCG
This sequence comes from Cunninghamia lanceolata, assembly GCA_027924645.1. NCBI lineage: Eukaryota > Viridiplantae > Streptophyta > Pinopsida > Cupressales > Cupressaceae > Cunninghamia > Cunninghamia lanceolata. Next base: position 1,671,924 of record BSBN01000802.1, on the reverse strand, counting down.
TAGGTGGTGATTGACCGAGTGCCCCCAACAACACATAAACAACATTTGAATAAAAGAATAATATAACTATTTAACATGTTCGGCCCCATGAAGGTTTTAAACAAATATAACTTATATAAATATATATATACTCCCTTATATAAGGTTTAAGGATTATAAATATCCAAGGTGTTAATAATATCAACACTATTAGATAAGGACGCATCTTACGATGCAACTATAGGGTCGAGCATTGCTCCCCTGGAAAGCATCGTTCTTTGAAAGACATAAATATCTAGGTAAATTAGTCACAAAACAAAATGAAGAAAAAGAACATGGAACCAAGGGTTCGTTGATAACTTTGCTGAAATCAACAAATGACTCAAAAAGAGACATTCTTGCGAACATCATCATTTTGACAAATTGACATTGAAGACGTCAAGAAGAGTCCAGTTGACCAGTTGAAGAGAGAAAATAAAAGACTAACACGGGAGACGAAACTCACCCTAATTGCAAGGATTCAAATGAAAAAGTTTGATACTTAGATGATTGTTTAACCTTTTTTCCCGACATCTATCTCTTCCTCTCGGATGATACCCTCCTTCCATATGCGAAGTATGTTTACTTTTCTGATCAAACTCACCACCACAGAATCATGATAAGTGTATCATCATATGATTGATAAATCATAGTAATTAAATAATCATTTCAACTTGAAATCTCATATCTAACTAGCATTAGTTTGTTTCCTCATAAACAATGATAACTCTGATATTTTCAACAAACATCTAATCATTCAACTCTAGTTAATCATCCTTATTACCATGCAAATGTAAGTTTAAGCTAAATCATAAGTTGGGGATGTAACACAACCTTTTGCTAAATCCTTCCCAACTCTCCTTTATGATTTTTAATTATTGTGAGTGACATATTCATAACAATCTCGAACCTCCCAAATGATTTGTGTTGGCTTCAAGGTGGAACAAAGCTTTAGGCTACATTAAATGTGTAGTTGCTTAGTGTAAACAGGTCCCTCAATTAATGTGATGATAATGGAATGAGGAATCTTCATGCAGGGCTCAATGTACATCTTCTTGGGTTTGATGGATCTTCATATGTATTCCTTTGTTGGTGCAAACTCTGAAAAACCTAGCATAAGTGAGAATATATGAAATTGTACAAGTCTGCAAACCCAATAAATATTCACAATCTGGGTTATGCCTTTTCAGAGATCCAATTCTTCTAAAACATGAATATGACATGGATGTATCTTTACAAAACACAACCACAAAACTATGAGGTCGGATGTAAACTTGTAGTAAATTATAGTGGCTTCTTCTTTAACTAACTAGAAAATGAAAAACCAAATAAATAAATGAAGTGAAGGCAAAAATTTTGGTTGATGCAAGGTTGCTCTTGTTCCCTAGGATGCCCCTGCATTGAGATAATAGTGTCCCTTTTACTATTTTTATTCTATTCGAGAGAGAGAGAGAGAGAGAGAGAGAGAGAGAGAGAGAGAGAGAGAGAGAGAGAGAGAGAGAGAGTCTTAACTAACTTTTGGAGTGATTTTATTCTACTTGCTTTTGTATCGATAATAGTGTCCACACCTTCCCCCTCTTTCCCTCTCTTTCAAATTGTAAGATTTGAATCTACAAGCCACAAAAAGATTTGAATCTAAGACCTATAACTTTCAAGAAAAAGAGATTATAATCCTACCAATCATCTAATTAACATGTGATAGTGCTAAATAATAATCTTATTATAAAATATTTTTATTTGTACCCTTAACAATTAAACCATTTGATCTTGCAAAAAAGACAACTTTTCTCCTAAATCACAACTCTTACCAATGAAACTAAAATCTCTAGCAATCATCTGATTAACATAGTGCTAAATAATATCTTATTTTAAAATTTTGTTTTAACCTTCAACAATTGATCCTTTGATCATTAAGAAAAAGAAGCTTTTTTCTAGATTGCAACCAAGATTTGATGTTGATTTAGCTTTCATTTGATTGAACAGATAAAAACTGTGAAGCTTTCTGTCTCGAACAGGGGAGCAGAAGAATGGTTTTATGGCCACCCAACACATTCTATTTCCACTCTCATTTTCTAAATAATTATTTTCTCATCAGGCTTCCTATTCTTTGGTTTACGCGTACTTAATTGTAAAGTAGATTATAACTTTAAAAGAGGTACGTGAGATTCTCACATGATATACAGATGCTTCAAACATCCAATCAATCCTTCAAAGTAAATTTTGTTGCAAGCTGGCAGAGAATCCTTCAAAAATACTATGCTCATATTAAATTCATGGTTCACAATTTTCAACTATATATTCTCATGCTCATCATATTCAAATTCTGTAAACAAGGTAAACCATCTTAGATTTTAACGATCTTAAATTATTCCAAAATTGTGGACAATCAAATATATCTGAGAAAAATGACAGAAGTGCTTGATACGAGGCACTTTCTGTTGGATTTCATGATATTTAAGCTTACAAATTAAGATAATCTATTTGTTGGGATGAGGAAGTATTGAGAAACCTTTGATTTCAACTCATTAAATTATTTTTACTGTACTCTTGTATTCTTGTCTAGCATGCCATCAAAACATTCCAAACACCTAAATAAATGGTCCTCTTTGAATCACTTCGAAGAAATTGCCTATATAATGTGCTTTGCACTATGGGACTTTAAAAAAGTAGGCACTCGGATTTTCTCTATTGCAATTTTTATGATGAGTCTCCATTGCAATTTCTTCTATCATTAATAATTTGTCATATGAGTAGTCAGTATAGAATGTTGATACTGAATATTTTGAGGTAATGGACGCTAATTTAGCACAGAATGTCAAAACATTCATTTGGAACGCCAGTTGATAAGATTGAAAGCTCCTCTTTAGATGTCATATCTAAAGAATGATGTATACCCAAAGGGTATGGAAAGAATGTTGGGTGCCCACGAAGCCCCCTTAATTCTCTTGATAAAAATGTTGGAGCCCTTATGATGGCAATAGAGACATTATTGTAATGGTGAAATTTGCATGCTCATTCCAATTCCCATTTAGTTTTGGGTTTATTTTGATGTAATATTGACAAGTGATATATTCTTATGTTATGTTTGGTTCACAATTCGACACCTTTCTTTACCCATTTTATGTTCATTTGTATTTTTTTTACATATATTCAATGTTATTCTATTCTTATTTATACAGATTTCTATATATTCACAATTTAAACATATTTTATTAGCCTATATTTGCACCCATGTCCACACATTCAATCTCTACTTCAAAACCAACACTTTTTGATGTCTCTAGAAATGCAAAAAGAATCTAATAATAATTTTTAATAGTAAAAACACCAAAATTTCTATCTCATTTTTCAACAACTAAAAAAATTTACATAAGAGTCTTTCATTCAAAAGGAAATCTGCCACTCATCCACTAACTAGAATAAGTAAGATGCACTCAAATGGTAGTCAAACTACAAACTTCGTAGAGAAACCAAAATTTCTAAAGTTAAGAAACTATTATTTTTAGTAATTTTACTTTCAATCAAATATGACATGTTAATTATCCCCTATCCTCTAAATATCATAATATATCTTGAGAGTGAGTTAAAAACCAAGTTCACTCTCATATACAAACCCATAAATGCTAAAAATATTTAAAAAGGAAACACTAAAATGTAATTTTGAGGATTTAGATGGTTGGATTAGGCCCCAAAAAATCTCGTAACAAATTTTAATTTGATCAAGTTGGTTATGGGGATCTCAAATTTTAAAGATATTTGTTCTAAAAGAAAAGTCATTCATTAATTATCCGATTCAATAGTTATGGCCTCTAGAAGTTATGCTCTTGCATCATTCTCCTATAGTTGAAAAAAATTAGCTCTTACAAGTTGTCTTGATTAAATTCCTACAGTTTTATCCAATCCAATATTTTTAATTCCCATTCTGAGATCCAAGTTGTATCTTCTTGTAATCCTTCCCACTATACCAATTACCTATTGTAGCTTCTTTGCCTCATGTTTATTGTCATTTTGTCTAGCACTTGTGCAATTGGTTCTTTCTTCTTTTTGGGCACCTACTTCTTCCAATCCACTTATTCCCTCCCCTTCACTTTCACTATCTTCCACATGAAATGCATATAAATCTAAAACATTAAATACTAAAGAAATGTCAAAATTTTATGGCAAATTTACCTCACAAGGGTTGTCATTTTTTTATTAGAATTTTATTTCATCTTGTTGTGTGTTCCTTGGGGAGATCTCCATATTCTAAAAATACCATCACTAAATCTTCCTCTTCAAATACCTATAGCCTTCTAGCTACATCATCTATTTCCTTGCACTTCTAATTTCTATCATGTAGCTTTCTTCTTACTTCATTCTGCAACTGTTGTATGTGCTTTGCAAATGCCTCTGCATTATCACTAACCCATAGAATTATAATTGGTAACTAGACCAAGTCTAAAACACCTTTAGGATTCCTACCATAAATAATTTGGAATGGCAATTTTCATGTAGACCTATTTACAAAAGTTCTATATGAGAACTCAGCTTGTGGTACAATGAAGTCCCTTTGTTTAGGGTTCTCTCCAAAAAGGCTCCTCAATAGGTTTCCCAAACTCCTATCTACTACTTCAATTTACTCATCTATTTTACAGTGGTAAGAACTATTTACAAAAGTTCTATATGCGAACTCGGTTTGTGGTACAATGAAGTCCCTTTGTTTAGGGTTCTCTCCAACAAGGCTCCTCAATAGGTTTCCTAAACTCCTATCTACTACTTCAATTTACTTCAATTTACTCATCTATTTTTCAATTTCAATTTAGTTCTCTACTTCCATAGAGTCCTCCAAAACTGATAGAATTTTTTTTTATCTTGATATGAAGTAATGGATTTTGGAACAACATACATCCTCATAATTTCTTTGAAAAATTAATCTACTACTCTATTGGCATCATTGGTCCTCTTCCATGCAATAAAATGAACCATTTTTAATATCTATCCACAACAACAAATATTGAATTATTAACTCTTTGTGTGTTTGGTAGTCCTAGAAAAAATTCCATACTCAAATCTACTCATGCACCACTTGGTACAAGTAATGGCATGCAAAGCCCTATGTTTTTTCCATGAACATTAGCTACTTGGCATATTATACATCTTGATACATACCTTTCTACATCTTTGGCCAAAAATACTTCTCCTCTACCAAGACTATTATCTTATTTTTACCAAAGTATCCACCTAAACTGCAACTATTAGGTTCTCTCACAATAATCTCTCATAAACCCAACTAGAATACATAGTTGTTTTTTCCTTTTAAAAGAGATAATCTCTTTAATAAAATAATTATCATGAATAGTACTAGCCTAACATACTAAAGGATTCCTTATTTGTTCAAGAACATTTAAAAAATTTAAATCTACGGTGTTGAGAATGTGACTCAAACACAATGAAGATGATTCATACTCCAACATAGCACCTACACCATACCTTTGCTAAAGGCATCAGTTGAATCACTCCTACCTTTCTAGAGAAATTTGTTTACCTAGGGGTGAATCAGAATGATTACTCTCTACACATGGAAGAAAAGTGTCACGAGTGATAGTGAAATTATTGTGTTGTGTTTGTTGAATGTTGAATTGTTGAGTTTATGTACCTAGTGAGATTAAAGGTTTCCTTGATGTTTTTTATGTTTGACTGTCTAATTTGAAAATATTGTTTGACTTGTTGACCTGATGATAAAATCAAGGGTTTTTTAATCATTTCAAATGTTTTAATGTTAAATGTTTGCAATATTTTGAGTTTTCAGATGTTTTGAATGAGTTTCTAACTACATCTAAGCCTAATCAAATGCATGCACTTTTGATTCTTCTTCCAATTTTTATGATGGTATAATTCTATGAAAAAAAAAATGTATGCAATTCCATATATGGCTTTTTCATCATGCAATTGATCTATGTTTTCATCTTTTTTCAATATTTGAATCCTAGTCTAATAAAAAATTCAAACTACTCTAAGAAAAATAAGAAATTAAATATAGAAAAAAAAACTTTATTCTATCCTATCAAGCGAAAGACAAAATGATGTTTTACTTTGTCAAGAGAAATACGTGAGCTAATTACTAATAAAGAAATTAAAAACCAATGATAATGGGTGCTAGTGCTAGGCTATGTCCTCAAAGGTCCTATAGCAATTGTCTCCTCCTCTACAATAGTGGAGTTCTCTTGGAAATAAGGTTAAAAATGGGGACATAAGGGAATAATTTTTTTGGCTTAGACACAATAAAAAATTTGAAGGGAATATAAAAGAAGGCTCTCTAGGTCTTGTATGAGCATAAAAATTGTTAGGGGAGAAGTTATGGATCATCTTGAAGATCATAAGAATGTATGAAATTGCCTCCTCCTAAGGCAATGCTAAATCTAAATTCTTAAAATGAAAGGGCTTTGAAAGTTTGGTGTGAGATTCTTCGAAGCTTCTATCCTAAACTAAGCTAAAAGTTTCAAAGATGCTAGAGCTTCTCGAATTGAAATGAGATAAGAAAGAGATGGTAAAAATAAATATTGATGGGGTATTTATAGGTATAAATGAGAGGAAAGGGAAGAAGAGAGAGGAACAAAAGAATTACTTAATTGAAGAAGAAATGAAAACTTTTCCAATAATAGATGAGAAGATAAGAGGGAAATAAGAAGAAAACTAAGAGAAAACTAAAGAGAATTAAAAGAAAATAAAAGAGAATATAGAACAAAATTTGAGGAGAAAAGATTTGAACAATAGTTGAAAATGGAAACAAAGTGAGAAGATGATGAGTTATCATGAAAAATTGCAAGGAGACATAGGATAAAAATCAAGAAGAAAACTCAAAGTTATTTCTAATGTTCAAAGATTATAGGATCACCCTTTATGGGAAATGGGCCACCCCTTTTACTAGGGAAGGTCACTCGAAAAATACTACAACTTAAGGATAGGTCACTTGGGTGACCCTATAGGTTAATTGGGTTCAACACCCCTAAAAAGGATTTGAAAGGCTTGACAGGAAGAAAGAGGTTAATTGGGTTCAACACCCTGAAAAATGATTTGAAAGGCTTGACAGAAAGAAAGCAAGAACTAGAAACATAAAATGATGGCTAGGAAAGGGGAGAAAAGAGGAAAAACAAGGACATGTCACCAAGAATGAAGTTATTAAGAGGCTCAGGTTAATTCATGTCTACATGGTTGTGATTAGGAACCTCTTTATCATCATTGGACTATCATGTAGGCCTAATGCAATTTTAATACTTGTATATTTGCCCCCTCAAGGATAGTACTCTACATGAAAGGTACGTATCTGATGCAGAGGCATCCACACTAAAACCTTGACATACAGCATGTATGCCTAAAACCCATCATCATCATCATATTTTCCTTAACACTGTCAGCATCATCATATTTTCTTTGCCGACCGATATCCTCCTGCAAACAAACCTTCGACTCTTCGTCTGTCAGCAGCATCATCATATCCGGCTATTGGCAGCATCATCACATTCGGCAAGCGCAAACATCCTCCTGATGTTCACTGTTCATCTTACCACCAACCTCTTTCTTCATCATCATGATGTTCAACATCATGTTCATCAGCAGGATATAGAAGGAACTGCATGTGACGTCATCGTCATCAGGATAATCGTCATCAGGATATCGGGGCAGCAGGATATTGAAGGAGTTGCATGTGACGTCATCGTCATCAGGATAATCGTCATCAGGATATCGGGGTGACGTAAGCATCGAAGGAAGGGTGCATGAGGTTGTCGTCATCAGGATATATGGGAGGAATCGGATGTTCTATATCCTGCTGATGAACATGATGTTGAACATCATGATGATGAAGAAAGAGGTTGGCGGTAAGATGAACAGTGAACATCAGGAGGATGTTTGCGCTTGCCGAATGTGATGATGCTGCCGATAGCCGGATATGATGATGCTGCTGACAGACGAAGAGTTGAAGGTTTGTCTGTAGGAGGATATCAGTCGGTAGAGAAAATATGATGATGCTGACAGTGTTAAGGAAAATATGATGATGATGATGGGTTTTAGGCATACATGCTGTATGTCAAGGTTTTAGTGTGGATGCCTCTGCATCATAGTGGTATCAGAGCTCAGCAAAAGGTCTGGGCTGTTGTGTGTTGATTCTGTCACCGAAAGGGCAGAGGTAGAGTTGGTTCTGTCACCGAAAGGGCAGAGGTAGAGTTGATTCTGTCACTGAAAGGACAGAGGTAGAGGAGTGAGAGGTTGACAAAATGCCTCCGAAAGGTAATGGTACTGCAAGGGAATTGCAGGAGATGAAGGAAAAACATGCCAGAGAGATGAGGAAGATGAAGGAGCTTGCTGAAGCACTTCAAGCCAGGCTTGTAGCCCTGGAAAAGAACAAAAAGAGGGAAGTGGAAGACAGTGAATCTGAAGAAGATGAAGATACTGTTGAAGAGTATGAAGAGGTAGCTGAAGATCTGGATGCTGAAGACCAGAGATTTGCAAAACTGTTAAAGGCAGTGCAGAGTGATAAACCTAAGGTAAAGGTTGATGTTTCCAAGTATAATGGAAGTTTGAATGAAGATGAGTTACTGGATTGGATTGCTGCACTTGATAATCACTTTGAATGTGAAGATGTTGCTGAGGATCAGAAGGTAAAGATTGCAAAGACCAAGTTAGGAGGTCATGCTTTGGTATGGTGGGATTATGTACAATCCGAGAGAAGGAAACAAGGGAAGTCAAAGATCACTTCATGGGATAAGATGGTAGCAAGGATCAAAGGTAAATTCTTGCCTAAGGATTATGAGATTTAGATGTTTAAGAAGCTGCAATTTTTAAGGCAGAAGGAAATGGATGTGAAGGCATATACTGAGGAGTTTTATAAATTGAGTATGAGATCTGGTCATCATGAGAATGAGGTAGAAAAGGTGGCTAGGTACTTGGCTGGTTTGAGATTGAACATACAGGATGAGTTAGTTTTAGCTAACCCTAAGAGTGTGGAGGATTGTTACCAAATGGCAATCAGGATTGAAGAAAAGATGAATAGGGGACAAGATAAGTCCATGAGAGGAAGAGGCAGCAATATGAGGGGAAGAGGAGCAGCCCCTACAACAAGGCAAACCAATGAGGGTCAAGAAGACACTGGTAAAGGACAGGGACAGTCTGATTTCAGAGGTGGATGGAAAAGTAATAGAGGCAGATTTGGAAGTGGTAGAGGTTCTACTACATTTTTAGGAAAGTGTTACACCTGTGGTGAGTTTGGTCATCCATTTTTCAAATGTCCAGAAAGCAAAGGTTCATCATCCAGAAATGATAGAACGAATGACAAGAGAGTACAACTTGTGCAAGAAGAGAAAGTAGAGCAAAGTGTGCAAAGTTCAAACACTTATCAAGGAGATAGGGATCCTGACGGTTATGGATATCCTGAGGAGGGAGAAGCATTGATGCTTAGGAGAATTAGTTTATAGGCATCAAAGGATATGATGCAAAGAAGAGCTCTTTTCAAGACCACATGCAAGAGCAAAGGTAAAGTATGTAAGGTTGTCATTGATACTGGTTCAACAGACAACATGGTATCTCAGGAAATGGTGGATAACCTGAATTTGGAAAGGATTCCACACCAACACCCTTACAAGGCATCTTGGGTGAGTGATAGTCAATCACTTTTTGTCTATGAACAGGCATATGTGGATTTTCAGATTGGAGCATATCATGATAGAGTTTTGTGTGACATTTTGCCCATGGAATGTTGTCACCTACTGTTGGGTAGACCATGGCAATTTGATAGAAGGGTACTGTATGATGGGTATGCTAATACCTACACCATCAAGAAAGATGGGAAGACTATTATGTTGATGCCATTGCAGGAAGATGCTGCAGCACAGGGGGCAGCCAAAATCATTTTAGTGGGAAAGAAGGAGTTTGTGCAGATGCCTATAGGAGCAGGCATAAAGGCAGTTGCGGACACTGCAGGGAAAGGAGTTGTTAAGGACAACAGTTTGAAGACAGTTTTAGTTGTGACTGACAGAGGTCAGTAGCAAGTTCAGAAATAGGTTTGCAAACAACAACCAGTTGAGAGGAATGACAAGGATGTTGTCATAGTTGGGACTATTGTTTGTCCTATAAAGGTTGAAAGAAAGACAGAGTTGAACATGGCAGAAGTTCAAGAGGCAGTTCAGACAGAGGTTCTGGTCAGACAACCTGACAAACACAAGGTATGTGAGAGAAGGGCCTACATTGACAGGCATGAGGGTTTACTTGCAACAAGGCAAGTTACAGTTCAGAAGTCTTGGAGTAGCCAAGAGACAGCAGAGGACAAAGCTGGAATAGGTCAGACTATTGCAAAGGCAAAGTGTAAAGGTGGAGGACTTCCACATCCTAACTCATGGGACATGAGTTCTTTTCTGTTGGGGAGTATGGTGCAGGAGCACCTACCTGACAGTTGGCCTCCATGAGGCAGTTAGTTTGTTTTAGGTCTGGTTAATGTTTCCAAGAAGGTCTTATAAGACCAATACATGTAATAAGGTCATGTTGACCATACTTTACTATTTTTAGGTAATTTGTTAGGACAACTGTTATGCTGTATGTCCGGTTGGATCCTCCCATCCGCTTGGAAGCTCCCAGCCGCTGGGAACCGAGTGGTAGTACTCGCAGGAAATCCTATTTATGTAGTAGGATCGGTTGGTATTGGATATCATCGATCATCGATCAGACTGTGCAGAGAGTGAGACAGAGGGAGAGACTGAATATTGTATTTGCATCTTTTGAAATCAATAAGGAGATCCTGTTGTGTCAATTCTCTGTTTGGATTCCTTTGTGTAATCGAGTTGCTATTTTGGTGGTTTCATGGATTCGCTGATCCATTCCATGTTGCAAGTATGAGGTGAGCCATTGTTGTCATTGATGTCAACATACTCATACTGCATTGACAAGAAGGATTTGATGAGCTTTGTGCTGAGGATATTGAGAAAATTAGCCTCAGTCAGGAACAGTGAAGAACAGTGATGAGAAGAAGGTAAATATACTGTATAGGATGAGAACCGGAGGATGCGGATTAAAGGGTTAGTAGATATGAATCTTGAGATGCTACAGTTAGGATTTCAGAGGTCCGCATGAAGATCTGAAGGAGTTATGGCTGCCGGTATAGAACCGGGTCCGGCAAGTATCCGGAGGTGACAGAGGATCACAAAAAGGTCCGGTGAGGTCCGGAATTGTATCATCCTAATCTGCGGATTGGACGGAGTGTTTGGGATGTCCTTGTGATGTGTCATCCTGGTTTGTGTATGATTTGGAGGTCCGGAAGTACCTCTTGCATTATGACAGTGGCGACAGATTGTGTTCTTGAAGTTCCGGATGAGGAAGACAAGAGATCCCAGTAAGTAGAGGAAGTGCGGATGTATCCGGACATTCAGACAGACTTGTAAAGGTTCTTGAATCATGTTTAGGTTGTGTTGTTGGTCCGCATTGATGGTAGAGCCCGGAATTGAAGTTATTCTTCCGGATGAAGTTATTGCTCTGTTTAGCCGACCGGATGTGTTATTCATCTTGCGGATACTCCTATGGTTGTTTGCCGACTTAGATGCTTGTTCCTAAGTCGATGTCTTGTATAAATAGTGATTTGTGAATTCATTTCAGGTAGTAGTGTGTGGATGAGTATGGTGTAGCGAAGAAAGGTGCGAAAGGCAGAGCAGAGATTGTTGGGCTTAATTGGAACTGATCCGGACATGGTAGAGATGTCATTCTCCAGTTCAAGACTGTGATTTTTATCACTCTGTAGACAGTGTGTCTCCTTGTAGGCAGTGGGCCTCTTTGTGAGCAGTGTGCTCGGGCAGTGAGCCCTTATTGGCATGTGCCATTCATTTTTCCTTATTCTTCTAACAGAGAATAATTCTTGGGTTAATCACCCCGTGGTTTTTCCCTTAACCGGGTTTTCCACATCAAAATCTTGGTGTTCAATGTGTTGATGCTTATCTACTCTTGTGTTTAGGTATTGTGCTTCCATGAATGATTATTTGATATGCTGCTAACTAACAACAGAGAATAAAGTGTTTGAAATAGAACAAGTTCTATACAACTGATTCACCCCCCCCCCCTCTCAGTTGTATGCCCTAGATCCAACAATTGGTATCAGAGCTGAGTTCCTCTGATAGGAGCTTAACCGCTAGAGGTGATCCAGGATGTCGTCATACAAGAAGGATAGTCCGAAGTTCGATGGAACCAACTTCACTCTCTGGAAAGGTCGCATGAAGTGTCATTTGGAATGTATGGGAAAAGCATACTTGGCTATGATTTCAAAACCATATATACCCCCACAAGGTGGTCCGACAACTCCTGATGAAACCACAGAAGCTGAAAACAATCTGCGGACCAAGGAAGCTCTTCTAAGCGCATTGAATGACTCAGATCTCTCGAATGTCATTGACCTACCAACTGCATATGAGATCCTAACTAAACTGGAACTTCTGTATGAAGGAGATGAGTTTGTCAAAAGTGCAAGGTTGCAAAGTCTGAAAGGGAAATTTGAAAGATTGAAAATGAGAGATGATGAAAACATTACTACCTTTATGCCAAGAGTAAATGAGCTGGTATGTGGAATCAGAAATGCTGGTGGAACTCTAGATGAAAATGAGATTGTCTGCAAAATCCTAAGATCCCTTCCTGCTGCCTACAAAATCAAAGTTGCTGCCATTGATGAATTCAGAACCCACACAACTGTCACAAGAGAACAATTGGCTGGCAAACTAGCTGCATTTGAAATGACCGAGTTTGGAGATGATCCACCCAAGACTGAGTCTGCTTTTAAAGCCAGTGCCTATGTGAAAGGCAAACAGAGATTTGATCCGGGTGAAAACTCATCAAGGAAAATGTCATGGTATGATCAAGCAAGAAGAGACATGGAAGAAGAAGAAGCAGAAACAGCTCAACTTGAAGCCCTCATTGCAAAGAGACTGCCAAGAGGATCCGGTAAGTATGAAGGAAAACTACCCTTTAAGTGTTTTAACTGCAATAAGATTGGTCATTTTGCCTCAAGATGTCCGGAGAGATCTGCAAGATCTAATACTCACAGACAAAGGTTTCAAAAGAATTGCTATTATGTTCATGAAGAAGATGACAATGAAGGAGTAACAGATGATGAATCAGATCCAGGAAGCAAATCCGGAAATGAGTGGGTGTTTATAGCCATCAAGGAAGAAGATTCCTTGCTCTCTGAATCTGTCAATCACAAAGTTGTTGAAAAAGCCTTGGCTGCTCAAGTGGAAGAAAAGGATGATTGGGTTATTGACAGTGGATGCTCTCACCATATGACTGGTGACAAGAATAAGTTCTTAGACTTGGAAAGATATGAAGGAGGAATGGTAAAGTTTGGTGACAATTCTGCTGGCAGAATCAGAGGTAGGGGAACTATTTCCTTTGATGGTAAGAGCAAAACAGGTAATGTACTATATGTTGAAGGATTGAAGCACAATCTTCTCAGTGTTGGTCAGTTAGTGGACAAAGGCTATGATCTCCGGTTCAAGAATGGAAAATGCAGAATCTTTACAAGCTCCGGAACTGAAATTGCATCCGGTACTCAGACAAGAGGTAACATCTTTCATCTGGTTGGTTCAAATAAAAGTTGTTTGTTTGTTCAAATTGATCAGAGTTGGTTATGGCATAGAAGAATGTGTCATGTAAATTTTGACAACATCATCAAAATAAGCAATACTCAGGCTGTGAGAGATCTTCCAAAGTTGATAAAACCTACAAACAGTGTGTGTAAAGAATGTCAGTTAGGCAAACAAAGCAGAGTCTCTTTTAAAAGCAAAGATCAGTCTTCTACCGGATTGTTGGAATTAGTACATACTGATCTATGTGGTCCGACAAGAATCAAGAGTCTGCAAGGTGATAGATATTTCATGTTGTTAATTGATGATCATTCCCGGATGATGTGGGTTACCTTTCTAAAAGAAAAATCAGAAGCTTTTGAGAAGTTCAAAATCTTCAAAGCTATGGTGGAGAATCAAACCGGATTGAAACTAAAGTGTCTAAGGTCTGATAGAGGTGGTGAATTTACATCTGGTGAATTCATTGACTTTTGTGAGAAACAGGGTATAAGGAGACAGTTGTCTGCTCCTAAGACTCCACAGCAGAATGGAGTAGTTGAGAGAAAGAACCGGACCATCCAGGAAGCTGCTAGGACAATGATGTTGGAAGCAAATGTTCCTCAAATGTTTTGGAAAGAAGCTATCAGCACTGTAGTCTACACTCTCAATCGAGTTCAAATCAGAAACAACACCGGTAAGACCCCCTATGAACTTTGGTTTGGCATCACTCCTACTGTGAAATATTTCAGGGTATTTGGTAGCAAGTGTTATATTAAAAGAGATGAAGATCTAGGAAAGTTTGATGCTAGAAGTGATGAAGGAATTTTCTTGGGCTACTCCACTCAAAGCAAAGCATATCGGTGTTACAATAAGAGATTGAGGAAGATGATAGAAAGTACCAATGTAAAGGTTGATGAAGGAATTGAGAAGCCTTCAAGATTTTATGAATTTGATGAAGATGACCAAGATAGTGTTCAAGGAACTCAATCCTCTCCGGTGAAACAGAGTCAGCCTGATCCGGTAAATCAGGAAGAAGAGTTAGGTTTAAATGAGCCTGATCAAGAAACAGCAGTACTGGATACTCCCAAAATTCCAAGGTATGTAAAACTGAATCACTCTGAAGATCAGATCATAGGTGACAGAAGCAAAGGTGTACAAACTAGAAGGAATATTGCTCAAGATCAGAATGAATGTTGTCTGATTTCAAGGATTGAACCTAAAACAATAAATGAAGCCTGCAATGATGAAAATTGGACCAAAGCAATGGAAGATGAACTGATGCAAATTAAGAAAAATCATACTTGGGATCTTGTTCCCAGACCTAGAGACAGGAATGTAATTGGAACCAAGTGGGTCTTCCGGAACAAACTAAATGAAGCTGGTGAAGTAATCAGAAACAAAGCTAGATTGGTCTGCAAAGGCTACTCTCAAATAGAAGGAATTGACTTTGAAGAGACTTTTGCTCCGGTAGCAAGAATTGAAGCAGTCAGATTACTTCTTGCATTTGCTGCCTTCAAAGATTTCAAGGTATATCAGATGGATGTCAAGTCTGCCTTCTTAAATGGTGATCTGGAAGAAGAAGTCTACATTGAACAACCGGATGGATTTCAATTGTCTGATAATAATGATATGGTCTGCAAGTTGAAGAAAGCTTTGTATGGATTGAAGCAAGCCCCAAGAGCATGGTATGAAAGGTTGGATAAGCATCTTGTGCAGATTGGATTCAACAAAGGTACTGCTGACAGCAACTTATATTTCAAAATTGATCATGAAAACATTCTGATTGTTGAAGTGTTTGTGGATGATATCATTTTTGGAGGAAGAGATAGTATGTGTAAAACTTTTGCAAATCAGATGAAAAGTGAGTTTGAAATGTCTATGCTTGGTGAAATGAATTTCTTCTTGGGTCTGCAAATTACTCAAACAAAAGAAGGGATCTTCATTTCTCAGACCAAATATGTGAAAGAATTGTTAAAGAAATTTGGTATGGAAGACTCAAAGCCTATGAACACTCCTATGGCAACCGGATGTAAGTTAAGCAAAGATGATGATTCTCCAAAGGCAGATCAGACAAAGTATAGATCAATGATTGGTGGATTGTTGTATCTCACTCAAACTAGACCAGATATAATGCAAGCTGTTGGTCTTGTGGCAAGATTCCAGGCTGATCCTAGAGAATCTCATGTTATGGCAATCAAAAGAATTTTTAGATACTTGAAAGGGACAGTTGAGTATGGTCTATGGTATCCTAGAGATCCGGATTTTTCTCTTCATGCTTACACAGATGCAGATTGGGCAGGAGATGTGGATGACCGGAAGAGCACTAGTGGTGGAGCATTCTTTTTGGGGAAGAGATTGGTTTCTTGGCTAAGCAAGAAACAAGATGCAATATCTCTGTCTACAACAGAAGCAGAATACATTGCAGCAGCAGGTAGTTGTACTCAAATCTTATGGATGAAGCAGATGCTAAGAGACATCAAAGTTGAATATGAGGAGCCTATCACAATTTTCTGTGATAATTCAAGTGCAATTAATATTTCCAAGAATCCGGTATTGCATTCCAAGACTAAGCACATATCTATCAAATTTCACTTTTTAAGAGAACAAGTAAACAAGGAAGAAGTCAGATTGGAGTATGTTCCCTCCAAGGATCAGATTGCAGATATCTTTACAAAACCTCTTCCCAAGGACTCTTTTGAATATCTCCGCGAGAAGTTAGGGGTCATGGCCCCTCCGGTGATGAGCTAAGATGCACTGATGTGCATCAGTCCGGTGGCTATCACAGTCATATCTTGTGATCCGGACTAATGGGGAGCTGCAACTAAGGGGGAGCAGCTGGTATTATTCTGATGCATGAGAGTTGCAAGTATGAGCCCTTTGCCATTGATGTCAAAGGGGGAGAGAAGACATGTGAAAAACAAGTGGTTGATGATCAAAGGGGGAGCAGCAAAGGAAGACATGTGAAGAGTTGTTGTTGATAGGGGGAGCTGTGACAGAAAAGAGAAGTTCTTGTCTTGATGGTTTTTCACATCATATGTTGCCATCAACGACAAAGGGGGAGATTGTTGCAAGTATGAGGTGAGCCATTGTTGTCATTGATGTCAACATACTCATACTGCATTGACAAGAAGGATTTGATGAGCTTTGTGCTGAGGATATTGAGAAAATTAGCCTCAGTCAGGAACAGTGAAGAACAGTGATGAGAAGAAGGTAAATATACTGTATAGGATGAGAATCGGAGGATGCGGATTAAAGGGTTAGTAGATATGAATCTTGAGATGCTACAGTTAGGATTTCAGAGGTCCGCATGAAGATCTGAAGGAGTTATGGCTGCCGGTATAGAACCGGGTCCGGCAAGTATCCGGAGGTGACAGAGGATCACAAAAAGGTCCGGTGAGGTCCGGAATTGTATCATCCTAATCTGCGGATTGGACGGAGTGTTTGGGATGTCCTTGTGATGTGTCATCCTGGTTTGTGTATGATTTGGAGGTCCGGAAGTACCTCTTGCATTATGACAGTGGCGACAGATTGTGTTCTTGAAGTTCCGGATGAGGAAGACAAGAGATCCCAGTAAGTAGAGGAAGTGCGGATGTATCCGGACATTCAGACAGACTTGTAAAGGTTCTTGAATCATGTTTAGGTTGTGTTGTTGGTCCGCATTGATGGTAGAGCCCAGAATTGAAGTTATTCTTCCGGATGAAGTTATTGCTCTGTTTAGCCGACCGGATGAGTTGTTCATCCTGCGAATGTTCTTGTGATAGCCGACCGGATGTGTTATTCATCTTGCGGATACTCCTATGGTTGTTTGCCGACTTAGATGCTTGTTCCTAAGTCGATGTCTTGTATAAATAGTGATTTGTGAATTCATTTCAGGTAGTAGTGTGTGGATGAGTATGGTGTAGCGAAGAAAGGTGCGAAAGGCAGAGCAGAGATTGTTGGGCTTAATTGGAACTGATCCGGACATGGTAGAGATGTCATTCTCCAGTTCAAGACTGTGATTTTTATCACTCTGTAGACAGTGTGTCTCCTTGTAGGCAGTGGGCCTCTTTGTGAGCAGTGTGCTCGGGCAGTGAGCCCTTATTGGCATGTGCCATTCATTTTTCCTTATTCTTCTAACAGAGAATAATTCTTGGGTTAATCACCCCGTGGTTTTTCCCTTAACCGGGTTTTCCACGTCAAAATCTTGGTGTTCAATGTGTTGATGCTTATCTACTCTTGTGTTTAGGTATTGTGCTTCCATGAATGATTATTTGATATGCTGCTAACTAACAACAGAGAATAAAGTGTTTGAAATAGAACAAGTTCTATACAACTGATTCACCCCCCCCCCTCTCAGTTGTATGCCCTAGATCCAACATTCCACCGGTTGATTTGTCGAATCGGTGGAATGGCTATGTACAGTAGTTTAGGGTTTAGTCTGCATTTTGTGTTCGTTTGCATGCAGGTGTGCAGGATCGTCGTCAAGAGGTGTTGAGAACCCTAGCATGGGTATGTGCTAGGTCATGCTGATAGTTCGAGTCTGGAAGATCGCCCAGGAAGCAGATCAGATCACCTCAGGAGGTTCGGCAGATCGAAATTCGCTAAGGTTGGAAAATCCGTCGCAACGGCATCATCAGGATATTTCTATGTATATCCTGCAGTTACTTCGGGCGTCATCCGAGTAGATGGAGTTGAGCATGATGCAATCATTTGCATAAGGTGAATGTGTTTCGGGGTGATCATCATTAGGTGTTGCCGAGGAGGAGCGTATCGGCATAAGGTAGAAGATCGGGTTGACAATTCCTTCGCGGGCCAATAATGTTAAGTTTGGCCGACAGCAGGATATTGAAGGAACTGCATGTGACGTCATCATCATCAGGATAATCGTCATCAGGATATCGGGGCAGCAGGATATTGAAGGAGCTGCATGTGACGTCATCGTCATCAGGATAATCGTCATCAGGATATCGGGGTGACGTAAGCATCGAAGGAAGGGTGCATGAGGTTGTCATCATCAGGATATATGGGAGGAACCGGATGTTCTATATCCTGCTGATGAACATGATGTTGAACATCATGATGATGAAGAAAGAGGTTAGCGGTAAGATGAACAGTGAACATCAGGAGGATGTTTGCGCTTGCCAAATGTGATGATGCTGCCGATAGCCGGATATGATGATGCTGCTGACAGACGAAGAGTCGAAGGTTTGTCTACAGGAGGATATCGGTCGGCAGAGAAAATATGATGATGCTGACAGTGTTAAGGAAAATATGATGATGATGATGGGTTTTAGGCATACATGCTGTATGTCAAGGTTTTAGTGTGGATGCCTCTGCATTAGTATCGTTCCTAAAGAATGGCTCTTACCTTTGTTGTTGTCTCAAGCATATAGACCTATAAGAAAGAAACTAATTCAATCATAAGTATGATTTATGGTAAGCTAAAAGTAAGTACTTAAAAACAAAAAAGAAGACATACCATAGATGCTTGAAGTTTACCTATGTCACCTTGCCTTGTTGCAACAACCTATAATGATGAAAAAATAAAGGACTAAGGAAAAAGATCAAAGAAACATGATAAGATATAGAGGAGAAGAATAAATTCCCCTTTTATTTTGGATTTTCTAAAATGTTTTCAATTTTCTAAGTTTTTTGAAAAGTTTTATGATTTTTTAGGTTTTTTAAAAAATTTTGTGAAGGTTTGTCCTGACATCCCTTTCCTGCAAGACACCTTGATATATTTGAGAAACATAATTTTTTGCAAAGATTTCTGCTTTCCCCTTGCATGGGGAGACTTGCATGCTTGAGTGCACATTTTTGCTCTTTTTAGTTTGTTGGAGGAATGAATTGTATTCAAACCTTGTTATGTATCTATTATTGTGAGAATTAATTGGTTAGAAGCTATATATAGTTTTAGTCAACATCTTATGATTTACTTTCCTTCTTGTGCACATGGTTGGCTTAGATTTTTATTGATGATGCCTTTTCTTATAGATGCATGATGGACAAATGCTCATGATATATTGTTGTTTAATTTCTCTATGAGATGCATATGATCATAGCATGTATGAGTATGATAGATGTAAAAATGGGTGGAAGTGAAAAACTTCATTTATTTCTAGATATCATGAGTTATGACATGATTTGTTTCTTATTTATGCATATGTGATAAACATTGTGATTTCTCTTAAGTAGGATTTTTAACATAGGGGATTTTTGGGTTGAATTAGCATAAGTTGACCCACTAAACTCTTTGGGATAGTATTTAGAGAATCAAGTGGGAATGGGGAAGGGAGATGGAACAACTTTTAGATTTAGTTTTCATAAAGGGATAAACATTGATCCTTATCTAGACAAAACACTTAGACTAGTTTTCAACATAGACAAATCAACCAAATTTATGGTACCCATTAGGCTTAGATATAGAGATGGAGAACAAATTTGGGTTTGGATTCATCAGATAGCAAAGCTATCCTTAGAAGATAAGATAGACTCTTAGTTACCGATTCTGTACATGTGTGTGCTAAAAAATGAAAATAGGGTTTATAAGTAAAGCACACATAGACTAATCTCATGCACACATATTATTTTTTTGAGTTATATCATCACCCAAATAGACTAACCTCATGCAACCAATAAGATACATGGGCTCATCACCAAAGACTAGACTAGGCAAGTGTGGGCTTGGAGTTTTGACCTCCTTTTAACCTAACATCATGCTACTAATAAGAAGTGAGGGTTCATCACCAAAGACTATGCGAGGAAAGTAAGGGACTAGATATAACAAAAAGCATAACCAACTCCCAAGACTTCCCCCCTATTGAGGAAAATTGATCAAACCTTCTTGTTGGCTTATATTGGACATTATAGGTTTGAAAACCTACTTTATTTAGAATTGACTGGATTTCAAGTAAGATCAACTTAGAGTTTTGATTTCATTTAAAAATTATTGGGTGTGTAATGTTAGAAATGAAAGAAACACTACTTCAATAGAAATCTGATTCAAGATAAATTTTAGCAATCTTTAACTATGTGTTATTAATGGATATTGTAACACAGAAACAAAACTATGCTTCACAGAAATGCAAAATCAGAAATATAAACACATAACACAATGTTTAATGTGGAGAAAAACCTTTCAGGTAAAAAACTCCACACAGGAAAGAGGCCCAATGTTTGTTTTAAATTGAAAATGATTTACAATACAACAACACTTGAACTCTCTCCACCAGTCCTCAATCTGACAGCATTCTAGCAACACCTGAGTACCTAAAATCTGTATTGCAGCAACTAATACATGGAAAATACTTATAGAAACATTTTCTAACTCATCTTAGGCATTCACCTTCTCTCTCCTAAGATTCTCCAACCTGTAATCATTAATTACCATCTTACAAGCATCTTACACTTGTCCAAAAATAGCCATGCAAAGGTTGGGGGTCCAAGACTAAATCCGGCCTCTTACAACATCTTATGACATTTCATAACCGTCATAGATTCCACAAAAGAGTATCTTTCCAAGATAGAAACCTTGGGCTAAATATAGAAAATATACAACTAACATATCTGTCATATGCGTCATAGAATCACAGAATCTTATGACAACTTGCAGCTGTCATAGATTCACTCACCAAACATTATGACAGTTGTCAATACATGCCAAAAATAGTATATTCCTCAAGGGAGCAGACCTATCCTCATTTACTATGAGCTTTTACATTTGCCAATAGTAAATATCACTCCACAATTGCCGCTAGTAACTCTGAAATTACAACTATCAATGAGACTACCTCATTCCCTTATGGGTAATTACAAATAACAAATAATAAATAGAATAAAATACAATATTGGAATTTACAAGGTTAATGTTACCTTATTCCAACATTCTCCCACTTGACATTATACATTGTAAATCAACCCATAGGAAATCAAATGAAATAATTAGGCACTAGAAACAAGGCCCATGGCCTCTCTGCACCACATGAACTTCTCTGTGCTCACAGGCTTGGTCAAAGAATCTACAACATTCTCTTGAGTGTCTATCTTCTTTAGCTCAATCTCTCCATTTGCAACCAACTCTTGAACAAAGTGATACTGAGCATCAACATGCTTAGTTCGAGCATGATACATAGGATTCTTGGCCAAACAGATAGCACTCTGGCTATCACAACCAATCTGAATGACCCTGCAATCAAATTGAATACCTATACATAGTCTCCTCAACCAAAATGCCTCCTTAGAGACATGTGTAGTAGCCATATACTCTAATTCTGTGGTGGATAAAGAAACTATGGACTGCCTCTTACTCATCCAACTCGCTGCACCTCCAAACAGAGTAAATACATAGCCACTAGTGGACCTTTGACTATCCAAGTCACCTGCCCAATCTGCATCAACAAAACCCTATATGCCCAAAGTTTTCAACAAAACCCTATATGTCCAAAGTTTTTTCAGCACTATCAGTACCAGAATAAACCAAGCAATGATTAGTAGTACCTACAAGATATTTAAACACCCTCTTTCCATAGTTTTAATGTTGTCTACTAGGGTTAGACATAAATCTATTCAAAACTCCCACTGCTTGGGCAATATCTGGTCTAGTGCAAACCATTTCATACATCAAACACCCTACAACACTAGCATATGGCACATTAGACATAAGCTCAAGATCATCCTCAGTCTTTGGACACATATCTAAAAAAAGCTTAGTACCAATGGGTAAAGGAACTCTAACTGGGTTACAGTCCTGCAAACTAAACCTCTGCACAATAGTATTCATATACTTACTTTGTGACAACCAAAGCTTTCTATTAACTTTGTCCCTCCTGATCTCCATTCCAAAAATATAACTTGCAACACCAAGATCCTTCATCTCAAATGCACCTGAAAGTTAGGCTTTAAGCTCACTGACCATACCCTTAGTATTGCTGAAAAACATGTCATCAACATACAAAGCAATAACTAGTATAGAATCATCAACACAATGAATGTAAACACAATGATCCTCCTCGCTTCTAACAAAACCCAATTTCAATACAAATGAATCAAACTTTTGATACCACATTTTGGGGGACTATTTCAAACCATAGAGAGACCTCTTTAACCTGCAAACCCAATGTTCTTTCCCTTTTACCTCAAAACCTGTAGGTTGTTGCATATAAATTTCTTCTTCAAGATCTCCATGCAAGAATACAGTCTTAACATACATTTGCTCAATCTCCCAATCATAAGCTACAACAATGGATAAGAGAAATCTAATAGAAGTCAATTTAGCAATAGGAGAGAATATCTCACCAAAATCAACTCCCTCTCTCTAGGAGTAGCCCTTGGCTACCAATCTAGCCTTGTACTTCTCCAATGACCCATATGCTCCAAACGTCTTCTTGGAGACCCACTTACATCCTATGGCCTTTCTTCCTTTGGGCAAATGAACAAGATCCCAGGTGTTACAAGAGTCTAAAGCCATCATCTCCTCCTGCATGGCTAGCTACCAAGACTCACTATCATCTGCAGAAATAGCTTTTGTGTAGGATCTAGGTTCATCGTTAGTACTCAATAAAGCATATACACAACATAAATCTGGTGAGCTATACCTATCAACTAGATTTCGTTGTCTTGTGGATCTCCTCAAGGGTGGAGTAAGAGACTCTACTCATTCTTCTACATGATCATCTGCAAAAACTTCTTCTGTAACAACAGACTCATCTTCATCAAAACTACTCGAATCTTCTTCTTCTTCTTCACCCCCCAATCCATCATTATGTTCTTCTTGAGGTGTAACTTGTTTCTCTAAATCAAAGTGCACCTTCTTTACCTTTTCATCTTTTTCTTTTGGCTACTCAGGTTTAGAAATAGCTCTAAGTTCCCTAAAAATTACATCTCTAGAAAAGATAATCTTCCAGGTTAGTGGATTCCAAAGCTTATAACCTTTTACATTATCACCATATCTAATGAATGTACACTTTTCAGCCTTTCAATCCAACTTAGATCACTTTTCCTTAGGCACATGAACAAAAGCCTCACAACCAAAAACCCTTAAATGTGAAACAGAAGGTTTCTTACCTGTCCACACTTCATAAGGTGTCAAATCAATAGCCTCACAAGGAGATCTATTTATCAAGTAGCAAGCAGTACACACAGCCTCTGCCCAAAAGTATTTATCCAACTGTGAATCACTAAGCATACTTCTAGCTCTTTCCATAATTGTTTAGTTCATCCTTTCTGCAACACCATTCTGTTGTGGTGTATACGAAGTTGTCTTTTGTTTGATTATGCCTGCTTGCTTGCAAAACTCATCAAATTCCTTAGAGAAATATTCCCATCCATTGTCAGATCTTAATATTTTTATCTTTAAACCTAATTGGTTCTCTAGTAAGACTTTGAATTCCTTAAACTTAGTGAAAACTTCAGATTTATGCTTCATAAAATAAATCCATGTAAATCTAGATACATCATCAATGAAGGTTACAAAATAATGAGATTTTCTGATAGATTCATTATCCACAGGTCCAAACACATCCGTATGAATAATTTCTAACTTCTCTTTTGCTCTTTTGCTTCTTGAAGGAAATGATTTTCTGTTTTGTTTACCAAACACACAATGCTCACATAAATCAAAGTGCTCATCAGAATAGGAGAAACCACCCAACATATTTTTATTCTTAATAGCTTTTAATACATTATTGCTTGTGTGGCCCAATCTATGGTGCCAAAACATACATGTATTTTTAGTACCTCAGATACATAGGAGGCATTATAAACTATAGTGGCTTCAAGCTTGAATAGGCTTCTGAATCTCTTCCCCTTCACTAGCACCAAGTTCCCTCTCACTAATCTACATCCATGTTTGTCGTATGTCACATGCATTCCCAAATCATTCAACTTCAAAACTGAAATCAAATTTCTAGCTAATCCAGGAACATGCAAAACACCAAGGAGGGTTTTAATCATCCCATCACTGAAACGCAACAATACCTTTCCTTTCCTGACAATTAGATATGTAGAGTTGTCACCAAGGTAGATATTGCCTCCATCATATTCTTCATATGAGGAGAACCATTCCTTATGCGTGGTCATATGAAATGAGCATCCTGAGTCAACCAACCAGTTTTCATCAGAAACAACATTACATGCAGAAAGTAAAACATCTTCACCTACATTCGAGGACTTATATGAAGTACTCTCCCACTGTTTCTTAGGGTTTCTCTACTCCTTCACATGTCCCCTTTTACCGTAGTTCCAACACTTAACTTTGTTCTTTTTACGAGGAGTCTTAGACTGGCCCTTGGACTTGTCCTTATCCCCTTTCTGATCTCCTTTAGGTCCTCTTTCCTTAGACCTTCCCCTGACACTGAGAGCATCTCCTAAACTATCCAAACTCTTCTTCCTCAATTCCTGTGACAGTAGCACTGAAACAAGAGCATCCAACTTTGGATCTGCGAGGTTAGCAGTGATAGAAAGGATAACATTCTCCCAAGACTTAGGTAAAGAAGAAAGAAGTAAGATACATTTATCTTCCTCACTAACCTCAACATCTACTAAATCAAGCTGACTCACTAACAAATTAAAAGAATTTAAATACTCTGCAATTGATTCACCTTCTCACATTTTTGATAGATCTCACCCAACCATTTCCACAACTAGTATGCAGTCTCTTCCTTTGTGACATTCAATAGGACAGAGTCTAAAAGACACAACCAGATGGTTCCCCATGCCTTCTTATCCAGTCTATCCCACTCATCTTGAGAGACATCATCAAGTTTCTTCTCTTTTTGAACAACCAACCATTGGTTTCTTTCTTGCAACAAATCTTTCATTTTCAGCTTCCACAACTCATACCCCATTTCGTTGAACTTCTCAATGTCCAATCGAGAGGTTGATACAATGGTGGATGCAGCCATATTAACAACACAAGATCTACAAAACAAACACAACCAAATCTCTCACTACAGCTACAGCTTCCACACTACCACCCAAGAGTCAAAGTTGGCCAGGCTCTGATACCAAATATTAGAAATGAAAGCAACACTACTTCAATGAAAATTTGATTCAAGATAAATTTCAGCAATCTTTAACTGTGTGTTATTAATGGAGATTGTAACACAGAAACAAAACTATGCTTCACAGAAATGCAAATCAGAAATATGAACACATAACACAATGTTTAACATAGAGAAAACCCTTTTGGGTAAAAAACTCCACACAGGAAAGAGGCCCAATGTTTGTATTAATCTAAAAATGATTTACAATACAACACTTCAACTCTCTCCACATGTCTTCAATCTAATAACATTCCACCAGCACCTGAGTACCTAAAATCTATATTGCAACAATTAATACATGAAAAATACTTATAGAAACATTTTCTATCTCATCTTAGGCATTCACCTTCTCTGTCCTAAGATTCTCCAACATGTAATCATTAATTACCATCTTACAAGCATCTTACACTTGTCCAAAAATAGTCATGCAAAGGTTGGGGGCCCAAGACTAAATTTAGCCTCTTACAGCATCTTATGACATGTCATAACTATCATAAATTCCACAAAAGATTATCTTTCCAAGATAGAAACCTTGGGCTAAAAATAGCAAATATACAACTAACATATCTGTCATATATGTCATAGAATCATAGAATCTTATGACAACTTGTAGTTGCCATAGATTCACTCACCAAACATTATGATAGTTGTCATACATGCCAAAAATAGTATAGTCCTCAAGGGAGCTTGCCTATCCTCATTTACTATGAGTTTTTACATTTGCCAACAGTAAATGTCACTCCGTAACTGCCGCCGGTAACTTCAAAATTACAACTGTCAATGAGACTACCTCATTCCCTTATGGGTAATTACAAATAACAAATAATAAATGGAATAAAATACAATATTTGAATTTACAAGGTTAATGGCACCTTATTCCAACATGTAAAGGGGAATCGATAATGATTTATTTTAGGAATTACTAAAGCTTAGAAGGGACAACCTATACTTGACATCCTTAGGAATCCTTGATAGGATGAAAATCAAACAAGAGTGAGTCACTAATAGATGCAAATATGAACACAATGAAAATGCAACCTATGAAAGTTTTGAATTTTCTGGATTGTTTGTGTAATGTTTTTATTATGGTAAGTTGGGAAGAGGGTGCCAAACCATTACAAAGTAACATCTAAGCACAATCCATTATAATATACCCGCATGCATATAAGAGTCTCTTGAACAAGACCAGGCAGACCAAAGAGAACAAACAAAATTTAGAAAGAGAACAGTAACTACATAGCACTAGGAATAAAGACCAAAAAATAGACACCAATAGAAAGATCACTTTCTGCTATTATTAAGTAGAGTATCCTAGTCCCTTTTCATCAAGTCCAGAGTCTCTTCACAATTTGAGACTCTAAACATCTATTGCTTCATCTTCTTATTCGAATCCTATAGATTGTCTTGTTGAATTTTACATTTGCTCAACTCAGCTTGAATTAAAACTATGTTAGAAATAGTCTTGTTCATAACTTCATTAGTGAACTGAGCCAAATCATTCATACCCTTCTCAACTTTGATCAATCTATGCTGGTACATTTTAATCATATCATACATATTGGTCCAACTATCCTGACATGTAGTACAATCCATCCTTTTGTTGTTAATTTCCTCCAAGTTGTCAATTCTCTTAGCTAGGTCCCTAAAAGCATGAACATAACTCATGTTGTCATTTTTACCATTATCTTTTCTCATATCATAATAAAAAACACCCATATCAGCCACCACGTCATCGAAGTCATCCTCTCTAGGAGAAGTGAAACTAACCTCCATATCCTCATCTTAAACATGATAGTTACCTCCATCTCTAAATCCTCATCAACATGATCATCTTGACACTCCTTCATATCCTAAAAATTATTCATATGATGATTCTCAGTATCCTTAGAAACAAACTCTTCCTCAACTTCCTCCATCTTATCTTCCTACTCTTCCTACTCATTATCCATAACAATAGTAGTCTCAAAGTTTTCAGATAAGGAGTAAGAGGTTATGTCTTTCGTAATGACATCTTTGTTTCTTTTACCCTTAGCAATTTTCTTCTTGTATTTTTCCTTCTAAGAGTTAACCTTTGCTAGGTGAGGTGACCTAGAATAAACATCATCTATAGTTTCCTCAGGATTAAATTCATCAAAAGTTGCATCCAGGTTGACCATAGTAGAAGTAGATTTAATACTAACATTATTTTTACTCTTCTTTGTAGAGGAGCCACTACCCACATTTTTGTTAGGAAAGGTGTTTAAACCTTGTAAGTACAAAAGGTTACTATTCTTCCCATTTTTGGTCTTTTCGAATACCCTTTATCTTGAAGAATGCATTAGAACTTTTAGAGTTTAAAAAAGGGCTAAAAATGATGAGGATTACTATTTTTAGTAACTCTACATTTTAGCTTGAAAGGACCTAAATTTTTTGAAAAAGGTGCAAAACTGCTAAGTAAACATCTTGGGTGAGTTTTAACTCAAGAACATAATTGGATTGCGAGATATTAAAGTTTCTATTTTTTGAAACTGCCAGAAAAAGTTTTGAACTCAATTTTGAGGCACTTAAAGGTCCCTAAATGCCCTAAAAGTTGTCATAATTGGTGAAGTGGATTATAGCTTGATAGATCTCTTCATGAAGTTTTTGACACATTAAACAATTCATTAATAAGACACCTGGATGAAAAGTTATGACCTTTGGAAGTTGGACCTCCTATTTTTGGGAAATGTGAAAATGCGTTGGACACTTAAAAGAGATGTAAAAGGGAGAGTTACACATGTTGAAGTGTGATTTGGCACATCACAAGGCATATTTGATTGGAGATAATTTGAGTGCCACTTTTGGGTGGTTTTTTGGCTCATGGTTTTGTAATTACCATTGACAGTTTATTGTATTGTATCTCCTATATATCATGAGCTTGAGATAGAGGTTGTGTGTAAGAGTCATATAGATGTTGAGTTACCTTTGGATTTCTGGTTGGTTATACTCTAGTGAAAGCTTTCTCTGCAAGTATATTGTAATATTCTTGATTCCTGAATAATATATTCGGCAACTTTAGAGTGTGGGGTTTTTTACCTGAAAGGGTTTTCCCCATGTATATCTTGTTTTGTGAGCATTGTACTTGTTTTTGATGCATTGTTACCTTTCTATTAATGTGCATCTCATAATCTATAATTGTAAAAGATAAAAATTTACATAAATCTTTCCTCAGTAGATCATTGTAGGAAGTATTTCCGCATACCTTGTTTCCTTTCAGTTAGTATTAGAGCTTGATCACCTTTGGTTCTAGTTGTTGAATAGAGGGTTTTTTAAGCTAATTTTCATTTGAGTGGGAGGTTGTGCAGAGGATTTTGAAACCTTTGTTGTAGGAAAGAGATGGTGAGCACATCTAGGAGGTTTGATATAGAGAAGTTTAGTGGAGACAACTTTGATTTGTGGAAATTAAATATGAAGGACTTATTGGTGGATAGAGATCTATGGCTTGTAGTATCTAGAACCATGCCATCAGGCATGAAAAAAGAAGATTGGGATCTAATGGATTGAAAGGCTAAGGGTTTGATAAGACTCTATTTGGTTGATTTAGTGCTTTTGAATATCCATGAAGAGAAGACTGCAAAAGATCTTTAGAAGAAGCTTGGAGATGTTTATTAGGCTAAATCCCTAGTGAACAAGTTATTCCTATGAAAGAAATTATATTCTTTGAGGATGGAAGATGGAGGATCTGTCACTAATCACCTGAATACATTCAATATGCTTGTTGCCTAATTGACCTATGTTGGTGTGAAGATGGAGGAGACGGATCGATGTATGACATTACTATGTGCCTTACTAGATTCATGGGATCACATTGTTATGGCCATTAGGAGTACCACTACTACCTTCAAGATGGATGATGTGGTTTCTTCATTGTTGTCTGAAGAGATGTGGAGAAAGTCTTCTAAATTGGCTAAGGAGGCTCTTTTGGTTTGTGGTAGATCTTAAGAGAAGGGAAAGAAAAAGGATAAGAAGAAGGAAGAAAAAGGAAGATCCAAATCCCATGGGACCTGGTCACTTCTACGGTAAACCTGGTCACTTCTGTAAAGTGAATAACAAAAGGTTTACCGTAGTTCAAACACACACATGCATTTCAAACAAAGTGATTGACAAAATTAACTTTCAACACACACGCACACCCACTTTATACAAAGTGAATAACAAAATTAAATTTTCTCATGCACACATGCATGCACATAGAATGAATGTCAAAATTCATACACACATAATTCATAGTTAACTTTCAAATCCATGCACACATAATGAAAGCTAAAATTCATTCAACACACAAAGTGTACATTGAAGTTTGAAAGTATTTTTATACATCTACTTCACACAAAATGAATGTCAAAATATTTTTCTTAGGGTTAACTTTCAAAGACATGTGTGTGTGCACACACACATGCATGCACATAGAGTGAATGCCAACATTCATTCACACACATAGTGAATGCTAAAGTTAACTTCCAAAGCCACACACATAGAGTGAACACCAAAGTTAGTTCAAAGACACAAACATACACTTCAAACGAAGTGAATACCAAAATTAACTTTCCACACACACACAGACACACATCCACATTAAACACACACACATCCACATTACACAAAGTGTGCAAAAATTAACCATTCACACACACCCACACACATAGACATGCATGCACATAGAGTGAATGCCAACATTCATTCACACATTAATTAAGATTATCGTTAGGGTTAGCATTAGAATTGGGGTTAGAATTAGATTTATAGTTAGGGTTAGGGTTAGAATTAGGGTTAGGGTTAGGTTAGTTAAAAATAGGCTTAGGGTTAAGGTTAGGATAAGAATTAGGATTATTACTATGGTTGGGTTAGAATTGTGGTTAGGGTTATAATTAGGCTATCTCAAATTTTGTAGGAAGCAAAAATAGTATCATAAATCTACATTGTAGAGTTCATGTAAGATTTTTTACAACATTCATCAGACACATATTTCTAAGGCATGCTTCAAACAATATTATTTTAATAAGAGAGTGGAATTGCAAGTATTTTTCTATCCTTTTAAAATTATGCTTTATAATTAAAAGGATCAACTAATCAAATCATGATGATACGTTACAAAGAATAGTTACAGTGTGCATATCAAAATGGCCAAAACTTACAAAGAATAGTTGCACTATGCATATAAAAATATAAATATCTATGATTTGGTGATAGGCCTATAAATATTTGTGCCTCTGAGCCATTTGATAGCACCTTTGGTGCTTTTACTAGTTTAATAGAAAAAGAAGACAACAATTTTGTGAAAAATAATAGAAAGAAAGCATAGTAAAACAAAAAGAATTAATAAAGAATTAAAAATATAGATAAAAACTTTCTTTATTTCTATTTATCATTTTAATAAATTAATTTAATTTCCTTGTTTATTTAATTTAATTAATAATTAAATTAATTTTATTATTCATTATATTTTAAATGCTTTATTTTTAATTACAATTTAACTTTCTTGAAGAAGAAATGGTTTAATTTAATTAATTTATTGAATCAATATCATTCTTTAGTAAGTAATTTTAAGTTAGTGAACAAATATTTTTAAAAATTGATCTTGTTTTAAGGTGGAATTAGTAAATAATTATGTAATTTAGTAAATATTGAACTATGATAACATTAAATTATAGATTTAGTTCAACATATTTAGGGTATATTTTCTTTAAACTATTATAAGTTATATTAGTAATATAATTATATAATTTTCCTTTAATAATCCTAAGAGGAAAATATATGTTTGTTCCTATTGCAAATATTATAAAGTTTCATACTAAACTTTTCAAATTTATCTATATGGTTTTATCTAAACAAAGTGTTTGGGTTCTTAAAGAAATTTATATCTAAGATGATTGTATTATTTTTATAGAAAATTTATCATATTCTATTAACCAATATCTATTGAAGTGTTAGACAATTTAATTTCATTAAAATTATCTATGGTATGAATAAATTGGGTATGGATTGTATTTAAGTTCATTGCTAATTTAATTACAGTCATTTATATGTTTCTTACATCTTAGTAATATTATTATGTTTTTAAAAAAATTAGTTGTATGTGTGTGTGCCCACTTGTATGTGATTATATGGGTGGGCATTACAGACTACTTCAAATGTATTGTACAAATGATTCACATACTGTTGGAGGTGGTAAGGATTTCATTATTCCTCACATTAATATTCCTAATGGGAACCATTTGAGACTGAAGGTTTACTATTGTGCTTTTCTCTGCAATTTGTTTTTGATTATATTGGTCAAATAGGTTTTGAAGGGGCCTCGAAACCCATTACAAAAAGAAGAAAACTCAAAACATTAAACCAACCATCCACTAACTAAAAGCTACATAAACAACATAAGCATAGAAAAACATAGCAAAAAAGAATAGCCTAGATTAATTCATTTTTTTAATGGTCTCTGCTGCCTCTATTTCCTGCTCGTAGAAATTCTCATGCATCTTGGCAAAATTTATCAGTTGTTTTTTCTCCTCCTCAAACTATTTCTTTTTACTTCCTATTGTGTGGGTACAAGGGCCACTAGAATCCTCCATAGTGACCTATTTACCTTTTCCCTTTGTGCCTTCATCTTTGTCCTGTATGCCCAGTTCTTCCACATTTAGAATGTCCTTTGCTCTGAAGTCATTGAACTGATCTTTTTTGAGCTCTTTAAGCTTTTCAATCAATATCTTCATACCATTTAAACTATTCTAAATGGTTAACTTGTTGATGTGCATTATCTTCTCCAAATTATTATTAACATCCATTAATTTTTCCTCCAGATACTAAACTCTTGTGCCTTTTTTTCCCTCATCTTTCCCATTTCGCACTCCATCTATTCCATTTTTGGTATAGCTTCCCAGTTTTGGAAAATCAACTTATCTTGTTCCACAGTCATGTTACTTCCTTTCCCTAGGCATTCGTACAACAACTGTAATTTGATGTTGATTTTGTTGATTTCGACAAAGAACCATTTAGTCATCTTATGCTATTAATTGACCACATTTTTCACCAATTCAAACACTTCCTCCACCTAGTCTCTATTTTTGGCCTTGGCAAGCAAATCATCAAAGTCCTTAGGGAGATTACAAGATGGGTCAGGAATCTCAGGAAAATAGAGACCAATTTTAGGATCAGGAGTCTGCATAGTATTACCAGGGGTTTCCTTATCCTTGAAACCACTTTCCATTCCATATTGGCCATAACATCATGGTTCCCCTATTTATGGGTGTTCTTCTCTCTGTCCAGTTCAACCCCCACATCCTCATTCTCTTTCTCAGAATACTACTTATCCTTCTTCACCAGAGTAGAATTTTTCCTTGTCACTGGCAGAGTTTTCTTGCCTTTCACCTCCTTTAGAGAGGCATCAGACTCATCTCCTGTATTCTACCCATCCAACCAAGAAATATTAACTTCCCTCTTTTGAGTCCTTTTTTTGCTATACTCAGCTTCACTTTCCTCCTCTTCTTCTTCCATAACCCAGTCCTCATCATCTGATTGAGTTTCCTCCTCACTATAAACCATACACACCTTTTTCTTGCCACTGTGCTTGTCCTTAAGCCCTTTTCTAGGAGTGTTGGTTTTCATCTATTCCATAATCAAAAGAATAAGGATTTCATGCAAAATGGGCAACTTAGGGTTTCTACAATTTTCCTTTATGCCATACTCCAGCGAGGAAAGCAAATAAAATGGGATGGAGACATAGATACCATGGTGAAAATGGTTGAGTAGATTAAAATTATAGTTGTAGACTGAAATGTACCTCCCGTCCAGCATTATATACCTCATTATCACTTCCACCACCTTGACACATATCAGCTTGATAGAAAGGTGGTTATACCCTCCAGACTGCAATTTAACCAATTTGTCACTTTCATTGCCCTTGAAAAAATTGTTCAGGGCTTCCTCGCTGTATTTCCATTCACGAAAGAATTTCTTCCCTTTGGTAGATAACCCTGAGACTTAAGCAATGAGGTCTTTCATAATGGCTAACTCCTAGCCATAGGCAGAGACCTTATTTTTATAATTTTTCACAAATAGCCTAGTGATATTAGGGTCAGCTCCATATAATTTCTCCATGTAGGGAGTTAACCCACCATCCTCCAAGATTTTCCACACCTTTTGTTTCTATCAGGTCCCTTCATAGGACGAAGACTCAACTCTGTTCCTCTCTCCACCCATGTTGAAATTCAGACCTCTATAATTTTCACAGTCACCACAGAGCAGAATGAGAATAAGAAGGAAATGAAGCTTTTAATGGAAATTCTGGCCACTAAACTTACCCATAATCCATGTGAACTAACTCATCGACAGAGAGCTCTCCATTGGACCCTTTGAGATCATAATGATCTCTTCATTACTTCTTGAGCCTCGTACCATGCTTGCAATCATTGATAATTATCTCCTTAACCTTGCTCGGGGTCATTGCCACATCATCTCACATGACCTTTGATTGGATAGTTACTCTGAGGTTGGCAAATATATCTGTCACCTTGTTTCCTTCGTGAAAGATATGAGATATATAAGTTTCCTCAAAGGTCCCTAAGATCTTAATCGCATCTTCAACAAGGACCGCTATAGACCAACTAGGTTTTAGGGAATTCTTTAGGCAATTTATAATATTATTAGAATCCCCTTCCACCCAAACTTTTTTGTACCCCTTAGCATGAGCAAGGGAAATAGTGTGATAGGCACCCATAGCTTTGGTGAAGTGGTTTGTCTGGGTACCCAAAGGGAGTGCCACTTTGCTCTACAATTTGTTAAGTTTTTACGCTTCTGTGAGAATGGGGGTTCACTTTTTAAGGGAAGAACTAGTGTTTTATGTTTCTCTGAAGATGAATGCTCAACTTTGGAGTAGTTTCAAAATAGGGGACTTGCCTCTTACATTCAAACTATGAGAGGCCACGATGTGAGTGTAACTGATCAATTTGTTAATTCATGGAAGAATAGAGAAGTTACAGTAGAGGGTCTTACTTTTACTGTAACCAAGGATCTGATTGTAGAGTCTACTTTGTTAAAAATGACTAGGAAAAAAGTTCATAGAAATGGTAAGGGGATTACAAAAAGTTGATTCATATTTTTTGGGAGGGTGAAGAGAGTCTCATCAGGCATCAAAATGGTTACAATAGAATGAAGTTGTCGCCACCATGGGATCTATTGAGTTACCATCTGATGAAGTATTTCAAGCTGGAAGGTAGGTATGAGACTATCCATAGGTATCATTTTTCCCTCTTTGATCATTTTCTCCATAGGAATTTTAATAGTTTTCATTTTTTCTTTCTCTCTTCACTTGAAAATATCATTAAAAGGGTGTCAATCCTCCTTTGCACCAAGGCTTGATATTTGCTCTTTATCAATTTAATGTCCTATTCAGCCCTCAGATTACTCATAATGTTGGTTCTCAACCATTTATTTTGAATAATGTTGATAGTTGTAACCCTAGCACCTCTTCTAAAAAGTCTTTAGGTAAGGGTAGGGCTGGAAAAGTTGATGCTGGTAGGTCTTCAAGCATCCTGCTACTAAAAGAGCTACTATGTAAGTATGCATTCCATAACCAAAGTTACTAAAGTAAATAATCCACTTATTTACATCATCTCAAGTGAAAAAATAGATCTCAAACATTTTTCAATAATATCATTAAATATTACAAATCACGTGCTTAATCCAGGTGTTAGCACTATATAAAAGAATATATAATCTCCATTTAGCTTTCTTACCATAAATCATCCAATGATAATTACAATGTACAATAAACAAGTACAATATAAGAATAGTAATCAAATCAAAATCTCCAGCTACCACAGACTCACATGGTCTTTTGCAAGGCGAGAGACGGGAACATGGCTTAGGTGCTTTTCTACCCAACCATGAAGCAATTACACTTCCTTGGATCCCTTCATAACACAAAGGAAACCCATCCCTGCATGAAACATCTATCAACCTAGAAACAACTAGTAGGAGAGAACAATCGATGCAATATGAAGTCTAATGTGCAAATCTAAATAATACTATGCAAATTGTCTCACAACAGGATGTGGCATATATATATATGCAAGGCGAGAGATGGGAACATGCCTCAAGTGCTTTTCCACCCAACCATGAAGCAATTACACTTCCTTAGATCCATTCATAACACGAAGGAAACCTAGCCCTACATGAAACATCTAGCAACCTGGAAACAACTGGCAAGAGACCTGAAGTCTAATGTGCAAATCTAAATAATAATATGCAAATTGTCTCACAACAGGATGTTTTATATTTATATATATATATATATATATATATATATATATATATATAAGCCATCTCTATTGTTCCACATTCAGCATCCTAGCCTAGGAAGTAACCCCAATCACGTACAAAGATATACTACTTTCTTTT
The DNA here is from genome assembly GCA_027924645.1 of Cunninghamia lanceolata. NCBI lineage: Eukaryota > Viridiplantae > Streptophyta > Pinopsida > Cupressales > Cupressaceae > Cunninghamia > Cunninghamia lanceolata. Next base: position 1,635,911 of record BSBN01000802.1, on the reverse strand, counting down.
AGAACATACTAATTCTTTTCTTTTGTGCAATCAAATGGATTCACTTCAAGCAAATAATTCTAATGAAAAAATTTTAAGCATATGTTCATTCAAGATACATAAATAAGACATAAACTAAAGATAACTTAACTCATTCCATTCTTAATTACCTCAAAAGAATGTTGTTTAGATCTTTTAACACATACTTTTGCCTACGTATAGTTACTACTACATTTCTTTGCTCAATCAATGAGAATACATTTCTAGCAATATTTCTATCAAAGAGTTGCATTTAATCATTCACAAAATTTGTAGATCACTACAAAATTGGTTATAATTTTTATTCCATAATTCATTCATAATTTCTCAAAATAAATATATCTGGATTTTCCTAATTGAAAGTAGGCTTATAATTCTACTCAGTTAAGGTCATAATAGGGATTTAAAAGAACCTTATGCATCTCCTCAGGGAGTGGAGCTATTTGATGAGTTAGAGTTTGTCGAAGAAACTATGGAGGAGGGAGGGGAAGAAACCCCCATTGAGTTGGTTCATGTAGTGGAGGGGACTAGTCACGTTGCCTCCATGAACAAATCCATCTCTAAGGAAGTGGGTGAAGTTGCTAAGGTGTATGGGGGACAGGACAACAAGGGAAGTTTCCCTCTATGTGTTAAGACCATCAAGGACCTGAGGCACCTCTAGGAGAAGATGGTGAGTATGTAGAAGAAGTGGAAGGTGATGGCAGAGTTTACTGCTAAGACCCTCCACAAGACTGCATCGATCTTTGTGACTATTAAAGATTTGGATGATAAGGTCAACCAGGTGGGGCTTGATATCCTAGGGGATTACAAAGATATGGTGGAATTCCTAGCCAAGTATGGGATGACTGACAGTCCCTAGTTTCTCGTTGTTTCCGCTATTTTTGTTGTTTTTGATTAGACATTTTTTGTCTGTTGTCCATGAGATATTAATGTGTTGTTTTTGGCTTGTTAATGATCTGTAGCCCATGGGGCTGTTTTGTATAGGGTTCTGGACCCTCTTTTCTAGCTAAACTAATCAAAAATAGGGATTTAAAAGAACTACTACTTAACAATATCAAGATTACCAATAAAACATCATTTACAATAGGTAAAAGTAGAAAATTATTTAAATATACCCTACATCTATCATAAGATCCTTGTCTGTCATAGGAATACTGTCAAGTTCATGACAGGAATAGAGTTCAATTTGATACAGGAAAGGCAGATAAGTCTGCTATAGGAGTAAATTAAACTGTGACAAGGATTTAAGATATAATGTTGTGAAAGTTATTAAAACTACTACTTTAGGTATAAAATAAATCGCTATAGGGAGTTTGGTATGCATCTACAGGAGTAATGATAAATCTACTACATAAAGATAGAAAATAACTATTACAATAACATAAAAATCCTATTCTATGATAGGAACCGTCTAAATTGGCACCTAAATGAGATAATAACAATGATAGGGATTAAATAAACTGTGACAGGAAAAAAATGGACTACGACAGGAATACGGTATTAAATCTACTATAGAATTGCAGTAATAAATCTGTTACAAGAATTTAGTGGTGACTTCTATAGGGAAAACAATAATCTATGATAGGAAAAGATAATTTGCAACACATAAACTACAACAAGAACTGTCTGCTACAGGAAAAAAACATAGGTTGTTGTGACAAGAACACCATAAAGTTGTGACAGAAATAAACTAACTGTGATAGGAAGAAAAAAATTAATTGCAGTGAGAGGAACTAGATAATTATGTTTAGTTATCTAAAATTATCACCCAATAGTAATAAAAATATGCATATCCATAACAAAGCATTTGTGGCACGAGTAGTTTGAGAATCTAGATTAATCTAGGACAAGAACTTAATAAGTATGCTATAACAATGAAATAGATGCTGTGACAATAACTTCTAATAGAATTAGAAGAAGAACATAGGAAAAACTTGGTAGAAATTTTAGGCGATGATGTAAGGATTAACTCAGGTCATTTTAACCATGAGGCCAATGTACATAAGTTGGTTGATCAAGATCATAATAGAGGTCTATAAAAGTAGGTTCATCCATAATATTTAAATAGATAGGTTTACAACAAAATCTCAAAGATGAACAAAATAATGACGACCAATTGTACAAATTGATCTAAAGCTTTAGAATCAACAGACTTTGACTACACAAAAGGTTATAGCTTTGGCCGATGCCATGGAAAAGGGAGGTCAATCCTGAAACAAAACTCAGAGTTAATTAAAAGTAGGTGACATGGATTGAATATATGAGAAAATAAAATAGTTATCGCAATAGATCTTCCCAAGCATTTCATGGATCAGAGAAAGTTTTAAGTGCAGGTCTGATTTTGATTAAGATCTCTAACAATTTACACAGCTAAGAGTTTGGCATTTAAATTCAAGCTAAATACCTAAAAAAATGTCTCATTTCCTTCCTCCTAGCACTGATATTAGTCCTTTGTCATTGGTCTCTGATTCTGATTGCCTCCTTCCTTGATGTTGCTACCAAAGATAATCATGCCTTCTATCGTTGAAAACAATGGTGCCCTCTCCTCTTCTATTTCTGTGTTCTTTTTAATGCATCCTTTTCTCTAAAAATTGTGTTGATTAAGTTTAGATTATAGTTTTTACTGCCAATTTCTTTCCAATTTGTATGATGCTAAGCATTCAAAACAAATGATATTTTGCTTAAAAATAATAAAACTCTTCTTATTGTTGCTCCCCCTTTTGCATGCAAAGTATTATTATTAACATATTTTTAGCCCTCTGTTTATAGTATAGATTAATATAATTTTTTTTATCTTTTATAAATAATAAAGCTTATTTTATTTAAGTCTAACATTAATAAATATATATTAATTAATCAATTTATTCAAATAAAGAAAACACTTCAATAATATACTTTATATATAAAAGCACTTCATTTATATTGTTTTCAAACAATAATATTTTATTTATAGAAAAACATTTAATTTATTTATTTAATAATTTAAATATGCAATTATAATATATGCATCTAAGTTAAATAAAATAATTACGGACATGGTTAACTATGTATTTCAAGTGAACACACCATAGCATCAGAAATCACATATTTAATTATTTAAGCATCAATCATCTACATTCACTAAATAAAATGCACAAACAAGACTAATAACAACATGATGATGCATAATAAAACCCTTCCATGATGTAGTATGATATGAAACTATGTGAATGTGTGTGTGCATCGGATCTATCCATCCTAACAGTTCTTGCTAAGTGGCTAGAACATATCTACCTCAACCATGTTCTCATCTTTGACATTTCTCTTTTTCTCAATCACACTTAGATTTTTATTAATAGGTTAGTTCCCCAAAAATCATAGCTAAAGCAAAACAAAATGTACATCCATAATCGTACCAATAATATTCAATTATTAAATCAACTTCACAAATCATGCATTTATAATATTATGACAATTATTTTCACACATGTGGAATCACTCATAGTAAAACAATCATAGTAAATGTCTAATAATCTAAAAATAATAATAAAGTCCAAAAACAAGATGTGACATCCTTTCCCACTAGGAAGAGAAATCGCCGCGATGTCTTATCACACCCATACTGAAATAATAGAAATATATCACTATAACAATCAAGTATCATTGAAGTATTATCAAATTAAACAAAGTATCTCTACGAATGCCCTTTACATCTTCCCATGTGGCACCATCCATAAAATATTGGTCCTACTCGACTTTATACAAGACAATATCTGTATTTTGCACTTATCATTGCATCTATCAAAAATTTGAGTATATACATGAATCAATCAATTCACATGGCACAACTACCAATACAATGCATATAATCCAACACATGGTACAACTACCACTCAATTGCATTCATTCTAGCATAAGGATAATAATCACATCTTTAATGCATGCTGAAAGAGGCATAAATCAATTCATCATAGACACATATGAGCATGAATTAGCATCACAATACACATGCAATCTTATGGTAACACAATATAATATCAAAAGATCAGTCCTCCAAATTGACACTAGGTCGAGGTCTCAAAGCAGCAAGACAAAACTCCAAAGGTGCACCAACTAGGTCATAACTGACCATTGTGCAAACAACTCCTCTAAGACTACACCACTCCATCCTCCAACTACTACTACAATGAAAAGAGGCTCTAGCCAAAGGCACAACAAATTATAAGAAAGTCAAGTCCACAAAACTTAGGACCACAACTATGCTAGGATAACATCCCAAGCTATCTACTAAGTTTAAGGAAACTCTCAAGGCTATCATACCCATTCTCAAACAAAAGATTACTCTCTGAACATTTCTTCCTTAGGAACTACCCACAACAAAAGAACTCAAGGATTAGGGAAAGCTAAGTCAAAAGATTACAGGTCCCACTACTGCACCTTCATCTTGACCAAAAGCATGCCTCAACTCTAGACATGGTTTCCCTACATGAGGTACTTCCTCACGTTGCACCCTAAAAGAGAGGGTTTCTTTAACACTCAATCTCTATACTACCAAAACTACAATCAACCAAACAGGTTCTCAGAGGGAAAAATCTAATCACATCCTCTAATAAAATAAGACCTTCCAACAAGCAAAGCTTGGAAACCCTTACTACTAGGAGCACATCTACAACTGCTACAACTCACCAACAAGGTGCAAGACTACTCACAACACCATTTCAACTCTTAACTAAGCTAGACCCAAAAAGGTCAACAATACAACGTGATCACGAGTTCATGATCGATTAGGCAACACAATGTTTCCTCGTGGCCTAACAACAAGTATCCATAAAATGGAATACAAGGGACAACAACTTTATCACACAAGAATTGCATCCCTTCCAGCATAAAGCTAGGAAACATCCAACTACTAAGGAAAAAACTCCAGAAGAAACCTCATTCCCAAGATTGGAAAATTCAAAGTAAGAAGACAACTATAATACCATAAATATATACATTACATGCTCATGCACTAACTAAGGTTCCATCTTGCCCTACATTATGTCAAAACATAAGCATAGTTATGAAACTATCAATCAAAGGACACACCAATGCAACACTCTCTAAAAGCAAGATTCAATCCAACAAGCTCTCTACATATCTCAATCACATAGACAACATTTAATTTCATACAAAAATCAACTCATAGAAAGTGATCCATAGTGACACAAAGTTCATTTCAGAACTTCATCAACACTTCAAACAATGTTCATTTCATCTAACAACAATTAATGAATTCAATCTACCAAAGTTGTTAGTAACACACACGCCATGAAACAATATATTCCATGCATCCTACTCCCTTATACAACCCATCAAAGGCCCATCATGGACATGATAGAAAACACAACATGATACCTAACCAACAGTTTAAAATATTCAAGCTGCATAGTCACCCATAATAAATAAATAAATAAATTCTGAAGAAAATAAATAATCAATTCCAATAATAAGGCATAAAATATGTACAATTTCAATAATAAATCCAACATGACCATCAATGTCCCAAGATAAGTAAATATCAAATTTTGATGGATATACTTGTAGACACCTAAAAATGTCTTTTACCATCAAACCAATTCCCAACATCCCTAAACATACCAATTTCCCTTCTAATCAATTAATTGAATTTTTATTAATTGATTATCCCTTCATCACCCAATTTTCCATCATTTTATCCCCAACAACTGAATTAATTTAATTAATTCAATAGTCCAAACCTTAGCCAATTGATTTAATAAATATGTAATATTTATTTGGTCAATTTCTCCCTCCTCACTAAACCCAATTAATTAGCTAAATCATGTTTAACAATTAATGTAGCCTATTAATTGACCTATCCCTACCCTAGGCAATTAAATAGCTATTATTTAATTGCCTACCCTAGCCTACCTCATCCTAGCCTTAGGATTAATTAAATACAACCTTGTTTAATTAATCTTGAACCTATCATTAAGATGGTCAAATCTAGCTTAACACCTTTCCCCACATCCTCCAAATAAAAAATTGGAGTATATCCACATAAGTCAATTTTTTATTTAAATATATCCCACATCATAATTAATTCTTCTTACAACCCCTTACCACCCCCATACCTCATTTATCTCCACTTATCCCCAAATACATTTTTAATTCATTTTACATTCCCCATATGAATCTTTAATTCATAAATATTCTATCTCACCCATACTCATTTAATTCACCCTTTTCCCAAAATGAATGAAAGATTCACATTTATTCCTAGCCCTCCATTTCTTCAAGATCTAATCTAGGCCCTCCACATCACTTTTATCCTCCACCATTGATCTTCCAAACCAATCTCCACCCTTGGATCAAAATCCCTCAGAAAAATCTATAAATAGAACCTCTCCCAAGCCATTTGGGGATCCAATCTTTAAGTAATGTTACAATGTCCAAATATCCATTGAGCTAGCATTGTGAGTTACAATTGAGATAGAGCATTGCACATTTTTATTCATCCATTAGGGTATATCTTATCTAGGAGCTCTTGGGTGCAAAGTTCCTCTCCCTTTTGATGAGATTGTGTTTTCATGTCTAGGTATAAACTCTTTGTTTTGTTATGCATCTAGTTTATGTTTTACCTTTGATTTGATCTTCCTAATCTACATTGGCATGCCCGATGGGACCCACAAGGTCCATATCTATTCTTTTTTTGTGAGTTTTTGTGTCTAGACGTGATTTTGCAGGACCGGCGCTATCTACCTAGCGCAGTGGCGCTATCTTTAGCGCATTTTGGTGCTATTTACTATTTTAGTGCTATCTGATGGAGCAATTCCTCTCTTAAAACTCACTCACATGTCCATTTTATCTATGATCTTCCTGCTATTGTTTCATGTCTAGTTTCTTTCTATTTTTGCAAGAATCTTGAATGAACAAGGGGAGGTTATGCCAAAATTTTCCTAAAGACCAAACATGCATTTCAGCTTTTCTTTTGTCTTTTTTTTCATTTGTTAAGACTAACGATACTAACAGGACCTCTTCTATGTTCAGCCTAACCCTCTGTTTTAGTTAGAAGGCCTCTGTTTTGCAGGACAGACTAGTTTAGGCTCGTATCAGCTCTATCGGCACCCAAATTGGTGCTATTCTCAAATGTGATCAGACCCTTTGACTGCATGCGCAGTGGCACATTGTTAGTCATACTAGCGCCATTTTGTGTTTTAGTTCTTTCTATATGTCATATTAGTGTTATTTCATGTTTCAGCACCTTCTGTATAATGTATTAGTGCTATATCTTATTATGTCGTAGTCTGTATGATTTACTAACATTATTTGTTTTATCAGCGCTATCTGTATTATAAATCAGCACTATTTGTCTAGAATGTTAGGTTTTACTATTAGGTTATGTCAGTAGTGCCATTGCAGTCTACAGTGGCACCATTAGGTCTCTATTTTAGTGCTATTTTCAGAGACTGACTTTACATTCTGTACAGGGACTGACAAGTTGTTTGTAGGTCATCACCATCATTTTGCTGACACTAACACATTTTTGTAGGGTTTTTTATCTTTAGTTTAGAAAACACTTCAATTAAAAATTAAAAAGAACCCTTGCATGTTAGCTTAAACAACATTTCGATTTGGTGTAATAAAAATTGATCAACAACCAACAAACAAATCTATATGTGTGTATGTACCTTAGTTTAGAATAAACATTTGAATTTGGTGTTCTAAAGTGTGTGCCAACAAACTATTCAAAACATTTCAATTTTGGGCTTTAACAAGAACCACAAAGTGCATCAAATAAAGTCATTGGATTAAAAAGAATAACAATCTGCATTTTTCACTCATCTAAACAAGAAAACCAATCTAATTTGTGTGAAGTGTTTTCGTGATTTTGTTTGTAGTGTGAAAAGTGTATGCTCTTCCCTCACACCATTGGTGACCTTGGGAATCAAAAGATTTTCACAACACTTGCACAAATCACCCCCAACATAATCCAAAGAACTAAAATGAACCTTGTTTAGTGTGATACAAGCACAAATAATACGTATGCTCTCCCCTCGCATCTTTGTATGAACTTGGGGATCAAAAGTATTTTTGTGGTTGTGTTGCTTTTGTTAATCCTTAGAGGGCCTGCCACCCCACTTCGAAAGGTGGGAATGACCCAAGCAGCAACAAGGTAAAGCCAAGATCTTTCAAGCCACTATATGAAATAAGGTGTTTGTGATGAAAGTCATAAACAACAGGTGTTGTTGTGTTATACTGATAGCTAACCTCCCCCAAAACCCTCCAAGGCATAACCCTTGGAGGCTGGGAGACTCCATAATGGAGAGTAGTGCTGCTGCATGTATAACCACTTGAACAAAAGCACTTACTATGAACCTTTGTTTTAGCAAGCCAAAAACCTTCTATTTGTTGACACAGAAGGGAAACCTTTGAAGCGGCCCCGATTCATGCAGTTCTTAGCTGAGGTAGCAGGGACAATCCTAAGGTTTGGTGAGGGACAAGCCTTCATGGAAAACTAGATCTTGGTATGCGTGAGAAGTGTGTGCAATTGTAAGGAGGAGCCAATACTACCAAGATCCTGGAGCTACCTTCTTTGAATAGGCGCAGCTAGGGGATTCAACAAATACTGTCATATCCTCGCCCAAGGTTGTGCAAATTGCTTGTTTAACAAAATCACATGTCTTTTCACAAACAAAACTCTTGGTTACTGTGTGTTATTGTGCTTAAATTGTTTTCAAAAAACTTGCCAAGAGACAATAAGAATCGTTTGATCAAACATCATATCAAAACGGATCCAAATTTTCAAAAACTATCTTTTTCAGGACCTCGACCAAGACTGCCTTGTTTTAGTGCCATCTCTATCTGCTTTTGGCACTATTTCACATGTGGATTGGTGCTATTTGTAGATTGACTTGCCTAAGACTAAGACCAATTCCACTGTGATCTTTAGGACCTGCTATGCCATAATCCATATTCACCTTCACAAAACTATCAGTATCCCATCCATTTTTTCCTCAAATTTTTCAAATCATACCTTCATTTTGACCTTGGAGAATCAATCATTATCATTGTTGGACCCTTTGCAATATCAAATCCACTCAATTTCATATCCATTCATCCTCATTGATCTTTGCATACCTTTTTGGACAAAAACAAAAAAATCCTTGTCACAAGAAACCACTCCAAAATAAAAAACATATCCAAAATCTTCCAAATCAAAACACCCATCAAAAAATCATCAACCAAAAAAACTCGTCATCCCTTTGAGCTAAAGCTAGATCTAGATTTCATCATCTACATCATATTTTTTCACTTGGAGAGTCATTAGTCAACCTTTCAAGTGAAATAATCATCCTGCTTTGTGTAAGATCATTAGTCTACCCCAAACAAAGAGAAACATTAATATGTGCAACACAAAACTAGATCTTACCTAAGCACAATTTGTTGACCATAAAATCCCTTTGAAAAACATCATCCTAATCTCTCATATCAAACATCAAAATCAAACATCAAAAATCTCTTCCATCAAACCATCCTCAAACAAACATCATCCATCATCTACCCTTTGGTCCAAAATTTGTGCAAAAAGTCAATACTTATCGATCCTTCATCATACTACACTCGCCCTCTCCATCTTACTACCACATCCATCTTTGGGTCCAACAATTTAATCCAAATTCTCTAAAGGTCTCCATCCCCATTTTACTCCACCTCAAAATCAAATACCTACATGTGCATGCCCATAACTAGATCACAACACAAAAATAATCTAGAAATGGTAGAATCCAGACAATATCAGAGCATAGGAATGCCTAACACCAACAATAACAACATACCCATCAACCAAACACACAATCTACCTACGGTCTTTCAAATTCCAACATACAATCCCAATGAAAACCCATTCCACTTCTTGAAACCACCACCACTACCACCCACCATGTCCCAAGATGATCTAGATGTCTTGAGCTTTACACAAGATTCTGATAGCATGGACCTACTTGACAAAATCCTAAGGTCAGATCCAAATAGATATCTTGACTATCTCCTCAAAATTGGTGCCCAACCACCCCATAACATGACATCATCCCAACCATCTACCTCTAACATCAATGCTACCACATCCTCCCAACCATCTACATCAAACACTCAACCTATCATCTCACAAACATTAACTCCCACCGTATCTACCACCACCACAAGCTCTAATGCTACCACATCTACAATTCCCACAAGTGTCTCCAATCCTACCACTTCCGAACCCATCACCACATCCACGATCACAACTAGTGTAACCACTTCCATTCAACAAATCACCCTAGGTATACAAGGGAACATCACGCATGCAAGTACCTCCATGAGTGTGCCTCCACCCAACCCTCAAACCATAGCCTACATTAGACAATTATTCTCACAACCACCATACAATACGACCAACTCATCCAATGTCCACCTATCTAACATCAATCCATCCAAAGTCACATATCTTCAAAACCCCATAGCATCATCAAACCAACATAACCCCAATCCCCAAATACCCCCACATATTCTCCAACAACTCTACACTTATCAACAACATCACGCACAACTTAACCAAAACACCACCCCACAGTATCAAAACACAACCTCCCAAAACCTCCAACATCAAATCCCACCCAATCTCCAACATCTCATCAATCCACAAACCTACACACCACAACTGCCACCAACCCTAGATCTAATGAGCATTGTGCAAACCTTGATCCAAAAAGTGGATGACATACAAACTGGGGGAAAACACAAACAATATTCTTTTGAGGACATTTGTCCCTATCCATTTGATCAAACATTGTACATGCCCCCTTTCCCCAAAAATTTCTTGACACCTAAATTTGACAAATACAAGGGAAAGGGAGACCCTAGGGATCATCTTAGGGAGTTCTACATCACTTGCTTAGAAGTCTCAAATAACAATACCTATCTAATGAGACTATTTCCAAGAAGCCTTGGTGGTCAAGCTGCTGAATGGTTCGTACATCTTCCCCTAGGCATTAGGTCTTTCCCTGAACTTGTGGAAAAATTTGTAAACCATTTCTCCTATAACTTTGAGCATGAAATATCTATGATAGACCTTTACAACACAAAACAAAAAAGTGGAGAATCCTTCGCTTCCTTCTTGCAGAGGTGGAGAAGCTTAGCAAGCAAACTCCCATGGCCAATTCATAAAAAAATAACTCGTCACCATGTTTGTGACCAACCTCAATTAGGAAAAAGGGTTCCATTTACAAATCCTTTGTGTGTCTACCTTTGAAGAAGTCATTGACAAAGGTACTACCATTGAATAGGCCCTCATCGCCAAGGGCTCCATCAAATTGTATGACTACAAATCCAACAACAACAACAACAACAAACTCCATATCACCACCCCCAATACAAACAACAATGCCAACACGTAATCAAATGACAAGCCACGCTATTGGGGGAAGAACAAGAACACTTTGAATGATGACTTCACTGATGTGAAAGCCATCCAACATGTACAAAATCAAACACCTGCACATACCTATATGCCAATGTAACTAACCCAAGGGGGCAAAATAAACTAAACAAACCTCGAAGGCAATTTACACCCTTAGGGGAACCCATTGAGGACATCCTCAATAGATGTCTCAAAAAGGGTTTGATAATGCTCCCACTTGTTAGACCCCATCAAGAGAATGAGCTCAAAGTTGCATGGTACAATTAAAAGGATTATTGTGACTACCACTATGATGTGGGCCACAAAACCACTGATTACATGAAACTAAAGCATTGCATCCAAGATCTCATAGATCAAAATCAAGTCAGCCTTGATCAAAGCACCCAACCATCACCAAACACCAATCTTAGAGCTTACAAGGATCCACTGTCCAACCATAATAAAGCCTCATCATCCAATCAAGAATACAATGTCACCCCACCACCCGCATCTTATGACTATATTGTAGGGCAGATAGAGCCATTATCTCACCATATCAACACAATCACCATTCAGACATAAGCACCCAATTGCACTGTCACAACCTATCATGGCCATGTATCCATCCACATAGCCCCTACCACTGTACAAATGCCTACATCCACATCAGATTCCCTACCCCCTCATCCAACCACACGTCCATCACCTACCAATCAGTACAACTTCCTAGAGCATCTAGGAAAGACCCCTACATAAATATCAATACTTGAGTTGCTCTGCACATCACCCCTTCACAAAGACGTCCTTGACAAAGCACTCTTGGAAACTTAAGTTCCCACCAACTTGAATGTGACCCAATTCCAAGCCATGGTAGGACATATGGCCGCACCTCACCATCTCACATTTTTAGAAAAGGATCTTCCCGCTTCTGAACAATTACACAATGATGCCTTACACATCAAAGTCTGTATCCACAAGGACATCATCAAAAGAGTCTTAATAGATTGTGGCTCCAGCCTAAACATATGCACTCTTAAATTATTAAAACACTTGGGATACTCAAATGTGGTTGTAGACACCAGTGAGTGCATCACAATCAAAGGGTATGATGACATCGAACGACTATCTGAAGGCACCATCAAGCTCCCTATTCAAGTGGGATAGAAAATACTAGAAAAAAAATGTCAGGTCCTTGATCTTGACCTCCCCTACAACATTATTCTTGGCTGACCATGGATTCATGCCATGCAAGTGGTCCCATCTACATTCCATCAATGCCTCAAGTTCCCTCACAACGACATGGAGGTAACCATCTACGCCGACCCCCGCCCCTTCCAATACTATAGTTTCTTGGAAGGCCATGACCACACCTTCTACCCATACAACAAAGCCACCATCAAAGCCAATCCAATAGCTTCCACATCATACATCGACCTTACCAACATTGCCAACACTTCATCCCAAATACCACCACCGCCTGAGGTCAAGATCAAGCTCAGTGACATGGGATGTGGAGAATATGACCTGCACGTTACCTTTTGTGTGGACACATTACCCAATCCTAAAACTTTTGGTATCCCAAAGATAGAAGCAGCCAACATAGTAGTCATCAAGTGTAAACCATCACCCATCTTTGAAAAGAAACATCTCCTGGATCAGGATGTACTAGAAGATATCTCATCTTGGCTATATAAGGATGAAGAATCTGAGCAGGAAGCTCCCACCATACCAACAAAAATCTATGGTAAAGGGTCCAAAATAGTAAAAAACATGGGTTATAAGGGACAAGGTGGTATCGACCTTCATGAACAGGGGATTGTGGAACTAGTCCAAGTGACAAGAAATCCATATACTCAAGGGTTAGGATACAGTCAACAACAACGTATCCTCACTACCGGAGAATGTATCCTAGCTGAGGTCACTATGGTCTCCCTTGAAGTTGACAACATCAACAAAACAGGCCATCAAGACTCCTTTAGTGACTTTGTTGAATTCTTTGACTCATCCATATGCACCATCTACATAGTCACCACCCTAGCCTCATCATCCAATGAGTTACCACTTGTATACTCGGAGCTCATAGACTGGGACCAACGAGGACCTCCTGTCTTCGACGTAGCACCAAACAATGATGCTGACGCTAAAATGATGGGGGTTAGAGATCACTTCCCCCTAGGAGATCACAAAGAAGGATACATCATGGAACTTGATACGCATGCCTATTTCAGGGAGACAACCCCTACTTCTAGTCATAAAAATATAAAAAACAAACATGTATCTAATGATGAAAACCATTCTATGGTAGTGTGAGATCCCAAAAAACTAAAAACAAAAGACGTATCTCTTGGTGAAACCTCCATGAGGCACTTGGAGATGGAAGAATGGGCCTTCCCGAGATAGACAAGGTTTATCCAGACAGGTCACCTGTCCTAGTAGATCCAACCCAAGAGATGAATCTTGGGACAGAAGAAAAGCTAAAAATCACTTTTAGGACAGAATCTCTCAGCACAATAAAGCAAGAAAACTTCCTAGCATTCTTCAAATGTAGAAACTGCAATTTTACGTGGACCTATGTAGACATGCCAGGCCTTGATCCTATCTTGGTCATTCATCATCTTGCAGTACACCTTGATACAAAACCAGTGAAGCAAAAGCTCTGAAAAATGAACCCTCAGGTGGCCCTCCTAGTCAAGGCAGAGCTAAAGAAACTACTGGATGTTGGGTTCATTCGTCCAATTGATTATCCTGAATGGGTTTCCAACTTAGTACCAGTAGCCAAACCTGATGGCCAAATCCATTATTGTACTGACTTCTAAGACCTCAACAAAGCCTACCCAAAGGATGACTTCCCATTGCCTAACATTGACATGATAGTGGATCTCATGGTAGGACTGAGATGCTATCCCTAATGGATGGCTTTTCAAGAACAACCAAATCCAGATCGCAGAAGAGGACCAACATAAGACAACCTTCATATGTCCATGGGGGATGTACTCTTGGGTGGTAATGTCGTTTGGTCTAAAGAATGCTAGAGCCATGTATAAAAGAGCCATGACTGTCATCTTCCATGATCTTTTTCACCACATCATGGAAGACTATGTGGATGACTTTCTAGGGAAATCAAAGACATGGGAGGAACACCTCGATGTATTGGCAAAAATCTTTGACCAACTAGAGCAATACAATGTTTGTCTAAATCCAAAGAAATGTGTCTTTGGGGTCACCTCAGGAAAAATTTTGTGATATATAGTCTCCAGAAGAGGAATCGAGGTAGATCCCGCAAAGGTCAAGGCCATCACTGAAATGCCTCCTCCAAAAACACTAAAGCAGCTAAGAAGTTTGCAAGGCAAACTCCAATCTATTCATCAGTTCATTACTCAACTAGCTGATAAATGTCAACCATTCCAACATCTACTTAGAAAAGATACAGCTTTTGTCTGGAACAAGCAGTGTCAGGCTGCCTTCGATTAGTTAAAAGAATACCTGGCTAATCCCCCTATTCTAACTCCACCAAGGCAAGGAGAACCTCTCCTATTATACATCTCTGCAACAGAGACAACTATTGGAGCCTTATTAGCAGAACACGATGAGAAAGGAAAGGAAAGAGCTATATATTACATCAGCTGCACTCTGATATCGTATGAGCTAAACTATACACCAATTGAACGAGCATGTCTAGCCCTAGTCTTTACTTCACAAAAACTAAGACACTACATGCTCAATCACAAAACCAAGCTCATCACCAAGATTGATCCACTAAAGTATCTGCTATATAGAGCTACTCTTACTAGGAGAATGGCAAAGTGGGTCATGATTCTCACTGAATTTGACATTAAATACACTGAGAGAAAAGACATTAAAGGATAGGTTATCGCTGATCAGCTGGCTGAAGTACCCATTCCTGTAGAACATCCGACACTAGTAGAATTCCCTAACAAAGCCATCTTGAACATAACACTGGCAACAGAAACATGGAAAATGTACTTCGATGGATCATACACACACAGAGGCTCGGGGACAGGCATCCTGTTTGTTACCCCTCAAGGTGACACAATCCCCAAGTCATTCAAAATCACATTCCCATGTACCAACAATGTGGCAAAGTATGAGGCCCTTATCACAGGTCTCCGAATGGCAATCAAATGGAAAATTGAGAAGCTGACAGTGTATGGAGATTCTCAACTGGTCATCCAGTAGGTAAACAATGAGTACAAAACCAAGGATGATAAGCTACTGCCTTATAAAAAGATGGTGGATGACTTTAAAGACTATTTTGACGACATCCACTTTGAGCAGATCCCAAGGCTAAACAACAAAGCTACAGATGCCATGGCCACCATCAAATCCCTAGTCGACATGAAGAAAGATAGCAAGAAGTGTGAATTCTTGATAGAGGAGCTCCCTATTCTAGCATACGATGTTCCCCAATTAGAGCTCGTGTGTGAAGTCATTGGTCCCCTATCCCTGTGGTATCAAGAAACCTACCTATATCTCCATGATAACATCATCCCTCCCAATCTATCAACCTCACAATGAAAATCTTTCATCCGCCGAGCCTCTCGCTTCACCCTTGTAGGAGATACCCTATACAAAAGGAGTCTTGAGGGCACGCTTTTACGATGTTTAGACTCTAGGGAAGCTGGAGTGGCCTTACAAGAGGTACACACTAGAATCTGTGGGGCACATTTAAGTGGACCTGCTCTTGCTAAAAAGATCCTAAGGACCAGATACTATTGGCTAACCATAGAATGAGACTCCTATCGGTTTATCAAAAAATGTCTACCATGTCAACAACATGGAGATCTCATTCATGCACCAGCATAGGAATTGCAACCAATCACAATGCTGTGGCCTTTCTCGCAGTGGAGACTCAACCTCGTAGGCAAAATACATCCACCTTCATCCAATGGCCATAAGTTCATCATCATAGCTACTGAATACTTCACCAAGTGGGTGGAAGCAATACCACTCATCTTCACCACTGGCACCCAGATATCCAAGTTTATCCTCCATTACATCATTTGTCACTATGGTTTCCCTCATTCCATCATCACCGACAATGGAAAGCCATTCTAAAACCAAGAAGTCTGCACTTTGTGCAAAAAATTCAAAATCAAACACCACTTTTCCACCCCATATTACCCTCAAGGAAATGGTCAAGTAGAGGCTTCAAATAAAACCATCCTCCGCATTCTAAAGAAGATAGTCAATGAAGCTGGCCATGACTGGCACCTCCAGCTCAACCCTACCCTATGGGCCTATCGCACAAGCATCCACACCCCCACTGGAGCCACTCCATTTTCCCTAGTCTTTGGATCTGAAGCCATTTTACCTATTGAGGTCAAGCTCCCATCCTTAAGAGTATCCCTACAAAACATAATCACTGATGAGGAATACCGAGTCGTAAGGTTGTATCAGTGAGAATTACTAGACGAGAAATGTCTGAATACATTGAACCACCTGCAGGCCTATCAAAATCACCTCAGGAGAAGCTATAACAAGGGAATCAGAAACCAAAAATTTGAAGTAGGTGACCTTGTCCTTATGGAAAATTAGAAAAACTTGTAGGAGCACCCTAAGAAAGGAAAGTTTGAACCCAAATGGCTAGGACCATATGTCATCACAATAAGCTATGGATCAGGAGCATACTAGCTTGCAACACCTAAGGGCCAACCTCTAGATGAGCCTATGAACATTCTACATTTGAAGAAGTTCTACACATAACCCATCGAGTATCCCAATCAAAAAATAAATAAAAATAGAAAAAATCAAAAAACCAAAAAATCAAAAAACCAAAAAATCAAAAAACCAAAAAATCAAAAAATCAAGTGGTGCAGTGGCACCTACCTGACAGCTGGTCTGGATAAGGCAGTTAGTAGTTTAGGTCATGTTTGTGTTTCCAAGAAGGTCTGTTAGACCAATTGCATGTAATAAGGTCATGCTGATCATGATAAGATCATGCTGACCAGGCTTTTGCTATTTTTAGCTAGTTAGTTATAACAGCTGTCATGATGTATGTTCGGTGGGATCTCCCAGCCGCTTGGAGAGTTCCCAGCCACTTGGAGTCGGGTCAGTAGTACTCGTAGGGAAAGTCTTTATAAGCATGAGATCGGTTGATGTTGGACAGACAGACAGATATCATCGATCGAGCTTGAGTAAGACTAAGAGAGAGATTGATCATATTGTATTGCATCTTTGAAATCAATAACGTGATCCTG
Source organism: Cunninghamia lanceolata (assembly GCA_027924645.1). Classification (NCBI taxonomy): domain Eukaryota; kingdom Viridiplantae; phylum Streptophyta; class Pinopsida; order Cupressales; family Cupressaceae; genus Cunninghamia; species Cunninghamia lanceolata. The sequence continues at coordinate 1,618,256 of BSBN01000802.1, read as the reverse complement.
TTTGTGTTCTTGCTCTGGTTGCATTCCATTACTTGATTGATCTGCTGGTTTGAGAGGGTGTCATGGATTTCCTGATCCATTCCACCGGTTGACTCATCTGATCGGTGGAATGGTAATGTACAGTAGGTTAGATTGTAGTTTGTTTTCTGTTTACATGCAGGTGTGCAGGATCGCGGTCGACAGATGCTGAGAAGCCTAGCATCCTCATGTGCTAGGTCAAGTTGATAAACTGGAGTTGGAAGATCACCCTGAGGTTGGATCGGGTCATCCCTGGTGGATCGGCGAAGGGAAATTTCGCTAAGTGAAGAAGTTCGTGAAGACGGCATCATCAGGATATCTTGGTGAATATCCTGCAGACAGTTCGGACATCGTCATCCGGATAAGTGGAGAAGATCGGCATGATGTTGTCGATTGCATGAAGTGTGAGTTCGTCAGGGTGATCATCAGCAGGAGGAGCCGAGGAGTGTATCGGCATCAGGATCATCATATCGGGAGTGCCAAACATCCGCATATCGCGAGTAGATGCGGGAAAGAAAGTTTGTTTTTTTTTTTCGACTAAGTGTTGAAGAGGTCATCAGGATATTGGGTGACGTCATCGTCATCAGGATATGACGTCATCGTCATCAGGATATTGAGATATCCCCCTTATGCGAGTTTATCCTGCCGTCGTTAAAGTGCTAAGGTATCGGCAGAAGTCCGTGGCAGAAGGTTGTATTAGCATCATCAGGAGGTTTCGAAGACAACCGGATAAAGTAGATCATGATGCTGTTGCTTGTATCGTCGGGTAGCGGAGCGTCGAAGGTAAGCTGCTGAAGGTAATCGTCATCAGGATATTTGGAGCAACCGGATGTTGAATATCCTGCTGACGAAGGTAGTGTCGAAGGTCATGATGATGACGATAGTGTCTCGAGCCCGATGAACAGTGGAACAGGAGGATGTGTGCGCCCGTTGAACATCATGATGATGATGTTAGAAGGAAAGCGGAGATGAACAGTAGTCGGCAGGCGGATGTTTGCGACCGTCTGAAATATGATGATGCTGACTGTGTAACGCAGAACATGATGATGCTGTTGGTAGTTTTAGGGAATATGATGATGATGGCGAAGATGATGATGATGAGGTTGGTCTGCAGACATTCATGCTATATGCGAATGTTATAGTCTGGATGCCTCTGCATCATAGTGGTATCAGAGCTCAGCAAAAGGTCTGGGCTGTTGTGTGTTGATTCTGTCACCGAAAGGGCAGAGGTAAGAGATAGAGTTGATTGTGTTGTGATTGAGAGGTTGACAAAATGCCTCCTAAAGGTAATGGTACTGCAAGGGAATTGCAGGAAATGAAGGAGAAACATGCTAGAGAGATGAGGAAGATGAAGGAGCTTGCTGAAGCACTTCAAGCCAGGCTGACAGCCCTGGAAAAGAACAAAAAGAGGGAAGTGGAAGACAGTGAGTCTGAAGAAGATGCAGATACTGTTGAAGAGTATGAAGAGGTAGCTGAAGATCTGGATGCTGAAGACCAGAGATTGGCAAAACTGTTAAAGGCAGTGCAGAGTGAAAAACCTAAGGTAAAGGTTGATGTTACCAAGTATACTGGAAGCTTGAATGAAGATGAATTGTTGGATTGGATTGCTGCACTGGATAATCACTTTGAATGTGAAGATGTTGCCGAGGATCAGAAGGTAAAGATTGCAAAGACCAAGTTAGGAGGTCATGCTTTGGTATGGTGGGATTATGTACAATCTGAGAGAAGAAAACAAGGGAAGTCTAAGATCACTTCTTGGGATAAGATGGTAGCAAGGATCAAGGGTAAATTCTTGCCAAGGGATTATGAAATCCAGATGTTTAAGAAGCTGCAATTTTTAAAGCAGAAAGACAGGGATGTGAAAGCATATACTGAGGAATTTTATCTGTTGAGTATGAGATCTGGTCATCATGAGAATGAGGTAGAAAAGGTGGCTAGGTACTTGGCTGGTTTGAGGTTTAACATACAGGATGAGTTAGTTTTAGCTAACCCTAAGAATGTGGAGGATTGTTATCAAATGGCAATCAGGATTGAAGAAAAGCTGAATAGAGGACATGATAAGTCCATGAGAGGAAGAGGAAACAATAGGGGAAGAGGAGCAGCCCCTGCACAAAAGCAAACCAATGAGGTTCAAGAAGACACTGGGAAAGGACAGGGACAGTCTGATTTCAGAGGTGGATGGAAAGGTAATAGAGGAAGATTTGGAGGTGGTAGAGGTTCTACTACATTTTCAGGAAAATGTTACACCTGTGGAGAGTTTGGTCATCCATCCTTCAAATGTCCAGAAAACAAGGGTTCATCATCTAGAAATGATAGAACTAGTGACAAGAGAGTACAACTTGTACAAGAAGAGAAAGTAGAAGAAAGTGCACAGAGTTCAAACAGAGAACCTGATAATGTTGGATATCCAGAGAGTGGAGAATCATTGATGTTAAGGAGAATTAGTTTGCAGGCATCACAGGATCTGATGCAAAGAAGAGCTCTTTTCAAAACCACATGTAAGAGCAAAGGTAAGGTATGTAAAGTTGTCATTGATACTGGTTCAACAGACAACATGGTATCTCAGGAAATGGTGGATAAACTGAAGCTGGAAAGGATTCCACATCCACACCCTTACAAGGCATCTTGGGTGAGTGATAGGCAATCACTTTTTGTCTCTGAACAGGCATATGTGGATTTCCAGATTGGGCCATATCAGGATAGAATTTTGTGTGATATATTGCCTATGGAATGTTGTCACCTACTATTGGGTAGACCATGGCAATTTGACAGAAGGGTACTGTATGATGGGTATGCTAATACCTACACCATCAAGAAGGATGGGAAGATTATTAAGTTGATGCCATTGCAGGCAAAAGCTGCAGTACAGAAGGCAGCTCAAATCATTTTAATGGGAAAGAAGGAGTATGTGCAGATGCCTAGAGGAGCAGGCATGAAGGCAGTTCAGGACACTGCAGGGAAAGGAGTTGTTACAGACAACAAGCTGAAGACAGTTTCAGTTGTGACTGACAGAGGTCAGCAGCAGGTTCAGAAACAGGGGTGCAAACAGCAACCAGTTCAGAGGATTGACAAGGATGTTGTCATAGTTGGGACTATTGTTTGTCCTATAAGAGTTGAAAGGAAGATAGACTTGAACACTTCAGAAGTTCAAGAGGTAGTTCAGCCAGAGGTTCTGGTTAGGCAACCTGACAAACACAGGGTATGTGAGAAGAAGGCCTACATCAACAGGCATGATGATTTACTTGCCAGAAAGTAAGTTACAGTGCAGAAGTCTTGGAGCAGCCAAGAGACCGTAGCAGACAAAGCTGGAGCAGGTCAGAAGACTGACAAAGCAAAGTGTAACGGTGGAGGACTTCCACATGCTAAACTCATGGGACATGAGTTCTTTTCTTTTGGGGAGTATGGTGCAGGAGCACCTACCTGACAGCTGGTCTGGATAAGGCAGTTAGTAGTTTAGGTCATGTTTGTGTTTCCAAGAAGGTCTGTTAGACCAATTGCATGTAATAAGGTCATGCTGATCATGATAAGATCATGCTGACCAGGCTTTTGCTATTTTTAGCTAGTTAGTTATAACAGCTGTCATGATGTATGTTCGGTGGGATCTCCCAGCCGCTTGGAGAGTTCCCAGCCGCTTGGAGTCGGGTCAGTAGTACTCATAGGGAAAGTCTTTATAAGCATGAGATCGGTTGATGTTGGACAGACAGACAGATATCATCGATCGAGCTTGAGTAAGACTAAGAGAGAGATTGATCATATTGTATTGCATCTTTGAAATCAATAACGTGATCCTGTTTGTGTTCTTGCTCTGGTTGCATTCCATTACTTGATTGATCTGCTGGTTTGAGAGGGTGTCATGGATTTCCTGATCCATTCCACCGGTTGACTCATCTGATCAGTGGAATGGTAATGTACAGTAGGTTAGATTGTAGTTTGTTTTCTGTTTACATGCAGGTGTGCAGGATCGCGGTCGACAGATGCTGAGAAGCCTAGCATCCTCATGTGCTAGGTCAAGTTGATAAACTGGAGTTGGAAGATCACCCTGAGGTTGGATCGGGTCATCCCTGGTGGATCGGCGAAGGGAAATTTCGCTAAGTGAAGAAGTTCGTGAAGACGGCATCATCAGGATATCTTGGTGAATATCCTGCAGACAGTTCGGACATCGTCATCCGGATAAGTGGAGAAGATCGGCATGATGTTGTCGATTGCATGAAGTGTGAGTTCGTCGGGGTGATCATCAGCAGGAGGAGCCGAGGAGTGTATCGGCATCAGGATCATCATATCGGGAGTGCCAAACATCCGCATATCGTGAGTAGATGCGGGAAAGAAAGTTTGTTTTTTTTTTTTTTTCGACTAAGTGTTGAAGAGGTCATCAGGATATTGGGTGACGTCATCGTCATCAGGATATGACGTCATCGTCATCAGGATATTGAGATATCCCCCTTATGCGAGTTTATCCTGCCGTCGTTAAAGTGCTAAGGTATCGGCAGAAGTCCGTGGCAGAAGGTTGTATTAGCATCATCAGGAGGTTTCGAAGACAACCGGATAAAGTAGATCATGATGCTGTTGCTTGTATCGTCGGGTAGCGGAGCGTCGAAGGTAAGCTGCTGAAGGTGATCGTCATCAGGATATTTGGAGCAACCGGATGTTGAATATCCTGCTGACGAAGGTAGTGTCGAAGGTCATGATGATGACGATAGTGTCTCGAGCCCGATGAACAGTGGAACAGGAGGATGTGTGCGCCCGTTGAACATCATGATGATGATGTTAGAAGGAAAGCGGAGATGAACAGTAGTCGGCAGGCGGATGTTTGCGACCGTCCGAAATATGATGATGCTGACTGTGTAACGCAGAACATGATGATGCTGTTGGTAGTTTTAGGGAATATGATGATGATGGCGAAGATGATGATGATGAGGTTGGTCTGCAGACATTCATGCTATATGCGAATGTTATAGTCTGGATGCCTCTGCATCATAGTGGTATCAGAGCTCAACAAAAGGTCTGGGCTGTTGTGTGTTGATTCTGTCACCGAAAGGGCAGAGGTAAGAGATAGAGTTGATTGTGTTGTGATTGAGAGGTTGACAAAATGCCTCCTAAAGGTAATGGTACTGCAAGGGAATTGCAGGAAATGAAGGAGAAACATGCTAGAGAGATGAGGAAGATGAAGGAGCTTGCTGAAGCACTTCAAGCCAGGCTGACAGCCCTGGAAAAGAACAAAAAGAGGGAAGTGGAAGACAGTGAGTCTGAAGAAGATGCAGATACTGTTGAAGAGTATGAAGAGGTAGCTAAAGATCTGGATGCTGAAGACCAGAGATTGGCAAAACTGTTAAAGGTAGTGCAGAGTGAAAAACCTAAGGTAAAGGTTGATGTTTCCAAGTATACTGGAAGCTTGAATGAAGATGAGTTGTTGGACTGGATTGCTGCACTGGATAATCACTTTGAATGTGAAGATGTTGCTGAGGATCAGAAAGTCAAGATTGCAAAGACCAAGTTAGGAGGTCATGCTTTGGTATGGTGGGATTATGTACAATCTGAGAGAAGAAAACAAGGGAAGTCTAAGATCACTTCATGGGATAAGATGGTAGCAAGGATCAAGGGTAAATTCTTGCCAAGGGATTATGAAATCCAGATGTTTAAGAAGCTGCAATTTTTAAAGCAAAAAGACAGGGATGTGAAAGCATATACTGAGGAATTTTATCTGTTGAGTATGAGATCTGGTCATCATGAGAATGAGGTAGAAAAGGTGGCTAGGTACTTGGCTGGTTTGAGGTTTAACATACAGGATGAGTTAGTTTTAGCTAACCCTAAGAATGTGGAGGATTGTTATCAAATGGCAATCAGGATTGAAGAAAAGCTGAATAGAGGACATGATAAGTCCATGAGAGGAAGAGGAAACAATAGGGGAAGAGGAGCAGCCCCTGCACAAAAGCAAACCAATGAGGTTCAAGAAGACACTGGGAAAGGACACGGACAGTCTGATTTCAGAGGTGGATGGAAAGGTAATAGAGGAAGATTTGGAGGTGGTAGAGGTTCTACTACATTTTCAGGAAAATGTTACACCTGTGGAGAGTTTGGTCATCCATCCTTCAAATGTCCAGAAAACAAGGGTTCATCATCTAGAAATGATAGAACTAGTGACAAGAGAGTACAACTTGTACAAGAAGAGAAAGTAGAAGAAAGTGCACAGAGTTCAAACAGAGAACCTGATAATGTTGGATATCCAGAGAGTGGAGAATCATTGATGTTAAGGAGAATTAGTTTGCAGGCATCACAGGATCTGATGCAAAGAAGTGCTCTTTTCAAAACCACATGTAAGAGCAAAGGTAAGGTATGTAAAGTTGTCATTGATACTGGTTCAACAGACAACATGGTATCTCAGGAAATGGTGGATAAACTGAAGCTGGAAAGGATTCCACATCCACACCCTTACAAGGCATCTTGGGTGAGTGATAGGCAATCACTTTTTGTCTCTGAACAGGCATATGTGGATTTCCAGATTGGGCCATATCAGGATAGAATTTTGTGTGATATATTGCCTATGGAATGTTGTCACCTACTGTTGGGTAGACCATGGCAATTTGACAGAAGGGTACTGTATGATGGGTATGCTAATACCTACACCATTCAGAAGGATGGGAAGATTATTAAGTTGATGCCATTGCAGGCAAAAGCTGCAGTACAGAAGGCAGCTCAAATCATTTTAATGGGAAAGAAGGAGTTTGTGCAGATGCCTAGAGGAGCAGGCATGAAGGCAGTTCAGGACACTGCAGAGAAAGGAGTTGTTACAGACAACAAGCTGAAGACAGTTTCAGTTGTGACTGACAGAGGTCAGCAGCAGGTTCAGAAACAGGGGTGCAAACAGCAACCAGTTCAGAGGATTGACAAGGATGTTGTCATAGTTGGGACTATTGTTTGTCCTATAAGAGTTGAAAGGAAGATAGACTTGAACACTTCAGAAGTTCAAGAGGTAGTTCAGCCAGAGGTTCTGGTTAGGCAACCTAACAAACACAAGGTATGTGAGAGAAAGGCCTACATCAACAGGCATGAGGATTTACTTGCCAGAAAGCAAGTTACAGTTCAGATGACTTGGAGCAGCCAAGAGACAGCAGCAGATAAAGCTGGAGCAGGTCAGCAGATTGACAAAGCAAGGTGTACAGGTGGAAGACTTCCACATACTCAACTCATGGGACATGAGTTCTTTTCTTTTGGGGAGTATGGTGCAGGAGCACCTACCTGACAGTTGGTCTGGATAAGGCAGTTAGTAGTTTAGGTCCTGTTTATGTTTCCAAGAAGGTCTGTTAAGACCAGTTGCATGTAATAAGGTCAAGCTGATCATGATAAGATCATGCTGACCAGGCTTTTGCTATTTTTAGCTAGTTAGTTATAACAGCTGTCATGATGTATGTTCGGTGGGATCTCCCAGCCGCTTGGAGAGTTCCCAGTCGCTTGGAGTCGGGTCAGTAGTACTCGTAGGGAAAGTCTTTATAAGCATGAGATCGGTTGATGTTGGACAGACAGACAGATATCATCGATCGAGCTTGAGTAAGACTAAGAGAGAGATTGATCATATTGTATTGCATCTTTGAAATCAATAACGTGATCCTATTTGTGTTCTTGCTCTGGTTGCATTCCATTACTTGATTGATCTGCTGGTTTGAGAGGGTGTCATGGATTTCCTGATCCATTCCACCGGTTGACTCATCTGATCGGTGGAATGGTAATGTACAGTAGGTTAGATTGTAGTTTGTTTTCTGTTTACATGCAGGTGTGCAGGATTGCGGTCGACAGATGCTGAGAAGCCTAGCATCCTCATGTGCTAGGTCAAGTTGATAAACTGGAGTTGGAAGATCACCCTGAGGTTGGATCGGGTCATCCCTGGTGGATCGGCGAAGGGAAATTTCGCTAAGTGAAGAAGTTTGTGAAGACGGCATCATCAGGATATCTTGGTGAATATCCTGCAGACAGTTCGGACATCGTCATCCGGATAAGTGGAGAAGATCGGCATGATGTTGTCGATTGCATGAAGTGTGAGTTCGTCGGGGTGATCATCAGCAGGAGGAGCCAAGGAGTGTATCGGCATCAGGATCATCATATCGGGAGTGCCAAACATCCGCATATCGCGAGTAGATGCGGGAAAGAAAGTTTGTTTTTTTTTTCGACTAAGTGTTGAAGAGGTCATCAGGATATTGGGTGACGTCATCGTCATCAGGATATGATGTCATCGTCATCAGGATATTGAGATATCCCCCTTATGTGAGTTTATCCTGCCGTCGTTAAAGTGCTAAGGTATTGGTAGAAGTCCGTGGCAGAAGGTTGTATTAGCATCATCAGGAGGTTTCGAAGACAACTGGATAAAGTAGATCATGATGCTGTTGCTTGTATCGTCGGGTAGCGGAGCGTCGAAGGTAAGCTGCTGAAGGTGATCGTCATCAGGATATTTGGAGCAACCGGATGTTGAATATCCTGCTGACGAAGGTAGTGTCGAAGGTCATGATGATGACGATAGTGTCTCGAGCCCGATGAACAGTGGAACAGGAGGATGTGTGCGCCCGCTGAACATCATGATGATGATGTTAGAAGGAAAGCGGAAATGAACAGTATATCCATGAAAACCTCTCAAACCAGCAATCGATTACAGGAAGGAGATCAAACAGAAAACGAAACAGGATCTTTATTGACTCAAAGATGCAATACAATATGATGTTCCTCACACAGAACACTCAACTCCTCTGCTTGATGCAACACTACACTGCCGATCGATGATCTCCAATCAACCGATCTCATGCTTATAAAGATTTGCCTACGAGTACTACTGACCCGACTCCAAGCGGCTGGGAACTCTCCAGGCGGCTGGGAGATCCCACCGAACATACATCATGACAGCTGTTATAACTAACTAGCTAAAAATAGCAAAAGCCCGGTCAGCATGATCTTATCCTGATCAGCATGACCTTATTACATGCATTTGGTCTAACAGACCTTCTTGGAAACACAAACAAGACCTAAACTACTAACTGCCTCATGAAGGCCAGCTGTCAGGTAGGTGCTCCTGCACCATACTCCCCAACAGAAAAGAACTCATGTCCCATGAGTTGAGTATGTGGAAGTCCTCCACCTCTACACTTTGCCTTGTCAATAGGCTGACCTGCTCCAGCTTTGTCTGCTGCTGACTCTTGGCTACTCCAAGACTGCTGAACTGTAACTTGCTTTCTGGCAAGTAAATCCTCATGCCGGTTGATGTAGGAAAGTTTGAACCCAAATGGCTAGGACCATATGTCATCACAATAAGCTATGGATCAGGAGCATACTAGCTTGCAACACCTAAGGGCCAACCTCTAGATGAGCCTATGAACATTCTACATTTGAAGAAGTTCTACACATAACCCATCGAGTATCCCAATCAAAAAATAAATAAAAATAGAAAAAATCAAAAAACCAAAAAATCAAAAAATCAAGAAAAAAACCAAATGCAATAAAAAACTTCCAATGGTGAAAATCACTTCAGTGATGCCTTGGATAAGTACCATGGTGAAAACCTATATTAGGCGTCATGTGTAGTGGCCGGTTCTACCATCTATAAGTCCTCTTTCCGTCACAACACTCCATATCGCACATATCCTATGGCTTGGAATTCTAAAACATCAAGTCCTATCACACACCCCACACTATCCCATCCCAAGGCTAACTCATGGAATGAGGATCCTTGTAATCTCCCTTTTGTACAGCTGAAAATCAAAAAATCCAAAAACAACACAAAATCAAAAAATCCAAAAAATAGCTGAAAATAAAAAAATCCAAAAACAATACAAAACCAAAAAATCTAAAAACAATACAAAATCATCAAAATCCAAAAACAATACAATATCACCCCCCACACATCACTCTCACTATAACTCGTGACCATCAAAATCTATCAACCCATCACATCACAACCATCCAAAACCATTCCCACATTATCAAGTCATGCTAGAACTATATATTCATTTCGCCTGCTTCTTGAAAGTACCTTGATCCTGTGGATACAAAGTATGTAGGCAGTCTAGAATACGAAGGACATTTCCAGTACTCAGGTACATAAGATGCACCCATCCAAACCATTTGGATGGTCCCCATTCACTGAGCTTGCTAGACACAGTAAATAGTACACATGCTAAATATACACTTGAAACATGGTCCCTAACACAAAAATCATCAATCAACATACCAACTATAATCCTACACATGGCTAGACTGTCCTTTTTGCCCACCTTTCAAAAATTGTCCAACCAAATCCAACTGATTTGCATCCTAGGATATATCTTTCCCAAAATGGGCAAGAATTTGTCATTCTATCATCACGTATCTTGGCAAGAGCACACACAGACTATTTGTATCTTTTTGTTGGTCTTTTTGATTATTGATCTTTATCTTTTTGTTTCCCTCTAGGTCATCTCCAAAGCTACCTTGATCTCATTATATCATGGTAAGTAGCAGACAACACCTGGAGTAGACAAGGTCATTATTTCTATATGCTCTGCTTGTGGGTTGGTTTCATTACTCCAAGAATAGTATTCATATCTTTAAGCTTGGGTTAGTTCTAGTACGACATGCCTCATTTGCATATATAGGCATCAGAACCTTATATGTACCATGGGCACTCATCACTATGAGTTCCCTTCCTAGGACAGGCAAGGTTATACTACCTTGAGCATGCATGAAATCAACCTATTGTTTATGGGTCTAGTCCATGGAATCGTGGGATATATATCATCACCTAGGTCATTTCATACCTTTGTAAACTGTATCCTACATTGCTATAGTAAACTAAGAAATGCTCTCAATTAATATTATGTAACTATTGTTACTAGCTCAAATCATCATCCTAATCAACTATACTATCTGAGCCTAGATTTTATAACCACCTACCCCCCCCTCACCCTACCAAATCTCCTCACTAATCCCACTCCTCCAACTTATTCTCACGCAATACATCCTAAACCAAATCATATCTCCCCCATCCTCAATGACATGGTGTCTTATGACCTATCAATTCCCTCATCTCCAACTCCCCTACAATCTAACCACTCCCAATCCGCTCCCCACCTATTCCCCTGCCGCACAGCCCCACCACCCAGGGTCCAACAAAGAACATCATGTGTATCAAGACCTATTCACCTCGTCTATCACCTAATCTGCATCTCACCTATCACCTAATTTGCATATCATCTCATTAGGTTCATTTTAAGAATCTGTTAATTTGCATAGCATCTCATTAGGTTCATTTAAGAATTTGTTAGTTGTATATCATCTCATTAGGTTCATTTTAGAATCTCTTAGTTGCATATCATCTCATTAGGTTCATTTTAAGAATCTTTTAGTTGCATATCATAATCATTTAGGTCCATTTTAGAATCATTTAGTTGCACATTATACATCATTCAACAATGCACATCATATCATACTCATTTAAGTTTGTAATCACATAGGTGCATTTTAAAATCATTAATCATCACATTGCATTCCACATATCATCTCATAATCATTTAGTTACATTTACTTGCATAGCATAATCATTTAATTACATTGCATAATCACAATCATAATCATTTAGTTGCATTTTACAATCATCTAGCTGTATATCCATATTTTCCATACATAACATGTGTTTATTTAGATAAACATACATTTCTATTGCATTTGCATTTTACATCACCATCCATAAATCACACACATGCATATATCAAAATAAATAAACCATAATTACATCCATCATATTACATCAATAGGTACATCCATAACATCAAAATCATACATTGCATAAACACAACACATCCATAGCATATAATCCATAAAGCATCCTACATCCATTAACATAAGCATCATCATAACCATATAAGATCATCATAAACAAACACATAGAGCATCAAAAAGTATCATATCATATATCATCATCACACAAATATACATCACTCATATACACACATCAAAAAATATATAATGTCCTGATACAATGCCTCTAAGGGCTAAAATAATACAACTGTCACATAGAGGAGCCTCTCTCTGATGGAGTGGGGGATCTTGACCCTAGTGGTGGCTGTGGCTGTGGATGTACCTATACCTGTGGAACCTACTAGGGCACATGTGATGGAGGACCCATCGTCTATTGGACACTCTGAACAGATCTAGATTTGTGTGACCTATATGCCCTTGATCCACTGACCTGACTATAACTCAGTGCACGCTGCTTTGCCAGTACTACCGTGTAATAGAGGCCCTGATAATACTCCATCTGCCCTCTAGCCTCTGCCAACTCCCCCTGTGCCTGAGACAACTGCCCCTGTACCTGAGACACCTGTGTCTGCATCAATGTCAAAACTAGGGCCATACCAGCACCTGAAGCCTGCAAGCTACCCATCATAGTCTCTTCCTATTGTGCCCTCGTAAGTGCCACATCCTACTCTCTAGTCAAAATCACTATTTCACCCTGAGCCTGGGCTAACTGTGCCTACAATGCAACCACCTATCCATCTAAGCCATCCAATAAGGCCACTGTCCCCCGCAACTGAACCAACTCCACCTCAAGGCTCTAAAGCTTCATGCAAGCTAGCTACCTGTGCCCGTAGGGTCTCAATCTCCTCCTCCTCACCCCATGGCCATCGATGAGGTGTAAGCCCTTGAACCTCAGCCTCCCCACCTGCCCCTAAAGGGTCTGCCAGCTACCTGCTACCTGCTGCCCTACTACTACCTATTACTGTGGTACCTGTGGTGGGGGTAGACCCCCCTATCCACCCTCGGCTATCCCCCATGCTGTCGAGGCCCCCTATGCTGCTACACCACCCCAATTTGCACTTGCTGTCTCACCTACTGCTGGGGCACCTGTCCAGCTGTCACCGCTACTAGCACATCCATCAGCTGACCATCCCTCCCAACCTCCTCCTCCTCTCCATCCCCTCCAATCTCCATGAGGTAATCTGCAATGATCTCCTCACCCTCCTCCAAGAAATCATCCCCCTCATCCTTGGAATCCTCATCCCCTGACCCCGCTGCCTCCTCCGTAGGGACTACCTCCTCTGCTGGGTCCACAAACTGCGTCGGTCACCACATCTACCACCATGTATCATATGCAGGAGTAGTGCCTACATCCCTGAACATGCTCTGCCAATCCTACCGCAATGGCTACAAAGCAACAAAATCAGCCAGAGTGACCTGGGGCTATATGGTTGTAGGCTAAAAATGTGCATCTTGATGGGTCCGTGCAAAGATAGCCATCTGCTGCAGAGTATCCTACTGCAACCCAAACTGTCACATCACTCGCAACGGTAGATACATATCTATCATGTGGTCTCCTCAACCCATCAAATACCATTGCTGGAAAGTAAACAGCATGTGTACATCATCATCTGGCCATGACTCCACTCTAATGTAAGGTCACCAGGTAACTTGAATGGTATCATCTAACATCCACCTCTAATAATGAACCTGTCTAGTATAGGTGTACTTAGCATCCCAATATAAGAACACAAAGGCCTCTAATGGATGGCGATACTACCCACATCACAGTCGAGTGACTGCAATGTGCTCCCAAATCCACATGTGCAACAGAGTAACCCTGACTGATAGGGCTGAATCATAGTGGTAGACTACTGTATGCATCTCGTGATATAGCCGCGCCAGCATCACCGGTCCCCAAGCATACATAGTCTCATGCCTGAGCATCCCCTCGGTCATCTCCCCCCAACCAACTGGAAATCCCCTACCCCTCCAATCAATGCGCATAGGAATAAGGCCAAGGGATCTGCACCTGCTGCTAGTGTCCACTCATAACTCATCTCCCTCCCATCTATTGATAACACAATGTGATCTTGGCCAAAAACTCTGATCAATTCCCTTTGTCCTGTCCTCATATCATATCTCACCCAACGGCCATGAATAGGTAACTTGAGGATGTGATAAACATCCTCAAGAGTGATGGTAATCTCACCAGTCAGCAGCAAAAAGGTGCACGTCTCCGGTCAATACTGCTCCACTACTGCTGTCATCAAAGCTCTATGAGCTCGTAACACCAGCATCAATGCCACTGTCAAAAGCCCCAACCTAGCTAGTCAGGCGTGAGTGGCATCATCAAACTGATCGAATAATGCCATCACCAATGGAGCGCGTTGCTCCCGCGAGGACACTATGAACAATCTCATCTCCTGCATCCACAACATTTTGGTCAAAAATCTACCTATCTTGTTTCCAAAACACCCCCTTTCTTCTAATGTTGAATGCCAAAATTATTTGGTGCCAAAACACACCATGCTTCACGTCATTTTACAAATAACGCTACTACTTCTCATGGTGCTATTACAGATAATAGCGCCACTACACAAAACACATTGCACCACTTTCATACATAGCGCTACTATGCAATACACTTAGCACCATTTTAATAAATGGTGCCACCTTGTCACTTGGTGCTAATCTAAGGATTAGCACCAATTCTCCCAATCACGCATTTTCTACAAATTGCGCTGATCCTCTCAATAGCACTAAAACACAATCTGGTGCCACTTCATAAAATAGCACTATTCAAGCACATAATGCTATCTTAGCATCTATTTGGCGCTAAAATGCCAAAACCCTAACCCCCTGTGCACATTACACTAATGTAGATGATGGTGCCAAAACACTGAGTATTTGGTGCCAATATACCCCTATTCTACCTGAGCGGATAGCACCATTCTAGAGGATGGCGCTTATCTACATACTTTTAGCGTTGCGTGAGCTTGTGATAGTGCCACCAATTCCCAAACCCATTTCCCAAGTAAAAAAATGCAACAAAATTAAAAAATCACAAAGTCAGGGTTAGGCCCTACCTGGGCTCTAGCCTCCGATACCCGGCCAAACGATCGAAACCACTCAGAAATATGTCAAAGTCATGGGAATTGGGGGTTATGCTCTACCATCTCTCCTCTGTTCCTTCTTCTCACCAAGTCAATGTGTGCAAATGTGGCATCCTTAGGGCCCACTAGTCCTAATATAGTAGGCCATGTCATCCTTCTGCCCACTCTTTTTCCGCCAGGGTGCAGATCCCAACCTTTTTCCTCTATTTTTCTTCCTGCCGTCTTCTTTTTCCATCCCCTATCCAACTTTTACTTTTGTCATGTCTTTTTGAGAGCTTGCCCTAAATTTTTTTATTTTTCTGCCAAACTCTCGAGGGGGCATCCCTCACCCATCTTATTCCTTCCTGGCAGTTGGGGCATATTTTTCTTCGACCTAACACCACTTCTCTCCTAGGTCCTGATGCCATGTCAAAGAGAGGCAAATGTAGACACCTAAAAATGGCTTTTACCATAAAACCGATTCCTGACATCCCTAAACATGCCAATTTCCCTTCTAATCAATTAATTAAATTTTTATTAATTGATTATCCCTTCATCACCCAAATTTCCATCATTCTATCCCCAACAACTGAATTAATTTCATTAATTCAAAAGACCAAACCTTAGCCAATTGATTTAATAAATACGTAATATTTATTTGGTCAATTTCCCCCTCCTCACTAAACCCAATTAATTAGCTAAATCATGTTTAACTAATTAATGTAGCCTATTAATTAACCTATCCCTACTCTAGGCAATTAAATAGCTATTATTTAATTGCCTACCCTAGCCTACCTCATCCTAGCCTTAGGATTAATTAAATACAACCTTGTTTAATTAATCTTGAACCTATCATTAAGATGGTCAAATCCAGCTTAACAGCTTTCCCCACATCCTCCAAAAAAAAAATTGGAATATATCCACATAAGTCAATTTTTTATTTAAATATATCCCACATCACAATTAATTCCTCTTACAACCCCTTACCACCCCCATACCTC
This sequence comes from Cunninghamia lanceolata, assembly GCA_027924645.1. Classification (NCBI taxonomy): domain Eukaryota; kingdom Viridiplantae; phylum Streptophyta; class Pinopsida; order Cupressales; family Cupressaceae; genus Cunninghamia; species Cunninghamia lanceolata. The sequence continues at coordinate 1,602,394 of BSBN01000802.1, read as the reverse complement.
ATTTATCTCCACTTATCCCCAAATGAATTTTTAATTCATTTTACATTCCCCATATGAATCTTTAATTCATAAATATTCTATCTCACCCATACTCATTTAATTCACCCTTTTCCCAAAATGAATAAAAGATTCACATTTATTCCTAGCCCTCCATTTCTTCAAGATCTAATTTAGGCCCTCCACATCACTTTTATCCTCCACCATTGATCTTCCAAACGAATCTCCACCCTTGGATCAAAATCCCTCAGAAAAATATATAAATAGAACCTCTCCCAAGCCATTTGGGGATCCAATCCTCAAGTAATGCTACCATGTCCAAATGTCCATTGAGCTAGCATTGTGAGTTGCAATTGAGATAGAGCATTTCACATTTTTATTCATCCATTAGGGTATATCTTATCTAGGAGCTCTTGGGTACAAAGTTCCTCTCCCTTTTGATGAGATTGGTTTTTCATGTCTAGGTATAAACTCTTTGTTTTATTATGCATCTAGTTTATGTTTTACCTTTGATTTGATCTTCCTAATCTACAATACTTTTTCATAAACAAGAATAAAATTTCAATGTTGGTCCTTACAACGTTTAGAGAAATTACCAAGTCAAATGAATAAAATACAAAAATTCAAAAGTTCCACATTACATGAACTACGTGACTAATTCTAACCACTAAAGAGGGAGTACGATGCTACACTATGCTTGGATCCCAAAATTGAGGTGAGTAAGAGAACACACTCAATCACACCAACCAAAACAAATCCTTTATGACTCCAAACACATAAGATCATTTCTACTTAACCACATAAACATCACTCAAGATGCCCAACAACAAAGATTGCATCTCATTCAAAGGAATCACAACCATCATGCAAAGACACACACAGTCATACACTAGCAAACATCCAACAACCAAGTTTAAGCAAGGACAAAATCAGGTTCACAAGCCAAGTTATCTATACACATCAATCTCACCAAAAAGCAGTTGTTAACACTTCTCACCTATCAAGGATTCCTCAATCATATGGATAATGCATTAATGCAAAATTCTTATTAGACCAAATTTCTTCACAACATGATGACAAGCATACTAAATGCACACTAAACACAAGGAGTCACAACCCAAAGTCAGAAGATACGAGGTTTGCTAATTCACTCAAGATTCTAACACCTCAACATCATAAGGACTAAGCAAATGACCCTTTCCACACCCCTTTTTCCTCTTTATCTTAAATAATGCAATGCAATAATTACACCCAGGTTCCCACATGAATCCTATGGAAAATGCAATCTAGGAACATAAGTCCTTACCAATCTATCTAGCAATGCAATGCACCACTATCTTTCTTACACCCGCATAATGAATAAGTCCTTACCAATCTATCTAGCAATGCAATGCACCACTGTCTTTCTTACACCCGCATAATGAATTCATACTCAGGGACATGCTCTCAATAAGATAATGCAATATCCATTTCAAGAAAGCATTTACTAATCACAATGCAAGGGAAATTATTAAACAAATATGATAAGCATTTCGAGGGTATGCTACTCTTGAAACAACCATACACACAACAAGGCGCACAACACAAGGTACATTTAATCTAGCATTACCACAACAATTTTCTTCACATATCAAGTATATGATCAAACATCCTATTTCACATACTAATGCATAACTCTTAGAAGAGTAAATTAAGTTCAATCATACTCAAGAACATGGTATTTCCTTTCCCACAAAGGTTCTCATAACTTCACTATCAAAAAGTGGTCACACAAGAATGAACATGACCCTACAATGGTCACTCAAGTAATCTTATACACACTGCAAGGGTTCATGCCAAGTATTCAAAACATCCAGAAGAAAAACACACATAAGAAACTTCTCAACAACCACCAAGGTCTATCTAACCTCGAAACAATATATTCCTCACCACACACCTTCAAGGAAGACATAACAAAATAAGACACATTCTACTTACTACATGCCCACACACAAGGACCCACACATGCTTGAACAAACCAAGCAACACAACACCTCGGAGCTCCCAATGCTAGAACTATGCTCTAATACCAAATGTAAAGTATGCATTCCATATCAAAAGTTACTGAAGTAAATAATGCACTTATTTACATCATCTCAAGTAAAAAGATAGATCTCATAAGCATTTATCAATAATACCATTAAATCTTGCAAATCACATGCTTAATTTAGGTGTTAAATGTAAAGTACACATTCCACAACAAAAGTTACTGAAGTAAATAATCCACTTATTTAAATCATCTCAAATAAAAATATAGATCTCATAAACATTTATCAATAATGTTATTAAATCTCACAAATCACGTGCTTAATCTAGGTGTTAGCACTATATAAAAGAATATACAATGTCCATTTGTCTTTCTTGCCATAAATCAACCAATGATAATTACAATGTACAATAAATAAGTACAATATAAGAATAGTAATCAAATCAAACTCTCCATCTATCACGGACCCACATGATCTTCCGCAAGCCAAGAGACATGAACATGGGTCAAGAACTTTTCCGCCCAAACATGAAGCAATTACACTTCCCCAGATCCCTTCATAACATGAAGCAAACCTAGCCCTACACGAAACATCTAACAACCTAGAAACAACTGGCAGGAGGGAACACCCAATGCAACTTGAAGTCTAATGTGAAAATCTAAATAATGATATGCAAATTGTCTCACAAGAGGATGTGGTATATATATATATAAAGTTTTGCTAGACAAATATTCATATATCCCAGGAAGTAACCCCAATCACACACAAAGATATACTACTTTCTTTCATAACATACTAATTCTTTTCTTTTGCGCAATCAAATGAATTCACTTCAAGCAAATAATTCTAATGAAAAAGTTTTAAGCATATGTTCATTCGAGATACATAAATAAGACATAAACTAAAGATAACTTAACTCATTCCATTCTTAATTACCTCAAAAGAATCTTGTTTAGATCTTTTAACATATACTTTTGCCTAGGTATAGTTACTACTTCATTTCTTTGCTCAATCAATGAGAATATATTTCTAGTAATATTTCTATCAAAGAGCTATATTTAATTATTCACAAAATATGTAGATTGCTATAAAACTGCTTATAATCTTTATCCCATAATTCATTTATAATTTCTCAAAATAAATAACTCTAGATTTGCCTAACCACAAGTAGGCTTATAATTTCAGGGATTTAAAAGAACTACTTCTTAACAATATCAAGATTACCAATAAAAAATCATGTATAGTGAGTTAAAATAAGAGAATTATTTAAATATATCATACATCTATCACAAGATCCTTGTTGTCTGCCACATGAATACTGTCAAGTTTGCAACAAGAACAGAGTTTAGCTTGCTACAAGAAAGGATGATAAGTCTTCTACAGGAGTGAATTAAACTATGATAGGGACTTAAGATATACTACTATGAAAGGTATTAAAACTACTGCTTCATGTATTAAATTAACGACTACAGGGAGTTTGGTATGCAGCTACAAGAGTAAGGATAAATGTGCTACATAATGACAGAAAATAACTGTGATAGGAACACAGAAATATTATTCTATGACAGGAACCCATAAATATTGTTCTGCAATAGGAACCATCTAAACTACGACATGAATGAAATAATGGTAGTTATAGGGATTAAATAAATTGTGACAGGTAATACTATTATGTGACATGAATAACAATAACTACTACAGGATCAAAATGGACAGCAACAGGAATACAATATTAAATATGCTATAGAATTGTAACAATAAATCTGTTACAAGAATTTAGGGGTGACTGCTACAGGAAAAACAATAATCTATGATAGGAAAAGCTAATTTGCAACACAGAAACTACAACAGGAATTGTCTTCTATAGGAAAAAACACAGGCTGCTATGGTAGGAACACCATAAAGTTATGACATAAATAACTAACTGTGACAAGAAGAACAAAATTAATTGCAGTGATAGGAACCAGATAATTGTGTTTAGTTATCTAAAATTATCACCCAATAGTAGTAAAAATATGCATATCCATAACAAAGCATTTGTGGCAGGGGTAGTTTGAGTATCTAGATTAATCCAGGATATGAACTTAATAATTCTGCTACAGCAATAAAATAGATAGAAAAAAGAGTTTTGACAAGAACTTATAAGTCTGTGCCAGGATGTTTTAGCTTGTTGTGATATCAACTTCTAATAGAATTAGAAGAACATGGGAAAAACTTAGCAGAAATTTTAAGTGATGATGTAAGGATTAACTCGGGTCATTTTAACCATGAGGCCAATGTACATAAGTTGGTCGATCAAGATGATAATAGAGGTCTATAAAAGTAGGTTTATCCATAATATATAGACAAATAGGTTTACAAGAAAAGCTCAAACATGGACAAAATAATGATGACCGATTGTGCAGATCGATCTAAAGCTTCAGAATCAATGGACTTTGACTACACAAAAGGTTATATCTCTGGCTGACACCACTAAAAAGGGAGGTCAACCCCAAAACAAAACTCAGAGGCAATTGAAAGTAGGTGATAGGGATTGAATATATGACAAAAGAGAACAGTTATCGACAATAGATCTTCTGAAGCATTTCATGGACTAGAGAAAGTTTTAAGTTTAGGTCTGATTTTGATCAAGATCTCTAATAATTTACATGGCTAAGAGTTTTGCATTTAAATTCAAGATAAATACCCAAAAAAAATGTCTCAATTCCTTCCTCCTAGCGCTGATATTAGTCCTTTGTCATTGGTCTTTGATTTTGATCGCCCCCCTCCTTGTTGTTACTGCCAAATGTAATCATGCCTTTTGTCATTGAAAATAATGGTGCCCTCTCTTTTGTTTCTATTTTTTTTAATGCATCCGTTTTGTTGGCAAGAGACACATTGGAGCTTCATGATTATTGTCATTGATGGCAACAAAGTTCATCCCATACATCCACAGGACATAGTGTGCCTATACCAAAAGTCATATTGAAGAGTGTTGTGGTCCAGTAAGCAAGAACAGAGTGTTGTGGCAAGGTCCGACAGACAGGTCCGAATCTTTAAGAGGAAGTATCTTTGGAAAGTGCAGACTTGGGGAAGTCAAGAGGAATACCTTGACTGGTAGATTCCAGGATTTGAGCCTCCGATGATGAAAGAGTGAAGAGATATAAGCATTCAAGTATTGGGGTCCTATTTGGCAGAGCAGATAGAGGAAGAACTGACTAGCAGAGCATCAGACACTATTCCAGATGAGATGTTGATGGTGATCAAGATTATTAAGGTATCATTTAAGATTGGCTGACTTGTTAGATGACTTCTATAAGTATCTCTTTGATTCGCATCACTTGGTAAGCAAGGATTCAGCTGATAGACTAAAGTCTGGGAAATACTGACTATTCCGAATGCTAACTAGAAAGAGGATGAAATCCTTTGTGCGGATATATATACACCAAATGGATTTCGATGAGAGTTGTTGTTGTTGTGTTGTGAGTGTGAAGAAAAGTAGTAGAGCAGAAGGAAAATAGTAAGGAAGGTTCGGTATGTGAAAGGATAACAGCATAAAAGAAGAGAAAGGATGAAGTGTAGTAGATTAGTATACTGAGCCTAATTGGAACTAAACTCCAGCATGTGTGGATGCTTCTCATTAGTTCAAGGATCCTGTTATTCTTCTTACAACTTGTAGACGGTGAGTCTCTTGTAGGCAGTGAGCCTCTTGTGAGCAGTGTGCTCAGGCAATGAGCCCTAATTGGCAAGTGTCATTTTGTAATTCTATTCTTCTAGCAGAGAATACAATCTTGGGTTAATCACCACATGGTTTTCTCCCTTAACAGGGTTTCCATGTCAAAAATATTGTGACATGTGTATTTCCATTTCATGGTTATGTTTGCTTATTTGAATTAATGCTGCATTAATCATTAAGAAAGTTTAGAAAGCTGAAATAATTAAGATAACTGATTCACCCCCCCTCTCAGTTATCAACAATTGGTATCAGAGCCAAGTTCCTCCAAATAGAGTCTAACATCTTGAGGAAGATCTGGGAATTAAAATGGATGTGTATGGTATGAGGGAGCAACTTCAGTCTGCCCTAGATGATCTTGAGCAATCTAATTCTGAAGTCAATGAACTGAAGGAAAGACTCAAACAGGCTGATGATTTCATAAATGAACTAAAAGGGAAACTAAGTCTCTCTATGAAAAAGAGAAAGGATCTACTTCAAAAATTGGCAAGTCAAAGTGAAGCAAATGATACAAATGAAGATCTAAAGGAGAAAACCAAGTTATGTGAAAAGTTATCAAAAGAGATCATTATGGCAATACATGAAATGGAATTAGGAGTTATGAAATTTACTCAAGAAAGTGAAGAGAAAAGAAAAATTGAAGATGATCTAAGACAATCTCTGAAGGAGAAATCAGAAGACTGCCACAAGATGGATAGAATAATCAAACATCTTGAATCTGATCTTGAAGATGCTAAAGAAAATGAAGAAAAACTTGAGGATCAAATTATCTCTCTTAAAAGGGATCTTCAAACAACAAATGAATATAAAGAGAAATTCAAGATAAGTTCTGCTCAACTTGAAGTTCTTCTTGAAAGCCAAAAGAGGGTAGATGACAAGTGTGGTTTGGGATATGAGAAAGGTGAAAGCTCCAGATCTGGTCAGAAGAAGTTTGGTTCAGAAAATTTAAGGAATAGGCCTAGAAGACCTCTGGTAAGGCAACCTAATGCTCAAAGATATCCATCCTTCAATGGATACTGCCACAATTGCAATAACTTTGGTCACAAAGCTAATCAGTGCAGAAGGAGAATGAATCAGACTAACACATCCTTCTCTAGACAATGTTTTAACTGCAAAAGGTATGGTCACAAATCTCATGAATGTAGAAATATGCAAATGAACAATTCATTTAATGGTAGATGCTTTGCATGCAATAGAATGGGTCATATGGCTAATCAATGTGGATCAAGAGGACATCAATCAAATATCCAAAGAAATGTTGTTTGCCACAATTGCAATAGATTCGGTCATATTACCAAATTCTATAGAAGTAAGAATCAGGACAAAAGAGGTCCGGTACATTATAATCGAAATCAAGACAAGGGAAAAGGAAAAGTGAATGTGGATGAAGTCAAAAGTGAGATGAACAAGATTTGGGTAAAGAGAAGTACAAAAAATGTAGGGGATGGATCCGCACCAGAATCTAGTGCTGATATTCTTTCTAGAAATTAAAAGGTGAGCTTTGGCTCAGGGGGAGAGACAAAGAAAAAAAATTTCCCCCAGCCAGTTAATTGGTGCCAGAACTGGCACAAGGAGAATTGTGGATTAAAGGGTTCACAAAGGGACATCCAAATAAAGTTTGGTTAAGAGATGAAAGATTCGCAATAAGTTTTGAACAGGTTGAAGACTAATCCAGTTCATCAGTCATCCGGTGAGTAGTAGGTTTTTCACAGTTAAATCTGACATGATTCAAACTATGGAGTCTTGATCTGCAGATAGATCAAATGATTAAGGAAAGGAAGATAGATTATCACTATTCTCCAAGAATAACTGTAAGTGTATCTCAGTGATCTGGAAAAGATTTGTCTCAGAATAAGATGAACAAGGCAACCGGAATGACTTAGGTTGCACATTTATTGGAGTATGAAATTAGGGCTTTCCTAGAAATAAAAGAGTTCATTCATATGTCATTTGCACATTTGCACTCAAGAAGAAAAGAAAAGGAGCTCTGTAACAAATTGCCTCAAATTCTCAAAGATTAATCATTGAAGTCGGTTCATCCAGCAAATTAATCCGGCTCATTTAGCCAACCCTAGATGTGTAAAAGGTATTTTCTGTTGCTGAATATCTATTTGTAAATCTTTTGAAAATGGCTACTCCAAATGTGGTGAAGATTTCTGATAGGCCATGCCCTAAATTTAAGAAGCACCCATACAAATCTCTAGAAGTGGATCCCTCAGGTGCTTTTTCCAGCATTTCGCATGGTATTTTGCATGTAGAAGATGTTAGGGTTTACATTCATGCGAACATTAAAGATTTTGGGGAATCCAAGCTGGCAGACATCTATCACAATCATTTAATAGATGATACTTTTGAACTCAAACCACAGTACCAGGCCATCTGGGATAAACATTTTGGTCAGTACATTCATTTCCCCTATTTTGAGGAGGATGAATGGGTCCGATATGTGTTGAGCAGAGTACATGATAACTTCTTATGGTTGAATAGACCATTTAAGATCACTAAGGATGCAATTAGGGTAGTAACCAGCTTGCACTCATCCGGAGGGATACCAGTTCTCAAATTTGTCAAAAACCAAACTGTGAGTGAAGCTACCGGATCAAAATTTGATAAGAGAGCAATGACCATAGAAGATATCTCTGATCCGGATATCAAGTTTACATCTATGATAATTGGTTACAAGATATATCACTCTCATAGGGAGAATTTAGTACCCGAAACTGCTGTGTATACTGCTTATGAGATGTTGAGAAAGAATGCAGATTATGACCTCTGTGAACTCTTCTGAGCCAACTGATGGAAAACTTACAGAAGATTAAGAAGGACAAGAAGAACTCTTTTAAGTATGGTGGACTAATATTGTGTTTGTTTTTCTACTTTATGAATGAGCTGCCTGGATCAAATGGTTGGGTATGGCAAAATGACAGACCTGTTGCCATTCAAATCAGAGACTACCTGCATGGGCTTGGGAATGCTAAAGCAAGAAATACAGCTCTATGGGGTTACTTCAAGAACTTTCAGAGAATGATGCAAGCAAGGGAGAGAATTCCAAAATCTCTAGTTGAAAAGTATAAGGATATAGTTTACTTTATGGTAGAAACTGATTAGTGCCTAATGGAGGCTGTGGAACCAAGGATAGTCTAGATCATGCCCATGGGGTATGAAGTAGATGAGAAAATTGTTGAGCTACATGTTCAACACAGGCTCAGTCAACCCAAAGATCCTAAGGTAGAAAGGTTTGGAACCTTTGAAGATTTAAGTATAAAAATCCATGTTGAGCTTAGACAACCGGAGATGAAGACAAAAGTGAGAAAAGAGGTAGAAGAATTTGCCAAGAGGCATGGAATCTCAAAAGAGGCACTTGTGCTACGCCCTTAATATTAGTGTACATAAGGTTATGAATAGTTAGCTTGTGGCTATCTTAACTCCTAATTAAGTCATGTTATCATTATTATATTATTATTTAGTTAGATAGGTCAGACTAGGTGTTATATAGGGGTGTGTCTATTCATCCTAAGCATAATTAGGTATATGTAGGAGGATATGAGTCTTATTTCATCATATATTATGAAGTGTGTTCTCATTGGAGATATTTGGAGGTTACCCCCTCAAAGTGGCCTATTATTCTCAATTATTATCAAGTATTTGCAGAATATTTCATATTATCTTCTTCCATTGTGCGATTTATTTCATTACAAATGGTATCAGAGCATGATCTTGGCACCGAAGAGGCAAATTTTTTTCTCAACATTGGAGGCGATTTTGGGAAGAGCATAACTTTCAGATTTTAATTTTTTAAATATTTTTAAAGGGTTTTTGAAGACCATATTAAAGAAGCTACAGTCCAGATTACAGAGGAATTGGAATAGATTTGAGCAAATTATTGCAAACTTACAATTTCTCCACAATTTAGTTGAGATCTACATATCTCTCACATCCTGTTGAATTGGAGTATAATTTGTATTGGGTTATTGAATAAATTATAGAGGAGCCTACAGTCAAAAGCTTGGAGAAATTGGAGCACAAATAAGCAAGTTATTGCAAAATTAGGGTTTCCAACAAATTTGCTCTCAAGGCAGCAAATTTGCTAATATTTTGGATTTTTTTCTGGGTAATTGGTATCTTGGCCCTAGTAAGTTACAGTACAAATTTCAGAGAATTTACATTTCATTTGTGTGATTTATTTAAAAAATACTGGTTTCCATCATGACGAGGCCTGCAACAAGAGGCAAAAAGAATGCTGCCACACCGGGGAAATCCTCTGATAAGGATGGGGAAACAATAGAGGATATTAATCCCATTGAGGAAATAAGTAAGTTCAAGGAAGAGGTTAAGAGGGATATGTGTGACCTAAGAAGAGATATATCAGATATACGAACCATGTTAAGCGCCTATATGAATGAACCAAGAAAGGAGTTCTCGAGCAACCAAAGTGAAGCCTTCAAGTCAGCTAATAATGACACAAATTTTAATACTCCTATGGGATTTAGGAATTTGTTTCCAAAGGTGGATATGCGCAAGTTTGATGGCACAGATCCTCTAACATGGATAAACCAAATGGAGAATTTTTTTGAAGTACATCAAATCCCATATGGACAAAAGGTCACAATGGCTTCCCTATATCTAGAACTAGATCAATTCATTTGGTATCGTTGGCTTTGTACTCATCGAAGGAAAAAGGGTCTCACCGTCTCATGGTCAATTTTTACGGAGGAACTCCAATCACAATATAGCAATAGTGTGATAGACAACTTCTTTAGCCAGCTAGCTAAACTTCAACAAACAGGATCAATTAAGGATTATATTCAGCAATTCCAAAATCTATCCTTAAGAGTGGATACAATTACAGAGGAGAACTTGAATGATTTATTCTTGGGTGGTCTCAAGGATCACATTCAACATGAAGTAAGCATGTTCTGTCCAAATTCTATCTCTGAAGCAATGATTATGGCAAGACAAGTTGAGGACAAAACTTTAGCCAATAGAAGGGAAGAATTGCCTAGTAACAAAGTTGACAAGGCTCTTGCATCATCATTTACTCATCCTATTAGGTTGACACCTCAATAATTGGAAGAGAAAAAGGCCAAAGGGTTATGTTTCAACTGTGATGGAAAATATCATAAAAGACATAAATGTGATGAGAAGAAGTTGTTCTACATTGAAGCTACCTATGGTGAAGATAAGGATGAAGAAGATCCAGTGGTGGTGGTAGAGGACTCTAATGATGTCCAACCAACTATCTCTTGTCATGCACTATCAGGTATTAATAACCCACAAACACTCAAGGTAAGGGGTTTCCTTAAAAAACAAATAGTGATAGTATTGATTGACTCGGGGAGTACACATAACTTCAACAAGTAACTAGTAGCAAAGTTAAATTATTTTGTCTACCCTACCCCTGAATTCTAGGTTATGATTACAGATGGTGGTACAGTCAATTGTTCAGGGAAATGCCATAGTATTAAACTCACCATGGGGGACTACATGATAGATAGCCCTATGTTTGCTATACTCATTGCTGCAGTAGACATTGTTTTGGGAGTTTAGTGGCTTACTACCTTGGGCACAATTGAGATGAATTTCCAGGAACTATTCATGCACTTCTACTTTGGGGATAAAAAATATGAGCTACGAGGTTTATGTGCAAAGTGTCCACAATTGGTAAGTGCACACCAAATGTCACTAAAAAAGGATGTGGATAAATGTGTGGCTCAATTATTGTCAATGGAAGTGAAACAGCCAAAGATTCCTAATTCACCTTTTAGGAAAGTAGTTACTATTTTAGATCACAAGGGGGGATTTGATTTGTACGGGCCTCATAAAGGTTCAACAAGGACTGACAACATTGAGTTCAAATTATGGTTACCTAAATCAAAAATCATACAACCTTTCTACGATATCTCTATCTTGGAGAATGCTAGTAGACTCAAAAGTCCATCCACGATAATGTTACCAGAGCTTGATGAAGAAGGAAGAATCATATTGGAACCAGAGTACATTCTTCAAACATGCACGAAGAAGCTGCAGAATAGAACCCTCACTGAGTATCTCATCCAATGGAAGAATTTACTAGTTGAAGAGGCCACATCAGAGGACAAGGAGTTCATTCACAAGAATCCACACTTGATTAGCATTGAGGACAATGCTTCTTTAAAGAGGGAGGGCATGTTACGCCCTTAATATTAGTGTACATAAGGTTATGAATAGTTAGCTTGTGGCTATCTTAACTCCTAATTAAGTCATGTTATCATTATTATATTATTATTTAGTTAGATAGGTCAGACTAGGTGTTATATAGGGGTATGTCTATTCATCCTAAGCATAATTACGTATATGTAGGAGGATATGAGTCTTATTTCATCATATATTGTGAAGTGTGTTCTCATTGGAGATATTTGGAGGTTGCCCCCTCGAAGTGGCCTGTTATTCTCAGTTATTATCAAGTATTTGCAAAATACTTCATATTATCTTCTTCCATTGTGTAAGTTATTTCATTACAACTTGATGCACATTGAGAAAAGATGGAAAGGGTAAAGAAAGAGAAGGAAGAAGTAGAAAAGGAAAGTGATCTGATAGAAGCCCCCTCCTAGAATAGATCCTCTAAGAGGTCTACACCTACAACTGCTAAGACCTCAAAGGCATCAAAACTGGAAGCAAAATCATCCAGTAAAGCAGAGAAAAGGACTAAGACAAAGGCCACAAGGTCTTATATCAGTCAGAAGGATGAAGAAGAAATAGAATCAGATGAGGAGGTAAGGATAATGAGGAAAAAGAAGAAAGTATCTAGTGAACCCTCTACTAGTGAAGACAAGGAAGAGATGGCAAAAGAGTTTGTTGAAAGGCCCACTCTATCCTTAGATGATGTGGTTAAAGTAGTTACTGTGGATGGGAACCTGCAACCAATAACAGAATTCTATGACACATATAATGATGCAAATAAAAATATCTTGGAGGAAGCCACAATTAAATACTTGAACATATACAATAAAGCATTTATTGAAATAATTTCTCTAATTCTTAAAAGTTTAGAGAAGGAACTTGATATGAGAAAAGAAAATGCCAAGGCTAAGGACTTAGAGATTAGAGATCAGATAGCTATCCAGCTCTATCCCTCAATTACTCCAAAACAAATGGATATGATCTTCAAAGATTGCAAGGATGAGTTCTGGAGTAAGGCTAGAATGAATCAGCTCATGCTTGGAGAAACTAATAAGGTGGCAAAAGAGATAGAGGAAATCCTTTGGAATGCCTATAAAAGATTTAATATTCCTGTTATAGAGGATTTAGGTGATGATCCCTCAGGAATAGATAACAAAGAAGAATTCACTGAGAAAATGTCAGAAGAGGCAAAGGAGACAGGTGAAGAAAAAGAAGCAAATGTCTCTCATCCAGTTTCCCCTACAGATTCCAAATATAAAGAAGAAGAAAGAGTAATCAGTCAAGAAGAAAAGGAGAAGTAAAAAGAAGATGTCAATAGTAAGGCTGTAGAAGAAGAGAAAACTCCAATAGAAAAGGCCACTGATGATAGTGGTAAGGCTGCAAAAAGGGACAAAACCCTGTCACCAGCAAGAGACATAGAAGAAGCAGTAGAAGAATTCTTAACCAAGGAGATGATGGAATTTGATGAACCGAAACTTCTTCAAGGACCGCTCAATTTTGACTCCCTCTCCCTAGTTCAAACCATAAAGCTAGCATCCTTTACTTTGGCAAAAGCAAAAGAAAAACTCCTAAAGTCTTACATGGAGGATTGCAAGATCATAGACATTACATCCGGTGTACTAGAAAAGATCATGCCATCTTTTCAGAAGGATCCCTCAGCCTCCTCATCCGGTAATCTCAAATCTCTAGTAAATAGTGTTAGCACACATTTTGATTCATTAGAGAAGTCAGCAGAAGATAAGGTCCAGAAAGAGTTTTTAGTAAAAAGATTATCAAAAGTACAAGGGTTAATAACCAATGATAGGAGAGTTATGAATAATGGGTTAAAGAGCTTAGAAAATGCTCTCAAAGATGGTGGTGATATTTACAAATTTTGTTTATCCTGGCCTAAAGTGACCAAGGACATTGAGAAGAAGGTAAAAGAGCAAGAGGATAAACTATTAAGTTTATCTCAAAGTTTTGATCCTCTATCCTCCTCCATAGTAAATCAAGAATGTTAGACTATTGCAGTCATAAATGAAATGAAGAAGCTTGAGAAGGAGAAGAAAAACATAATAAGTAGATTGAATGAACTTAGAAGAATAATTATCCCTAAGTTAGAGGCCATGCATGAGGCCCTAAATGATGCTCAAACCATAGACCAAACCAATGATCCGACAAATTTGAAGAGGGCAGAATCTTTTGCATTCTTGTTGAGTGGTCACATCTTAATTTTGGACAGGATGAAGCAGAGTTAGGCAACAAAAGTTGTACAGTTGAAAACAACTTTTGCAGACATACTACAGTAAATGCAAGTATAACCTATTTATATACTTATGCAGCTAAGTATAGTTGATTTTTTAGAATTTTGGTGTGCGGACCCTACCCTTTGCCATTGATGTCAAAGGGGGAGTGAGGAACAGTGAAAAATGTGGAATCCAACTAAGGGGGAGCTTTGAAAAAGTGTACATTAGAAGAAAGCATCAACAAAGGGGGAGTATAGTATAAGACTTAGTCATTTTTCACTAAGTGTTGCCATCAATGCCAAAGGGGGAGATTGTTGGCAAGAGACACATTGGAGCTTCATGATTGTTGTCATTGATGGCAACAAAGTTTATCCCACACATCCATAGGACATAGTGTGCCTATACCGGAAGTCAAATTGAAGAGTGTTGTGGTCTGGTAAGCAAGAATAGAGTGTTGTGGCAAGGTCCGATAGATAGGTCTGGATCTCTAAGAGGAAGTATCTTTGGAAAGTGCAGAGTTGGGGAAGTCAAGAGGAATACCTTGACTAGTAGATTCTAGGATTTGAGCTCCAGTGATGAAAGAGTGAAGAGATATACGCATTCAAGTATTGGGGTCCTATTTGCCAGAGCAGACAGAGGAAGAACTGACCAACAGAGCATCAGACACTATTCTGGATGAGATGTTGATGGTGATCAAGATTATTAAGGTATCATTCAAGATTGGCCGACTTGTTAGATGAATTCTATAAGTATCTCTTTGATCTGCATCTCTTGGTAAGCAAGGATTCAGCCGACAGACTAAAGTCTGGGAAATACTGACTATTTTGGATGCTGACTAGAAAGAGGATGAAATCCTTTGTGCGGATATATATATACCAAATGGAATTCGATGAGAGTTGTTGTTGTTGTGTTGTAAGTGCAAAGAAAAGTAGCAGAGCAGAAGTAAAATAGTAAGGAAGGTCTGTTATGTGAAAGAACAGCAACATAAAAGAAGAGAAAGGATGAAGTGCAGTAGATCAATATACTAAGCCTAACCAAAACTGAACTCTAGCATGTGTGGATGCTTCTCATCAGTTCAAGGATCCTGTTATTCTTCTTACAACTTGTAGACAGTGAGTCTCTTGTAGGCAGTGAGCCTCTTGTGAGCAGTGTACTCAGGTAGTGAGCCCTAATTGGCAAGTGCCATTTTGTAATTCTATTCTTCTAATAGAGAATACAATCTTGGGTTAATCACCCCATGGTTTTCTCCCTTAACAGGGTTTCCATGTCAAAAATATTGTGACATGTGTATTTCCATTTCATGGTTATGTTTGCTTATTTGAATTAATGCTGCATTAATCATTAAGAAAGTTTAGAAAGCTGAAATAATTAAGATAATTGATTCACCCCCCCTCTCAGTTATCAACACTTTTGTCTAAAAATTGCTTTGATTAAGTTTAGATTGTAGTTTTTACTACCAGTTTCCTTCCAGTTTGCATGATTCTGAGCATTCAAAATAAAGGATATTTTGCTTAAAAATAATAAAACTCTTCTTATTGTCACTCCCCCTTTTGCATGAAAAGTATTATTATTAATTATTTTTAGCTCTCTATTTATAATATAGATTAATATAATGTTTTTATCTTTTATAAATAATAAAGCTTATTTTATTTAAGTCTAACATTAATAAATATATACTAATTAATCAATTTATTCAAATAATGAAAACATTTCAATAATATACTTTTTATATAAAAGCACTTCATTTTTATTGTTTTCAAACAATAATATTTTATTTATAGAAAAGCATTTAATTTATTTATTTAATAATTTAAAGGAAATAGCCTATGCAATTATAATATATGTATCTAAGTCGAATAACATAATTACAGACATGGTTAACTATGTATTTCAAGTGAACATACCATAGCATTGGAAATCACATATTTAATTGTTTAAGCATCAATCATGTCCATTCACTATATAAAATGCACAAACAAGACTAATAACCACACGACGATGCACAATAAAACCTTTCCATGATATAGTATGATATGAAACTATGTGATTGTGTGCGTGCATCAAATCTATCCATCCCAACAGTTCTTATCGAGTGGCTAGAACATCTCTACCTCAACCATGTTCTCATTTTTGACATCTCTCCTACACTCAGTCACACTTAAATTTTCATTAATAGGTTAGTTCCCTAAAATTCATAGCCGAAGCAAAACAAAATGTACATCCATAATCATACCAATAATATTCAATTATTAAATCAACTTCAAATATCACACATTTATAATATTACGACAATTACTTTCACACACGTGGAATCATTCATAGTAAAACAATCATAGTAAATTTCTAATAAACTAATAATAATAATAGAGTCCAAAAATGAGATGTGACATACTTCCCTACCTCCATTGTCGATCCTAAGGGTTCCCCTATTTTTGTTGGGAAAAATATGTTTGTGGAGAATTTTAGTAATCTTGCTATTGTTAAGGGTAAATCTAAGAAAGATGATAAAAATTATAAGGGCAAGGATGTGAGTACTGGTGTTGAGAAGGATTTTAGGTTTATTGATGTGAATTCCTATGTGGAGAAAAATTCCCAATCTATTGATAAGAACTTTCTTTCTTCTACGCCTAATGTTAAGTCTAGGAACTGTTAGCAAGAAAAGTAGAGAGAATACCAGTTCGGAGATCTGGTCCTCAGTCAAGTCTTTGTAGTCAGTTTATACCCCGATCAAGTAACTAGAGATTGATAGAAAAACACAAACAATAACAAACAGACCATCACATATACATCACAATAAGATAACATACACAATTACCTGGGATCGGCAGACTTCCATATATATATATATATACACATTCTAATGTAAGCACTGGCATAGAAGTCATGTATGTAATTGTGTCGAAGGATGGATGATGGATGTATACATTTGATTAGTACTAATATATATATATATATATATATATATATATATATATATATATTAGTACCAATCAAATGTATACATCCATCATCCATCCTTCGACACAATTACATACATGACTTCTATGCCAGTGCTTACATTAGAATGTGCTCCTATTCTCCTATCATTCTTGCATACTTACATTGTACTACTCATATCTATCTACTATAACTATTATATCAAGGGATGTGTCTTTTGTCAGCTTCTAGCCTCTGCATATTGTATAGTCTCCTCAAGTTGGCTTTGCTCTCTGATAAGTGACCTGCTAGCATCATCCTGCCCACAAAATTATATCTTGTCATCAAGATATGTCTTGCTCTGACTAGTAATATTTCTTGAGTCTGACACCATTGACATATCCATCTGATAGTTTGCTTTCCATGTTCCTTAGTCTGACTGCTCTAGAATTTGCAAATTCATCAATGTAGTATGGTCCTAGCCATCTTGTCTTCAATTTTTCTTGATCCTTAAACTTGTTTTCATATAGGATTACTAAGTCACCTCATTTAATGTCCTATTCCTCAAGTTTCTATCATGCCAAGCCTTATGTCTGTTTCTTTCCAAGTTCATATTATATGCTACCATCAATCTGTTCTCATCCAGTTTTTCCATTTCTTCAATCCTCTATGTGAGAGATTCTTCTTCACCCAATTTGAGATTCCTTGTTGTCTAGAAATTTAGCAATATGAAGTGTACCAATATTGTAGCATCTAGTCCATATGCAATTCATAGGGATTGAACTTAGTGGTTCTTTTGAAAGTTTTCATGTATGCCTATAGTACCATAGGTGTGTTCATGTCCCAATCTATTTTATTCCCACTGCACATCTTTGTAAATTCCACTCCAATGATCTTATTTAGGGCTTCACTTGCTCCATTTGCTTGTGGATGATATGGGGAACTCTTATTGTGTGTTATCATGAAATCATACAGTAGCTCTAAGATCACCTTGTTTACAAAGTGTTTACCTTGATCACTTGTTATGCTCAATGGACAACCAAATCTAGTAATTATATTTTCATAAATGAATTTGGCAACAATTTTTTCTCTACAATCTTTTGTTGGTTGTTCTTTAGCCCACTTAGTTAGGCATTCTACTCTGATAATGATGAATCTAGCTTTAGACTACTTTTCCAATGGATTTATAGGTCTAATGAAGTTAATGGCCCATTTCTAAAAAGGTAATTGTGCTAAAATTGGTCTCAGTAGCATTTCATCTCTTGCAGTAGGTCTTCATGTTCTCTGATTGACATCACAATTCTTTACATATCTATTTGCTTCTTTGAAAAGTGTAGGCCACCATAACCTGACTAGTTTGATTTTCCTTACTGTTATGTCTTGGGCATTGTGTCGTCTGGCTATCCCTTCATGAGATTCCCTTAGAATTTGTTCTCTTTCATGTTCATACACTACCCTCCTGATGATGCCATCTTTTCCTTGGATGAGTAGCTCTCCTTCAATTACTGTGTACGAAAAAGACTTTTGCATTAGGTTTTGCTTCTCTTGTGATGGCATTTACTAGAAATTCCCTTGTAGCTAGTAGGTATGCTATGTCTTCTAGTTCTTCCGATACCATGGTTAGTTTGAATAGATTTTTGATAGGTAGTTCCTCTTCCTATTCCTCCAGATCTTCTCCTGTCCTAATTATGGATGAATAGTCAGGTCCCTGATTGTGCTTTCCTAGTTTCACCATGATTGAGAATTCAAACTCTTGGAACAAAAGTAGCCACCTGTAAATGATTCCGTTAATGATTGGTTTGTTGAGTAGGTATTTTAATGGTTCATGATCACCATAGAATACAAAAGGTGTTGACAAGAGGTAATGTCTGAACTTCTATAGAGCATAAACCATTGCTAGGGCTTCTCTTTTAGTTGTGGTGTACTTCTTATCTACTTTTTACAATTTCATGTTTGTAAATGCTATGGGGTGATCCTTAGAACCTCTTGGCTAGGCCAGAAATGGTCCTACTACAATTCCTGATGCATCCACATGAACATGGAATGTGTTTTCCCAATCTAGAAATATGATTATTGGTGCTTCTACTATCTTCTGCTTCGAAGTGTCAAATGCCTTCTGGTGCTGCTCATTCCAGGTAATACTTTTACCCTTTTTCTTCATTAGTAGTTATTCTATAGGTATGGAGAGGGCTGCATATCTCTTGATAAACTTTCTACATGAAAGATCCTAATTCAGATGCAAATGTTGTTTTAGTTTGATCTTCCTCTCTAATTTTTACCTGGTGATATATAGAGAACCCATCAGTGAAAGAATAAATTTCTCTATTGGCAACTAATTCCAAGATTTCCTTTGCAAATGGTGTAGGGAAAGGATCATGAATACAAGCCTTGTTCAATTCTCTATAGTCTCCATACATCCTGATTTCTCCTATTTTCTTATTCTATACTACTATTGGACTAATCCACTCTACTTCCTCCATTGATGATCCCAAAGGGATGTGGACAACTTTGTTCTCATTAGCAAATGATAACTCTTCTCTGTAGGAGTTTATGACACCATTTGCATCTACAAACCATCTCAAGCCCAAAAGTACATTGAAAGGTTCTCCTTGATCCTTCATGGCTACCACAATGAAATCTAAGACATGTTTGATCCCCATTAGATTAACTTCATCTTGCTTCCATGTTCCCATTGTTTTCATGTTAGGTCCATCCACTAAGATTATGTTGTAAGTGGTTTTTGTCACCTTAGGTCTTCCTAACTGCTCCCACAACTTCTTTGTAATCATGTTGACATCTTCTCCCAAATCTATCATGACATTCCAAACCTTTTTGTGATTGATGTGAACATCCACCATAAGTAGTTGTGTCTTCCATTCTCTATCTCTTCTTCCCATTCTCTAGAGTTGACTCCTTTGACTTTGTTCCTAATTCCAATACTTAGAAAATTGCTTCAGTTTCTCAACGAGTCTATGTTGCTGTGTCAATTGGGCTAACTCCTTTGGTGAAAAATTGCTCGTATTGCTTCTCCTTTTCTTGCTCCTTCCTTATTGTTTGTTTAGCCTCCTTCACAACTTCTTCATGTTGTTTTTGTTGGCAAGAGACACTGCTATGGTAAATGACTGAATATTGTCATTGATGGTGTATACGCATAAAAATGACACAATTCTATCTAAATAAATATTCTTAATATTTATTCCCTTCTAATTCTTCTATCAATAAATAAATAACTAAATTTATTTATTTGATTCATATTCTTCCAACAATTAAATAAAATCCTTTATTTAATTAAATTTCTCCCAAACAATTAAATAATTCTTAATTATTTAATTAAATCAAATTCTTCTTCCAAATTTGAATAAATCAAATCAAATTTATTCAAATCCTTTCAATCTCTAAAATAAAATACAATCAAATGTTTTATTTATTCTTCCAAATCATGCACAACAATTAAATAAATCTATTTATTTAATTAGCTTTCTTATCTTCTAAATTAAATAATACCAATTATTTAATTGTTTTCTTCCAATTATATCTTCTCTAAATGTAAATAAATCTATTATTTATTTAAGTTGTCTTTTCTTCTAAATTGAGTTATCTCTAAATATAATTCAAGCTTTCTTGCACATGCAATTAAATATTCCTAATATTTAATAAAGAAAAATATCTTCTTATTCTCATGCAAATCTCTTCTTCCTGTTTTAAATCACTTAACTAATTATTATATTTTTTTAATTGCTTTAACTCATTCTTCTATTCTTAGCAAATCCTCTCATGCAAAGGAAAGCAAGATACATGTCTTCTTCTTATTCGTTGCACATTCCTCAACTGTTCTCAACCGTTGATCTTCTCTTTCTCTCTATACTATTGATCTCTTCTTTCTTAAGTCTATAAATTGAACCTTCTTCCATTTCATTCATCCAAGCTTTAAGTATCATTACTCTATAGGAATTATAGTGCGCCTTTGGCACTAATTCCTTCATTGCTTGTGATCACATTTGCTATTACGTACTACGCACTACTACTATCGTGGTGAAGCTCCTCTTCATTGTGACATTATCACCGCCATTCTCAATTGACATTCTTGAAGAAAGCAAAGAAGTGCACTCTCTAAGGGCCCTATTTCATACACGCAAGGACGATTTTGATAGGCAATCAATGGAAGTTTCAATCTAAGGAAGGTTTGCTTTGTTATTTGATTCATTGTTATTGGATTTCCTTAGTTTACTATTTCATTGAAGTTTTGGGTATTTGTTATTGATTATTATTGCATATTCATTGTTGAATCCAATTTCCCCCTAATATTTTTTGCACCCACCATGGGGCCTAGCCCCAAATTTAACCCAAAATATGAGTTTTATATTTTAGAAAGTCATACACAAGCGGAAATAATGCATTCGTCACTTCCTACCATGCATCTGTTACCTTTTATAGTGCATCTGCTACTTCAGCGCATATACATTGCTATCTTGCTAATCACTTCAAAGTTCTGTGCTTGCCCAAGTAGATAACTCATCTAGTTTTTTTCATTTTAACTAGGGGAAAAGAACCACTGTATATTATGTTTTTGGGAATGATACCAGGCCTATGCTCTCCCCTATCTTGGGTGATCAAAATGCCAGACATATCATTTTCGCATGTGGTTTTCCTTTAGAGGGGCCTTCTCTTGGATACCGTTCATCCAAGTAGGAACGACCCTAAGTGGTAACAGGCTAGATGCTAAGCCCTTCCAAGCCACTATATATAAATTATGTTTGGAGTGAAAGCTTCAAACGAGTGAAGTTGTGTTATTTCGACAAACAACCTCCCCCAAAACCCTCCAAGGTGCAACCCTTGCAGGCTAGGAAACTCCATAATGGAGAGTAGTGCTGCCACATGTATAACCACTCAAACGGTTGCCTTCATTAAACACCTTTGTTCTAGTGACCAAAAACCCTTGTTATCCATTTGAAGCCTAAGATTTTGTACTTGTTTTTCCTTTTAGTCCAAAAAGAGTCAAAAAAATCATAAAAAAATAAAAAACCATAAAATATTCTTTGTGTTTGCTGTGTTTTCTTCCCATAAATTTAGAATATCAGATCAAAGAAACCTTCTTGCAACCAAAGTACCAAAAACATCAGAAAAATTCCAAAAAATTGCAAAAATATTGAGAAAAGCCAGAGCGGCGCATCCGCCCTCTATTCTTGTGCATTTGTGTTGACCTACGACACATTTGTTTAGACTTATAGCACATTTATTACCTGTTACAACGCTTTTATATTTTACCAGTCTAGTGTATTTGTTGCGACTCATGGCACATATATCAAATCCTACAGTGCATCTGTTTCGGCGCATACATGACAGTGAGCACTTGCATAGTTTTTGAAGGAAAAATTTTACCAGTTCTGAGTACCCATTTCAGTCTAGTTTCAGGTTTAGAGATTAGGTCTTACCTTGTAGTCAGTTTTCTATCCCTTTCATGTCAAAACCTCTCTTTCATTAGTCATCCCATTCACCTTCTATCAGGTCTTTCTAACCCAAGGTCAAAAGTGTCCCATATCAGGTCAGCATAGGCCCCTTTTTCGTATCACTTTGGATTCAAGTAAACCTAGTAGGTCACAAAACTTTGCTAGGGGTCTTGGTGCATGACTAGTCCCTACACAGTAAGATAGGTATCAAGTAGCCTTACTAGTGGCTACTGTCTTGTATCGGTTGTCTTACTTGGAATCATTGATTGAGAAAGTCCTTTGTCCAAATCTTGTCATAAGCATCCTATTCTCAGTAGTCTTCTAGTCCCATTCCACCTCATCCCACGTCACCTTGCATGGTTCTTACTAGATCTCAATACAAAAAGCAACTTGAAATGGTTGGATCATCCAACCACATCGTCACACCTCATGGTAGTGATGAGGAAATCTCTAATGGAGACTATCAAGGAAGCATCCAAGATCAAAAACTCCAACGCTTAGTAAAGAAAGTGCTCCATGCAGACCCTCATAAGTATTTCTATCATCTTGCTAGTCTTGGAATTAAACTCCCCATGGATTTTGATATAAGCACAATCCAAGAAAATGTAGAGGATGATCATGAAAGGGGAAAGAAAACCCTAGACCCAAATATGGAAGATAAAGGAAAGAAAACCATAGACCAAAGTACTCCTATGGAAGAAATGAGGAAAGAACTCGAGGGTCTAAAGAAACAAATGTCAGATCTCAAAATGGGTACAAACACTAAAACCTACTCCTTGGAAGATATTGCACCATACCCTTTTGATAAAAGTTTGAACATGACACCATTTCCCTATCAATTCGAAGTTCCTAAATTTGACAAATACAAAGGGAAAGGGGACCCTAGAGATCACATTAGGGAATTCAATGCAACATGCATGGAAGTAGCTCACAATGAGACCTACCTAATGAGATTATTCCCTAGATCACTAGGTAGTCAAGCTATGGAGTGGTTTTCATGACTCCCACTGGGCATCAAATCTTTTGATGAGTTAGTCAACAAATTTATCATGCACTTCTCTTACAATATTGAACACAAAGTCTCTATGCTTGATTTATGCAACACCAAGCAAAAGAGTGACGAATCATTCTCCACCTTCCTACAAAGATGGAGATAACTAGCAAGCAAGTTCTCTTACAATGTACTTGAGAATCAACTAATGGAGATGTTTGTCCATAACCTCAACACCGATCTTAGCTATCAAATACAAATACAATGCCCTACTTCATTTTCAAAAGTCATTGAAATGGGACTGTTTATCAAAAAAGCTATGATCGCCAAGGGGCAAATCAAGTTATATAAGGACACACCTACCTCCAACTACATGACTGATAAATCAAAGTTTTGGACCAAGAATAAGAATGTTGTCAACGATGGAGTAGTTGACGCCAAGGTGGCAGCTCCCAAGCAACAACCCATACTCACTCTCAAAGAAGAGGTAAACAATGTTACACCCAACAAAACATTCTCTTGGGAGCTAAGACCATGGCTCAACTCGAATCCAAGGTGAAAGTTCACACCACTGGGTGAGTCCCAATAATCCACATTAAGGAAGTTATTGGCCAACAATGAAATCTCTCTACCGCCAACAAGCGACTATGAGGCTACAATCAAACCTCACTATTGGAAAGACACCGACTATTGTGAGTATCATAGAGGAAAAGGACATACAACCAACAATTGTATCTATCTCAAACATGTTATTTAGGATGTGCTTGATCAAAATCAAGGAGGAACCCAACAACACACCTCCAATGAGACACATGTAGCTTATAGGGATCCACTTCTCAATCATGACAGGCCATACAACAACAATAACAACAATGGCAACAACAACAATGGCAATAAAAACAATGGCAATAACAACAATGGCAATAACAACAATGGCAACAACAACAACAATCGCAACATGTAAAATCAGAATAGTGGGAGCAATAATGCCAATTATGCGAGTGTACCATTTGACTATACCATCAATTGCATATTAGAGCATGTCCCACAAGTCAATGTGGTCACGCCAAACCAATAGTCAGAACCTAACAGAACTGGTTGTAGTATCATTACCCGCAGTGGTAAAGTCACACTGAATACCATCCCTCCAAGGTCATCACCTTCTCAGTCCAACTTCTATCAGTATAATGTCATAAACCAACTACAGAAGACTCCAGCCCACATTTCTATCTTGGAGTTGTTGCGTCTATCTCCTTCTCATAAGGAGATTCTCAATAAAGCCTTAGTGGAAACCACTGTCCCCACTAACTTGGCCCAAGAGAAGTTTCAAGCCATGGTAGGTAATCTGACCTCCTCAAGTACCATATCATTTACCGAGCAAGATGACCTCTCAATGTCTCAACCTCATAACACCCCTCTACATATTGTCGCCTTCATCCACAAGCACTGCATCAAGAGGGTTCTCATTGATGGGGGAGCTGGTTTAAATATTTGCACGTTAAAGGTAGTCCTTACATTGGGGTTCTCTGAAAATGCCGTTGATCCAAGGAAGAAGATTACTATCAAAGCCTATGATGAAGAGGAGAGAACTACAAAAGGAATAGTGGTGTTGCCCATACAAGTAGGACCAATCATAAAAGATGTTATGTGCCAAGTCCTAGATAGGGAGCTCACCTATAATATTCTGCTAGGGAGACCATGGATTCATGCCATGAAAGTTGTTCCCTCTACTTATCACCAATGCATAAAATTCCTGCATGATGGCAAGCAAGTCACCATCTAAGGAGACCCTGATCCCTTCTAGCATTGCAACTCTGTCCTTTCAAAATCCAATTGCATCATACCAAATAATAGAGTATCTACATCTCCTACCCCACAGCATGATCATACCTCTGAAGCTTCCTCGTCAAAGCCTAAATAGCAGAAAATCACCTTCAAAGAAACCAGAGTTGGGGAATACTCCATTGAGCACAGCCTAAACCTAGCCAAGATGCCTTTATCTCCTAGATCCTTTGGTTGACCCAAGCATTTTCCAAAGCCATCTGTCCCTCCTATAGTTCCCACAGCTCCTTTTGTAAAATGGGGGACCTTATCTGATGAAACAAAGGAAAGAGATGTCCTACAATGGCTTTATACTAAAGAAGAAGAAAACATACAATAGGAACCACCTAGGCTCCCAATAGAACTCAATGGGTGAGGAGAAGCTATCCTACACAAAATGGGTTATGAAGGACAAGGCCCTATTGGCCTAAGAAAAGAAGGAATCATAGAACCCATTCAACCTTCCTCATCCTCATTGGCTAGAAATACTAAGCGCCTAGGATACAAGGAGAAGGGCAAGGCTAAAGAAAATGCTTGTCTTGTAGAAATGATCCATACACTTCAAGTGGACAGTGACACAGATTCCAATGAATATGAGTGGGATGAGCTGACAGAGCATTCCTATGATGACAAAGAGGTCGATACCATTCAAACTTATACCCCTTACTGTGAGGGACAAATGCTACCGAATAGACAACTAGTGTCTGATTTGCCTATCCCTGAGAATATGACTTTCGAGGAAGGTTTGAGTTCTATTACAATAAACAACTTAGAGGAAAGTACCATTCTGAACACTCCCCCTCCCAATACTCCTAGTATATCCATTCAAACTATCAACGAATCCAATCTATCCTCCGACTCCCTCCCCCTTATGCATCCTGAGCTTATTGACTGGGATCTATGACGAACCCCTCAACCAGATATGTTCCAAAATGATGATGCTTATATTGACTACATGGAACTTAGGGACCACCTACCCAAAGGGGATCATAAAGCTGGTTTCTCTATTGAACTTAATATCATGGCTTACTTCGGAGAGGGTGCCAAGCCTTCTAGTTGTAAAGATATCAAAATAAAAACTAGATCTGATGGTGAAAACTATTTTGCGGTAGTGTCAGATCCCAAAATAGTAAAAAGAAAGGAAGTATCCGAAGGTGAAAATCCAACTGTGGCACCTAACGATGGAAGGCTTGACACTCTCCCCAATGACATGCACCAAGAGAAGTCTCAGATCATTATGGAACCTACAGAGCAGGTTAACATTGGAATAGAGGAACAACCTAAGATCATTCACTTTGCTAAATCTCTAACCCCACTAGAGAAAACCAAGTTTGTACCATTCTTCAAGAGAAAACAAGTCAACTTTGCTTGGTCATACACAGATATGCTGAGGTTAGATCCAGATTTGATTCTACACCATCTTCCATTAGATCTAGGAGTGAAACCAATGAAACAGAAGCTTAGAAAGATGCATCCACACATAGCACTGCTTGTAAAAGAAGAACTCAAGAAATTATTGGATGTAGGATTCATTAGAGCTATAGATTATCCAGAATGGGTCTCCAACATAGTACCATTGTCCAAACTAGATGGCCGAGTTAGACTATGCAATGACTTTAGGGATCTAAACAAAGCTTGTCGCAAGGATGATTTTCCATTGCCAAATATAGATATCATAGTCGACTTAACAGCAGGGCATACCATGTTATCTCTCATGGATGGCTTCTCAAGATATAATCAGATCAGGATAGCACCAAAAGACTAGCATAAGACAACCTTTACTTGTCCATGGGGCACTTTCTATTGGAATGTCATGCCATTTAGGCTAAAGAACGCAGGAGCCACATATCAGCGTGCTATGACCACTATATTTCATGATATGATGTACGTCACCATGGAAGATTATGTAGATGATATCCTAGCAAAATTACTCACAAGAGAATCACACCTGGATGTGTTAGAGAAAGTCTTTCAAAGATTAGAGCAATTCAAGGTTAGGTTGAACCCAAAGAAGTGTGTGTTTGGAGTCACCTCAGGCAAACTCCTAGGTTTTATTTTTTCATCAAATGGAATAGAGGTGGACCCCTCAAAAGTCAAGGCTATCATGGACATGCCACCACCCAAGACTCTCACTCAACTAAGATCTCTACAGGGAAATCTAAAAGCAATCTGTAGATTCATATCACAACTGGCAGACAAGTGTCAACCATTCAGTCATCTCCTGCACAAAAACATTCCATTCAGATGGGATGAGAAGTGTGAACAAGCATTCAACAAACTAAAAGAATATCTCATGAATCCGCCTATTCTCATGCCTCCTATCCAAGGGAAACCATTGATACTCTACATAACTGCCACACCTACAGCTCTTGGGGCTCTTCTAGCACAACAAGATTATGAGAATAAGTAAAGAGCCATCTACGATATCAGTCGCACATTCGTGGGCTATGAGTTACAATACTCTTAGATAGAAAGATCATGTCTTGCAGTAGTTTTTGCTTCCCAAAAACTCCAACATTATATGCTTGCACAGCTAGTCAAACTTATTGCAAAAATAGATCCACTAAAATACCTACTAAGCAAAGCAGCTCTTACAGGTCGCCTAGCCAAATGGGTAATGCTCCTAAGTGAATACAACATTGAGTATGTAGATAGAAAAGCTATCAAGGGACAAGTCATTGGTGACCAGCTAGCGGATGCACCACTACAGGACACCACACCAATGCAATTTGAGTTTCCGGATGAATCCTTATTCACTATCTCAACACATTCCTGGAAACTATACTTTGATGGGTCCTACACAAACCATGGATCGGGGGCAGGAATCTTGTTTGTAACTCCTCGTGGTGATACCATACTGAAGTCCCACCGTTTGTTATTTCCATGCACCAATAACATAGCAAAGTATGAAGCCTTAGTCATTAGCCTCAAGATGGCAACAGATTGGAAAATCAAAGAGCTACATGTCTACAGTGATTCTCAACTAGTGATAAATCAGGTCAATGACGATTACCAAACCAAAGATGAGAAGCTTGTCCCATACAAATGCATGATAGATGACTTCAAGGAATACTTTGTGATTATATCTTTTGAGCAGATACTGCACATTGAGAACAAAGCAGCAGATGCCATGGCAACCATCACCTCTCTTCTCGAGATACTAGAGAATGAGTCACGGTACAAGTTCTTAGTGGAAACTATTCAACAACCAGCTTATGATCTTCCTGAGACCCATTCCATATGCCTTTTAGTTGGATCTGATTCACCTTGGTATGGTAAGGTCTACACTTACCTCAAGGACAATACCCTCCCACCTGACTTATCTTCAAACCAATGACAAACCTTTATACGCCAAACCTCTTGCTATACTAGATCATTACCGACACCCTATACCAATGTGGTCTAGATCGTATTTTACTCCATTGTTTAGAATGCGAAGAATTCGTAACCGCCTTACAAGACGTACATGAAGGGATTTGCGGGACACACTCTAGCAGTCCTTCCTTAGCCAAGAAACTCATGCATCTGGGTTATTACTAACCGAACATGGAGACAGATTCATACCAATTTGTGAAGAAGTGCAAGCAGTACCAAATACATGGGAACCTGATACATGCACCAACTCAAGAGTTGAGACCTTTAACAACACCTTGGCCTTTTTGCCAATGGGGACTTGACCTTGTGGGAAAAATCCATCCACCCTCCTCCAATGGCCATAAATTCATCATAACCACCACTGAGCATTTTACCAAATGGCTTGAAGCCGTTCGCCTCACCACCGTCACAGGTAAGAAAATCTCCTCATTCATCCTGAATTACCTCATCTACAGATACGAAATTCCCTCATCCATTATCACGGATAATGGAAGACCCTTCAAAAACTAGGATGTCCAAGAACTCTGTGACTAATTCAAAATCCAACACCATTTCTCCTCACCCTATTACCCCCAAGGCAACAGTCAAGCTGAAGCATCCAACAAGACCATCTTGAAACTCCTCAAGAAGACAGTCAACGATGCTAGCCGTGATTGGTACATCCAACTCAATCCCACTTTGTGGACCTATAGAACCAGTATATGCACTCCCACAGGTGCTACCCCTTACTCCCTTGTCTATGGCTCAGAAGCTATCCTTCCCATTAAGGTTGAGTTACCATCTCTCAGGGTTTCATTAAAAGGTCTCATATCAGATGAAGAGTATAGAGTTTCCAGATTGCAAGAATTAGAGTTGCTAGAAGAAAGGAGACAGAAAGCCTTTGACCATCTCAAAGCATATCAACAGATGATGTCATGAAACTATAACCATAGAGTTCACCCACAAGTCTTTAAGTTTGGAGATCTAGTACTTACAGAGAATCCCTGCAATCAACAAGATAGGGAAAAGAAAGGCAAGTTCAAACCCAACTGGCTTGGGCCTTATGTGATTGTAGCTACTTATGGATCAGGGACATATCAGTTAGCAACAACAAAGGGTGAGCTATTCTACCTAGGAGATCCCCAATGTAAGGGGGCATAAAAATACAAAAAAAATCAAAAAATTAGAAAAATACAAAAAAATAAAAAAAATTAGAAAAGTACAAAAAAAATCATCCTCTAGTGAAAACCTGGCAAACGAACGCCTTGGATAGGTATCATGATGAAAACCTGGCAAACAGGCATCATGTTTACTTTCTAGCTTTCATGCAAATAAAAGCAAGTGATGAAAACCTAGCAAACAGGCATTACTTATGATAAACCACCTTCTCCATCTTTGGGAAACCAATCACCTTGTGTCCATTCTTCCTCATGTCCCATTCGACCCATATCTATCCCATAATAAAATCCTGATGGTAACCTATCATGGCTTGATAATCTATCTCTTTGTTGCCTTGTCAACCAAGGTTTTGTCCCATATTGTATCCATAGCATCGGCCTAGCACAGTGTCTCTTGTCAGTATCCATGGTCCAAGTCCATGAACTACGTTGCCTCTGTGTCGTCACGTAGGCAAGGCTATTATTCTAAATGCACCCCCGAGGATCCATTATCCCATCCATCCCATTTCTTGTCATCTTTCTTCTAGTCCATCCATGGTCCATTAGGGTTTACTCCAAACTACATTGCCTCTATGTCATCACGTAGGCAAGGCCATTTAGCAATGAGCCCCTGAGTTACTAGGTCAATCCCTTAGGGTCCGTCTCACCAATAAGCATTGTGAAATCTTCTCACCAAGCAAGCAAGCGCAAGCAAAACCCAATCCCAAAGTAGAAATTTTGACACGAGGCACTTAACCTATCGAAGGCAATGCATAAAAACACCTAAGGCCTTCTAAAATGATTTTACTCCAATTATGGCAAGAAATAAACACATCTAAATGCAAGAATGTTTTGTGTTGGTTAGGTTAAACTTACAGAGTCTTGATTTCTGCTATCATGCCTTTCTATGCTACTCGAGGATGCCAAAAGCTAGAGATGCTATGATGGGGGCAGGATTATTTTCTTTGCTTGTTGTTTGTGGATTAATCTTTAGTAATGTGAAGCCTTGTCTAAGGACATGATCGGTAAAAGATCATCGAGGACATCCAAGGTCTAACATGAATGGGGGAAATCCTTGTTTGTTGATACACAAGAAGTACTCAGGTCATCTCGGTTCAATTATACCTAGATGCTTGTATTAACTTACAACATTTCAGAAAAAGTACCAAAAAAAAATTGCCCAATGATGAAATAAAGCACTTCAAAATACTTGCACCATCAAAATGTCAAAATCAAAGCATCCACCATACATCCATATTCCATGCAATAAAAGATCCAACAATGCAGAGTATCGATACAAATAAAAGCTTGTGAGTTCTTCTATCAATCAGAATTCTATCTATCATCATATCTTTCATCCTTGTCCAGTCAATCTAAGCAGTGATCCAAATGCAAGTCCGTCCTTAATCCATATCAATCAAGTAAAGTCAACCTTGTCAAATGATCGAATCACAATCAGTGACCTTGATCCTTGTCTGGTTGTGAACCAACTTGATCAGTTAATCAATCAATTGTCTTATACAGGATGTGTCATTGTCGAAATTAGACCAATACATGTGTCTTACATGACATGCTTCATTTCCTGAAACCAAACATTATCCTTCATGTTTGCTTTAGGGATCTATCATCCCTTCCATGACAACACACCTGTTGTGTTCGTCTAGGGATATATCATTCTCCGCCATGACAACACTATTGTATATCGTTATCAGTATATCGTTGGTTTACCGCTTGACAGGGGAAATACCTTGTTTGTTCTTGTATCATTTGTGCATACTTGCTTACTTGCTTGTGTGTGGTATCATTCTATCTTGCATTACGTATCATTTGGCTCTTTCTCCAACCAATTTCTTCAACCTAACCAAGTTTTCCCTTCATCTTCGTAAGATTGTCCATCTCTCATCCTTCTGCCTTCTTCTCATCCAATCTCCTGAGGGGGCATCCTATCGTCATAACCTGTACCAGGGGCAAACTAGGGCATGTATCATTGTCAGACTATCTATTCTTTGAAGCAACACTGTAAACTGCATTGCATCAAAGAGGGGCAAAATGTATATGCCTAAAACTGACATGATTATGTCTAAATAAATATTCTTAATATTTATTCCCTTCTAATTCTTCTATCAATAAATAAATAACCAAATTTATTTATTTGATTCATATTCTTCCAACAATTAAATAAAATCCTTTATTTAATTAAATTTCTCCCAAACAATTAAATAATTCTTAATTATTTAATTAAATCAAATTCTTCTTCCAAATTTGAATAAATCAAATCAAATTTATTCGAATCCTTTTAATCTCTAAAATAAAATACAATCAAATGTTTTATTTATTCTTCCAAATCATGCACAACAATTAAATAAATCTATTTATTTAATTAGCTTTCTTATCTTCTAAATTAAATAATACCAATTATTTAATTATTTTCTTCCAATAATATCTTCTCTAAATGTAAATAAATCTATTATTTATTTAAGCTGTCTTTTCTTCTAAATTGAGTTATCTCTAAATATAATTCAAGCTTTCTTGCACATGCAATTAAATATTCCTAATATTTAATAAAGCAAAATATCTTCTTATTCTCATGCAAATCTCTTCTTCTTGTTTTAAATCACTTAATTGATTATTATATTCTTTTAATTGCTTTAACTAATTCTTCTATTCTTAGCAAATCCTCTCATGCAAAAGAAAGCAAGACACATGTCTTCTTCTTATTTGTTGCATGTTCCTCAACCGTTGATCTTCTCATTCTCTCTATACCATTGATCTCTTCTTTCTTGTCTATAAATTGAACCTTCTTCTTCCATTTCATTCATCCAAGCTTTAAGTATCATTACTCTGCAGGAATTACAACATGCCTTTGGCACCAATTCCTTCATTGCTGGTGATCACATTCACTACTATGCACTACGCACTACTACTATCGTTGTGAAGCTCCTCTTCATTGCGACATTATCATTGCCATTCTCTATCTACATTCTTGAACAAAGCAAAGAAGTGCACTCTTGGAGGGCCCTATTTCATACACGCAAGGACGATTTTGATAGGCAATCAATGGAAGTTTTGATCTAAGGAAGGTTTGCTTTGTTATTTGATTCATTATTATTGGATTTCCTTAGTTCACTATTTCATTGAAGTTTTGGGTATTTGATATTGATTATTATTGCATATTCATTGTTGAATCCAATTTACCCCTAACAAATGGCAACAAGGCAAAGAAATTCCACCAACAAGGCAAAGAGACCTTACTCTAGTAGATCGACTTGGTTTGACAACAAGGCATAAAAGGATTCTGGTCCACAAGACTAAAATGACTAAGTATGGGCAGTATGCAGAGCAAGTGTCAAATTTTGAGTCAGTATGCCTCTGCAGTTGAAGATAATTATATGTGGTTTAGGTATATTGTTCATAGCTATCTAGTAATCACATGCTCTAGTTTTCAAGTCCTAACTTCCTCCAGAATTCATATGGTGAAGTATCTAAGTCCAGGTGAACAACATTAAGATAGTAACAATGCACAGTACCAGAGTAAAAGGGTCTGCATTTCTCCACTGTGGTATATTTTGGTTTGCATTTCTAAAGGTATGCTAAGAGGTCAATGATGAATGTTGGATATGATTTTTAGAGTCTCATATGGTTTGCAGTAGAAGTTATGATGTGACAGCTGAATTGGTCAAGTGTGTTCTTAAGGGACAAGACAACAGGCTTATTAGATCAATATGCAGAGAAGATATATTGTTTGAATATTTAATCTAAGTGGTTGAATGATTGGTGCCGACCTATATACAGATATATGAAAATTTGTTTGGGTCCACATTTCTGTTTGTACACAAGATCAAGCCGACTGGGTACAACAATTGTATACATGTTTCATGTTTTGCTTGCTGACCTACTTTTGAGTTAAATCTCATTCCAAAAATATATATTCGATGGATTTCCATGATGGTGTGTGTGAGGTGTATGTGAATTTGATATGTGTATGATCTAAAGTAGTTTGTAGAGAAGAAAAGGATTATAAGGGTAGAAAAATAGAAGTAGATGTGAAGCAGGGCAGAGAAACAAGGCAAACAGTATGAAGTCATTTGAATCTATATATTAAGCTAATTGGTACTACAACTCAACATTTTGTAGATGCATCTGTAGCAGTCAACTCTTAGCAGTGAGCCAATCTTTCTTTTATCTTCTATCTTTCTTTCTCTGTGGACAATGAGTCCACCTGCAGTGAGCATTTCTTTGGGCAGTGAGCTCCATGGTAGTGAGCTTTATGTAATTTGATATTGCTATCATAATATATTGTGAGCTAACACTCACCATGGTTTTTCCATTTTTTGGGTTTTCCATGTAAAATCTTGGTGTCTATATGTTATGAATTTGTGGTTTCTCTTCTTGTGTTTACTTTACTTTCATGTTGTTAAACTTGGTACATGGATTAATAAATGTATGAATGAAAACTTTTTCAGAATACTGATTCACCCCCCCTCTTAGTATTCTTTGCACTCAACAATTGGTATCAGAGCTTGGTTCCTTGGAAGAAGTCTAAAAACTTGAGGAAGATCTGGGAAAGATTACTCATGGCAGTCAGTAGGCATCACACTCCAAGTAATGACACAATTAAACAAGGATTGAAAACAACTCTTGAGGATCTTTATAGGTATGAAGAAAAGATTTAGGAATTGAAAGAGAATGTCAAAGATGTAGATGAATGCATCCTAAAGCTAAGAGAGCAAGTTAATAGATCAAAGGATAGGAATAGAGAGCTAAATGAACAATTGGTTGAAGAAAATGAAATCTTAAATAACTTATCAAGATTGGTTGAAGAGAAAGAAAAAGATGAGAATCATTTGAGTCAAATAGTGAAAGATAAGTCTAAGGAATGTGCAAAATTGGGAAAAGATGTGTTACTTCTGAAATTTGATCAAGAAGAAACTAATAGCTATAAAGAAAAATTCAAAATAAGCTCTGAAAAGCTTGAGGAGTTGATTGAAAGTTAGAAGAGATCAGATGACAAGAAAGGCTTGCGATTTGAAAAAGGAGAAAGTTCAAAATCAGGACAAGTAAACACTTAGTTTAAGAAAAACAAAGGCAACCAATTCTAGAATCAAAGAAGAAGACCTAGAAGACCTCTGGTCAGACAACCAAATGCTAAAAGGTACCCATATTTCAATGGCTATTGTTTGAAATGTAATAAGTTTGGTCATAAGGCTACTCAGTGTAGGAGTAGAATGAATCAGAATGTTCCATCATTCTCTGGTCATTGTTTCAATTGCAAGAAAATTGGTCATAAATCAAATGAATGTAGAAGTCTGGTAAGAAATAGTTTCAACTATGTAAGGACTACTCAATCCTTCAATGGAAAGTGCTTTGCATGCAATAGATTTGGACGAATGGCTAACCAATGTAGATCAAGAATAAACTCAATCATTAGAAGAAATAAAGGACTGAGGAATGCGGTATTCTACAATTGCAATAAGTTTAAGCATGTTGCAAATTTTTGTAGAAGCAAGAATGAGAAAAGAAACTATCCTACAGAAAAGAGGAAAATAGAGCAAAGAGAAGATAAAGGAAAGAACAAGGTTGGTCTGATAGAAATCAAAAAGGAAATGAGCAAGGTCTGGATTAAGAAGGATGTGAATGAGA
The DNA here is from genome assembly GCA_027924645.1 of Cunninghamia lanceolata. Classification (NCBI taxonomy): domain Eukaryota; kingdom Viridiplantae; phylum Streptophyta; class Pinopsida; order Cupressales; family Cupressaceae; genus Cunninghamia; species Cunninghamia lanceolata. The sequence goes on along the minus strand of BSBN01000802.1, from coordinate 1,566,948 downwards.
GCAAGGATGGATCCACACCAGTTTCTGGTGTAGATACTTCCTCGTGAAGTAAATTAGGAGCTCTGGCTTAGGGGGGCTATATTGTAAATCTAAATCCCCTAGCCAGATAGTTAGTTCTAGGATGATCTGGAGCGAAGATGTGATGTAAAGATTCATATGACAGATCTTTTGAAAGAAATTCTGGAGGAAAATGATCAAATGCATAATATTGCGGAGCCATCTAGATTAACTAAGCTTAATAAGAGAAGTGTGACAACTTTTTGGAAGACTGCATTTATGGACATTAGGTCAAGGCAAACAAAGGTTAAAAGGGTTAAAACTAAATGGTTAATCATTTTACATTTGAGCTATCAAGTGACTAAGGAGAGCTGAAGCCAAATTCTAAGTGACTATAGTGATTTCCAGAACATTTCTAAGCAAGTAAACCCAAGTTCAACAAAAGAGGTATTTATGGCTGAAACCCTATTTGTGAATCTATTTGAATTCCTCAAAAAATGGAAACCCCTCAAGTTGTTGACATCACTGAGAGAGCCCGACCAAAATTCAAGAAGCATCCATTAAAATCAACAGAGGTTAATCCAAGTGGTGCATTCTCAGATATTTCATTTGGTGTAATACATGAAGAATGTGTTAGGGCTTATATTCATGTTGTCCTAGAGGAACACAGAGGTAGTCAACTCACAAACCTATATCTAAAACATCTAAGTGGTGATGAATTTGACTTGAAGGAAGAATACAAGGCATTAGAAGAGAAGAAACTCATTCAGTATATAGACTTCCTAGTTTTCACAGAAAATGAATGGGTTCGATATGTCCTAAGTCAAATTCATTATGAGTTTATGTGGATCAATTCCACATTCAAGATCACAAAATATGCCATAAGGGTGGTCACAAGATTAAACTCTACTGGTATAGTGTCGGTATTGAAGGCTATGAAAAATGATACAATGATGAAAGCCACTGGAGCAAAATTTGAGAAAAGAGCATTAACAATTAGCGATATTGAAGATCATGCAGTTAGATTTGCATCCATGGTGATTGGCTACAAAGTCTACTTCACAAATCAGGAGAACTGTCTCTGGCACTACCATATACACTGCATATCAAATGGTCAAGAAAATGCAAAGTATGACCTATGTGAACTACTCTAACAATAAGTAATGAAAAACTTGAAGAAAACAAAAGAAAGTAAATATCCATTCAAATTCAGTACGTTGATTTTTTGCTTATTTTTCTACTTTATGCAAGAGTTACCAGGCATGAAGAATCTATTTTGGATTGGAGACAAACCTGTTGCAGTACAAATTAGAAACCATTTGACCAACATAAGAAATATTAATGCACAAAACTCAGCCCTATGGGGCTATTTCAAAAATTTCCAAAGGTTAATGCAATCCAGAGAAAGGATCCCTAGATCAATTGTTGATAAATACAAGGACACCATATGCTTCATTGTGACAAAATACCAATGCTTGATGGAGGTCGTTGAGCCCAGAATAGTTTGGGTTATGCCAATGGGGTATGAAGTTGATGGAAAATTACTAGACAATTATGCCCAACATATGCTCAGCAAACCAAAGGACCACAAAGAAGAGAGATTTGGGACATATGAGGAACTGTCTACAAAAATACATGTTGAGGTGAGAAAACCTGAAATTTCAAAGAAGGCCCGGAAGATAGCAAACAATTGTGCCCTGAAAAAGGGTTTCACCAAAGTACAAATCAAATAGACAAGAGAAAAGGAACAAGCAGAGAGGGAAGTAAAAGAGTGGAAGGAGAGTGAATCAGATAAGGCTCTGGAAGAGTCTAAGAAGCAACCAAAGAACCCAACAATAACAAAAAGAAGAACTAGAGGTTGTGCTTCTTTAGAAATTGCATCTATGTCCTCCGGTCCCACACCCTCTGCAAGTGTGGAAGCCCATGTAACAAGTCACAAGAGACAAAAAACCAAAGGTTGTAGAATGTATGTCAGCATAGGAGTAGATGACGAAGAGATAGAGTTAGATGAAGAAGTGAAGAAAATAAAAACTGAGGCCACTAAAGCTTATGGGAGTAGCAAAAAGGAACCCTTGGGTAAGGGTAAAGCTAAGAAAAGGCCAAGACAAGATAAGTCTCAGACAAGATAAGTCTCAGACAAGAGAAGCCACTATAAGTCTTGAAGACATCCTGAAAGCCATAACAGTTGATGGAAATTTGAAACCCATAGCTCACTTGTATGATGAGTATGATGATCTAGACAAGAGGATCATTGAGACTGTTGTTGTCAGATATTGGGACATCTACAACAAAGCCCTTATTGAGATCATTACTAATCTCCCAGACAGTTTGGGAAGTATAATGTCCGCAAGAAAGGAAGCTACTATGGCTACGGATGTTGAACTTAGAGAGTATACATTGATAAAGTTATGTCTAGAGATCACATTGGAAGAAAAAGCAAAAGTCTCTAAAGTGTTGCATAAAGAATTCAAAACAAAGAAAAGGATGAACACTCTCATGTCAGGTAACATTGAGAAAGTAGTGAAGTATACTAAGGAAATCACTTTGAGAGTGTTAAGGGATCATCATCTTCCAACTATATATGATAAAGCAAAAACAAATGTTGAAGTTGATACATTTATTCCCAAGAAGAACATGGATCAAGGATTGGATAGAAGTGATGAAGAGCCAAAGGAGAAAGATGATCCAATCCCTGCTACTGATTCAGATATTGCTATTAAGTATCAATCCATAACAAGTATTCCTCTGAAACAACAAACTGGTGATCAAATAGACAAGGAGAAGACTAAGGAACAAGACAAAGATGATAATCAAGAAGAGGAACAAATTGAAGAGAATCATGTACTAGAAGAAAAGGATGGTGCAAATGAGGCCATGGATTTAGATCCTCTAGAACTAAACCAAGAAGAAGGAGTCTCTAGTGTAGAAAGAGACACTACATAGTTTGTCAAGAAATTCTTGGATAAAGAAAAACAAGTCTTGGATGAGCCTAAATTTTTGTAAGGACCTACAAACTTAGACTATATATCTCCTGTGAAAAAATTCAAACTAGTGTCAATTGTTCAAGCAAAGGCATAGGAAGAGTTGATGAAAACACATATACAAGATAATGAGCTTATTGGTGTAGCATCTAAGGTACTAGAGAAGTTGATGCCTGAATAGTAAAAAGATACATCATTATCATCAATTGATCAACTTAAAGATATGATAAAATCAATCAGCAATCATTTTGAATCCTTTGAAAAATCTATAGAAAAAAAAAGTCAGAAAAGAGTTTGATGAGATAAAATTAGCTGAGTTGAAGACCATGTCGATCAATGATAAAACTTCATTAGACAATGGAATAAGTGGTATACAAAGTACCATAAAATAAGCCTATGACTTTTACAAATTTTGTTTATCATGGCTGGAAGCCACAAAGGAGTTAGAGGAAAAGACCAATGATCTGAAACTGTACCTGACAAATATTTCTCAGTCATTTGATCTGGTAATTGAGTTAGTAAGAAACAAAGAAATGCAAGTGATCAATATCCATAATGAGTTAAGTAATCTAGTGAATAAGAGAGATCAATTGAAAAATAGAATGTGTCAATTAAGAGTACTAATAAGTCCCAAAGTAGATTCAATGCCAAATCTTGCGACAGAAGCACTGCAGGTAAGAGCACTAATTGACACAACTTCTGATATACAAAAAACAGAGAAATTAGTCTTCCTAATAAGTGGGAATATTCAAATTTTGGACAATGGTAAGAAGAGTTGGGATAAAGAATTAGTTCAAATCAAGAACATTTTTAATGACATTCTACAACCCACAACAAATTAAGTTAAAGATTGTATCTGTACATATGCGGTATAGTAAGACAATGTTTACAGTATTTGCAATTTTGACACATTTTTTACCCCTGTACATACACCTTTTCCATTGATGTCAAAAGGGGAGAAGAAGACCAGTGAAAAATGGGCAAACACCTAAGGGGGAGAAGAAAAATAGAGTGCATAGAGTAAAGGGGAGCAGACAAGCATTTTTCACTAAGTGTTGCCATCAATGCCAAAAGGGGAGATTGTTGGCAAGAGACACTGCTATGGTAAATGACTGAATGTTGTCATTAATTGCAACAAGGCAAAGAAATTCCACCAACAAGGCAAAGAGACCTTACTCTAGTAGATCGAGCTGGTTTGACAACAAGGCATAAAAAGATTCTGGTCTGGATGACTAAAATGACTAAGTATGGGCAATATGCAGAGCAAGTGTCAAAGATTGGGTCAGTATACCTCTGTAGTTGAAGATAATTATATGTAGTTCATGTATGTTATTCATAGCCATCTCATAATCACATGCTCTAGTGTTCAAGTCATGACTTCCTCCAAAAGTCATATGGTGAAGTATCTAAGTCTGGGTGAATAGAGTTAAGACAGGAACAATGCACAGTACCAGAGTAAAAGGGTCTATATTCCTCCGCTGTGACATATTTTGGTTTGTGGTTCTAAAGGTATGCTAAGAGGTCAATGATGAATGTTGGATATGATTTTTAGAGTCTAATATGATCCACAATAGAAGTTATGATGTGACAGTTGAATTGGTCAAGTGTGTTCTTTAGGGACAAGCTGACAGGCTTGTTAGATCAATATGCATAGAAAATATATTGTTTGAATATTTAATCTAAGTGGTTGAATGATTGGTACTGACCTATATGAAGATATATGAATGTTTGTTTGGGTCCACATTGTTGTTTATACGCAAGATCAAGTCAACTAGGAATAACAGTTGTATACATGTTTCATGTTTTTCTTGCCGACCTACTTTTGAGTTAAATCTCATTATAGAAATATATATTTGATGGATTTTTGTGATGGTGTGTGTGAGGTGTATGCAAATTTGATATATGTATGATCTAAAGTAGTTTGTAGAGTAGAAAAGGATTATAAGGGTAGAAAAACAAAACAGATGTGAAGCAGGGCAGAGAAACATGGCAGACAGTATGAAGTTGTTTGAATCTGTATATTGAGCTAATTGGTACTGCACCTCAGCATTTTGTAGATGCACCTATAGTAGTCAACTCTTGGCAGTGAGCCAATCTTTCTTCTATCTTCTATCTTTCTTTCTCCATGGATAGTGAGTACACCTACAATGAGCATTTCTTTGGGTAGTGATTCCAATGGGAGTGAGCCTTATGTAATCCTGTATTTCTATCATAATATATTGTGAGCTAACACTCACCATGGTTTTTCCCTTTTTTGGGTTTTCCACATAAAATCATGGTGTCTATGTGTTATGAATTTGTGGCTGCTCTTCTTGTGTTTACTTTACTTTCATGTTGTTGAATTTGGTACATGGATTAATAAATGTATGAATGAAAAAAAATTTAGAATACTGATTCAGCCCCCCCTCTCAATATTCTTTGCACTCAACATTTTCTTGGTTGGAAGAAATTATTCATCCTTCTCACTATCTTCCTCCTCTATCCTAACACTATAATGGCTTCCAGTATTGGTTCCTTGTCTTGTGACTACCACAACTGTCTCCTTCCTCTTCCTACTCTCCTTTCCAGTATGTTTTGGTGTGTTTCTCTAGTAGTACTCTTCTTCTTCTATGCACTTGGTTGAATATATGTCTGTCTCCTCTCTATTTTTCTTCCTACAAGTTCTTGCTCTTTGGTCTTTTAGTGCTCTTCTTATGATCCTTGCTCCTTTTTTATTATTCAGGTTTTGTAACTCATCACTCTTATATTGTGGTTGCTCATTTCAAAAGTATTGTCTTGCTCTCTCACATGAAAATAGGTCATGCTTTGTGTGATTACAAAATGAACATTGTGTTTTCTTTTCAACTCAACATTCATTAGTAAAATGTCCTAGCTTACCACAATTGAAGCATGTTTCATCCTCCCTTCTTTGACTTCTTCCACAACCTCCACCTCGACTGTAGCCTCCAAACTAGTCTCTATCATCATTATTATAGCTATTTCCATATGATGGACTACCAGAATTTTAAATTTTGTATTGCATTAATTTTAATCTAGTTTCTCCCACTTGGTTGCTTGTAGTCTTGATCATATGAATTTCTTTCTTTCATGTATGTCATATTATTGAGCTCCGTAGAGTTTGTATTTTTTCCACCATGCCATGACTCATCTTCTTCATTAGCAAAGTCTCTTTTCATCTAGAAGTTTTGTGAAGGACAATCTAGTGTCTCATGGTCATCTCATTTCAGTATAATCCACAGTATATTGGTTTGACTTATTTCATTGTTGATTTAGTATCTACTTTTATTATGGTATCTTGTCTTTCACCTTTCATCCTAAAGAAATCATTTTTCAAGTGTCCTTCTCTTGTACAATATGAACACCAAATATTAGGTCTCTCTTGTGTATTCCTCTCCTATTTAGCTAATATCTCCTGCCTCAACTTCAACTACTCCAATTCCAAGTTTTCCTTCATCTTATCTTGTCTGTGCTAGGATTGAGATTCTATCTGGTAGGTGAATGTCACTGCTTCTGCATATGTTTCAAAAATCCTTCCATCTAGGACTGACCTTATCTCAGGGCTTATTCTAGAAATAAACCACTCTATCTTCTTTTTCTCAGTCAATGGTTCCTCGAATCTCCTAGATGTTTCCTTGAATCTCTTATCAAACTCCTTTATTGATTATTTCTCTAATTGTATCAAATCTCTCATCTTACTTACTCCTTCTGTTGGAACATCTGAAACTCTAAAGTTCTCCAAGAATAGCTTCTTGATATCACCCCATTACTTGTCATTATTTGGGCATGTCTTCATATACCACTTCAATGCTTCATTCCTCAAGGTGCCTATTAAGTCAATTAGATTGGTTTCATCTCTTGTTTCTCCCTTCCAGTTCTAAATAGAATCCAAGAAAAAAATATGCTTTGTTGATTCAGTAATATCCTTCTCAAATATAGGTAACTTAATTGGGGCATTCATGATTTCTTTCCTCCCACTATCCGGTACTTTGTGGTAGATTTCCTCTAGTCTGCTTCTTTAGTACAACTATTTTCTATCCACTTACTTTCTTATCTCTTTGTAATTGGATCTCAAAGTATTATTCTCCTAAAACATGTACAAAATTGCTCTAGATCTCTGCTGTTCTCTCTACTTCTTTGTTTGCTTGAATATCTTCCTTCTCCACTAAAATTCTCTTGACTTTATATGGTACTCAGGGTGGATCATGGTCCAGGGGTTGTGTCTCTTCATAGTGTCTCTTCAAATTAGGGGATACTCTTCCATTTGTGAATGACATCATGTCAGCATCCAATGATGATTGAAATACTCTTCCAAAACCCTCAACATTCCTCTCAATAATTACCACATATTCTCCTTCTCTTATCTTCTTTATGCTTGGGAAAATTAGCTCCTCTATATATTCCTCAACTATCTTTAAAATTTTTTGTGTTACTTCATCTTCTTTAGCACTATCCAACATAAACCCTAATTTGTGTGTTCCTTCTTTTTCTCTTCCGCATTCTTCTCTGGCAATAGCCACCGTGGCATGCTGAGAAACATTCTTCATCATATTCTCTATCTCTTTACCTTTCGACCTCCTTTCTCTAGTAGCACCTTCACTGGCATGCTTAGCAACATCCTTCATGATGCACTTATCTTCTTCCTTCCTTCCAACAACACCCAGAGTGGCACGCTCTTCAATTTTTTTTGTCATTTCTTTCACATCTTCTATCATCCTTTCTTCCTCTATCATTCATGCCCTTTCCATTCATCTATGGTAATGCTCTTATCTTTCCTGATTTTTCTTCAATCTCTCTTCTTTTCTTATCTCCATTCTAGTCCTAATTTCTTTACCAATCCTCTTTTTCTTTTGTTGCTCCCCTTTCACCATGGGTTTGCTTGACTTGGTGTTCCATTAGTCATTTTATACCCCATGGAATCATTATTTGAAGAGTTATATTATTTGAAAGGTCCTTCCAAACCCTTACCCCTTCCTACTTGTCATTCTCTTAAGTGCCTAGCCCCCTCTCATAGAGGTAGAAACCTAAGGAGATGGGAATTCCTCCACACTTTGAAAATTTTTCCTACCAATCTCACATTTTCTCCTTTCCAGAACTTTGTGCTACTTCTATAGATGTTTTTCTTTTCCAATCTTTAATTATCCTTTTTCAAGGTCCCATCAATGGAACCAAATGTTAGCAATAAATGTAAAAGGAATACTAGTCTGAATATCTGGTCCTCAATCAAGTATTTGTAGTCTATTTATACCTTAATCAAGTAGCTAGAGATTGACAACAAAAAATAAAGAATAACAAACATAACATCACATATACATCTCAATAAGATAACATACACAATTACCCCGTATCGACTAACTTCCATATATATATATAAGTAGCAATCAAATGTATACATCCATCATCCATCCTCTAACATAGTTAAATACATGACTTCTATGTCATTGCTTACATCAGAATATGGTCCTATTCTCCTATCATGCTTGCTTACTTAAATTGTTCTACTTCTATCTATATATACTATATCTATTATATCAATGGATGTGTCTTATGTTGGCTTCCGACCTCCGCATATTGTATAATCTCCTCCAATTGGTTCTTCTCTTTGACAAGTGACCTACTAACAGGGACTTTATTGCTAATAGAGAGGATATGGATTCCCTGGAGAACATCCTTCTACCTCTGAAAGACCTAACTTGAAAGGAAGCAATGTATGTGGAAATGCTTCTTACACTGATCTACTGAGGAAATATTTATGCAAATTTTTATCTTTTACAATTATAGATTATGAGATGCACATTAACATAAAGGTAACAAGGCATAAAAAACAAGTACAATGCTCACAACACAAGATATACATGGGGAAAACTCTTTCGAGTAAAAAACCCCACACTCCAAAGCCACCCAATATATTATTTAGGAATCAAGAAGATTGCAATATACATGCAGAGAAAGCTTTCACAAGAGTTTAACTAGCTAGAGATCTGGAGGTAACTCAACATCTATATGACTCTTACACATAACCTCTATCTCAAGCTTCTGATATATAGGAGATACAATATAGTAAACTGTCAATGGCAATTACAAAACCATGAACCAAAAAACCACCCTAAAGTGGTACCCAAATTATCTCCAATCAAAGATGCCTTGTGATGTGCTAAATCACACACCAACACATGTAACTCTCCCTTTTACAACTCTTTAAAGTGTCCAACATGTTTTCACATTTTTCAAAAGTAGGAGGTCCAACTTCTGAAGGTCATAACTTTTGATTCAAGTGTCAGATTGACAAACCGTTTAATGCGTTAGAAAGCTCATGAAGAGAACTATCAATATGTAACCCACTTTTCTAGTTACAATAAATTTTAGGGAATTTAGGGAGATCTAAGTGCCTCAAAACTGAGTTTGAAACTTTTTCTGACAGTTTCAAAAAATAGAAACTTTAATATCTTGCAATCCAGGTATGATCTTGAGTTGAAACTCACCCAAGATGTTTACTTAGCAGTTCTACACCATTTGGGAAAATTTTGGGTCCATTTGAGCTCAAATGTAGAGTTACTAAAAATAGTAATCCATTCCATTTTTAGCCCCTTTTGAAACTTTGAAAGTTCTAAACCATTCTTCAAGATAAAAGGTATTCGAAAAGACCAAAACTAGGAAGAATAGTAACCTTTTGTAGTTGGAAAATTGAGACACCTTTCGTAACATTCTCCCAATTGTCAAACACCTTGCAAGAGCAAAGGGAGTATCAACACCATGATTTAATTGCTAGGGGCCGAGAGGCCCATAGAATATGAACACCATCTAAACTTCGTAGTGCTCACAGGTTTTGTCAAGGAATCTGCAACATTCGTCAAAGTGACAACTTTCTCCAAGTTTACCTTCCTACCTTCTACCATGTTACAAACAAAATGGTACTGGACATCCATATGCTTAGTCCTTGCATAGAAAGTAGGATTCTTCACCAAACATATGGCACTTTGATTGTCACAACAAATAGTAATCTTCCCTGCATCAAACCCAACATCAGAACATAATCTCTTAAGAGAAATGGCTTCTTTACAAGCATGAGTTGCTTCCATGTACTTAGCTATAGTAGTGGACAAAGTGACCACAGGTTGTCACTTACTCATCCAACTAATAGAACCATCAAACATAGTGAACACATAAGCACTAGTGGATCTCCTGCTATCAATGGCACCTGCCCAATCTGAATCCACAAATCTGTGAATACAAAGTGAATGTTTAGGTCTTGTAAGATAACCATGATAACATAAGGAATACCTGGAAGTACCCCACAAATATCTAAACACTCTCTTCACTCCATACCAATGTACCCATCCAAGATTAACCATAAACTGACTAAGGACTCCCACTACTTGGGTAATGTTTGGTTTTTTATAGACCATAACATACATCAAGCTGCCAACTACACTAGCATAAGGAACTCTGCTCATATCGTCCATATCTAAAGGAGACTTTAGACAATCTACAATAGATAACTTTGTCCCCATCATAACAGGGACTGTCAACAGTCTACAAGCTACCATGTTGAATCTCTCCAACACAGTGTTCACATACTTACTCTGGCCAAAACAAAGTTTTCTATTAGCTCTATCTCTTCTGATTTCCTTTCCAAGAATGTACTTGGCTGGCCCTAGATCTTTCATCTCAAATTGTGCTAACAACAAAGACTTCAAATTAGAAATCAAACTTTTACCATTCCCAATGAACAACATATCATCAACATATAATACAATAATGATAATGCGATCATTATCCATTTTATAAAAAACACAATGATCTGATTTCAATCTCAGAAATCTAAAACTCAACACAAAGACATCAAATTTCTAGTACCACATCCTAGGATATTGCTTCAAACCATACAAAGACTTTTTCAACTTGCAAACCAGATTTTCTTTACCTTTTACCATGTAGTGCTCCATCTATGACATATAGATTTCTTTCTCTAGGTCACCATGAAAGAAAGCTATCTTCACAACCATCTGTTCAACTTCTATATTGTATGTTGCTGCAAGAGATAACAAGAATCTGATAGATGGCATCTTTGCAATGGGAGAGAAAATCTCACCATAATCTATTCCCTCAACTTGGGAATAACCCTTTGCGACCAACCTTGCCTTAAATTTCTCAACACTACCATCTGAACCAGACTTCTTGAAAACCCATTTGCATCCAATAGGTTTACGTCCATTAGGCAAGGGCACCAGATCACAAGTATTATTTTTCTTCAAGGAAGCCATCTTTTCTTCCATGGCCTCTTTCTTGGAATCTGTATCACTCATACCCATAGCCTCCCTTATGGTCTTAGGCTCATCAGTGTTAGAAATCAAAGAAAAAATACAACTGGAATCATGTAATGAATGTATACACCTAAAAATGACATGACTCTACATAAATAAATATTTTAAATATTTATTTCATCTTAATATTCCTCTATCAATAAATAAATAAATTTATTTATTTATTTGATTCACTTCCTCCCATTTAATTAAATAAATTACATTTATTTAATTAATTCCTTCAATATCAACTTTAATCTTCTAAATAATTAAATAATTTTAATTATTTAATTAAATCTTTCATTCTTCCAAATTTAAATAAAATACAAATTTATTTAAATTAAATCTCCAAAAAATAAATTATATTTAAATATTTTATTTATTCTTCTAAATTATCTACAAGTAATTAAATAAATTCATTTATTTAATTATGCTTTCTTATCTTCTAAAAAATCTTCAAAATCTTCTAAAAACAAATTCTTCTTGTCATACAAAAGTAAAAGCTGAGTTAACTGATTTAAAGTTATCAACAAAGATCTTAAATTAGAAAAATATATTCTAATTTAAGAAATGAAAAATCATCCTCATCAAGAAAGAAGTTAACTCAACAAAGCATCTTTTTGAATGACACATGTCCTATTCGCGCACATTCTCTCAAACATTCTCCTCCATTGATCTTCTTATTTCTTTTCCACCATTGATCTCTCACACAACTCCATAAATACAACCCTCTTCTTCTTCATTTGATATCCAACTCTCAAGTAAACTTATGCTACAGAATCTATAGCGCGCCATTGGCACCCCACTTTCACATCACTTCATCTATCATTCATTCCACATTTGTGTTGAAGCTCATCTTCAACACAACAAAGTATCCAAGTTGTTTCTCCTTGTCATCTTGAGGAAACGAAGCAAGGAAGCAAGATTCCTGAGGGCCATCTTCATCACCAAAAGATCAAGAAAGAATAGGCGAACAATGGAAATCGCAAGGTAAAAAGGTTGTGAGTATCTCTCTTTTATTTTAAATCCTTATTTATTTGCACATTCCATTCATGTTTTGGGTTTTTATAATTAGTTTTATTCATCCCATTTTACCCATAACATTTCTAGCACCCATTGTGGGGCCTTTGCCCCTAATCTAACCAAAAATTTGAGTTTCTTAGAGACGGGTTCTATACAGGTTTCGTACAGGCTTCTGACAGGTTCATCCGACGTATACATCCTCTAAGCTGGTGCTTTTACCTGCTGTTATGGCACATACAGACTTCTAGCACAAATAACCTCTAAACTAGTACTTTTACCTTCTATTCCGGTGCCTACGGTACTATGGTGCATCCATCCTCTGAGACGGTGCATACACTTCCTATTTTGATGCCTGCAGAATCCTGGAGCATGCACCCTACCTCACGGTGCTTATATACATTTTCACAGCACATCTATTAAATTAACACATTTGTCTATTTTTCTTGCACTTTTGACACCTGTCTTAGCACATTTGTACAATGGTACTTACACTCTATTTTTGCTCATACAGACTATTAAGCGGTGCATTTGTTCTTCATTGTGGTCTTAGGATTTCTTTTAATTTTTCTGATTAACTCTAACGTTCATCTTGCAGGATTAGGAGCTGGGTAGATCATTTAGCTGCATTAATTAATTCATTTTAAATTAATTAGGGGAAAAAGTTAAAAAAAGTTAAAAAAAATGCATGCATGCAAATCTCATGTAGTCCTTAACTAGGAAGATAGTAACTGAACCAGTGCTATCTTTGCATATTGCTATCTTTCTTAGTTAGAACATTGCTATCTCACAAAGGGAAAAGAACATTGCTATCTTTAAACACTTCAAAGATAACAAATGCATGAGTGCCCAAGTAGATAACACATTTAGTTTTTTTCCTTTTAACTAGGATTGGATTAACCACTGTCTTCTGTGTCTGTTGAATGATAATAGGCTTATGCTCTCCCCTTTACTGGGTGACCAGAATGCTAGACTTGTTATTCCTTGTGTTTAACCTTTAGAGGGGCCTACCCTTAGATGCCCTCCTGTCCAAGTGGGAATGACCCTGGGTGGTAACAGGCTCAAGCCAAGCCCTACCAATCCACTTAAAATAAATTGTGCTTGAGGTGAAAGCTTCCTGCAATGAGTGCCGCTATGTTACACCGACAGCCAACCTCCCCCAAAACCCTCTAAGGTGTAACCCTTAGAGGCTGGGAGACTCCATAATGGAGAGTAGTGTTGTCGCATGTGTAACCACTCAAATAGTTGCCTTGACTACTTAACCACTTGTTTAGTATACCAAAAAGCCCTATTTGTTGACATAAAAGGTAGAACCTTTGAAGCGGCCCTGATTTATGTGATTCTTAGTAGAGGTAGTAGGGACAATCCTATGGTTCGGTGGGGGTAAGAGCCTAAGGAAACCTAGATCTAGTATGTGTGAGAAGTGAGTGCTGTGGAGGGGAGCCAGTGCTACTAGATCCTGGAGCTACATGCTTTGAATATGCACAGCTAGGGGATTCAGCAAATACAGTCCTTTCCAGCCTAGGTTGTGATTATTTTTGTGTCAAAAAGTCCAAAATACAAAAAAATAACAAAAGATAAAAATCATGAAAACTTCTATGCACTTGTTGTGTCTTTTGCCATAATTGAAAATCAAAATTCAAGAAAAGACCAAGTTTTCACCCAAAAACAATTTTTTTTTAAAAATGTTCCAAAAACTCTATAAATTCAAACTAAAAACTAGAATGGTGCATTTGTTGCAACCTATGGCGCATTTGCTGCAACCTGTGGCGCATTTGCTTAGACTTGTAGTGCATTTGAACACTGTTGCTATGCATTTGAAATTTTCTAGATTGGTGCATTTGCCTCGACCTGCGATGTTTTTACACTCTGTTTCAGTGCATTTATTGCTGTGCATCCAAACCAAAGAGCTATTATGTACTTCCCAAGAGAAAAACTGTCAAACTTTTCAAAAACCATCTCAAAACCTATCTCAATTGTTCTAAGATCTGATTAACATCATGCAAGTCAACCATTTCATTCTTTTTCTGCACCATAGCTACTTTTCCCACACTACATCATCCAAAATCTCACAAAATTCTTCCAAAATCCAACAAGGTGACAACCAAGCTATTCTTGATTGCATCAAAACCTCATACAAATCTAGTGAGTCTCCACTATCAAGGATCACTTATCCTTCTCTCTCGAAACTCCACTAGTGGCTTGTGCAAAACTAGTCCACATCAAGTAAATAGATTTCTATCATCCTTACTTTGACTATTGTTTTGTGCACCCAACTTGTTTGACACCAATTAGATCTAAGGAGAACCTTGCTCAAAACTTTCAAACTTGCTTCATCCCATCTCTAGTCACCTTGCATGGTCTTAACGAGGTCGTAAAAACAAAAATAGATTGAAATGGCTGAGAAAACTATTCCTACCTCTCATGACAGTGATGAGGAAATCTCTATGGAAGAGGTCCTCTAAACATAGAAAGACTGGAGATTTCAACGCATAATGGATAAGGTGCTTGCCCAAGACCCTACCAAATTCTTTCTACACTTAGCACACCTATGAGTCAAGCTCCCTAAAGATTTTGACGTAGAAGCTCTAAAAGAACTTGAGGAACAAATACACCCTAAGGGAAGCACACATGAGGAAACACCCATAGACAAAAGTAGAGCAACCATTGATTCTACAAATGCCTTAAGCTTGATGACCCAATAGATCCAATCTTTACAACAACAATTCATGGACATGCAAACAAGAGCATCAACTAAGCATTATTCCCTAGAGGATATTTCACCATATCCTTTTGATAGAACCTTGATCATGATACTTTCCCCTCAAAATTTGAGGTGCCAAAATTTGATAAATATCAAGGAAAGGGTGATCCAAGAGACCACATAAGGGAATTTAATGCTACATGTCTTGAAGTCGCACACAATGATACTTATCTTATGCGACTATTTCCAAGAAGCTTGGGAGGACAAGCCATGGAGTGGTTTTCTAGACTACCGCCTAGCATTAGAACATTTAATGAATTTGTCCACACACTTCTCCTACAATATTGAGCATGACACCTCAATCTTAGACCTTTGTAACACCAAGCAAAAAGGTGGAGAATCTTTCGCCACCTTCCTACAAAGATGGAGGCAGCTGGCAAGTAAATGCCCACATCAAATGCCTGAAAAACAAATGCTGGAAATGTTTGTCCATAACTTACAAACTGACCTAAGCTATGAGATACAAGTCCAATGTCCTACTTCCTTTAGCAAGGTCATTAAGATGGGTCTAATCATTGAAAAAGCTTTAATCGCAAAAGGTCAAATACATCTCTATAAAGACACTCCTAGTACCAATACCAACGTAGATAAACCAAGATTCTAGACAAAGAACAAAAACATTGTGAATGATGGGGTGGTAGATGCCAAGAATGCCGCACCAAAGAAACCAATCTTCAACTTATCGACTCTCAAAACAACCCCCCGCTAGACAAACCAAGAAACATTGAATCATGGTTTACAAATTTTTAACCTAGGAGAAAATTTACACCTTTGGGAGAATCATTGGAAATCGCCCTATGGAAGTTAATCACAAGTAAGATCATAACCCTTCCAACAACACAAGAATATGAACCAAAAGTCAAACCTCCTTGGTGGAATGACAATGATTTCTGTGAGTACCACTGAAATAGGGGGCACAAAACCAATGACTGTATTGCGCTCAAACACACTATCCAAGAATTGATCGAGAAAAATAAAGTGTCACTTGACAAGCATACCTCTAATAATGATCACCAAGCATTCAAGGATGCTCTTCCCAACTATGAGTAGGGAGGGCCTTCCAACCAAAACAACAGTGGAAATAACAATGCCAATTACACAAACATCGCCTTTGACTATGTTGTTAACCACATCTCAGAAAGTGATTCATACATCAATGTGATCACTATAAACAAAGATCTAGATTGTAATGTTACCACCCGCAGTAATAGAGTCACTCTCAGAGGAGCCTCTGCCCCTCCAGCTAATTAGTACAGTACCCTGGATCAGCTACATAAGACACCTGCACATATCTCCATTCTGGAACTTCTGTGTCTATCCCCGTCCCATAGGGCCATACTTGACAAAGCTCTTTTTGAAGCCTCCATCCCAATGAACCTCACCAAAGAACAGTTTCAAACCATGGTAGGTCACATTACCTTATGTCATTCCCTATCATTCACTGAAAAGGTTGATATGTCAATCACCCAACCTCATAACACCTCTCTTCATATCAAAGCCTTCATTCACAAACACAAGATAAAGAGGGTCCTAATCGATAGAGGAGCTGGTTTGAATATTTGTACCTTAAAGCTAATCCTTGTATTGGGGTTTTCAGAGAAAGCTATAGATCCAAAAAAGAAAATCACTATCAAAGCCTATGATGAGGAGGAGAGAACTTCCAAGGGAATTGTTACCTTACCAATCAGAGTGGGACCTATAGGAAAAGATGTGGCTTGCCAAGTCCTTGATATGGAGCTAGCATACAACATTCTTCTTGGGAGACCATGGATACATGCTCTGAAAGTAGTACCGTCAACATACCACCAGTGTATCAACTTCCCTTATGGAGGTCAAGAGATCACCATCCAAGGTGACCCCAATCCATTTTAGTATTGTAACTCCATTCAATATAAACCTAAAGTTGTGATTCCTAATAACCACACTTCTGCATCATCTTCATCTCATGTTGACCTAGCTTCACTTGCTTCCACATCAAAAGCTTCCCAACCTAACCTCAGACTCAAAGATAAGGGCTTGGATGAGTACACAATCTCCCAATCCCTCTATTTGGCACAACTCCCCCTATCTCCTAGATCATATGGAAGATCCACTCTGAGCAAATCCAAAGCGGACAAAACTACCAAGGTCTGTTTATCAAATGGGGAAGCCTTGAAGATGAGAGTGATGAAAAGGATATCCTACAATGGTTATACAAGGATGAAGGTAGTTCATCAACACAACAAGACCATCATACCATACAAACACAACAATATGGTCAAGTATTCCAAATGCTACAAAGAATGGGGTATGAAGAACATGGCCCACTTGGCTCACGAAAAGATGGTATCACTGAACCCATCCAACCTCATACCTTGACAGCTTGAGACTCTATGGGGCTAGGTTACACTGGCACATCAAGAACCAACATAGCAAAAAAGAATAAAGACAAACAACCAAAAACATTTGCTAGTAATATAGTTGATCAAATTCAGCAACTGCAACTGGGGAGTGAGACTAATTCCAATGAATATGAGTGGGATAGTCTCTCGAAGCTATCTTGTGACAAAAAAGGCATCAATGTTGTCCACGAGTATGACCTAACCCATGCAAATGAGAGACAAGGTCCAAGGGATAGACCACTAGAGTCTAACTCGCATAATAACGATAGTGAAAGTCGTGAGGAAAGAATGATACCCCCCTTGACGGATCTACTACTAGAGAGTACCATCACAGACTTTGTCTGTGCTTATAACAACTCTATCCTAACCATCAATACCATCGAACTAGACCAACCCAATGACCCCTTACCATTGGTGCACCCCAAACTCATAGACTGGGACTTACAAGGTACTACCCCTAAGCTCTATACCTTTTAGAACAATGAAGCCATCATAGACTATCTTGAGCTTAGAGATCATATACCCGCAAGGGACCACAAAGCTGGCTATGCCATAGAACTCAATGACAAGGCCTATTTTGGAGAGAGTGCCGAGCGTTTCAGTCTCAAAAATGTCAAAATAAAAGAAAGATCTAATGGTAAAACCACTCTGTGGTAGTGTTAATTCATGAAAAAAGTAAAAATAAAGATGTATCCAATGGTGAAAACCTCTCTGAGGTGCTAAAGGATAGAAGGGTTGACCCTCTACCCAATCTTACACATCAGGAGAGATCCTCAATCTTAATCATAGGACGGAGAAGAAGAATAACCTCAACCTTAACTTTTGAGGAGGTCCATCTGGATAAAGTGACAACCTGATAGGACCAAATACATCAAAATGAATCAAGTCCAACACCTTAGAAGATTTGTGAGAACTAGAATAAAACTGAACACGACTTTGTTTTCTATAAATGCAATGTTCGTAAAAATCAAACTCAAGTTTACAATAATTCATACCCTCAACAAGATTTTTATTTTTCAGGGTCCTCAAACCCTTTTCACCAATGTGACCAAGCCTTTGGTGCCATAAAATTTCCTTCTCAGCTAGAAGTTTCATCTCCATAGAATGAGCATTGTTAGGTACCTAGAAAGCACGACCATCTTAAGTAGATGCAACAATCCTCTTTGTTGTTGGTTTCAAGAAATTGGTGAGATTTCTTAGCAAATCCTCTTATAAGAAGATTGTTTATTCTCTCCTTGATTTTATGGTGAAGGTTTCATGAGCATATCTTTAACGGTTTTGGAGAATTAATTGTTTTACGACTTCTATTGGCAATTTGGTGAAGTTTTAAAATTTTGAAATCCATGAGGTTTGAGGTAGAACTGCTTGATGGAGGTCTTAGGAATGTTGTAATACACATCTCTGCAAGTTTTCAAAAGAATCTGAGCTCTTGGAAAAGAGTTACTTGAAAATTTGATTTTTCTGCTTTGTGACTGACCTATCGCAGTTGCATAAGTGAGTATCTGTAAAGTTGAGCAGAGTTTCAAGGAAGAAGAACAAAGTATGGAGGTTGATACACCCTCAATTGTAAATCTATTTTTTATTTTAAATATGACATCCTTTTGGAGAGGGATGTTTTGTATTAGTTCATATTTACAATACTACTCTATGAATGGCAACAATTTCAGCACACCTTTGTGTTTTTTTGACAATACTAGAAGAATTAAAGAGTGCATAGGATATTGAGAGGATGTTTCTGTATGGGAATTACATATC
The DNA here is from genome assembly GCA_027924645.1 of Cunninghamia lanceolata. NCBI lineage: Eukaryota > Viridiplantae > Streptophyta > Pinopsida > Cupressales > Cupressaceae > Cunninghamia > Cunninghamia lanceolata. Next base: position 1,547,750 of record BSBN01000802.1, on the reverse strand, counting down.
ACAATGCATTTGGAATGCCATTTCTCTTTCATTCCAAAAAGACACCGTGTAGAGGTAAAATACCCAACTTAGTGTGGACATAGAGAAGCGTCCAAACTTTTCAATTGGAATTTTTTGTGGCTCAATCATATGAGGTGCCATTTCATTATAAGTATTCATTTTATTAAAATAAAGAAGAATACAAACTCTTGAATATCCAACCTTTGGTGTGAAGGGAAGTTGAAATGTTTTGTGAGGAAAAAGAAATAAAGAAAAGAGGTAGAGAGTTTCACAGTCCAAATGAAGGAGGCGCAGAAGAGACTCAGCACCATTTTCACCCTTTTGTTTCTGGGAGAGCAAAATAGAGAATAAAGAAATGTAGAGAAGGTTAAACACTTCATATAATAAGCATTGAAATTGCAGATAAGATGTGAACATGGGCGTCTAAAGAGGGTCATTTGGAGAAAAAGAATCTATTGATGGTGGAAAAAGAGATGCTACTAGGAATTGGGCGCAGTCCCAGATGGAGGTAAAATAATAAAAAGAAACAAATAAGAAAATTAAAAAAAAAACTAGGAGAGGGAATTTAATACAATGGTTCTCATCCCTAATCGATGGAGGAAGAGTGACGAATAACAAAGGAAACTATAGGTAATATGTTAGAAAATGTGGCAGTCCATGATCCATAGAAGATTATTGTGATGGATAATGAATGCATAACAAAGGAGAAACTTGAATGATAGAAAAGGAGAGTAGAAGGCATATAGAAAGGGAGAAAAGGAATGCCATTTTTGGTGGGGAAGATAAAACTCTACCAGATAAAAAGAAAAGAAAATAGAAAATACAATGGATTTTCTGCCAGAAGCATGACTCGTTGAAGGGTGCAAATAGAGGTATGGTTTGATCATCAGATAATAGAGGATAGCAAGCATGTTAAAGCACACAAATTGAAGATGGGGGAATAGTGAAGGTGTAGATTGGAGGGAGAGGTAATGAAGTTTAAAATGGAAGGTTATAGTATTGCAGATGTGTGAGCTGAGAAAGGTCAATTGAGGACCTAGACTTGTAATTTTGGTCACTGAATCACAAGTGTGTTGATTGAGTTAATAAAATCAAATTTGATTGGTGGTAATTATATATGGTTTTGGGGGTAGAATATTGCCCATGTGTGTGTGTTTTGATGGTGTGAATTTGTATGAAAGATTTGTGAGCTTGACAAAGGGTATGAGAACCATCTTGCATTAAGTGGTTTCAGATCCTGAAGGTCCTAAGAGTGTAGAGGATACACCAGGACGTGTGGGTAGAGGTAGAGATAGAGAAGAGCTTGTGTAGGCTATTGTAGGTATGAGAGAGGAGTCTTGAGTAGTGAGTTCTAGTACCGCAAAAGATTTGTCCTTGTAGGTTGTAGGGTAAGTGGATGAGGATATAAAGATTGCAGTAGTATGAAGATACATGTGTGGAAGCCATTCATATGGGATAGCTAGAGAAGGTACAAAAGAAAGGGATTCCTTAGAGAAATGACCAAAAAGATTGAGAAGATAGATAAGATGTTGGAGAAATGTGACCAATTGGAAGCTATGTAGTGTGACAAAGGTAAGATGGATGAGATTACAATGAAGACATGTCATGAAGATGGGAAAGAGAAAGATGAAAAGAAGAAAAAAGAAGTGGCAGCAGATACAAAGAAAGAAGAAGAGGAGATCCTTGTGCAAAAGGATCAAGAGGAAAGAGAGAAGAATGCAACTAAGGTTGCAAAGGAGAAGAAGAAGAGTTGCAGCCCTTTGGTAAAAGGGGCATGGGAAGAAGAACCTATGGGAGTAGCCCATACATTCCAAAATGAAAGCAAATAAAAAAAAGAAGAAATAAGGAGAGGAAAGAATGTAAGATGAAAGAATATTCAATTCTAGCATGCCTTTTTGAAGAGGCAAAACATGAATTTATAGCAGTGGAGGATTCACGAGAAGATACATAATATGTGGGATAGTGATGTGGAGAAAAAGTAATTGATGAAGAAATGAAAAGAGTTGAAGCATTGGAGATTGCAACAAAGCTATGTCTTTTGAAATCCATAGAAGAATAAGTTGAAATTGATGTAATAGGAACAACAATAGATCCTTTGGAGGATATGAAGATAGAAGTAGGCCACAAACTTGCAGCTAAGGAATGAAAAGTTCCAGTAGATGTAGAGGTAGAAATCACAAAATTGGAAGGCCCTAGGTTGGATAAACAAGTGGATGAAGAAGAGAATGATCTCCTATGGAAAGAGAAGATGAAGAAAACAAATTAGAGGCTTGAAGGAGATTGGATAGGAGACCATGAAGAGATGAACGATGCAACAAAAAATGAAGGCAAAGGAATTGGGACAGTGGAAATAAATGAGGTACAATTTGATAATTTTAAGTTTGATTTGTTTCAAATGATGAATCTAGTAGAGAATAAAGGACAAGAAGAAAAGAGTAGATGCATGGAAGCTTTCCATATTCATGAGGATGCTGCAGATTTGTTTGTTGAAGAGGAACATAATTTGTTTGAAGAAGAAAGTGAGAGGATAGAAGAATTGGTTAGTTTGATTGAAGAATTGAAGGAGATGAATAGGCAAGCTAAGAGTGGAGAGGTAACTCATGATTTTTCTGAATTATATGAAGAGGAAATTGATGGGGATTTGTTTGTTGCTGAGGTGGATAAGGAGTTGCAAAAGGATTGGATGAAAACAAATGAAGATGCAGATTTGTATGTAGCATGTTATTGTGAATAAGTTGTTGAAGATACTATAGTTGAGAAACATGATACAACAGTTGATGACATGGGAATGATGATGGTAATAGATGGGGTAAATGAAAACCTCATAGTGGAAGATGAGTGGATGAAGGTTGCTGCTAAAGATGGTGAAGAAAACATTCTAGTAGTGAAGAAAAATGTAAATTTGTTTACATTTTGCAATGATATTGTTTTGCATTCATTTGTAATGTTGAGAGTTGATGAGTATGAAGAAGAGAAAATGGAAGTTGATTTCCATGAAGATGTAGGGGCAGATTTGTGTGTCTATGTTGCAGATTGTGATTAGTATGATGAAGGAATTTGGTGGAGGTGGTCCGTTGATGATGGTGGGTTGGATCCCATGAAGGAGGAGAGGAGAAGAGAGAAACATTGAAGGAGGAGGACGGTGCATGGTGGTGTCATATCCCCTATATTGCATTGCATTATATATTATGAACTATGTATATTCAAATGCATGCTTTGTGACTTCTATGTATACAAATAAATACCTTATGATTTACTAGTAATTTATATATATGAATGCATGTAGCTGTTGTGAGACTCTTCATATCTTTCCTATCATTAAATATATAAATTACTAGTTATAAAATATATTATCATAATATATAAATACATATAACATAATTGAAGTGATTATATATGTGTGTGTGTTTGTGAGAATTGAGCCTTTTAAGAGAGACATCGATCCCTTAGTAAATGGTGTTTAACAAAATGAGTCAGCAAAGATATTAAAGGTAATTACTATCACCAATAGTGTTGACCGTTGGGTATGCAGCCTTTCAAACACTTAAATAGGGATCGATTCACCATTTTAAAGGATGGATAAAAGGAGATATCAATCGATCCACGAAATAGGAATTTGGCAAGTAACTACAACAGCCAACCATATATCTTTGCATTTATAATCAGGTACAATAGGTAAGTATTAATAATTATTTAATATGTTTATTTTATAATTATTAAGTATAAGTTGTGTAAGATTACATGTATGTATATATATATATATGAATATATATATACATAAATGTATGTATATATATATATGAATATATATATATATATATATGTATGTATGTATATATATATATTTGTATGTATGTATATATATATATATTTGTATGTATGTATATATATATGTATGTATGTATATATTTATATATACATCTATGTATGCATATTGTGATAATAATGCCATCTTATAGTTGATATGAATCCATATGAATTATTGAAGTTCAAAGGGAATTGCCTTATATGTATAGATCTAAGATCTCATGATGATGAATAAGAATGTATTATAATGATATTCCAAATTTAGAAAAGAATATTTCTATCCTTGTTTTATGATGATAAATAATAGATTAGGGGAATGTTAGCATAAGGGATCATATTTCCCACCACCTCTATTGATTCATCCTTAAAGGAATGGTTAGGTACTTTGGGGAGGGGCAGTGTAATCCCATTCATGAATAGGCCCATAGGTTGGGACATAGTTTCCCATAGACTGGGCCTGAGATGGTCTCCATGCACCCTAAAGCATAGTTCCTTGATGAAGACCAAGAGGGGAAGATATGGATCTTGGCCTATGTTAATATCCGTCCTAACAGTACCAAAGAATATTAGAATACAAGATCATATATCTGATTTCCCTATCACTTTATCCTTAAAGGAATGTTAGGTATTGTGAGGGAGGGGCAGAGTAATTCTATCACATTGAGTGGTTTCCATGCACCCTACAAGGTATTGTGGGGAGGGGTAGAGTAATTCCATCCATGTATGGTTTCCATGCGCCCCACAACCTAGTTCCTTGATGAAGAATAAAAGGGAAAAGCTATGAAACTTGAAGTATGCCTAATATTTGCCTTAATATACTTATAGAATATAGTATAGAATTGTCATCAATAGTGAATGACAATCATGAAATGAATAATCATTTAACAAGGAAATGATATATCTATATTATCGTTGATCTTATTTGATCTTATCCATTGAAACTTATTGATCTCTAACGTTTCGAATGTCTCCTTGAGAATCACTTTGAATGTAGATTTAGGTTTAAGTGTTTCCTTTAGAAAGGGCACATTACAAGTGGTATTAGAGCATTCATCCTACCATCCTGTGTATACTATGTGTGCCTTACATGTATTCAAGTGTATTCAAAGGTTTACTTTGTCACCTATGTGTATGCTTTGTAACATATGTGAATACTTTGTGTATTACGTGTATTCACGTGTATGCTTCATTCTCATGTGTATACTTGATGACCTTGGTATGGTGGATGGGTCCACAGTGTAGTATGGGATGCACCGAATCCCCTTCCCAATTTTCCAATGGTATACTTCATTCGAGGGTACATGTATTCAAGTGTGTACTCTGACTTGACTATGTATTCAAGTGTATACTCTATGATTTGTATTTGTATTTGAGTGCATACTCTATGACTTGTATTTGTATTCAAGTGTATACTCTGTGATTTATATTCAAGTGTATACTCTATGATTTTTATTTAATTTGAGTGTATACTCTATGATTTGTATTTGTATTCGAGTGTATACTATATGACCTTGTATACTTCATGACGATGTATTCATACTCTATGACTTTGTATTTGTATACTCTGTGACTTTGTATTCAAGTGTATACTTCATGACTATGTATTCGAGTATTTGTATTCAAGTGTATACTCCATGACTTATATGTATTCAAATGTATTCAAGTGTATACCTTGTAAATTATGTTTTCAAGTGTATTCATGTATATAACTTGTATTCAAGTGCATTCAAGTGTATACTTTGTGGCTTATGTGTATTCAAGTGTATTCAAGTGGATATTTTGTGGTTTATGTGTATTCAAGTGTATATAATGTGGCTTATGTGTATTTAAGTGTATTCAGGTGTATACCTTGTGGCTGTGTATTCATGCAACTTATGTATTTAAGTGTATACTTTATGACTTACATGTATGCTTGTGACTTAATGTACTCATACGTATACCTCATGTATTATTCACATATATGCTTCATGCTTTTTGTATATACTCTATTTATACTTTATGTATCACATGTATTGATGTGTTACTTCATGTATCTTCAACAAGTTGTGTTCTTATAATTCCTTTATGCTTAAAAAACTATGTGAATGTTAAAAATGTTGTCTTTCTAGTGGTTTAGGCTACTTGGTTGTGTGCTTGAGCTACTTACTTGTCTACTTGAGCTACTTGCCTACTTTCTTGAGCTACTTGGTTGTCTACTTCAATTTTATTATGTAAATGGAAATTGGTGTAATCAATTCTATATTTAACATCTTGAGGAGATCACTCACTAGCATTCGACCTTGAGGTGAAAAAGGGAAGAGCATTTCATATAAGAAAAATATCAAAAACATCATTAAAGAATTCAATTGAGATTTAGGACCACTAAGGTATCATAACAACCTAGGAGGGTCAACATCTTAAAATCCAAAACAACAAATTTTGGGGTGAATTTTTTTCTTTAAAAAGTGGATATTTGTAATAGGATATTTTCATCGAACTTAAATGAGATCAACTTTACTCACTCATAAAAACAAAGATGAAACAATCCAGCCTATATCATATGATCTACCTTGTAACCTACAACATTGATATAGTGAACTTTGTCTTATTTTTCTACATGTAACATCTAGGGTAGATTATTTCATCTGAGGATCTTCTTCTTTTAAGAGTAACCCTTCATTCATACACATCAAGTTTACGTAAGGATCATTCTCATTTACCAAACCTCGAATCAATAAAACAAATACTTTCCCAAAATATAGAGATATGAAAAGAGGAGGATGAAACCCCAATGGGATTGAAATAATGACTAACTAATGTACATCCTTCATTTATAAATATAGGTATAATCGATATTTGGCTAAATAAGTGATTCAAAACCCTATAAACTCCTCAAAAGAAATCAGCTTATCAAAGACTTGTTTGAATACTTACACAAATTTTCTCTATATGACATCATTTAATAAATTACTCCTCAAACACATGGATTTAAACATGACTCTTCTTTAGGGTCAATAACTTATCAAAGAGTAAAACTACAACATGACAAGTACAAGATTGAATTTTGGATCAAGATCAAGATGTTTTTTTGGGTCTTTCTCCCTAAGTAAAAGAGAAAACTTATCTTAAGTTAACAATGCTTTTTGTTGAAGAATTCAAACATATGAACCAAAAGAATAATTGTCATTTAGGGAACATTATTATCCTTATGATCTTAAAGAATAGTGAGGACAATAGAACTAAGACAATTAACAACAATTCCTCGAAGGAATCAATTTACAATTATCCTAGTGGTAATTTCTTAAGGACAAGCAATTTTGAGTGGGGACGACTGTCATATCCCCTATATTGCATTACATTATATATTATGAATTATGTATATTCAAATGCATGCTTTGTGACTTATGTGTATCTAAATACATACCTTATGATTTACTAGTAATTTACATTTATGAATGAATGTAGTTATTGTGAGACTCTTCATATCCTTGCTATATATATATATATATATATATATATATCTGTGTATGTATGATATGATAATATGGAAGTAATTATAAATTATATTATCATAATATATAAATATATATAACACAATTGAAGTGATTATAAATATATATATGATAATACATATATTATTATAATATATAAATATATATATGTATTTGTAGACGAAAAATTTGGATAGATCAAAAGATAAAACAAGAATTTATGATGACTAGGTTATCTTAGTAAGGGTTAAAAAGGAGCTCATTCGACAAATAATTCACTTTGTATTCAAGCTATCAAGAGTCCAAGGAGAGTTGAAGCAAGATTCCAAGCAGCTACACCGATTTCCTAAGCATCTCAAAGCAAATCAAGCGAACACTAAATCAACAAAAGAGGTATTTTTCATTTTGAAACCCTACTGCAAATTTGTTTGAATCGTTACAAAAATGGCAACTCCACAAGTTGTTGATATCACTGAGCGAGCTCAGCCAAAATTCAAGAAACATCCCTTCAAATCAACAGAAGTTGATCAAATGGGTGCATTTTTAAATATACCATATGGAGTTATGCATATGGAGGATGTTAGGGCTTAGATTCATGTTGCCCTAGAAGAACATGGTGATAGTAAATTCATAGATTTATACCTAAATCGTCTAAGTGGTGACTAATTTGAATTGAAGGAAGAATACAAGGCTTTGGAAGAGAAGAAATTCATTCAGTACAAAGATTACCCTTCAAGATCACCAAGGATGCGATTAGGGTAGTGACATGATTAAATTCTACCAGTAGCATGCCCCTATTGAAATATGTGAAGAATAACACCGTGATAGAGGTAACCAGAGCCCAATTTGACAAGAAGGCATTAACTGTTAATGATATTACAGACCATGCAGTAAGGTTAGCTTCAATGGTGATCATATATAAGATCTATTTCTCCAATAGGGAGAATTCTGTCTCTAGTACTACTATATACACTGCTTATCAGATGATTAAGGAAAATGCAAATTATGATCTCTGTGAATTTCTATGACAACAACTAATGGAAAACCTGAAGAAGTCAAAGGAGAACAAATACCCCTTCAAATTTGGTAAGTTGATCATCTGGTTATTCTTCTACTTCATGCAAGAGTTATCCAAAATGAAAAACCTATTCTGGTTAAACAATCAACCAGTTGTAGTGCAAATTAGGGATCATTTAAGTAGCATAGGAAGCTATGAGGAACAAACCACAACCCTATGGGGCTATTTCAAGAATTTTCAAATAGTTATGTAGTCTAGGGAAAGGATTCCTAAGGGAATTGTGGACAAATACAAAAATGACATATGCTTCATTCTCACAAAAGACCAATGTATGATGGAGGTTGTTGAGCCTAAGACAGTTTGGATTATGCCAATGGGGTATGAAGTAGATGGAAAAATACTAGATAACTATGCCCAACACATGTTAAGTAAACCTAGAGACCCCAAAGAAGAAAGATTTGGAACCTATGAGAAGTTGTCAACAAAAGTCTTTGTTGAGCAGAGAATGCTAGAAATATCAAAGAAGGCCAAGAAGATGGTAGAAGAGTATGCCCTAAAAAAGGGTTTTACGAAAGAACAAATTAGAGAAACAAGGGCAAGGGCAGAAGCAAAAAGGACAACCAAAGAAAAGAAAGATGAATCTATGAAGGTTCCAAAAGAGCCTTGAGAAGAAATCAAAAGTTGACAATTACCAAGAAGAGAACAAGGGCTTCCACCTCACAAACTACATCCTATAATGTAGTTGAATCCTTCAGTCCCACACAATCTATAAGTGTGGAAGTCCCTACAATAAGTCACAAACGAATGAAGACAAAAGCAAAAAGAATGCATGTAAGTATAGGAGTTGATGAGGAGGAAACAAAATTTGATGAAGAGATTAAAAATATGAAGGTTAAAATAGAAGAAGCCTTCGGTACTAGTCAAGGCAAGTCTTCTGGTAAGGTGAAAGGAAGAAAGAAGGAAAAGAAAGAAGAGCTTGTAAAACTACAGGCTACAATAACCCTAGAGGATGTATTGAAGGCTATTACAATTGATGGCAATCTAAAACCTATTGCCCAACTATATGATGACTATGATGATGCAGACAAAAGTATCATTGAGGCTGTTGTTGTCAAATACCTAAACATTTATAACAAAGCTCTTATTGAGATAATTTCTGATCTTCCAGATAATTTGGGAAGTATAATTTCTACAAGAAAAGAAGTTGTTATGGACAATGACATTGAGCTTAGAGAGCATACACTGATAAAGTTATGTCCTAAGATCACCCCAGAAGAAAAAGTAAATGTCTCCAAAGTGCTTCATAAAGAATTCAAAATAAAGAGGAGAATGAACACTCTAATGGTAGATGACATTGAGAAACTAGTCAAGGAAACTGAGGAAATCACCCTGAGAGTGTTGAAGGAATTTCATCTCCCAACAATATATGATAATGAAGAAACAAATATTGGAGATGACACATCCACTCTAGATGTCAGCATGGACCAAGGGCTAGACAAAAATGATGAATAAATAAAGGAGAAAGAAGATCAAGCCCCTACTACTGGTGACCTAGAGGACCAAACTAAAACAAGTCCTCCTCCAGATCGACAAACTAATGATCAAGCAAACAAGGAGAAGACAAATGATCTGAATAAAGTTGATAATCAAGAATAGGAACAAGCTGAGAAAATTCCTTCACCATATAAAAGCATTAACCAACAAGAGGATATGGATGTGGAACCCCCTAAATAGAACAAAGAAGAAGAAGTGTCTGATATGGGAAGAGACACTGTTGCCTCATAGGATCTAGCTAACTTAGTCAAGGAATTTTTGGAAAAGTAAGAGTTGGATGCACTTGAGCTTTTGCAAGGACCAATAAACTTGGCCTCAATGTCTCCTTTGCATAAATTCAAACTGGTATCAATTGGGCAAGCAAAGGCTCAAGAAGAAATTCTAAGATCTCACATCCAAGATAGTGAGCTCATCAGAGAATAATCTAGTATTTTTGAAAAGATGATGCCAACATATCAAAAGGATACTTCACTATCATCACTAGATCAACTCAAGGGACTAATAAACTTAGTAAGTACACATTTTGAATCTTTTGAAAAATCTGCAGAAACAAAAGTAAGAAAAGAGTTTGATGAGAAGCGATTAGCTGAGTTGAAGACCATGCTAGTAAATGATAAAACTCTATTAGATAATGGAATAAAAAGTATATAGAGTGTCATCAAAGAAGCCTGTGATTTGTACAAATTTTTCTTATCATGGCCAGATGTTACTAAGGAATTAGAAGAAAAAATAAGGATCTGGAACCCCAATTGCCGAATATCTCTAAGTCATATGATCTAGCAATTGAATCAATAAATAGTAAAGAGATACAAGTTGTTAACATCCACAATGACTTAAGCAATCTAATGAAAAAGAGGGAAGAAGTTAAAAATAGGTTGTGCTAGTTAAGAGGCCTGATAAGTCCTAAAATAGATTCAATGACCAATCTTGCAGAAGAAGCGTTGAAGGCAAAAGTAATAATTGGTACACCCTCAGATGTACAGAAGGCAGAAAAATTAGTCTTTTTGATAAATGGTCACATTTAAAATTTGCAAAGTGCAAAGAGTAGATGGGATGGAGAGTTAGCTTTGATAAAGAACTTACAATGATATTTTACCTCCTACAACTAACTAATCAAGCTAAAGATTGTACATGTACATATGTGGCAGAGTATGACAGTTTTGGAGTTTTGACACAATTTTGCTACTTGTATAGACACCTTTGCCATTGATGTCAAAGGGGGAGAAGAAGATCTAGTGAAAAATGGCCAAACATATCAAGGGAAGAAGAACAATAGAGTGTATATAGTAAGGGGGAGCAGATAAGCATTTTTCACTAAGTGTTTCCTTCAATGCCAAAGGGGGAGATTGTTGGAAACATAGTAAAGAGACACTACTGATATGATGTTGTCATTGATGGCAACAACCTAACATGTTTGGAAACAACTCCTGAGACAAAACTGTATAGTATTTTGGTCTAGAAAGATTAACTTAGCCAAATTGACTAAGTATTGACAGCACATTAAGACAGTGATAGTAATTTAGTTGGTACTCCTCCGCAATTGAAGATCTTGTCATGTGGTTCTGGTATGTTACTTTTAGCTATCTGGTGAAGTCATGATTCAGTGTTCAAGTCCTAATTTCCTCTGGAAGTCATATGGTGAAATGTCTAAGTCCTAGTGAATAGAGTTAAGTCAGAAACAGTGCAGAGTACTTGAATAACTTGGTCCGTATACCTCCGTTGTTCCATAATTTGTCTTATGATTCTAAGGTAACAAAGATACCTATAATTTCTACCTAAATCTAGAATTATACCTTCTAAAGTTTTGTTGATCACATTTTACAAGTTCTTTATCAACTTTTAGTTTGACAATATTTCCATGACACAGAGCAATAGTTCCGAGATCTACATTTATCTATAGTTGAATATTATATTCTATGGTTCTAAAGGTATGATAAGGGACCATTAATGAATCATTAACAAGGATTTTATAGTTTCATAATGATTGCATTTGAAGCTATGGTCCGACAAATAAATAAATTAAGTATGCTCTTAAGATTAAGGCCGACACAGAAGGTAAATCGATATGTGGTGAAGGTATAAGATTGGAATCATCAACCTAAGTGGTAAAACAATAGTTCTAGACTCATATGAAGAGTCTTGCATGATTTATTGGGTCTGCATTGTTGTTTGGACACAATAACAGGCCGACAAGGTATAACTTGAATATACAAGCTTTATCTTTTACATGTCGACCTAGATTGAGAAAATTCTTGATGTAGATATATATACTCGATAGATTTCAGATTTAGAGGTATGGATGTAGGTGAACATAGTGCAAATTTAATGTGTGTTTAATTTAAGGAAGCTTTGTGACCAGGGAAGGATAGTAAGGGCGGAAGAGCAGAGTATATGTGAAGTAGACGAGACAAACCAAGGCAAACATTATGAAGACATTTGAGTCTGTATACTAAGCTATCAATGGAACTACACCTCAACATTCTAAGATGCATTTATAGTAGTCACCTCTTGAGCCAATTCTTCTTCTATCTTCTCTTCTATTTTCTTGGTAGTAAGCCTATTGCAGTGAGCACTTCTTTGGACAATGAATCCTAGGGAAATGATCCCTAAGATAGTGGTCCTTTATGTAATTTGGTATTGTTATCATAATATATTGTAAGCTAACACTCACTGTGGTTTTTCCCTTTTTAGGTTTTCCATGTAAAAATCTTGGTGTCTATGTGTTATTTCTTTATGATTGATGTTCTTATGTTTGTTTTTCTTTCATCTGATTAAATGTGGTAAATGGATTAATAATTATATGAAAGAGAAGTTTTACAGAATACTGATTCACCCCTCCCTCTCAGTATTCTTTGTGATCAACAAGTACAATAGTAATAATCCACCATAGAGAGCTTTTAGAGAAGAATAAAGAGCATGAGAGAGAAGAAGAGAGTGCAAGTGTGCCTAGATTTCTTAGATTGTTCAAATGAATAAACTAACTTTCTTATATATGCATTTCTACTCACGAACAATGAATAAAACCAATTGGGACTGACATGTATAAGTCAAAGAGGTGTTCTAAGCCGACACCACAAAATAGGACCAATGCTAACATCTAGGACTAGGACACTAGGCACCCTAATCCTTTAGCCCCCAAAACCCAGGGAGTCTCAATTAAAGTGGCCTTAGACTAGTCTAACCTTATTTTGTCAAGTTTATTCATTGGGATCAAGAATTAATTTTTTTAGGTCCACCCGGGTGCTAAACTAGGTGTAAAATGGCAAGGGTACACATTTTACTCCATAACACTAGTATGCTTCCTTACATAGTATTAATTCCAATCAATGTTGTTAAGTTCATTGGAAATACCTTAGTTCTTACAAACTCTCAACTCCAAAGCTGAAGGAAGACTCTTGGACCTCCCAATTTCAGCCACATTAATATTTTCTTGAACAACACAACTGATAGACTGAAAAAACTTCTGAATATTGAAATAAGTTTCCCTAAAAGTTCTATTGTTGCACTCCTTCCATATACCCCATACAATATGCAGAGGAGCTTGGTTTCAAAGTTCTTTTATGACAAGATGATTAAAGGGGGAAAAACTAATCTAGGCAGGCACAAAAAGAAGAAAACCCTTATGTCATAATCCAGTGAACTTCAAGTTTTTAAAAAGTCATCTCCCAAATTTCTTTTGTAAAACTACAGTGAAGTAGAAAATGGTTGATAGATTCTTTAGCAACACAACATAACTGGCATCTATTACGGAATTGAAAACCTCTTCTTCTTAAGTTGTCAAGGGTAAGACCCTTATTATGGTTAAGCACCCACTAGAAGAAGTTAATTTTTGGAATAAGCTAAGGCAATAGTAAAATTTCTAGAAGTATGAAGAGACAAAACAAGCTCATCCTCCCTAAAGACTTTGAAAAAACTGACAGCCACCAATTTTTTTTTGGAATTTAGCAACCATAACCTCCATATCATTTAGATTCTTAGAATAATCTAGGAAGTTCTTCTAAAGAGGCTCATGGCCAAAAAAAAAACATAAGCATATAAATAATGACCAAAGATTCTCATAAAAGTGTCTTTAAGAACAAAAAATTCAAGATGAGAAGACAAAGGGGAGTTGTCCTTCTAAGTATCATGCCAAAAATTAACTTTGTGACCATTACCAACTCTCCATCTTATACCCTAATTAAGAATCCCTCTAACCTTCTATGTCATGACCTTATTTGTTTACAATTTCAAGATGTAATATTGATAAACAATAATATCTAATTGTAGACACCTAAAAATGACCATTCTATCGCATCACTTACATTTCATCAAATCTATCTAATCACCTACATTTCGTTAATTAAATAATCTAATTATTTAATTAATTTCATCAAAATCGTCAATTTCCTCTAAATCACATATTTTCAACATTAATCAAATAAATCCTCTTTATTTAATTAATTTCAATAAATTTCCTCTTTATCCATCCAAATTAAATAATTTTAATTATTTAATTAAATCATTATCATCTTCCAATATTCAAATCCACATCAATTGAATAAGTTAATTATTTAATTAATTTGTCATTTAAATCCTCTTATCTATAATTAAATAATTTCTAAATTATTTAATTAAAACAATTATTCTTCCAAATTTAAATAAATCATTCAAATTTATTTAAATTGAATCTCTCTTCTAAAAATAAAATAAAGTCAAATATTTTATTTATCTTTCATCATGAAAAATAAATTAAATCAATTTATTTGTTTAATTTATTTAAATCTTCAAATCTATTCTATGTCCTCTATCATGCACAAACAATTAAATAAATTTATTTATTTAATTTTCTTTTTCTTCTAAAAATAAATCTTATTCATCATGCACACAATTTAATTTTTATTATTTAATTTTACTCAAATCATGCAAAAAGCAAATCTAAAGTTGAGTTAATTGACTTAATCATTATTGTTCTATCACCAACTCATAAATTAGAAAAAAAAAACATTTCTATTTTTATGAAATCTAATCATATTTGTTTCATGTCTTTTATCTCAAATCAATCAGTTAACTCAATACAAATATCTATTTGTGTGACACATGTCAGGTGTACATTCATCATGAATCCTAGATTTATCTCATCCATTCATTGTATTGAATTATCCGGACCATTGATCGATCTTTATTGAATCCTATATATTATTATATACCCCCTTCATCTCATCACAAACCCTCTCCAATCTTTTATGCATCTTACATATAGGCATTCTTACAACGCTTTTAGCATACTACGTATTGTTGAGCACATCATATCGAATCCTTGAGCACTTGAACACTATCTACATCCGTTTGTTGCAACACCATGGGTACACAATGTTATTGAGCAATCCACAATCGACCAAAAGATCCAAACAATCTAGTTGATAGCTTCTTTGTTCATAACTTGATTATTCATTGATTTGGTTATTGCTTAGATAGATCTTTTGATGTTATGATGATTTGAGTTGTTATTTCATTGCTTTTGATATTACTCACAAACTTGATTCTTACCTATACACACTAATTAATATTAATTATTTTGAATTGATATTAATTATGATTCTTAATTTGATAGATTAAAACAATATATATATATATATATATATATATAATAAATAATGATGTCTATAATTATACAATAGAGGTATTTTAAGTTAAAGTATATATTTTTAGAAAAGCATTCTTATTGATGTTTGTGAATATTTGATTTTATTATTTTTCTAATATAACCACAAGAAGAAGTGTTAGTTCTATGTCATAATGATAATTAATTGTCTTTTGAAGGAATATTTTGTGTCGGCTTAATTTAAAAATTGAGGGGAAAGTGGAGAAGGTGGAGTAAAGGAAATTTAATTACTTTTATTCTTATTCTATTTTTGAAAAAGAAGATTCTATAATAAGAATAAGAGGCTATTTTAACCTCGAACATGAAGCAAGACTCATCCAAGGATATGAATAGAAGAAATATTTTAGACCTTGATTATATTTTTGTAGGTTTCTTCATTCTAAAATATGGATTTTCTAAAAAAAAGAGTAGCTAGAAATAGTGAAGGGAGTTTTGATTGGGTGTACAAAATTAATTTTTATGCACAACTAAGGATTTTATCTCTCATTGGAAGAGAGGTATTGAGTGAAGAATCTTCTATGGGATACTGTTGATGATGATGATGAGTCATAACAACATGCATAAAAATTTGTACATCAAACCTTTATTATCTTGTAGAGTACGATCAGCCTAAGATAAGTTGATGACTCCAAGTCTCCATTGATCAGGTCATGATCATCTGACGTTACTCAGAGCTTGATGTGACATGTTGTTTTCCATTTCAAGGGGTCTTACATTTGTCTTGATGATCAATATTGTTTTGTTTCCTATAAATTTACTCCACAGAGAGGATATTTCTACTCTATTTCCAAAGATAATGATGTATTTGCAAGTTTGATCAATTCTTCTGATTATTGATCATCATGAACCTATTCATTCTTCTACACAGTATATTTATTCAAATGATGTGTCTGTAAGTGGATATTTGCATGTATCTCTTGGATTTATGTATGAATTTGCATGATATTTGTCAATTTAACATGCTTTTGCTCTAAATATGCTATGTATTTCCAATTATCTATGGGATGTCAACATATTTTATGTTATTTGCTTTTAATTCTCTGTTATTTGCAATTATGGTGATGAATTGTTATGAAATTGAAAGAAATTTAAAAGAATGCTTCTAAAGGGATGCAGCTGATCAATGCATGTATCAAGATTTCAAAACACAGATTACTCAAAATTTATGATGATTTGTAGTCAAATTGTCTTCTCTTTCATTCAGTATGCATATCATGTACATTTACAATAGCTTTGAAATGAGTCCTGATATTTCAGCAATCAAATTTCAATTAAGTTTCGAATATTCAAAATATGGCACCCTTGCACCTTTTATAGAATAAGGTGAGGGAGTGGTTACAAATGACCTACGGTTAGGATTTGTCAATTAAGATCAATGGTAGATTATCACTCTTTGACTCAGTCAACTTTCCTTCGTGGCATAGGTTGCCAGTAGGCAACCATCTGGATGACTCATTATCCTATGAGTACCTGATGCATATGCTTTCTTTGTGATGCATCTTTGATTCATTCTTTGGGTTCCTCCCCTTCCTCTTCTTCTTCTTCATCATGATCATCATCTTCATTACTTTCTATATCGCTATCACCCTGATGAACATCATCCTGTATATGGACCTTCATTACTGTCCTGATATTCACAAATGCCTTCACTATTTTATCTACCTCCCCGCAATCTTGGGTTTTGGCTTTCGTTATGGCATGCCTGTGAGACAGGAATTTAGCTTTGATCGCATCCATCTTACCTTTTCTATTGTTCAAAGTCTCATTGTAAGTATCCACCTTGACCTTGATCCTCATGATCTTGTTGATCATGTCTTCTGTCAGGTGGGTGAGGGGGTCATCTGCCATCGGCTGGAAATTATCATGCAGTGCCTTGATGGCAAAATTTGCATCTTGGTTTTCAATCTTTTCCTCTACTTTCACTTCCAAAGCTTCCAAGATCTCTGCTTCATATGTCATCATGTTGTGCAGCTTTATACTGATATCCCTGAGCTTACCACTGCATTTCTTTAGGATATCACATTCAAACATGATATCTTCATTCCATACATCTATTAGCAGGGTAGTGTTATTATTCAACACCTGATTATTTATTAGGATTTGAGGATCAATCCTCTTCATCTCGCTCAAAGCAGTTAGGTCCTTTTCCATTTGGAATGAACGTCTCCCTATTTCATTTTGCATTTTATCTACTTCTCTCTTCAAACTACTTAAAGAATTCCACCTCTATAAAGAGGTTCTCAATACATCCTCGGCTCCTATGAGGGCTGACAGCATCCATTTCTCCATGATCATGGCTTTGTACTTCATGAGGTCCAATTTGGTAACCTCTTCCTAGGATATGACAGTCAATGGGACTACCGGATCCACTGGTCCACTATCAGGGTTAATCAACCCCTTTATATATGAATGCAGCTGAGCAATGTGCCCCTTATGCTGTTTATTTTTCCCTTTCTCCTTCTTTACCCTTTGGGTCAAAGAATCAATGATGTCCTTCCCTTCCTGACCCTCTTGGTCTTCAATGGCAAAATCCAAATGAACAGTTGTGATTTGGAACTCCTCAAGGGTGATATTGCCCTTCTCTTTCTCTACAATGGGAAGTGCTACTTGGGATGTCCTTCTGCTTGTAGCAGGATCTCTTCTAATAGCCAATGTCAATCTAGCTTTCCTCTTGGGCTTCATTATTGTCTCTATTAATAAGGTAGAAACATCAAACTCTTAAATTTTAGGACCTTGTTCCATACCTATTTCTTTCTCCAACCACTGAGGTACTTCATCTCTGGATCCCTGACGTCTGTTGTCATCATCATGTCTACCATGATCTCCAATATCTACTTCTATTCTAGGTGGAGAAGGCAACTTCCTAGTTTCTTCCTCATGCAATTCTTCATGAGGGGGATCTTGTTGCATCTCTTCTTGCTGAAGGCCCTCTTTCTGTGGGGGAGGATCATGTGGGGTGTCCACATGATGATCCTGCGCTTGATCTTGTACTCCCTCTTTCAGAGTCTCATCCACTTTGGTATTTTCCTCATCTTGAGGCATATTAACATATGTGGCAGATGTCTGAGTGTTTGGCCTTGGTGCATCACCCTGATCTTCGATCATATTTTGGTCCATACCTGATGCACCGATGTCTTGTGTCTTAAGGTCCTTATGACCTAATTTATCTTTTTCTCCTATATTTCCTTAAGTCCGGGCAACATCATCACCTGATGTATCTTTATCACCCTTGCCCTTTTGTTGGACTTCCACTATCTTTGGCTCAGCTGGTATTTCATGTTGTTGCTAGCCTATATCCAGGGCATTGCTCTCTTCTTCTACCTGCCTGGCCACTTCAACCTTTTATGTTCCATTAGGTGCACCTACTTTGTCTTTGGGGCTCACATCCTCCCTGTATATCAAATCTATAACTGTAGGGCTAGGCACCTGATCTACCAACTTGTCAAGCCTGATTTGTTGGGCTGCCCTTTCTAGGTTACTCTCTTTTTCTTCTTGAGTTGTTCACTTCACCTCCTCCAATACCGCCATCTGTGCTAATGGGGTCCCATGTGGAGTCATGTGGGTACTAGAGGTGAGAGTTTCCATCCTCTGAGAGGCTACATTTTGCACTACTTCATCATCTAATAGGTAAAATGGTGTCTTCCAAGGAGAAAGGACCACCCTGACCTATTTTGGAAGTCTCTTTTGCTTGTTCCTCTACTCTCTCTGTCTTGAATTTGATTATGGTGGGAAGTGGCACATCATGTTTCATCTCCTTCCTAAATACTTCACCACCAGCTCCTCTCAATACTATAGGATCGGCCCTGATATCACCCCGCATAGATGTTCTTTGCTTCTTGGGTGGTGACGTCAACTGTGGCGCTCTCCTCTTCCTACTGACCATCATCAGGTCATCACCTGTAGGCTCTTTATTTATTGACTCTTCTTCAAAAGGGATATCTTCTTCTACATCCGGTTGTGAGGTTTGGCCCTGATCCTGTACTTTTGTAGTTTCAACAGTTGGCCTCATGATCCTCTTTGTCTTTGGTTTGTCCATCAGAGGCTGTGAAGATGTGGTGGATGCATGTCTTGATGTTGATGCACCTACAACTGGTATGGTAATTCTTTCCATTATCACCTCCTTAGGCTCATATTTAGTTTTCTTTCCTCTAGGGGGACCCTTCCTCTGTTTCTGAGTGGGTAGTCTCTCTCCATTGGATTTCCTTTTCTCATTGAGGAAGTCATCATACTCCTCATCAGTTAGTTCTTGCCTTTTCTTCTTGGCATCAACAATAAGGGCTACACCCCTTTTCTTCAATCTGTTTATTTGTTCATCTACCCAAGCTTGGGTTAATTGCAGCACCCCACCTGTAAACTGATCCAAGGAAATATCCTTTGGCTATGTTAGATTAGGGGCTAAGATGGTGTCATTGTAGACCTTCTTGTCTTCATATTCATTTGACATCATTCTTCCATCATCTTTGTTCAATTGTACAAGCACTAGGATGCAATCATATGTCCTTATCTAATTGAAGGCGAGCCTTTGGTATTTTCTTCTTCTCACCTCATCTTCATCCTCACAATCTATCCAAAAATCCTCCACAAATGCTTCTGATGGATAGGCTTCCCCATTATTTTATGCATCCTGCCATATGGGTCATAAGATCTAGCAAATGGAAATGGTTGTAGTTACATTAGTTTCAGACCACCCATGGCATGCTCTATGCTTTGTGAATCTGAGCACATATACCAGCCCATAGACACTAGAAATAGTACTAGAGGTATCTTCTTTTGTGCTTTATATGCCTCCACTATGGTAGACACTTGTCTAAGAAACTCCATTAGGACCATCCCATCAGTAGGGTACCTTGGTAGAATGAGGGGTTGTTCTTCAAATCCTTCTATTCTTAGATATGAAAATGTGGCATACTGGATGAACCAGGCCCCATGTTTGTAAACAACTTCCTGAGCCTCCATGCCCAATCTCTTGGTTCTATCTTCCTCCATTGTTCTGACTAGATGCATAGAGAGTGCTTCATTCACTAATTTTTAATCTAGGAGGTAGTTCTTTCTCTATATCTGAGGATAGTGATCCCATATGTGGGCAGCATCTACACCACTGCTAACCTTACCCACTATAGTCAGGGCATCAAATGTTCCCCTATAGGCACATGAGTACCCAACATATGAGGTCATGTGGAATGAGCACTCTTGACCTCCCAGGTTCCTCATCTCTTCATCTAATGTGTCACTGATGACCTTGGCCCATAATGGCTTGTTATCTATATAGAGGACCATCTGGATGATTCCAAACATCCAATTCTTAAAATTTCCAGCATGAGGCATACCTGTCATCCTGCTAAGTAGGGCAATCGTGTAGTAGTAATCATCATCAAAATTAAATTTATGTAGGTGGACAGGCAACTTAGCTGAGGCAGTGTAGGTGCTGCTCTTTGACCTCCACTGATACATCTGCTTCCTTGCATTCTTCTTATTGTTATTATACTCTATCTCTAGTTTATGTAGATCCACATTGACTACCCTCTTTCCAACTGACAGATTGAAAGTAGATGTGATACCCTTAATTGAAAAGTCTGCATATACTCTTCCATGCTTCTCCACCCGCCTGGTCTGAGGGTTATAGTTCCTGGCAAATTCTACTACTAGTTCCGGGGTCTCCATGGCATATGGGAATTAGCGGCATGCCACATTCCTAAAACATATATTGCATCCAGAAGGGTACTGTCTTTATCATGATCTATTATGGTTGACCATACTGCTAGATCTGTATCTCCCTGGTGCATGTCACCAATGACACCATACTTGAATTGTACCCCTTTGGGCTGAACAAACATGTGCTTAAGAAATTCTGCATTAGACTTGTTCCACCTAAGATCTACCATGGAATCCTACAATAAACATGTCTTGTCTTACCATACTATATCCATATGTATTCATACAACATTATATATCCCCACGACATCATGCCTACTCTATTTATCATCTTCACTTCATCATGATATGCACGTTTATAGATTCAAACCACAAGAAGGAACATACTACTTGAACTCACAAATAATGACAACATGAGGGTTTTCAATTACTTACCTAATAGCGATTTCCTACTGGGTTAGGTGGATGCTTATGGAAAAGGGTTACAGATGCTGAGGATCACCCGTTTCGTTACGCTGGAAGATCCAGTCTATTCACAGGTAGCTCGTATGAGGGTTTGACTTCTCTACTTTGTAATTTCTTTTTTTTTTGCAAGGTAAATGGAAATAACCTTGGAAAGTTACTTTTAAACTTATCCGTAGGGCAAATTAGGGTAAAACTACGTTAAATTGATTGAATTCGTTGATCCTCTGCAAAGAATCCATAGATGATGCCATGTGTTTGAATTGTATTCGCAATCGGTAAGAATCCATCTACCGCATTTAAGTCCATTTAATGTTAAGAAATAGGGGGTGATCTGAGAAAGATTGGGTGATATTCAAAATATGACCCCCTCTAGATAAAATGACCCCCTGCCTTTGAGCAGCAAAGCTAGTGCAAAAGAATCGGGTGATGTGGTCAATGCTAACCATAGGTATATCGGGTCATGAATTTAAGATCAGGGGATGTTTAAATATGACCTTGCAACTAAAATGACCCCCCCTTGAAAAAGATTGGGGTGATGTCAGCATGTCGATGACTTTGTTTAAGCATTATGTTGTAATGACATCACCGTCATGTTATTGAATATGGTGGGCATCAGATATATACCTCCGCGGGGTAAAATGGAATGATGACTTCATCACCAGGGTAATTTCCTTCATTCGTTGGGTTTAGATGATGTCATCATCATATTGGCATAGGGTGATATTTTGCGAAGAGGATGATATTCATAAGATGACGGATATTAAAAATATGACCCATCGCAAAATATATGAAGTTGTTTGACGGGCAGATAATAGCTACTACATAAAATTAACGTCTGCACCTTGCAAACCAAGTGATGATCGGGTGATAATACAATATCGGGGTGATCTTATATAATATGATTGATGTTTGAAATATGACCCCCCTCCTTGGAATATCAAGTTTGACCAAAAACTTTGACTTAACATAACTTTCTCCCCTTAGAGAATTTCAGGGTGATCCAAAAGGCAAACCTGCTAGGAATTTTGTATACTTTCCAACCATGAGGTTAATGATATGAAATATTGACTTTGGAAAGTGACCTCATCATGGTGACATATCTACCCCTTGCAGGGTTATCTGCATGACTTAATTTTACCAAACCACCCAAAGAAGAAAAACAACACCAAAGCAGCAAAAAAGTTGGGTCCCTATTTTGCCAAGTCAAAATGGGGCATGTTGTGTAACCACATAACAACTTGCCACCAAAGAACATAACTAAATTCTAATGATTCAAGTGATGTGATCACATTCTAACATAGTATTTTAACTCCTTCTAAGCATAAGTATTGTAATCTTCCTAAATGATAAGATTTTCATCATGGCAATAATGCTAACAAAGGATCAGGTGTGTGCATATGATCAATTATCCTCATCTTGAAAGTAAGTTGAAAACATGAGTAACTGATGTTAAGCTACATAGTTTGGGAGTATCCCTTATAGCCAACCTGGATAGAGCCTTGCTGCCAGTAGGTGTCTATAGCCCCGTCAAGGTTATCTATACAATCCCCCTAAGTAGAGGCCCACTGCTAGTAGGTGTCTATAGCCTTAGTAGAGTTACTTAGATGGCCTAATTTTATTTCTTTTTGGATTTTCAATATTTATCTCTATATTCATATGATGTCATCATGTAAGTTTAATGTGCAAGGCATGGTCACTTGCTGATTTAGGTTGGAGATTGCATTGGTAGAAAGGGAGCCCCTTTAGATTTTTTACTTAACACCTATACTTATGTGTTCCACAAACCCAAGGCTGTTAGGTGAGTCATTGTGAAAGAATCACTTTGGTCAAGAAAAGGGCACCCTAATGAAAATATATCATAGACTTGATCACCAACACTTCTCAAAATGAGTCATAACCTATATATGAATTTGTTCTCATCACTTGAATCTTAACAATTTGGTTATTTTCTTAGGGTGATGAGCTGCAAAATCTTGACTAACCAAAACATAACTCAACAAGCAAACAAACAAAACAAAACCAAAATTGTACAAACAACTATACAAATATGCACACTATGATACACATGACTTGCATGAAACTATTTTAGGCTTGAAAATAATGCTTGAGAAACTGTCCATTGACTGGTAATAGAACATCCTCACCAGTCAAGGTCTTAAGCCTATAGGTGTTGTCTCCTAAGATTTCTAAAACTTGGAAGGGACCTATCCAAATTTTATCAAATTTTCCATGATCTCCTTTCCTTTCATGTGCTTTATCCCACATAAGGACCAAATTTGAGATTCTAAAGGCCTTAACTCTGGCTCTTTTGTCAAACCAACGCTTGACAATAGCTTGATGTTTAGAAAATTGGTCAATTGCTTTATTCCTTTTTTCTTCTAGTTGCATCGACTGAAGCAACCTAACTTCTTGTTTGTTATCTATGCCTAGATATTCTTGTGCAAACTGCAGTGTTGGGATCTTTAGGTTAACAAGGAAGATGGGATCCACCCCATATACTAAGTGAAAAGGAGAATTTCCTAATACAGCCTTCATCCTGGTTCTATCTACCCACAAGGCATACTTCAGTAGGGTATTCCACTCCCTTGGGTTCTTTTCTATCAATTTCTTTATAATATTCAATAAATTCTTGTTTGTGGATTCTGCTAATCCATTCCCTTAGGGATAGTAATTTGAGGAAAATTTTAAGATGATTCCATGGTCAAAAGCCCAACTTCATAATCTTATTGAAGCAAAGGCAGACCCATTATCACATACTAAAGCATAAGGAACTCCATACTTGGGTACTATATTGCTTTCTAAAAACTTGATTACATCCTCAGCATTGCATGCCTTACTACTGACAGCTTTAGTCCACCTGGTACAATAATCAGTGATAGTCAAAACATACCTGTGACCTGAAGATGATGGAGGGTTGATAGGTCCTATGAAGTCCATTCCCCATTGAGAAAATGGGTGCATCTCCATCATTGGCTGCAAAGGCTGAGTAGCATATTTTTCTATATTTGCAGTAACCTAACACATATGACAACATTTGATGTGTTCAGCAATATCTTTAAAAATAGTGGGCCAGTAATACCCTGCCCTGAGGATAGCATGAGTGGTAGCTAAGGATGATCCATGTGTAGTTCCAAACTTGTCATGTAATTCTGATAGCACTTTATCTACTTCTTGCCTTTCTAGGCACCTAATGTATATTCCCTCATAGTTCTTCTTGAAAAGGACTCCTCCTTTTATCATGTATTTTTGTGATCTTATTTTTAAGGCTCTCCTCTGTGAGGCCTGCAATCTTGGAGGACATCTTCCAGTAATCAAGATGTGCCTGATGTCTGAATACCATTCTCCATCTTCCTTTGTATTTATGACATATTGCTGGCTCATGATGTTAGGATCAATTTCTAATATCATCTGACTCAATGCTTGTCCTCTCACTAATTTCATTGGTGTTATGTCCATATAATACTCTTGGAGGATAGTTATCCATTTGGTTCTCTTCTCACCTAGTTCACTTTGCATTAAAAGCATCTTTACTGCTGCATCTGGTACTATAGCAATCACTTTACTTCTTAAGATGTAATGTCTGAATTTCTTGACTGCTTGAACTAGAGCAAGTGATTGTCTTTCAACATCCATGTATCTAAGTTTTATATCTCTAAAAGGACAACTCATGAAGGCTATGGGTTTTTCTTCTTTAGCCTCATGTCTCTGTGTTAATACTACTGCAGATGTATGCTCTAAAGAAAATGAGTAAATGTAAAAGTCTTTGGTATAATCTAGGCTGATTAGGACTGGAGCATTAGATATGACTTTCTTGATATCTTCAAAAGTTTCTCTTGCTTCAGGTGTCCACTCAATTTTGGTATCCTTTTTTAGCATGGCATTCAATGGTCTGACAATTTCTACAAAACCAGTAATAAACTTTCTAACAAAATTAATCTTACCAAGGTAAGATTTGAGCTCTTTTTTACTTCTAGGAAGCTGTATCTTCATTATTGATTCTACTCTCTCAGGGTCAATGATGATCCCATTCTCTGTTATCAGGTGACCTAATAACTTCCCTGTGGTTACACCGAATATGCATTTCTTAGGGTTTAGGGATATTCCATAATGTTCACATTTCTTTAACACCTTCCTAAGGTCTTCTACATGATTCCCTCTCTCTTTAGAGAAAACTGTCAAGTCATCCATGTATATGACTATGCATTTACCAATTAGGCCTCTGAAGGCTATGTCCATCACTTGCTGAAACGTTATTCTAGCATTTATCAATCCAAAAGGCATGCACTTGTAGGCAAATATTCCCCACTTTGTGGTGACTACAGTTTTCAATCTATCTATCTTGTCTACCATCACCTAGTTGTAACTTGGAAAACCATCTAAAAATGACATCATCTTTGCACCATTTACAATTTGCAAGACCTCATCTAGAGAAGGCAAAGGATAGTTATCCTTTTCAGAAGCTCTATTTAAATTTTTGAAGTCCACACACAATCTAATGTCACCATTCTTTTTTCTTACTGGAACCAAGTTAGCCACCCATGTAGAATGTCTCACAGGAAATATGATCCTAGCATTAAGCAATTTCTTAACTTCTTAAAAAATGATGGGCTCAAGTAATGCATTAATAGGTCTCTATTTCTGTTTGAAAGGCTTGACATCTGGCTTTAAAGGTATAGTATGAGTGATGATGGATGTATCATAAGTTTTCAACTCATCATATGTCCAGGTGATGACATGGATGTAATCCTTAAGTGCTTGGGTTATTCCTTCCAGCTCTTCTTTTGTACATACTTTTCCAATCGGGACATTCTATTTTTCATCATGTCCAATGTTAACTTGTGAATACTCTCCTCCATCTGCTTTGGGGAAATTGTTTTGTTTTAGCATGTTGTCTAGATCAAATGCTCTTTCCAATTCTATCATTGCCTTAGGAATCTTATTACTAGGCAACTCTAGGATTTCTTCTTCTTCTTAGATATGATCTTCCATATTCCTTTCATCTATGATTTGTGCATCAAAGACATCCCTATTGGAAATGAAGTCTAAAATATGCTGATCATCATCAAACACCTGAAGGTTGACTACATTATTTGGCATAGAGGGTACTAATACTAATTCAACTAAAAATCTCTTCAAACCAGATATAGACAATGGTTCCAAAGTACTTGCGGCTTGGGCCAAGGCATCTGCCCTATGATTTTGTTCTCTGGGCACATGGGTGATGTTGAATACATAAAAATCTTCTATCAAGTCCCATAACCTATGTCTATAATTAGATAGCTTCTTGTAATTACAAGAATATATGCCTCTTACTTATCTTACTACCAACTCTGAGTCTCCAAAGACATGCAGAATCTTCACTTTCTTTCTGAGTGCAAACAATATCCCATGAATCAAGGCTTCATACTCAGTCACATTATTTGTGCATGGGAATTGCAATCTGTATGCTGCTAAGTAGGATTTACCAGCTGGATCAATGAGATCTATTCCTATCCTAGCCCCTTGTTTTGATTTGGATCCATCAAACATGAGGATCCATCACTTATCTTCAGTTAAAGGCTTGTTTGGGCCTTCTCTTTTCTTTTTAACTCTAGCAGCTACACCATTTGATATCCATTTCAATTTTGGTGTTTCAACTTTCTTAAACTTCACCTTATTTGGCTAATGTGAAGCTGATATCTCTTCTTTTTCTTTACCATCAGAAGGAAAATCTTCTGGACTAGGCATCATCTACCTTTTTAGAATATGCAAACATAGTGAACAAGCAGTTTTTGAATGTGGTGCTTCATGTAACCTGCACCATCTATCAATCAGGGCATTCTATGGAGATCTTTGCTGCTGTATCATCTCTTGAATTTGCTTTGATAAAAATTCTTCAAACTTGGATAAATTACTACCCCTATCTTCATCAAATAGTTCATAATATGATTCTACCAAACAATCACTTCCTGGGGTGATTTTCTTGTTACTCTTAGTATTATTCTTGCTACATACCAAAATCTCTTCTGTCTGAATAGGGCTTTCATCATGATATGTGCCTTCTTCTATTCCTATGGATGACAAATAAAAATCAGTATCATTATCACTATCTGTAGAACTTACTCGGATGATGATGATGATGATGCCTCACTGCATGCTTGTTCCAGTTCCATCATGTCTAAGCAAGCATCACAAGTCTTTTCAGAATGTGCCTCATCATGTAACCTACACCATCCTTCAATTAAAACATTATGAACATGCACCTTTAACAATTGACAACGTTGTACCTCTTTGGATAGGTGCATCTCAAAATTCTTGAAGTGATCTACCTCTATCTCATTTTCTAGGTTACAATTAGATTCTAAAGTTATTTTATCATCCTGAAGATTATCATCATGAACATGAACATCATACATGAGGATCTCCTCTATCTTGACTATCTGGGGTCTGATGGAGTAAACTCCAAGTTCTACATCCACATACATGATCTCATTGGTTTTGTTGTATTCAGTGATCATATGTTTCATGCGAGGCTCAGCATCTATCCTTATTTGATTAGGTATCCCTTTCCAGGGTAACCACATGTGGCTAAAATTAGTGGACATGTATCCATTGAGGGTTTTAGACCAAACTCTACTGAGTAGCATACCATAGGTATTAGGTATATCTACTACCTGAATATCAATGTAGTACTGGATTCTTGGATCTGATGTTAGTTGCATATGAATGTGGGTTAGTTCTCCTACTACACTTACTTCTGTTTTATCTAACTATGTTACTTTCTTCAGTGACTTAGCAAGATGCAACCCTAAGGTGTTGCATATAGATAGGAGCATTACATTGGTAGAGGCTCTTGAATCTACTAAGCAATTATGCAAAGTTTTACTAAACATCCTTAGAGTAAGGAGAAAATGAGGTGACTTAGTTTAATCTCTGTAAAGAGTCATGTGTGAAGTCTCTGCAGCCTAAACAGTGGCTGGGGCTTTGTGTTTAACAGTAACATCCCTAGCAGCATGATCTTTATTCCCTGTCTGACCTGAGGTATGATTATCTTCTTTTGGAATAGGGTCATCTAAGGATTTCATGAAGGCCTTTTTGATAAAGTAGTTTTGACAATGATAGGCTAATTTTGATCTTTTTCATTTCATCTACCAGGTATGTGACTAACTTATCAGACTCAGGGGATAGATTACCAGCCTTTGGTGCTATATTTTGTGGTGCTAAGTATTGAGCATTTTTCTTTGGGAAATCTAGGGTTATTGCTTGCCTTTGGATCAGGAGGAGTGTTGAAATTATTTGGAGGCAAGGATGTAGTCAAAGGACTAGCAGGTTTGTTTGAGTTATTCCTTAGATTATAATTATGCCTTCCCTAATAATGCTATTGATAAGTATGTACTTCTTCATGTTCAATTGATGGCTCATTAAACTATGGCTAACTCCTCGCATGCTAAGGTGTAATCCTGATGAGGTGACATTGTCTGTTGATGAGGATGATTGATGAAACTTTCTAGCATTAAGGCAAAATCATATCCATAGGGGATGATTTCATTCCCTTCAATACAAGGTGGATTACCTGAAGTATTAGATACTTCATTTTGGAATATACTGACAGCAATCCTAAAATGAGGACAATCTAGCTCTGCATGAGCATTGGTGTTATGTATCCTGCACCAATTTGTAAGGGCTGCCTTTGCCAAATTCACTCTAGTGGTCTGCTTAGGTTCACTAGGAGGCTAATTATCTAGGGGTGATGGTAGAGAACCAGTGTTTGGCCTAATGTTCCACACTCTAGGCTGTCTAGGGGGATTATTGTTACCATTGTTGTTATTGTAATTGTTGTTGTATCCCCTATCAAGATAATTAGGTCTATCATTAGAATATCCTCTATTTTGATTTGGTTGATAATAGAAATTCTGACTCCTCAAATGAGTGATCTTAGTGGTGAGTTTCCTCAACTGTGCTGATATCTCTTTAATTTCTTCCTTCTCTTCCTAAACTTTGGCTACTACATTCTCTGTTTGAGGTTTGAAGAAGGAAGATCCATTGTTATTGATATTATTGGACTATTCCACAACATGAGCTACTTGTGTATGTCCTAGATATTGTAACATTTGACCATTTCCATTTGGAGGTGGCATGATACTGAGTGGAGGTATCTGTAAAGGACTTAGCATTATAGTTGGAGGTATCATGGCTCCATTGGTCTGTTGTTGAGTAGGATATGTAGAATAAGCAGGGAGTGTCGAAAATGCAATATTAGGTGTTGGAGCAGGGATCAGCTACTAACTGACTTTGACAGCTTCTTCAAAAGCTCTTGTTAAGGTTGTGACACCAGGATGTGCTCTCCTGATAAACATAGAAGTCAAGGAATCTAAAGTTGAGTAGTATATGCTCCTAGCAGCTTCATCTAATACAGTATATGGAGCAACTAGCTTAGAGAGCATCTTTTGGAATCTTGCATTGAAATTATCAATAGTATCTCCTTCAATTCTCTTGATTGTGGAAAACAGATGATAATTCATTGAAGGATCTATAGGTATTTTGAATCTATCCTTAAAGGCTTTCTCCAAGGTGGCCCATGAACCGACTGAACCTTGACCAAAACTGATATACCAGTTATATGCCTCTTCCCCTAAGGAAAATGGAAATAACCTGCATACCACATCTTGATGTTCAATTCTAGCCCTACAACAAGATTCCTTGAATGTTCTAATGTGATCATCAGTATCCTGATATGGATGATATTTAGGATAAATCGTATCAGGATTTTTAAGTAAAGGATGATATGCAGTAAAAGTCAGAGGGGACTAGCTATAGTAAAGAATGACATTGTGACTGGTGGAGGTTGGACCTGAGGTGTGATAGGTGGTCCTGTAGGTGTTTGCAACCCGATAGGAGTTACAGGAGCATGTTCTGGTGAAGCTCCTGATGCACTTGAACCAGGAGAATGATGAATATCTACTGTTCTAGGTCTAAATCCCTGGATAGGCAATTCCTCAAAGAGTCCACTAGATCTGGACCTACTATTTGGCCTGAGAGCTAGGATTTCTTGAATTTTAGGAAATTTGGCTTGTTTACTATAAAGATCTATTAAAACACCCTAGAAATGACTGTATTTATGATTAGAATTTGAAACTGACTGGATATTTACGCAATATTTGTAGAAATGGTGCAAATATGGGGTGATATGAGGCTTTGGAACATGTACAACCAAATACTAGGTTTCTTAAGCAGATTACCTCAAAGCTTCTAGCAAAAAGACTTGAAATAGAGCCTATCTTTCAAAATTCATGATGATCGACCATAAAGCTTGCAATATTTATGATCAATTTTGAAAACTTTACAATGGACAAATATGCACAGACTTAAAACAACAAATCTTTGCATATGACTTGAAATACAGAGCAACTTGAGTATTACCTTTCTGTCTGCATCATCAAATTAGACAAATCTACTGATGAAGAGGCCCTCCTTCTAGCACCAATTTACGTTGATGATGATGATGAGTCATAACAACATGCATAAAAATTTGTACATCAAACCTTTATTATCTTGTAAAGTACAATCAACAGAAGATAAGTTGATGACTCCAGGTCCCCGTTGATCAGGTCATGATCATCTAACGTTACTCAGAGGTTGATGTGACATGCTATTTTCCATTTCAAGGGGTCTTACATTTGTCTTGATAATCAGTATTGTTCTATTTCCTATAAATTTACTCCACAGAGAGGTTATTTCTATTCTATTACCAAAGATAATGATGTATTTGCAAGTTTGATCAATTCTTTTGATTATTGATCATCATGAACCTATTCTTTCTTCTACATGGTATATTTATTCAAATGATGTGTCTGTAAGTGGATATTTGCATGTATCTCTTGGATTTATGTATGAATTTGCATGATATTTGTCAATTTAACATTCTTTTGCTCTAAATATTCTATGTATTTCCAATTATCTATGAGATATCAGCATATTTTATGTTATTTTCTTTTAATTCTCTATTATTTGCAGTTATGGTGATGAATTGTTATGAAATTGAAACAATTTTAAAAGAATGCTTCTAATTTTGGTGAATCTTTAGCTATTGAATGACATACATACAAGATACATTCATGAGGAGAAGAAATCAAACCATATTGTCACTAGGATGTTCCACAACTAGATATGGATGATGCTAACTTGAAAGGATAAGGAATGAAAAGAACACATGCAGACTGACAAGCACTCCAAGGGACGCAACTGATCAATGCATGTATCAAGATTTCAAAACACAGATTACTCAAAAATTATGATGATTTGTAATCAAATTGTCTTCTCTTTCATTCAGTATGCATATCATGTACATTTACAATAGCTTTGAAATGAGTCCTGATATTTTAGCAATCAAATTTCAATTAAGTTTCAAATATTCAAAATATGGCACCCCTGCACCTTTTATAGAATAAGGTGAGGGAGTGGTTACAAATGACCTACAGTTAGGATTTGTCAATTAAGATCAATGGTAGATTATCACTCTTTGACTCAGTCAACTTTCCTTCGTGGCACAGGTTACTAGCTGGCAACCATCTAGATGACTCATTATCTTATGAGTACCTAATGCATATGCTTTCTTTGTGATGCATCTTTTATTCATTCTTCAGGTTCATCCCCTTCCTCTTCTTCTTCTTCATCATGATCATTATCTTCATTACTTTTAGTATCGCTATCACCTTGATGAACATCACCCTGTATATGGACCTTCATTATTGTCCTGATATTCTCATATGCCTTCACTATTTTATCTACCTCCTCGCCATCTTAGGTTTTGGATTTCGTTATGGTGTGCCTGTGAGAATGGAATTTAGCTTTGATCATGTCCATCTTGCCTTTTCTAATGTTTAAAGTCTCATTGTAAGTTTCCACCTTGACCTTGATCCTCATGATCTTGTTCATCATGTCTTCTTTCAGGTGGGTGAGGGGTTCATCTGCCATCGATTGGAAATTATCATGCAGTGCCTTGATGGAAAAATTTGCATCTTGGTTTTTAATCTTCCCCTCTACTTTCCCTTCCAAAGCTTCTAGGATCTTTGCTTCATATGCCATCATGTTGTGCAGATTTATATTGATATCCCTGAGCTTGCCACTACATTTCTTCAGGATCTCACATTCGAACCTGATATCTTCATACCATACATCTATTAGCAAGGCAGTGTTATTTTTCAACACCTGATTGTTTATTAGGATTTGAGGATCAATCCTCTTCATCTCGCTCAATGAATTTAGGTCCTTTTCAAATTGGAATGACCATCTCTCTGTTTCATTTTGCATTTTATCTACTTTTCTCTTCAAACTACTTAAACAATTCCACCTTTGTAAAGAGGTTCTCAATACATCCTCAGCTTCTGTGAGGGCTGAAAACATCCATTTCTCCATGATCATGGCTTTGTACTTCATGAGGTCCAATTTGGTGACCTCTTCCTAGGATATGACAGTCAATAGGACTACCAGATCCACTGGTGCACTATCAGGGTTAATCAACCCCTTTATATATGAATACAGTTGGACAATGTGCTCCTTATGCTATTTATTTTTCCCTTTCTCCTTCTTTACCCTTTGGGTCAAAGAATCAATGATGTCCTTCCCTTCTTGACCCTCTTGGTATTCATTGGTAAAACCCAAATCAACAGTTGTGATTTGGAACTCCTCAAGGGTGATCTTACCCTTCTCTTTCTCTACAGTGGGAAGTGCTACTTGGGCTGTCCTTCTACCTCTAGAAAGATCTCTTCTAATAGCTGATGTCAATCTAGCTTTCCTCTTAGGCTTCATTATTGTCTCTGAAAACAAGGTAGAAACATCAAACTCTTGAATTTCAGGACCTTGTTCCATACCTATTTCTTTCTCCAGCCACTGAGGCACTTCATCTCTGGATCCATGACGTCTGTTGTCATCATCATGTCTGCCATGATCTCCAGTATCTGCTTCTATTCTGGGTGGAGAAGGTGACTTCCTAGTTTCTTCCTCATGCAATTCTTCATGAGGGGTATCTTGATGCATCTATTCTTATTGAGGGGCCTCTTTCTGTGGGGGAGGTTCCTGTGGGGTGTCCACATGATGATCCTGCACTTGATCTTGCACTCCCTCTTTTAGAGTATCATCCACTTTGGCATTTTCCTCATCTTGAGGTATATTCACATCTGTCGCAGATGTCTGAGTGTTTGGCCTTGGTGCATCACCCTGATCTTGGGTCATATTTTGGTCCGTACCTGATGCACTGATGTCTTGTGTCTTAAGGTCCTTATGACCTGATTTATCTTTTTCTCTTGCATCTCCTTGAGTCCGGGCGGCATCATCACCTGATGTATCTCTATCACCCTCACCCTTTTGTTGGACTTCCACTATCTTTGGCTCAACTGGTATTTCATTCTGATGCTAGCCCATATCCAGAGCATTGCTCTCTTCTTCTACCTACCCAGCCACTTTAACCTTTTCTATTCCATCAGGTGCATCTGCTTTTTCTTTGGGGCTCACATCCACCCTATATGTCAAATCTATAATTGCAGGGCTGGTCACCTGATCTACGAACTTGTCAAGCTCGATTTGTTAGGTTGCCCTTTTTGGGCTACTCTCTTTTTCTTCTTGAATTGTTCGCCTCACCTCCTCCGATTTTGCCATCTGTGCTAATGGGGTCCCATGTGGAGTCATGTAGGTACTAGAGGTGAGAGTTTCCATCCTCTAAGAGGCTACATTCTGCACTACTTCATCATCTAATATGTCAACAGTGTCTTCCAAGGAGAAGGGACCACCTTGACCTGTTTTGTAAGTCTCTTTTGCTTGTTCCTCTGCTCTCTCTATCTTAAATTTGATTATGGTGGGAAGTGGCACATCATGTTGCATCTCCCTCCTAAATACTTCACCACAAGCTCCTCTCAATACTATAGGATAGTCCTTGATATCACCCTATGCAAATGTTCTTTGCTTCTTGGGTGGTGATGTCAGTGGCGACGCCCTCCTCTTCCTGCTAACTATCATCAGGTCATCACCTATAGGCTCTTTATTTGCTGGCTCTTCTTCAAAAGGGATATCTTCTTCTACATCTGGTTGTGAGGTTTGGCCCTGATCCTGTACTTCTATAGTTTCAACAGTTGGCCTTAGGATCCTCTTTGTCTTTGGTTTTTCCATCAGAGACGGTGCAGATGAGGTGGATGCCTATCCTGATGTTCATGCACCTGCAGCTGGTATGGCAATTCTTTCAATTATCACCCCCTTAGGCTCATCATCAGTTTGCTTTCCTCTAGGGGGCCCCTTCCTCTATTTCTGAGTGGGTAGTCTCTCTCCATTGGATTTCCTTTTCTCATTGAGGAAGTCATCATACTCCTCATCAGTTAGTTCTTGCCTTTTCTTCTTGGCATCAACAGTAAGGGCTACACCCCTTTTCTTCAATATGTTTATCTGTTCATCTACCCAAGCTTGGGTTAATTGCAGCACCCCACCTGTAAACTGATCTAAGGAAATATCCTTTGGCTGTGTTAGATTAGGGGTTGAGATGGTGTCATTGTAGACCTTCTTGTCTTCATATTCATTTGACATCGTTCTTCCATCATCTTTCTTCAGCTGTGTAGGCACTGGGATGCAGTCATTTGTCCTTATCTAGTTCAAGGTGAGCCTTTGGTATTTTCTTCTTCTCACCTCAGCTTCATCCTCACAATCTATCCAAAAATCCTCTAGATACTTCTGATGGATAGGCTTCCCCATTATTTTATGCATCCTGCCATATGGGTCATAAGATCTAGCAAATGGAAATGGCTGCAGTTACATTAGTTTCAGACCACCCATGGCATGCTCTATGCTTTGTAAATCTGAGCACATATACCAGCCCATAGACACTAGAAATAGTACTAGAGGTATCTTCTTTTGTGCTTTATATGCCTCCACTATCGTAGACACTTGTCTAAGAAACTCCATCAAGACCACCCCATCAGTAGGGTACCTTGGTAGCATGAGGGGTTTTTCTTCAAATCCTTCTATTCTTATATATGAAAATGTGGCATACTAGATGAACTAGGCCCCTATCTATAAACAACTTCCTAATCCTCCATGCTCAGTCTCTTGGTTTTGGCTTCCTCCATTGTTCTGACTAGATGCATAGAGAATGCAGTATTCACCAATTTGTAATCTAGGAGGTAGTTCTTTCTCTATATCTGAGGATAGTGATCCCATATGTGGGCATCACTAACCTTACCCACTATAGTCAGGGCATCAAATGTTCTCCTGTAGGTAGATGAGTACACAACATATGAGGTCATGTGGAATGAGCACTCCTGACCTCCCAGGTTCCTCATCTCTTTATCCAATGCATCACTGATGACCTTGGCCCATAATGGCTTGTTATCTGTATAAAGGACCATCTGGATGATTCCAAACATCCAATTCTTAAAATTTCTAGCATGAGGCATACCTGTCATTTTACTGAGCAGGGCAATCATGTCCTAGTACTCATCATCAAAATCAAATTTATACAGGTGGATAGGCAACTTAGCTGAGGCAGTGTAGGTGCTGTTCTTTGACCTCCACTGATATATCCTCTTCCTTGCATTCTTATTATTTTTATTATACTCTATCTCTAGTTTATGTAGATCCACACTAACCACCCTCTTTCCAACTGGCAGATTGAAAGTAGATGTGATACCCTTAATTGAAAAGTATGCATATACTCTTCCATGCTTCTCCACCCACTTGGTCTAAGGGTTATAGTTCCTGGCAAATTCTACTACTAGTTCTGGGGTCTCCATGGCATATGGGAATTAGCGGCATGCCACATTCCTGAAACATATATTGCATCCAGAAGGGTATTGTCTTTATCATGATCTATTCTAGTTGACCATACTGCTAGATCTGTATCTCCCTAGTGAGTGTCACCAATGACACCATACTTGAATTGTACCATTTCGAGATGAACAAACATAGGCTTAAGAAATTCTACATCAGACCTGTTCCACCTAAGATTTGCCATGGAATCCTGCAATAAACATGCCTTGTCTTACCATATGATATCTATATGTATTCATACAACATTATATATCCCTACGACATCATGCCTACTCTATTTATCATCTTCACATCATCATGATATGCACGTTTACAGATTCAAACCACAAGAAGGAACATACTACTTGAACATGCATATAATGACAACATGAGGGTTTTCAATTACTTACCTAATAGCACTTTCCTACTGGGTTAGGTGGATGATTATGGAAAAGGGCTGTAGATGCTGAGGATCACCTATTCCGTTATGCTAGAAGATCCGGTTAGTTCACAGGTAGCTCTAATGAGGGTTTGACTGCTCTACTCTGTAATTTCTTATTTTTTTGCAAGGTAAATGGAAATAACCTTGGAAAGTTACTTTTAAACTCATCCATAGGGAATATTAGGGTAAAACTGTGTTAAATCAATTGAATCCGTTGATCTTCTGCAGAGAATCCATGGATGATGCCATGTGTTTGAATTGTATTCACAATCGGCGAGAATCCATCTACTATATTTAAGTCCATTTAATGTTAAGAAATAGGGGGGTGGGGATGATCTTCAAAAGATCGGGTGATATTCAATATATGACCCCCTCTAGATAAAATGACCCCCCGCCTTTGAGCAGCAAAGCTAGTGCAAAAGAATCAGGTGATGTGGTCAATGCTAACCACAGGTATATCAGGTCATGAATTTAAGATCAGGGGATGTTCAAAATATGACCTCACAACAAAAATTACCCCTGCTTGAAAAATATCAAGGTGAGTCAACATGTCGATGACTTTGTTTAAGCGTTATGTTGTAATGATGTCACCGTCATGTTATTGAATATGTTGGGCATCAGATATATACCTTCCCGAGGTAAAATAGAATGATGACTTCATCACCAGGGTAATTTCCTTTGTTTGTTGGGTTTAGATGATGTCATCATCATATTGGCATAGGGTGATATTTGTAAGATGACAGATATTAAAAATATGACTCCTTGCAAAATATATGTAGTTGTTTGACAGGCAGATAATAGCTACTATGTAAAATTGATGTCCGGACCTCACGGACCAAGTGATTATCAGGTGATAATACAATATCGGGGTGATCTTATATAATATGACTGATGTTTGAAATATGACCCCCCTCCTCAGAATATCAGGTTTGACTGGAACTTTGACTTAACATAACTTTCTCCCCTTAGAGAATTTTGGGATGATCCAAAAGGCAAACCTGCTAGGAATTTCGTATACTTTCCAACCATGAGGTTAATGATATGAAATACTGACTTTGGCAACTGACCTCATCATGGTGACCTATCTACCCCTTGCAAGGTTATCTACATGACTTAATTTTACCAGACTGCCCAAAGTAGAAAAATAACACCAAAGCACTAAAAAAGTTGGGTCCCTATTTTGTCAAGTCAAAATGGGGCATGTTGTGTAACCACACAACAGATACTCATTTGCAGGTAAATCGTAATTATTATTTTTATTCAAATATTTATTAATCTATGTCTGAATTGGTAGAAATAATATTTATTTGTCAAGTTGGAACTATTTCATCTTTTTGTATGTTATTATTGGGAACAATAATTTTTTTGCATATCAACATAAAATCTAGGTTAGCATCTGTGTAGGAGATGAATTCATTTTGTATAAATTTTGATAAGGGTATTTAATCATTTTGTCTTATTTTCTTTAATCAAATTTTCTTGAGTCTAAAACTTGCAAAAATTAGTATGGAGTCATATATATTCATTTACTTTTGCAATCTGGACTATTATGAAATCAATATATTAGATGGTTTACAATAAGAACAATTTTTTAATGGTCATGAATCTATTTAATTCATTTATGGGTTTCATTCCCCTATGTCTTAGATTTTTGAAACAATTTGAATTTTTAAATCTAGTTTAGAAAGGAGGGAGTTATGACCATTTTATGATTGTTGGGTAGATCTCTTTTATCAACAAAAATTTGTTTATTTATTTATTTATTTTTATTTGTGTATTTTAATCAAAGATCTATAGTATTATAGGAGATGGAGTTCTTGACTATATATTTCAATCTTTTAGTCAAAATCTTAGCATTATCCATATTAGCCTCTTTCTAATTTGATATTATTCATATGAATTGGAAATTTTAGCTTAACTTTAGTTTGGAATAAATTCTAACTAAGAAAATATAATTGATCTCTTAATTAGAAACTAATTATAATGAAATAAATCTTTTAGTTAATATTAAATATGTTTTGTGAATTGAATATTTAGACTATATTATGCTTGGGCTAGATTCTAATTAAAGATTATAGAATTTATCTAATTTTAATTAGATTTAATCAATTAGTTAATATGATACTATTAAATACTTTTAATTAGTTATTAGATACTATTAAATGAGTTTTAATCAATTAGATACAAGCTAGAAATCACCTAATACAAACTCCTTATGAGAAACCACATTAGAAATCACCTATGGAAGACCAAGAGTCACTACTTAGAAATCCACTTAAATTTTTGTTAAGAAATGACATCAACATAAGAAGCTCAAGAGTCACAACTTAGAATTTTAGATCAGATGTCCCTATGGGGATTTGAACTTGGGTCTCCACAATGAGAACCCAACATTTTAACCAATTAAGCTCAACCCCTTGGATAGCAATTTAATTTTATTCAATTAGCTAGTATTATAGGATTTAAATATTCTTTATTAATTAGAGTTTTTATTGAATCTAA
This sequence comes from Cunninghamia lanceolata, assembly GCA_027924645.1. NCBI lineage: Eukaryota > Viridiplantae > Streptophyta > Pinopsida > Cupressales > Cupressaceae > Cunninghamia > Cunninghamia lanceolata. The sequence continues at coordinate 1,508,433 of BSBN01000802.1, read as the reverse complement.
TTAGTGGTTGATTGATTTGTCATTAAATGATAATTATTTGATCTAATATCATGAAATAAGAATTTATGTTTAGAACAATTATTATACAAGGATTAGTATTCTTTTTAATTATTTAAAATTCTCAATTATTTTATTGCGATATTGATTTACTTATTATAATATTTATAATTAAATACCATTCTTACTTTGAATCAGTTAAAATAGAAATCATTTCATTTTGTTGGATTGGTTTTAAATACTTTTACATTAAGTTGGTTCCAATTTATTTAAGCTCGCTTGAAGTATTACTGATGTAAGTTTCTTTGGATTTACATATAATTTCTTCTTGTGGAAATTAGTTATATTTCTTAAAATATATTTAATCATAAATTTGTTATTTCCTTATGAGTAACCATGTAGATGGAATTCACGTGAGGGATAGACAATACATCATATGCTCTCACCTTGCCTTTGAAAACTTGATATCAAATCTGGTTTCAAACTTAGTGTTGAACAATCATTTGAGAAACAACCCTGGAAGGGCTATTACTTTTATCCTACTTATAAAATTGTTCTATTATTTCTTTTGTGGTAAATACTATCTTGATGATTGGTGGTATGGGACACCAAAAAGGAATTTAATGATCTTCCTAAGTTCTTCAACTCCTTCCTCCTTGTAGATTGTTCTTTGTACTCTTATTATTGTGAAATTGACTAGGATACTTTGTTTAGGATAATCTAGACCTAGGTTGGATCTTTGAGCACAAAATCATATTGGTAAAATATAATGGAATTTTTAAGGTGATCTATATTATATGTTCACAATTGAATTAGTTCTTATTGTTTGTTAGCTGTGATAATTTTTATGTAACCAAACTTAGAATTTGACCTAGAGACATAGTAAGTGTGGATTAGCATTTAAATCCATGGGTTGAGAAGAGTAGATAGTTTATGTAAACCTTATCTAAATATTAACATTTGGAATATATAGGTAAACTAAATATAAATGTTTGGGCCTTAATTTTGTTTTTATTATCATGTGACTATCATTTTTATGCTTGCCAACTATTTGTTACTAGTGACTATTGTTATCAAGTCCTATTTATGTTGATAGTAACTTTACTTTGACTTAATATGGTAATGAGAGATAGTAGTGGGTTGTGCCTTAGTAGTTGACTTAACTATTAAAATGGTTGGATTCAATCCATGAGAAATTATATAGGTTGGTTGTCCTTACAATGTTGGAAATAGTGTTATAAAGCATTATAGTTTGATTATTGATCTTATATTGTTGGAAGGAAATGAAGATGTAGCATTAATGGCAATTAGTTCCACAAAAGTATGTCATAATATTAGATTCAACATGAACATTATCTATTTCCCTATACATATTATCCACAACAATATTATCATGTTTTCTCAAGTATGTTTTAAGATAAAATGTTTTCCTTGAGTTAAATAGATATTGTCTATTTATACTAAGTTAAAATGATTTTAAGTCTTCAGTGAAATATATAAGTTATTATTGTTCTTATAAACCTTGTTAATATTTATAATTTACCTAGTGTATTCTTTATATGATCTTCGCACATTGAATTGGTTAGATAGTGATCCACTCGCTATTTTTTGTGCTCTTGTGACACTGTGTTCATTACCTTGGGGTAGTTTATAGATAGCACATAATCATCTTATGTTTAGTAGGTTCCCTTGTATCCATATGGGATGCTCCTGAATATTATTTATGATCAACTCTATTAATGTTTTGAAAAGTTAATACTAAATATTTAAGAATGTGATTACTTAGTTGACCTTTATAATATTTGATGGTAAGATGTTGATTTAGATATTGCTAAAGAGATTTAAACTTTATATAATTTGTGATGCAAAGCTAATATTAGTAATGATCTCTCTTTCTCTCTCTCTCTCTCTTATGAATTTTGTTGATGAGGTTGAGGTCATTGAGAATAAACGTTATGGAAGGTATAAACATGAATTAAATTGGAATTCTTAGAGACCTCCCAACTGACTATTTTACTAATGAATTCCATCATTCATAAGATTCTTATAATGCCCAATCATGTTTCCAAGTGTTTCTTGATAGTTAGTCAATCTATGAGTGTATATGCAATATAATTATTTGATAATTTTCATATGTTAATCTTGAGACTAATGATGTTTACTATATGAGATATAGTGTAATAGTAACTAATATTTTAGCTCTATTCTAACATAGTTAAGATTTATTATAGAAGGAATTTATGATTGTTCATTATTCTTGGTAGTATTTATATCTTTGGAAACTATAGTATGAAGACTAGAAGTGTTTTAGAATAGAATATGAAAACCTCCTTGGATCAATTATGTTAGGATGGGATAATCTACTTCTGGTATGTTTTTTATGTATGATTAGGGTTAATAGACTAAAATTTCACATCAAACACCCCTTCTAGGTATTTTCTTATAGTTGTTTCTTTAGGTTTCCGCCCATGTGTCACTTGAGTTGGTAGTGGTTGATGAAGAATTGTCTAGGTAAACTAGACCCTAGAAAGGGTTGTGTACCCACTCATATAGTTACATGAACATAGGTTAAACTAGAATACATATTATGTGAGACAAATCCTTTTGTACCTTGATCTTGTGGATACAAGGTATGTAGATAATCTGGGAAACAAAGAATGTTTCCACTACTCATGTACAAAGGATTGATGAGGTATATGGTTCTTTAATTGAGCCTGGTACACTTTTAATTTTATTCTTTTTGTACTTGGAATTTGATCATGATGAGAATTGTAGTATGAAACCTTGTATACCTTGATTTTGTAATAATGTTGGAAGATGTTCATATCACTCAAGTTATTTATGGGATGCATCTACTATTATTCTTATTGAGTAGAAGGTATGTAATGTTGGGATTCTTCTTATAGAACTATTTATTATTCCAGTTTAGATCAAATGTGAGTATGTTGGATCTTTCAAGTCAAGTTGGAGAACTACAATGCCTCTGATCATGTTATATAGGCAAGGCCATCTAGAATGAGCCCCTGAGGCCTAGGTTTGGCCCTTAGGTCTTCGTCCTGTATCCTTGCTTCTATAGTATTGAGATGCTAATTTGTTTGTTCACTTTTTATAGACCCATGTTATTGTAAGATTATCTAGTTAGTTTGGTATATGTGGTAAGAATAAAGGTTACTAGAGCAAAAGCAAGTTGATTGAAATGAATGCAAGGTGTATATCAAATGACCTAAGGTATGTTTTGTTCATTTATCCATATAATCTATTTTATCTAATGTTATTTCTCACTTCACTAGGATAATATTGGTGAGCTTATATGACCTTGATGATTTTATTTCAGAACTAAGTTATCTAGCTTCTGTAACATTTAATATTGATCAATTTTGAATTTTATAGTAATGTTTTTATGCATCTTCATTTCTTGCATCTAATGAAAAAATAATTTCACATTTGGATTAGAATTAGTATAATTTTTTTGGGTTTCAAGGAGTTGGGTCCTTACAATCTATAAGGCATTCTAGATAACTGACCCAACATGAAAACTAGAGGTATGAAAGAAATTGAACTAATCACTATTTTGAAGATATTTCACTTTAACAATGGTGACCCAATCTTTATCATCTTTTAGAAAACTCCAACCAATTTTAGCCAAAAGGGCTTTGTTGATGGTTTGAAGCTTTCTAATACCCAATCCACCATTATCTTTACTTTTACAAACAATTTCCCAATTAATAAGGGCCAATGTTTTCCTCTCCTCCATGCTTGTCCATAGAAACCTTTTTTAATTTGTTCAACTTTTTTCATCCATACAAGTTGGGATCTTAAAAAGAGAGATAATAAATATGGATGTTCTGTAAAGAGGCCTTAAGGAGCTAGTATTTTCCTACCTGACTTAAGAATTTACCTTTCCATCCACTTGAGTTTTTCAGTATTCTCTCCATAATAACAAACTAATAGTTGTTATTGAGTTTCTTAGTAGAAAGAGGAAGACCAAGGTAAGTAGCTATAAGGTAAGATTTTTAGCAATCCAAAATACCAATAATTTTGTTTTGTAGAGCTTCAGCAATATTAAAAAAGTAAAGCTTGCTCTTATCATAGTTTATGTGTTGACCAAAGACCTCCACATGATCATTTAACAAGATTTTCCATTTCTTAGCTTCAATGATAGAAGAAGATCCAAACATAATAGTATCATCAACAAATTGTTGATGAAAGAAAGGGGAGACTGAAGAAGCTGGTTTAATACAAACCAAGATTTTGGAGTTTATCAAATTGGTAATATTTCTGCATAGAACCTCAGACACTAAAATAAAGAGGTAAGGAGATATGGGGTCACCTTGTATCAACCCTCTACCACAATTAAAAAATCCCCAAGGGGCTCCATTTATCAACACAGAGTACTTTAGAGTGGTAACACATTCCTTAATAAGTTTAAGGATTTTTCCTTTAAACCTAAATTTTTGAAGAACAACAAATAGAAAAGACCAAGAAACTATATCATAATATTTTGAAATATCAAGCTCAAGAAGCATACATTCTCTTCTATTGTTAGCCATAGAATGTAGAATCTCATGGGTAGCTAAAACAACATCCAAAATTTGTCTACTAGGAACAAAGCCTTTCTAGTTCTGAGAAATAACATCTTGCAAAAATGGTTTGATTCTATAGACAATAAGTTTAAAAAAGATTTTGTAGATAGTGTTGCATAAAGTTATTGGCCTATAGTCATTCAAAGTAATAGCATCATATTTTTTAGGAAATAAGACAATGAAGGTGGAATTGAATTGCTTCAAGATCTGCCCAGATTTGAAAAATTCTCTAGTAGTAGTAGTTAAACCTTGTTCTACTATGTCCCAATACTCTTGGAAGAAAGTAGAGGGAAACCCATTAGAGCCTGGAGCTTTAAAAGGCCCAAAGGAGAAAATAGCAGCACACACTTCTTCCTCTAAAATATCTTTAACCAACTTAGCATTGTCAAAATTAGATAGAACAGTAGGAATAACCTGCTAAATTTGATTCAGTAACTCAGGATTACCCTCATAGTCTTGCAAAATATATTTGGAAAAATCAATAGCAACATTTCCAATATGATTTTCATTAATAACAATCATACCATTAGGCTATGATAGCTTAGTGATAGAGTGTATCTTCTTATTCTTGAGAGTAGATTGATGAAAAAACTTAGTATTTATGTCTCCTTCAGTCAACCATTAAACTCTAGACTTTTGTTTCCAAAATGTTTCCTCTCTTAGCAAAAGTCTATGCCATTCTTCCTTGAAGTTTCTCTCCTATTGATAGGTATCAAAATCATGAACTCCTTCCACCATTCTATCATGTATTTCTTTGATTTTTAAATAGATTTGCTCTTTATGTTGGAAAATGTTTCAAAAAGTGAATCTATTTCATCCTCTAACCTTGTTTTTAACTAACTTAATATTTTGAGCAAGACAGAACATAACAGTACCCTTAACTAGCATATTCCACTAGTTCTCAACAAGATATCTAAAATATGGGTGGGAAACCTACATAATCTCATACCTAAAATGGTAAACAACTTTCCTTTGATGAAGAGTCTAATGCAATAAAAGAGGATTATGGTCTGAACCTACCCTTTGAAGGGCAAAACAATTTAGATTAGCAAGGATATTCTAAGAGTTAGAAATGAGCAATCTGTCTAACTTAACATGTATGACATTGTTTCCCATTCTTCTATTTAACCAGGTAAACAAAGTTCCAGCAATATCCGCATAAATCAAGCTAGTGGAGGAAAGGAAACCAACCAAATCCACCATAATATTTGAGTAATCTTCCAAATTTCCAAGTTTCTTGAAGAGGTAGAGGGGGGTGTTAAAGTCACCATATAACATCTAGCTGGAAGTAGGATCTCTTCTCATACCTGTAGCTAAAGAACCCCATAGGATTTTTCTAGATGACTTAGAATTAGGAGTGTACACATTAACTAGCATCCATTGTTTATTAATTTGTTTATTAGAGAAGGAGATAGTGAGAAAATTCTTGTTCTCAATCATAGTACCCACCAAAGAAGCAAGATTCCACATGGTCACAATACCTCTAGAAGCTCCTTCAGAGGGGCTTACACAATACTCATCCTAGGCCAAATGAAATTCACAATGAAAGAAAAAGTGGTCTCATTCATCTTAGTCTCATCCTTATGAAAGGAACTATTTATGAGGGCTACTCAGCCCTCTAATATTCCAAGAAATAATCCTCATAAAGAATAACAACACCAGAATTTTGACTAAAAGATAAAAGACTAACAACACTAAACCATAGGTAATAGACACCTATTATGGCCATCAAGGCCCAAACTTGAATCTTCAAGATCATTTTCTAAATTTCCTGGAGCCAGAAATGTTCTCTAGAGTTTTTTGTTTCCCCATAGCTACTTCCTTCATTGGATATCCTACAAATTTCACATTATGTCTTGAACTCACTTTAGTGTCCATTCCCATAGCATGTTATAGGACCACTTGAAATCAAACTTGGCCTATTTCCCTCACACAAAAGGTTTTCCAAAAATACATACAAGAGAAATATTCTCATCACTCTTCTCAATGCACATGCCAAATTTGAGATGATTCATCTTAGACACTAGCACAACACACAGATGTCTACGTGACATGTTGGTGTCTCATGTCATACACCAACTATTAATATGTGTTATTCTTACATGAGGATACCTCATAAAGTCTACTAACAAATTTAATGTCCTCATCGATGTGCTTTTCTATCTTTAGTATACCTTGATCAAATCTAGTAGATAGGATCTTCCCTCTTCCTTCTATCTCTTTCTCTCCATCTTTATCTCTACAAATTTCAGCATTTTCCCAAGTTCTTGTTGTCATTGTGCAAATCTATAGGATTATCAAAAGAGAAGCTTTCACTATAAAAGTGTAGGCTTCTCCCAATGATTCCTCCAATCTTTCTTCTACAAATCATTGAAGGTATTTTGAGCAAGAAGCAAGTAGAAAATTCTCCCTAAAGATCTTTCTCATCCTAAAAGTCTAAATCACTAAAAGCATGGTAGTTAATCCCTTGGTGTTTTCTTTATAAAATATTATTAGAATAATATACTTTGTTATCTTGTTTTTTTATCATCTTGTTGATCCTATTGCACAAGTAGTGCATGAACAATATTCTTTATTATTATAAAAATCCAATCCCATTTCATCCTTTTGCAATCCATTGGTGTAGACCACCACCCTTATTATCCAATCCAAAATCTAGGCCTATTTTCCTCCCCATAGACCATGGAGGTACTCCTAGCATATTTTTCACTACATCCTAACACTTAGACACACTTAGGATAGGTACACACACATTTCCAAGTCTCTTTATCATTTGACTACTCATGGAGTTTGGAATACCAAAGTAAGGATTACAACATTCCTAGCAAGCTACTTAGCAATCCCCACTTTCTTCTCTCTCTTAGAAGAAAATATCTAAAATAAACTCAATCGTACAAAGGTTTGCAAGTATTTGTTCATCATTTCTTAGAATTAACTTCTTATGGCTCATTTGAATTATCTATATTATTTGTGATATTATGCTTGGGTATTTGTTTCTATCTATTTTTACTTGATAGGAAGCTACTTGGAGAATTGTATCACATCCTAAAGATTGTGTGCCTCATATTGTTGTCATACGAACTACAGTGCAACATACAGACTTCCATACTACATGCTAGCATCCTTGGCAAAGGGCTCCAAATTTTAGCAAGAAGCACGATAAGGTCTATTATTTGCAATTCTAGATTCTTTTGTTGTAACTATAATTTGGTTTCCTACAAATAACCTTAAATGTAACCCAACTCTTTTGAAATGTTAATTAGGATTTGAGTAGAACTATTTTCTTACATTACATTTTTGGTTAACCTAACATGAATGCACCTTCTTTTTCATTCATTTTTTCTTCCAAAATGGCAAAAAACTTTCTTTCCTAAAAAAATTTCATGGCACTACCCCAAACCTTGTTCCATAGTCCTAAAGGAGAAAAACTTAGGTCTCCAACTAAATTTTTCAACACCTTTCTTAGTCAATTTTATTAATCATGGGTTCTTCTAGTTATTTCTCCTCAGAATATTTGCATGCGTATATAATGGACCATGATATTTTCTCTCATTTCATTAATTCTTATCCATATGTTTTGGATGATAGAACTTGCATCTATAGCATTGGTACTTCCACATGTTCCATGAATGAGATCCTTTATTCTATATCTAATCTTTCTACCTTCATGGCTCTTATGCATGTCTTTCCTTCCATATTAGAATACTTCAATACTTTCATCTCCATAACCTATCATGAGATAGATGACAACTCTTCTATTACACTCCCATAGTCCATGATGATTTTATGGCTCTTCCAACTTCTCTTCCTCCTTTGACTACATGTTCAAACTCTTTGGACATCATCAAGGTGTGGAAACCTCTTTCTCTTCCTTCATCTCTTATAATAATCCTATCTTTATGGTTGAAAATACTTCTTCACAACATGATTCTAAAACTTCTATTGATAATATTTATTTCAATTTCTTTGATAACTCTTTGTTGAGTGATGATGGGGCTCACATTACTATTGGTACCTTCTCTTAACAAGATGGACTCCTTTATTTCTTATCCCCTCCTCCTTCTTTGGATAATTAACTCTCTCTCATAGATAACATTAAGCATGATAATATCATTCATTACTTACTTAACATCACGTTGGTTGAGAGTCCTCCTTTGATAGATGAACCTTCTCTTTTATATAAAATTGAGCATGATAGTATCATTCACTACTTTCTCAATGTCACATTAGCTCAGGGTCCTCCTTTGATAAATATTAAGCATCATTTGTGTGACCCTTTATCTATTATTTCATTAGATATTGAGAATTATTCACATTATCATCTATCTACTATTTATTCTTCCGCATTAGACCCATCTTGTTGGATCTCAACCCTTCCCCATTATATTACTCCATCTTCCTTAACAATTATAATAACATTCTTAAATGTGATAAGTTCTCCCATTTACTCTTTACCAGATATCAAAATATCATCAAAATAGACTACCACAAATTTACCAATATACTCACGTAACACTAAACTCATCATCCTCATGAATGTGTTGGGTACAATGGATAATCCAAATGGCATCACCATCCATTCATATAAACCATCCCTAGTCTTAAAGGTTTTTTTTGCATTCATCAAATTCTCAAATGTGAATTTGATAGTAAAATCACTTTCTTATCTTGGGCCAATCCTAAGGGCCTTGGGATTAACCTTGAGATTTGAACATTCAAATTCTAATTCAAAAGTTTGTGTCCCTCTTCACTAATTGTTATGAACCAACTTAAGAGACATCTTTGAAAATTGTTTCTATGTCTTGGTATTTAAATATATTTATTTGTGTGATTAATGAAATATAACAATAAATCAAAAGAAAAGGGAACAAGGAGAAGGACTATAGAATGTTTTGTTTCTAAGGGATAAACTATCTTAATTTCCATCATAAACATGTTGGCAATTTAAAAGTGTGCATGCTATCTTCAATCATTTTCTCAATGCCATAAAGTCAATCCAATAGGGGTTAACCTATAAGAACTTGACCCTAGAAATTTGATAATAAATTCTAAGGTGTTTATGAACACAACATTGGTATTAGTTCATGACTAGGAAAACATAAAATATATTGAAAGACAACATTGACTTAAGCTCGCTCTCTATTTTTTAGGGTTTTCAACTCTGAGTGCTTTCTGTGTCAATGGAGGCTGCTGCCTTGGGCAGTGCCTCTAGGACTGCAAACCTGATGGAGGATGATCCTTCCAATGGATGGAAGTGAGCGTTAACAGGGGAAAAGATGGGTTCTTCTAAATGCATGTCAGGACTTCCTGTCAAAAAAGTTTTTGCAGAAGGTGCAGCTCTGGATATTCCAGATGTTCTGATTGAAGAAATCATGGCAACCATGGATCTTGCTCTGGTAGGTAAGTTCTTTTCCTTCCATCCCAATATTAAGATGGTCTGAAAATGGGTGATTTCTCGGTGGAGAATCAAAGGTAGTGTTTCGGTTATTGCTATGGCAAGAGGGTTATTCCTATTTAAATTCATGAATAGGGAGGATATGATAGCTACTCTTGTTGGGGGACCCTGGCTTTATGGATCACATTCGCTTGCTTTGTGCCCTTGGAAACCTGGGTTTGACCCTAGCTCAGACCTCAATAAGTCTGCTCCTATTTGGGTTAGATTACCAGGGTTTCCCTTGGAATTTTGGGATGAAATTTTTTTTACCGCTATTGGCAACTCCTTTGGCCAGTATGTCACTATGGACCATACTACCCGTACTCAATCCCATTGTGTTTATGCTTAGTTTTGTGTCAATGTGGAGATTAACCAAACCCTCCCAATGTCCATCGAGTTGAATTCTAAATATGGGATTTGGACCTAGCCAATCCTTTATGAAAATGCTACCACTTTATGTCAAATATGCAAGAAGAAGGGCCATATAATGACCCAATGTAAAGCAAAGCATATGAGTAAGACGACTGACCCCCATAATGAGGCTGAGGATCATCCACAAAAAAATTGTTACCCCTGGCAATCAAGGAATGGGGGGTACTGTGGAAAATGCTTTCCCAGATGAAAATACTATGCAGGCTATGGAGAAAGATTGTCAGACGGCCTCAGGTAATGGGGATATCGCTTACCTAGATGATAATACTAAGAAGGTTCTAGACAAAGCTTGTCAGAATGATGTTTTAGATACAGATAATTATATGGATCAACAAACCACCGATGGGTTTGAGGAGGGGGAAATACGGGACCAATTGATAGAGGGGGATGCTGAAGAAGGTAAAGCTTTGTAGAATGATCTGCAGGTTCTTCCTAAAGAGACAGCAGATACTGACGGAGCAATAGCTCTTGAGTCAACCTAGGCTAATGCTCTAAAAGTAGGTGATCAATCAACTAATCCTTCTTTGACAGTGGAAATTGGTCCTACTGGTAGTGGTAATGAACAAGACAAATGGATTACCCCTAAGAAAAAGACTTGTAAAGGTAAAAAGACTGCTGATGTTGGTACTGATTCCAAACAAGGGAGACTGACCCTACGGGAAAAATGGCAAAGGGAGATTGCCAGGGAAATTGCCAGTGGTAAGCAGAAAACACTGGAGGTCAATTCCCTCAAACCTTCTAAATGAGGATCTTATCCTGGACTATGAGGGGTTTCAACAGCCCCACCAAGTAGTTTGAGGTTAAAACTTGCATTTTAGATAATAAATTAGATATCTTGCTTCTTCAGGAGGTCAAGATGAATGAGGAGATCTTTAAGAAGATAACTTATTACATATGGCCTAAGGCTGCGTTTTACATTAGTCTGGCTATAGGGGCTTCCGGTGGGATTGTTACAATGTGGAACAGTGCTAAAATTTAGGGTTCTCTTGTGGCTTCTAGCAAGCATTTTCTGGTTATCAATTTCTCCTTGCCTTCATTCAATTGGTATCTAATCAATATTTATGCTCCTAATACTAGAGTTCTGAGGCAATCTTTGTGGACTGATTTGAGTAGCTTTCTATCTAATTCCCTACGCTCTAGATGGATGTTGGTTGGTGACTTCAACACTCCATTATATCCCTTTGAGAAATCTGGTGGGATCCTTGATTACTCTGACAACATGTTTGACTTTGCAGAATTTATTAATGTTTGGGGACTACTAGATGTGGAACTACAAAATCAGACCTTTACCTGGTCTAATAGACGAAGAGGAGCCCATATGATCTAGGTCAAATTAGATAGGGTTCTTATTTCAAGTAACTGGGATAATCACCATAATATGCATTTGCAGGCTTTTTCTAGAACCATATCTGATCACTGCCCTATCTTCCTTCATTGGCAAGATCAATGCCAACAGGGCCCTTTCCCTTTCTACTTTGAAGCAATGTGGATTAAGCATAAAGACTTCAGACAACTCGTGACTCAATGGTGGCAAATCCCTATCTAGGGTACTCCTATGTTCAGACTGTTTAAAAAGCTTATGCATATCAAACAGGAGGTTCATGGATGGAATCGATACAGTTTTGGTCATGTGTTTGGTCAGAAGAAACATGTAGCTAGAAAACTAGAGGATATTCAGTTGCAAATTGCTCACGGAGATGTTTTAGAAGACACTACTAAGGAAGAACATGCTCTAATTTTGGACTGGAGGAATCTTATGTGCCAAGAAGAGGTCTTTTGGAAACAAAAGTCCAGAATTCAGTGGCTTAAAGAGGGAGATAGGAATACAGTTTTTTTCCATATTTCTGCCATGAAACATAGGAAGGCTAACTCCATCACAAAATTATGTTTGGGAAATGGCAATGTTATCACTGAGGATAATGAGATTAGAGAACAAGCAGCAATATTCTTTCAGAATTTGTTGATAGACCAAGCTAATGTTGACAATGGCAGGACTATGAATCAATTCATTGACAAAATTCCCTGTCTAATAACTGAGGAAGATAACCTGGAAATGTTAAGGCCTATATATGAGGAGGAAGTTTGTGCTATTTTATTCTCTATGGGTCCCTTAAAAGCTCCAGGCTCGGATAGCTTCCCTCCTATTTTTTTCCAGGAATATTGGGATATTGTGGGGGCTGATCTTACTACTGTGGTTTGTGATTTCTTCAAAACTGGTAAACTTTTAGAACAGCTCAATAATACCTTTATTGTCCTTGTTCCTAAAAAGTTGAACCCCACCAATCTTTCTGAATTCAGACCTATTAGCCTGTGTAATGCTATCTATAAGTTTTTCACCAAAGTCCTTGTCATGAGAATTCAACCTTTTTTAGATAAAATTATTTCCCCTTCTCAAAAAGGTTTTGTCCCAGGTCATCAAATTCTGGATGCTGTGATCTCCACTCATGAAACTATTCATTCCATGGATAAGAGTAGAATTCCTGGCATGGCTCTTAAGTTGGATATCTCTAAAGCCTATGATAGGGTCTCATGGACTTTTCTATTTCAAGTTATTAGGAAATTTGGGTTTAATGAAAAAATATATCTCCTCATTTGGACGACTGTTTCTTCCGCCAAATTTTTAGTCCTGGTTAATGGGGTCTCTAGGGGTTTTTTCTCTTCCTCGAGAGGACTCCGTCAAGGGGATCCTCTTTCCCCATACTCATTTATCATAATGGTGGAGGCACTTGGGAGATACATTCAAGCTAATGTCGCTTCTAAGCTTCTTGTGGGCATCAAACTTGCTTCCTCCCTTGCCCCTATATCGGTGCAGCAATTTGTTGATGATACCATTCTTTTCAGCATCTCTTCTGTAATTGAAGCTAGGAGATGGAAGAATATTTTAAACCTTTATGCCATTGCTTCTGGGCAAAGCATAAATTTCCAAAAGAGTAATGTGTACTTTTTTAATACTCCTAATGATCTTAGACAAAAAATCATTAATATCCTAGAATGTGCTGAAGGTGTTCTTCCTACTATCTATCTGGGTCTTCCCTTTACGGTTAAAGAGGTGTCTCAAAGTTTCTGGAACAGTATATTGGAAAGAACTTAGTGGAAGTTAACTGGCTGGAAAGGGAAATTACTCAGTAGTGCTGGCAAGTTACAGCTTCTTCGGGCCTCCTTGCAAGGCATACCCACTTATTTCCTATCTCTTTTTAAAATTCCTGCTTCTTTTGCTAACAAGCTGGAACAGATTCAAAGACAATTTTTATGGATGGGAGTTGAAGACAAATAGAGAATGTCCTTGGTCAGCTGGGCAAAAGTGTGTCTTCCTAAATCCCATGGAGGCCTCAATATTAGATCCATACGCAACATGAATAAAGCCCTTCTCTCAAAAATCAATTGGAACCTGATTCATTAACATAAGGATTGGGGGGAAATCATGCAAGCAAAATATCTGCATGGCACTGATTGGTCCAAATTCCTCCAACAGGAAGGTTTACCTCAGGGATCTGTCATATGGAATAAAATGCTGAAATCTAGAAGCCTTCTTACACAAGGGATTAGATGGAAATTGGGTAATGGTATGTCTATCAAGTTCTGGACTGATATTTGGATAAAAGATAAGGCTCTTATTACTCAGGGGGATTATGGTGAAATTGCTAGCATTGCTACTTAGTTTTTTGGTGATAAAGCTAGTGATTACATGTTAAATAATAATGGCAACAGGAGCTAGAAAAATTTGTTTGACTGCTACACTCATCACCCTAATCTCGCCTCTAAAGTTTGGGTTGTTCAACAGTTTCTTCAGGGAGTCAGAATTCCTCTCTTCCCTTGAGAGGATGAGCAGTTTTGGTGGCCGGATAAGCATGGTCATTTCTTTGTTAAGTCTGCCTATCATTTATTGGTTCCAGAGGCTCATAGAAAGGAGATATGAAGCAAAGTTTGGAATTACAAACTTGTGCTGAAAATAAATATGTTTGGTGGGCTTCTGTTGATAACAAAATTCTGACCCAAGACAACTTACAGAAGAGAGGCTTTACCTTGGTCAATAGATGTTGTCTGTGCTGTGATAAGGAGGAAACTATTTCTCATCTATTCCTTCACTTTGATTTTGCTAGGGAAATATGGAACTTAATCCTAAGTAATTTTGGTATTCAGTGGGTCTGTAATTATGATATTATTGAAGTTATTAACAGCTGGTATCCTCCCTTTTCTCATCCTTGGCTTGTTGAGTTATGGAATCAAACTCTGCCGTGTTTGAGCTAGACTTTGTGGAAAGAGCGCAATCATAGGATTTTTAGGGATGTTGCTAGAGATGCCTCTCAGGTTTCTCACACTTTTATTAAGACTCTTATGGAAAGCATTACTAATGCCCATATCTGAATTGCGGAGAAACCTCTGACTCATGAAGAGGAACAAATTGCGGCAAATTAGAAGATTCTTTATCAAATTCCTGCTCATAATAATACCAAATTGTTACAGAGGCTTAATACCAGATGGAGTCCTCTGATTCCTAACTAGCTGAAACTTAACTTTGATGGGGCTTCTAAGATGGATGGTACAGCTAGTGGGGGAGGGATCATAAGAGATGACAATGGGTGGATGGTTGCTGTCTATGCTGGTGGTTTGGACTGTCAAAGCAATAACTATGTGGAAGCTACTGCTCTTCTATGGGGGATTAAATTGGCTATATCCCTTGGTATCAGGAATTTGAATATCCAGGGGGACTCTAAAATAGTTATTGATGCAGTTAACAATGTGTCAACTATTGGCATTAAGTTGAAAGATATTATTAAGGATATACAAATTCTCCTGTAGAAGATTCCCAATTTGGATATCTCCCATATTTACGGCGAGGGTAATGGTGTTGTAGATGCCTGTGCCAAACTTGGACAAAGGTATTCAAACTAGCATTGTTGGCGCTAATTGGATCATATCCCTTTAAATCTTAAGGGTCTCATTCTAAAGGAAGTGACAGGTTAAGGATGAGTCAGATTTATTGGCAAGACAACTCACTTTGTCAGTTCTTTGGGAGGGTGCTGACATGCCTCTTCAAGTATAGGTTTTTTTGTACCTTCTTACTTGTCATTTCTGCTCCTTGCGCTCATAAGGCTCCCGAGCTGCTTGATCATTATGGTGCTTGCCATGTAATTATGATTAAGCATGGGATGAGCATGAGTCATCTTTGTAAGTTTTCCCATATTTATGATAATGCGTGTTGTTTTATCACTAGCATTATTAGCCTTGATCAAGGGAATAATATTACCGTAAATACAATTGGGGAGATTTGGGGTTATAGTGAACTACTCTATATTTCCGCCATGGGTGGCGATAGAATCAAAATCAAACCTGTCTCTTGCTGTGAGTTCAAAGACAACCTGGTGGTCTGGCATTATTGCAAAGAGGGTGGGATTAGTCCCTATTTGGAGTTGCTCAATGGATATAATGAGCATTTATCTGAACAATTTGCTAGGTCTTGGCAGAACCAGTGTGTTTTTGTGGGCGGAATTAGTTTTGAAATTTCTGAAAGTGTGATTGCTATGGCCACTGGTATGTCTACTCAGGGGATTAAACTGCAAAGGAAAACTAAAATTGCGGACCTTTCTAGTTAGAAGCTCTTTCTTGGAGATGGCGAAGAATTAGTCCCCTATCAGGGGGATTTGACAGAGCCAAGCTGCCTGAGCCTTGGGACGGTGTGTGTTTCCTCCTAATGAAGTATTTCACCCTGGAGGGGCACTTCACCAGGTTTTACAACTATCATCTCCCCCTTTTGAATCATTTTCATCGCAATACTCATATTAGCTTTCCTTTTTATCTACTTTCTTCCCTGGAGCACTCTATCCTTAGGGTTAGAGCTAAACTAGATAAGAAACATGCTAAGAAACCCATCCCCCTTCATCAGGGCCTTATCCTCTGTCTTTATAACCACCATCTTGCCCTAGAGCCAGTGAAGGCCATTCAAACCAACAGTGGGGAATTATCTTCTAACCCTAACGATCTTCCTAGTGTTGAAGAACCATGCCCTTCCCCTATTCCTACTAAGACAAAAGAAGTTTCTTTTTCTACTCTTGAGGAGATTCCCGTTGATACTCTAGGTTCTACTGTTAGTTCGAAGGGCAAAAAGAGGAAGACTCATGCTGGCGAAATGGGCACTGAGGGGGCTGTGGTTGGGACCCCAAAAAATCCTTGTAGGACCCCTGTGGGACATAGTAGCAAGTCACATTCATCTGCTAAGGTTATTAAGGATGGTTTCTCCTCAAGAGTTAGGTGGTCAGGGCGAATTGCTGGCAAACTTGCTCCAAAAGCAAAACTTATTGATTATTCTAAGAGCGCTTCTGAGGAATCCTCCCAGGGGGATGAGGATAAAGATATGGATGTTCAGGAAATCTCTAAGGATGCTGATGGTAAGCAGGAGACGCAAGAAATGGGGGCTACTACTGAGGATGCTATTGATTCTGCTGATAATGCTGGCAAAGTGGGTGAGATGTTGGTGGAAGAAGCTGACGATGAAAGGGACACTGATGCTGGCCTAGGAGCTAAAATTGTGGTTCTGAGGGCTCGCATTGAGAAACTGGAACATAACCTTTCCACTGTGCTCAGGAATTCTATTTTCCTCAATGTTTCTGTGCTGTAAAACCTGGGGGTTATTGTTACTGTTGACAATGATGATCTTGCTAAGAAATTGGATGATATTATTAAATCTAGGGTTAAGTAAGGAGAGAATCTGCCTCCTTAGTCTTTGCTTTTATATTGATGATACTCTGCTACTCTGTATTTACTATCTTAGTTTATAGCGGTTGGTTTTGTTGTTTATGCTGGGAAAATAGTATTTGATGTATCTAGTTTAAGGCACTTTTTGTGCTTGTTGCCTTTGTGGCCTCTCTGCTTTTTGTAAGGGTTCGGCCCCTTGTTTAGCCACCTTATATTATCAAAAGCATTGATATTATTAGACACAAAGAAAGTGTAGGTGAAAGAGGTCAACATTGTAACTTTCTATCAAATCTTTATATCATGGGTCAAAAATCATTCTTATGCATTAAGATATTCATGTGATGCTCAAGTCCAATCTCAAGGGACCAAATTTGACTGATAAATATTTTTGAGTCTACATAGATCCTAAGACATTCATCAAACTATGAGCACTGATTTTATGTACCTTGGTGACTAGATTCTCTATAGTACAGACATTAATTCTTCATTCTTTATTTAATTCTTGAATATTTATTTCATGTTTATCAACCTGACTCCTAATTAAATTTAGGTTAACTATTGTATACATTCATTTAAATAGACTAGATTATTTATGTAAAATGATTTTTATTTCCTTATATTTTTGGTGAACCCATCCACTCTTACACCCTCTACAATTTGTTCTTAGCGTATAGCCTTCTTTGCAATCAGGGTTTTACTCGTGTTATTTGATTGTTAAACATTATTTTTAGATCTAATTAGGTTTACATTCTTTTTTTAGTGCTTCATAGCTATATCTTTTCTTTTATGGTTTGATCTTTATTGTGACATTTCTTTTGTGCACCCTACCAACCATTGGATTAACCTTTACGATTTTATTTTTCACATATGATATCTTACTAATTTTTTAGATTTTTAATATTAGATATATTTTTATAGTCTTATATTTTCATCTCTCATCTATCCATATTGCTTGTTTATGTCTAAGCTATTCAAGATCCTAATCTTCATTTGACGAGTTCTCTTCTTAATCCTACTATGGCTACCTAATCAAATGAAAATAAAGTGTTTTTTATTGATAAGTTTGATAACACTTTTTATGGTCATGTTAATCATGAATATTATGACCATGATGATCATTTATCTAAGCAAGATCTTATAGATACTGTATAATTACTTTTTGATGTGCTCATGAGTACTCAACCACTTTAATAATTGGCTACACTCTTTACATAAAAATTTATTGAATGTAACTTTTGGCATGAATATTATACATGGAATTGGATCATTGATGGCCTCTTCTAATGGTGTATCCTCCCATCCTAATTTTGAGCCTCCTCACACCTACAACCACTTCCATAGCTATTATTACCTGAATATTCACTCCTAGTGTTACTCCTACCTCTATGAAACCTTCGTCAACATTTCCCATTGATTTTATTCCTTGTTATGGCCTACCTCCTAGTTATACACTCCTTAACATACCGATATCTTGTTTGGAATTTTATCACTACTATAATCAGCTAATAGATTAGTATATTATAAGAACATAAAATTATGTGATCAAATCTAGTTATATTTGTATGTCAATTCAATTTAGTAGCATTAAAGGAAGTGCATTCAAAATAGTATGCAAACCAAAAATACAAATGAGACATAGATTTACATGGGTAACCCTTACATGAAAACCCACCAACAAAAGGATAGTAGCAATTAGATTCTGTTTAGGGGAAAATTGGATTTGTCAATGTTCTAGATTTTAGATGTTTAAATCCGCCACTCCACTATATATTCAAGGATCTAGGGTTGAGTGATGAGCACTATCATACCCTAGGTCACTTGCAAATGTAGGGAAACTTGGATTAGGGAATTTAATTATCAATTTTCCTTCTCTTATGCCCAATTGACCATTAAAACCCTAATTATGCAAATACAACAACAAATTGATGAATAACGGAAAAAAGCTCTTGTAGACTGAAGTAAAATACCAAATCACAATGTACCTATTTTTGGGGTTCCGAAGTGGAACAGTCGAGGGCATGAGAGCAGGCACCCAAGTCCAAGCTACCAGTTTCTTCATGGGATCCAGACCTCCTTCCGACACTGATCAGCCTTGTAACTTTTGTTTCCTGAAACTCAAATGTGGAGGACACTAGAGCGAGTGCCCAAGTCTTGGAAGTGCTCTTGTTTCCTACTTTTCTTCAGATCTCAAATCCTTGATGCCTGCCAATCCTTCCTACAACTTCAATCTTCCCAAATACGACACCTGTAACCTGCAATCACAAGACTTGGTTTGGGGGTTGTGGTGTTTAGAGGCTTGCCTCAGTCAAGCCCTGGAGGACACTTAAGTCTCTGAACACTGTTGTTAGATAATGAGTGTGTACCCTTATGAGGCAAAGGCAAAAACTAAAGGAATCAATGATGAAAACACAATATTATATCACCTTATAGTGAAGCTCTCATGGGAGGAAGATGCTCTTCATTCCATGAGGAAATTGATGCTCAAATCTACAAATATCAACACACAAAACACACAAGTCTGCTCTTACAACACAATGAAAGCCTTGAATCACTTTGAGAACACTTGAACATCACAATTGCCATCTAGTTTACAAATTAATGCCTAAACATGCTTTTATATGCAACTACAAGTACTCTCGCCAAGATTTTAAAAATCAAAACTTACAGTGTTGGCAAAAGGACCAAATAACGGTCACAAATTGACACCCAAAAATTAGGGCTGCCCCAAAATAGGGCAAGACTAGGGCGCAGGTGCCCAAGTCCTCCCCCCTACTTTAGGTAGGGTACAACTCAAGGGGTCCTCCTAGGTCCACTTTGCCATGAAACCTAGGCCTCATTCCATTGGGATGCCAAAATATGAACTAAGATGTCCTAAATGCATGCTAAAGACCCGGGAGCTAAACCTTATGAGGGAAAAGCCCCCAAGGGGACATTTTTTGATGTTACAGATTCATACAAAATTACATCTAATATAATAATTCTCTCTTATAGAGCATCTCAATTTATAGACAATAGTACACAACCTCCAACTAGATTCACTACATATTCAACAAAAAATGCATCAACTATCATCAACCTATTATACTTGTACAAGCAATTAGATATATCAATGTATATGGA
The DNA here is from genome assembly GCA_027924645.1 of Cunninghamia lanceolata. Taxonomy (NCBI): domain Eukaryota; kingdom Viridiplantae; phylum Streptophyta; class Pinopsida; order Cupressales; family Cupressaceae; genus Cunninghamia; species Cunninghamia lanceolata. The sequence continues at coordinate 1,488,174 of BSBN01000802.1, read as the reverse complement.
ATTATAACTATAGAGCTATCTATATTCCCTGTAGATATATCAATTTATATGGAATTATAATAATAATTAGACAACCAAAACATAACCATACTGAAATGTCAACATAGTGCACATTATATCAAACATGACTTCTCTACATGGATAATCACTACATATAATTAGACACTGTCACTCAAACATGGTCAATGTTTGTTGACCATTTTCACCTTAATCATGTACATTTCTTCCTACACTACAAGTAAACACAAATTGTGGCTTGTATTAGTAAAGGAAAATATTGGATTTCTTCTAGTTACTTATAGTACATCTAGGAATCTCCCAGAGATTCACCATATTCCTAGCCATCACTATATATACACCAATAATGCCACATTTACACCTCCACTATCATACACACCTCAGTAAATACCTAGACAATTATACAAAAATGATTTCTCCTCCAAATACATAGCAACACTAGACTTAAATAAGACTCCATGCTAAATTGAAACATTTAAAACTCACAACTTACCATAGCTCACATTAACTAATATTAGAGCTATTTACCAGTATGTGATCAAACACTTAACTTGAGCTGCAACAAGTTTACTATCTCTTTCTAAGAACCTTACTAAGAACTCTTTGAAGTTGAATATCATACAAATGTTCTGACACATTACATATGATATTTGTCACATCTTGTACTCCTTCATACACTACTACTACATTTTCTTAATCCATTAACCCTATCCCTAGTGTTATCCCTACAACCACTTAATATCTTGAATATGTATCTCATAACATCCCTCCTTATCATATGCATCACATTATTTTCCATCACATCCCATGCCTCATATATCCCATAATGTGATCCCTTCTTCCACGACTATGACATTTCCTCTTACCACACATCTTCTATTGTATCACATACCCCTCACACCACTTGATGTGAGGTAAGTGAAAGTAAATTGGGGGAAAAAGGGGGGTCATAAGTGGTTACTTTCATCCTAAGATTAATGTAACCTAAAATTTGATGAGTAATTCAAGATGTCTACACTAAAAATTTGAAGATCTAATAAGAACAAGAATGGAAGTGTTCAAAATCTAGTTTCTAAATTATTAATTTTTAAAAACATGGTGAATGTAAATCTATTTAGTAGAAAGCTTGCAAATATCACATAGTATTTGAGATCTATAAATCTACTAAATTTCTAATGAATATTTTTTTTTACTAATTTTTAAGTGGACACTATTGAAAAATGAAAAATTGAGTGTAATCTCCCATAATACTAATAAAAATAATATTTTTCAATGTGTATAGAATGAAGCATGGAATGTCAAAATGTAGTTTTTTTCCAAATTTGAATGATCAGTTAAAATTAATGTAGAAAAAGAAATATATGTGCTTTTGTAAAAAACTAAGACACTACCAAAAGTAATTAAACTTTAAAACCTTAATATGTTTATTTTTTCATTTAAAATATGGATAGAAATAGAATATAGAGCTTAACACCAAAGTTTTGCTATTGTCAAAAATTATGCAAACCTTATGAAGAACATGCTTGACATTGTATGTTTTTTATAGAACATAGATTGGGGCACCCAATACATAGGTCCAACTCCTAGGATTGGAAAATTAAAACTTATTCCAAGCCTAAATGTTGTATTTTCATTAGTTTAAATGTGCTTTGAGATCTCCAACTTCCCCGCCCATTTTTGAAATTGACTTTGAGTGGGAATGGTTGATGATAGTCTAGGGGGGCCTGTGGCTAGGTTGCCCCTCCTTATGCATGTGCTACTTGATTCTGGTATGGATAACAACATAGTTCATGCAAATCCATCCTTGGATTCAATATCCAAGAGGTGAAAGCAAGCCCTTGTGGGTGTAGCGCATGAAGGATGTGATGGCAGGTTGACTATCCCAGTTCTTGTTGAGTCCAAGGAATGAATGACACTAAAATTGTCAGATTTGACCATCTAGAGAGTGGTTGTGTCAATGGAAAATACTCTGGTAGGTACGTTATTTGACTATCACCCCAATATTGACCTAGTTAGAAGATGGGTCACCTCCAAATGTCTGTTGAAGGGTAGTGTTTCAGCTAGTGCCATGCCAAGTGGTATGTTCCTCTTTAAGTTTACTTCTTCAGAGGATCTTCTTTCGATGTCATCTAGTGGCCCATGGCTATATGGGAAAAATTTGCTTTCCCTATGTAGATGGAAACCTAGATTTAACCCTAAGGCTGACTTGAACTAGTCAACTCTGGTTTAGGTTAGGCTCCCTGGGGTGCCCTTGGAATATTGGGATGACAAAATATTTTCTTGGATTGGCAACTCATTTGGAGATTATGTGATGATGGACAAGGTCACTAAGGCCAAGGCGAGACTAGTGTATGCAAGATTCTATGTCAATGTTGACATTCTTAAAACCCTTCCTACCTCCATCATCTTGGAATCTAAATTTGGGAGATGGAATCAAACCATTCTCTATGAGAACTCATGGGTTTTCTTCCATAATTGCATGAAGCAGAGGCACATCATAATGCAGTTCTGAGATCCAAAAAACCTACACCCACCCTGAAGGATTTTTAGGAGAAAATGAAGGAAAGCCTAGAGGACTACCCTTTCAGGGAAGATATCCTCAATCTTATTAGCTCCCCCCTTCTTCTCCAAGGAAGGTGCATGAGGAGGAGTCAATTCTAGTCCAAGCTCATATTGAAACTGGGGGTACTGATGGGGATGAATAGCAGTCAAACAATAGAGGGAAATGCAAAAATCAGAAGAGCCAAATGTTGATAGTGGTAACTAGGAGAACATGCCTATAATACCCTCTACCCATGTTGAGGAATTGTGAGAGGTTCCTTTCGATAGATAAGAAGGGGAGATTCCTTAGTCTTTGGACAATATAGAGGTTGTAGTTGTCAATGTCAAATAGGAGACTTAGACCAATAGTAGCCCTAAATAGGCTCCTAGAGGGTTTAAGTTAGGGGTAAGCATCCTAGGGGTTAACTTCTCCTCATCCCTAGGGGAAGGAACTAGTAAGATTGCTAAGGACTATAAGGGATGGTCAACTACAAGAAGAAAGGGGAAGGGTCCCAATAGAAAGATTTCAGATGTGGGGGGAGCAGAAGATGGGAAGACCCTCACGTATCCAAATAGGACAATGTGAGATAGTGAGAGAGATAGCTAATGGAAGACAAACCACCTTGGTGGTGCCACCTAGAAGGCTGAAGAAATGAGGGTCCTCTCCTAGAATATCAGAGGGATAAACAACTCTCATAAATAGTTGTTAGTTAAAAACTATATTTTTATAAATAAGTTTGATATTTGTTGCAAGAAGTTAAAATGACTAAAGACAACTTCAAGCTAGTTGTGAAAAACATCTGGCCTAATGCTAATTATCCTATCAGTGAATCCCTAGGGGCTTTAGGTAGTATTATTACCCTGTGGGGCCATAACTTGTAGGGGTTGGTTGTCTCCTATACCAGGTACTACCTTGAGGTCTCCTTCTGTTACAAGGACAATTTTTGGACCTTTGTCAATGTTTATGCTCCTAACTCTAGGCTAGGTTGCAAGGAGGTTTGGGACTCCTTGACTAATAAAATTAATCACTCTAGGAAGAATCACTAGATGATTGTTTGTGACCATAACTACCCCTCTACCCTTCAAAAAAGATGGGTGCTATCGCTAACTACTCTAATAGCATGGCTGACCTCACTAGCCAATCCTTTCCCTGGTCTAATAGAAGGCAAGGGAAACATCTTATTCCAGTCAAATTAGATAGAGTCCTTATCTCCTCCAACTGGACCATTAGAAACCTCCTCATCCTAGAAGCTCTTCCTCGGGTGGGATCGAATCACAACCCATTGTTATTGAAATGGTAGGAAAGGAATCCCAGAGGACTCTTCCCCTTTAGTTTAAAATGAGTGGGCAGTTCATCCAAATTTAGAAAGTTGTCTGGTTGATTGGTGGAGAATTCTTGTTCAAGGGCCGACTATGTACAAGTTGGTCTAGAAGCTCCTTAATGTTAATAATCAAGTTAAGGGATGGAATAAGTATACTTTTGGGAATGTGTTGAATAGAAAGAAGACTTTAGTTGGTCAACTAATTGACATTCAATCTAGACTAGAGTAGGGAGATAGTTCGGAAGAGATCTTGGCCTTGGAAAAATCCTTATCCAAGGATTGGCTGCTAATTTTGAAAGAGGAGTTATTCTGGAAGTAGAAATCCAAGATCCAATGGTTGAAGGAGGGGGGTAGATATACTTCCTTCTTCTATCAATCTACCTCGAGACACAAGAAATGAAATACTATCAATAGACTCCTTGATGTGGATGGGGCTAAAGTTGTGGATGATGATAAGTTGGGGAAGTTGTCTTGATGCAAGAGCATCCCTAGTTGAAGAGCAATATTGCATCAACTAAAAACATTTGCATTTTAGTTTGTTTTCTTTCACTTTCCAGTTCATTTCAGGCAGTTCAGTCAGTAGCAGTTTTTGTATTTTGGTCTGCATTCTACTGTAGCGACATTTTAGACCTTGCAAAGCTGGACTTAGTATCTAGAGACATTCATGCACAACATATCCAAATCTTAGAGCATTTGGTTAAGGTACCAGAAAGATATCTCTATCAAAATATCAATTATTTTCTCAAAACAAAGCATCCTGACAGTTTTGGACAATCAGCTAAAGGATAAGACTTGCAGAGTATTTCTTGACTTATGGAGCCTAATGACACATTATTCAGTGATATTTGGTTTTTGTCTGACCTTCCCCAAGATCAATACACCATCCCATTCATTTGTAGAGGAACTCTATCCAATTAGGTCTGACCTATCCATGTACACATGTTATAGCTCTTCATTAGAGTTTGCAACCTTGCTTGGCTGACGTGGAGGAAACTTTGATTCCAAAGATGATATATATTGATGTAATGGATGCCTAGGAAAGTAGTGATGATCATTAGAATAAGTTCATAGTTTAGATTTGTGCAAAGGAACTTCAAAGCTACATCTTGGGTATATTCTTCTATTCTGTAATTAGGCATGTGAGCCCTAACTGCAAGCCTCGATGATATTGGCTAGTTTTTATTTGAATTCTAGGATATACTGAATGATTTAATATCTATTTTCTCTATACCTTTGAGTTGTTTCCATTGTGTTTACTGTAGCTGCATGGTCTACACTATTCATTCTATGAACCCTCCTAACGTGACTGCACCAATTGGTATTAGAGGAAAAGTTTGAATCTTGGGAGTGAATTGAGAGAAGTGGGTGAAGGAATTTCGTAAGAACTTGTTTTGAATAGATCACTAAATCTGAGGTAGGTTACTTGTGTTGTGACTGATCTCCAATTGTGAGACAGTTGTCACCTTGTAGCCCGATTGCTAAATTGAGGTAGTTTGCACTTGATTCGAGGAAGAATACCACCAAGGAGAATCCCTGCTATTAGAACAATGGTTGGTAGGATGGATGAGATGATGGAAATGATGAAAATAATGAGAATTCAATTTGATGTTGTTGAGAAAGATAGATGAAGAGGATTAACACCTAGACCTAATGTTGAAAGTGATGAAGGAGAGGAATTTCAATTTGTTGAACAAATTGGTGAAACCCTAGGAGGTGATGAAGATGGAGAATCAAATCAAGTCAAGATGTTGCGAGCTATTTAAGAGATTGGGAAGAGTCCTAGAGTTAATGTATCAAACTACACTAGAAATTTGAACCCTGAAGAGTTGATTGATTGGTTAAATGACATGGAAGAATACTTCAAATATGAAGAAATTGAAGATTTGGGGAAGGTGAAATTTGCAAAGACAAAGTTGAAAGGACATGCTGCTATATGGTGGAAATAAGTTCAGTTGGATAGGAATAGAAGAGGGAAAGAAAATATTACAAAATGGGATAGGATGGTGACAAAATTGAAGAATCAGTTTGTACCTGCTGACTATGAGTTGGAGTTGTTGAAAAGATTGCAAAACATGAGACAAAAGGAGAAATCTATGAAGGAGTATACTGAAGAATTTCATAAGATGATCATAAGGATAGGACATAATGAAGAAAGTAAGGAGAAAGTGGCTAGATACATCAATGGACTGACATTGAACATTCAAGAAGATTTAAATTTGGTAAGGATGACAACATTGGAAGAAGCTTATCAGTTTTCTCTAAAAATTGAAGAAAAGTTGAATAAGAGACATGAATAGAGACAAAGAGGTAGAGGAGGTACATTTTAGAGAGGCAAAACATTTTTTAGAGGAAATAGATCATATCCGGAGCAGAACAAGCTTGACAACCCATTTAAGAAGGATGACAGAGATAGCAATGCTTACTAGAGAGATGACAAAAATTTCTACCGTAGAGGGAACCCTAGTCCATACCAGAATGAATAATATAGAAGAGAAGGTAGAGTACCTAATAGGAGAATAGTCAAAGGCACTTGTTTCAAGTGTGGAGGTGAAGGACATAGAGTGTCTGAATATAATCAAGGGAGTACAAGCAAGAAGACAAAGAATAGTGGAAGAGCAGCCTATGTGGAAGAAGAACTTGTTGGATCACCAAGTTCAGTTGGTAAACTAGAGAAAGGAGAATCACTTGTGATGAGGAGAGCAATATTTCAAGTAGAAACAAATGAAGAACCACCATAGAGGAAAAGTTTGTTCAGAACCAGATGCAAATTAGGAGGCAAATGTTGTAAAGTTGTTGTTAATAGTGGTAGTTCAAATAACCTAGTTTCAAAAGAGATGGTGACTAAGCTAAAGTTGGAAAGATTGAAACACCCTAAGCCCTATCAAATGGGATGGATTTAGGATGATCATTAGGTACTGGTGAGTGAACAATGTTTGGTGAAATTTCATATTGGATCTTATCATGATGAATTCTTGTGTGATATTGTGCCTATGGATGTATGTCATATTTTGTTGGGTAGACCTTGGAAGTATTATAGAAAAGATTTAAATGATGGGAGAAAGAATACATATAGTATAACATCAAATGGAAAGAGAATTACTTTGATTCCTTTGGAAGATGATCCTAAGAGTGAAGTATGATGGAATGCTAGAATCTATTTGGTAGATGGCAAAAAAATTTTGGATGGTCTAAGACATGAGAATATGTGTTATGCCTTGATTCCTAAGAAGCCTAAAACATTGAAGAAGGGAACTGAACAATCACAGCTCGAGGAGATAACTGAATTGTTGACAGAGTATGAAGACATCATATCAGATAATGTGCCTAAGGGATTGCCACCAATCAGGAGTATCAGTCATCACATGGATCTTATACTTGGAGCTAGTTTACCTAACAAAGAAGCACAGAAAATGACACCAATAGAGAATGAAGAAATAAATAGATAGATACAGGAGTTGTTGAGTAAAGGTTTGATCAGAGCAAGTTTGATCCCTTGTGCAATACTGGCAATGTTAGCACCTAAGAAAGATGGAGAATGGAGAATGTGTACGGACTCTAGAGAAATCAACAAGATCACAGTTAAGTATAGATTTCCTTTACCTAGGATGGATGATATCATGGATTGTTTGAGTGGACCAAAATATTTCACGAAGATAGATTTAAAGAATGGATACCATCATATCAGAATCAGAGAAGGAGATGAATGGAAGATTGCTTTTAAAATAAATGAAGGATTGTATGAGTGGTTAGTGATGCCTTTTGGATTGACAAATGTACTGAGTACTTTCATGAGGTTGATGAATGAAGTCTTGAAGAAATTATTGGGTAAGTTTGTTATTGTATATTTGGATGACATTCTAATTTTTAGAAAGACAAGAGAAGAACATTTGTAGCACCTGAGACAAGTATTGTAGAGACTGAGAGAGGAGAAATTGCTGATAGACCTTAAGAAGTGTAGTTTCATGAAGGAAGAATTAGTATACTTAGGGTTTGTGATTTCTGTGAAAGGATTAAAGATGGACCCTGAGAAAGTAAGAGAAATTGTTGCATGGCCTATACCAAAGAGCATTGGAGAGGTTAGAGCATTTCATGGATTAGCTAGTTTCTACTAGAAGTTCATCAGAAATTTTAGTTTTGTAACCCTATGACAGAGACAATGAGAGGTGATTGAAAATATTTCAAGTAGACATCAGGAGTAGATAAAAGTTTTGAGTTGTTAAAGCAGAAAGTGACAAAGCAACTTGTTTCAACATTACCAAATTTCAATAAGGTATTGCAAGTAGATTGTGATGCAAGTGGGAATGCAATTAGAGCAGTGTTAAGTCAAGAAGGTAGACCTATAGCATATTTTAGTGAAAAGTTGAATGATGCAAGGAGAAGATATTCAATTTATGATCAGGAGTTCTATGCCATAATTCAAGCCTTGAAAAAGTGGAGACATTACTTGTTGCCTAAGGAGTTTGTGTTGTATACAAATCATCAAGCTTTGCAATATTTGAATAGTCAAGGTAAGTTGAATCAAAGATAGATGAGATGGGTAGAGTTCATGTAGAGTTATACATTTGTATTGAAGCATAGGAATGGAAAATCAAACAAAGTTGTAGATGCATTGAGTAGGAGAAGGAACTTGTTGACATAGATGAGATTTGAAGTGATAAGATTTGATGAATTGAAGAACCTGTATGAGGGAGACACTAATTTTGTAGAACCTTGGAAAGCATGTAAGGAACCTATTGTGATAGATAGGAGTAAGTGGTTGGATTATTTTATTTAGGAAGATATGTTGTTCAAGGGAAATCAGTTGTGCATACCTAGAAGCTCAATGAGAGATAACTTGACCAAGGAGAAACATAGTGGTGGATTGGGAGAACATTTTGGCATTGACAAGACAGTGGCTTTGGTAAGTGAAAACTACTTTTGGCCTTAGATACATAAGTATGTTAGGAAATTTGTGCAGAGTTGCAGAGTTTGTCAAGTTGCAAAAGGGAGTATTCAGAATACTAGATTGTATAAACCTTTGATAGTACCGGAGAGACCTTGGGAAGACATCAACATGGATTTTGTAATGGGATTGCTGAAGACACAGAGAGGACATGATTCAATATTTGTAGTGGTGGACAGATTTTCAATGATGGCACATTTCATACCTTGTAAGAAGACAACTAATGCAGTGCATGTAGCTGACCTATTTTTCAAGGAGATTGTGAGATTGCATGGATTACCTAAGAGCACAATTTCAGATAGAGACACTAGATTTCTTGGATATTTTTGGAAGACACTTTGGAAAAAGATGAAGACAAATTTGAAGTTTAGTTCAACATTTCATCCATAGACTGATGGACAGATAGAGGTAGTGAATTGGAGTTTGGGAAACTTGTTGAGATGTTTGGTTGGAGAAAAGGCAGGAAGTTGGGACTTGATTCTTTCACAAGCAGAGTTTACATACAATAATTCAATAAATAGGAGTACCGGAAGAACACCTTTTAAGATTGTTACCAGAGTAAACCCTAGAGGAATTGCAAAATGGAGAGATATCACTATGGCAGATAAGAGAAGTACAAAAGTAGAAGAATTTCTAGAACATATGGAGACAATGCATAAGCAGGTGAAGAAGCATTTGGAGGACATGAACAGCAAATATAAGGAACAAGCAGATGAGAAAAGTAGACATAAGGAATTTGCAGTTGGAAATGAAGTGATGGTGTACTTGAGAAAAGAAAGATTTCCAGTTGGGACATATAACAAGTTGAAGATGAAGAAGTTTGGACCTTATAGGATACTCAAAAAGTTTGATTCAAGAAATGCATATGAAGTGGAGCTACTAGAGACATTGGGTATATCACCTATTTTCAACATTTCAAACCTATATCAGTATCCTGAAGCAGAGTTCAATGACAGCATGGAAGAAGACTTCAAGAAATAGTTACCACAACAAGCACTGGAACAGATTGAAGACATTTTGGACATTAGAGTTAGATGCAACACCAGAGGAAGAGAATACATAGAATATCTTGTGAAGTGGAAAGGCAAACCAGAAGAAGATTCATCATGGGTTTCTCAGGCTGAGGTGGACCGTCTTAGTTTTCCTCTAGCCCCTGCAAAGTGAGGGACTCACTTTTCAATAACCCCAAATGTCTAATGCAAGAGAATCCCTAGTTCAAGAGCAATCTTGTATCAACCAAAAACATTTACATTTCAATTTGTTTACAGTTTAGTTTGTTTCCTTTCACTTTCTAGTTCAATTTAGGCAGTTTAATCAGTAGCAGTTTCTATATTTTGGTCCACATTCTAATGCAACTACATTTTAGACCTTGCAGAGCTGGACTTAATATCTAGATACATTCATGCACAACATATCTAAATCTTAGAGCATTTGGTTAAGGTACCAAAAAGATATCGCTATCAGAAGATTGATTATTTTCTCAGAACAGAGCATCTTAACAGTTTTGGACAATCAGCTAAAGGAGAAGACTTGTGGAGTGTTTCCTGACTTATGGAGCCTAATGACACATCATTCAGTGATCTTTGGTTCGTGGCCAACCTTTCCTGAGATCTGTACACTATCCCATTCATTTGCGGAGAAACTCTATGCAATTAGGTCCGACCTATTTGTGTACACACGTTACAACTCTTCATTAGAGTTTGTGACCTTCCTTGGCTGACACAGAGGAATCTTTGATTCTGGAGATGATATATATTGTTGTAATGGATGCCTAGGAAAGTTGTGATGATCATTAGAATAAGTTCATAGTTTAGATTTGTACAAAGGAGATTCAAAACTACATCTTGGGTATATTATGTTGTTCTGTAATCAGGCCTGTGAGCCCTAACTGCAAGCCTGCATGATGCCGGCCAGTTTGTATTTGAATTCTAGGATATACTAAATTACTAAATCTATATTTTCTTTATACCTTTGAGTTGTTTCCATTGTGTTTACTCTAGATGCATGGTCTGGACTGTTCATTCTGTGAACCCTCCTACTGTGACTGCACCATGGCTTCTAACTACTTTCAGTCCCTACTAGTGGCCCATTCCAGCAACCTCACAGCTTGGGAGGACACTATTCTATTAAACTCCATACCTACTCTCCTTTTTGTAGAAGACAATAGTCTCTTAACTAAGCCATCCATAGAGGAGGAAGTTTGGGTGGTGGTCTTCTCTATGGTGGCATTCAAAGCCTCAGGGTTTGATGGTTTTCCCCTACCTTCTTTCAAGAATTCTGGGAGATGGTTGGTAGAGATGTCACTGAAGTGGCTAAATATTTTTTCAAAATTGGTAGACTCCTGTGGTATTTGAACAATACTTTCATTGTGTCGGTCCCTAAAAACTTTGATCCCATTTCTATTGCTAATTTCAGACACAGCAGTCTCTGTAATACTGTTTACAAGATTTTCTTGAAAATTTTGGTTTTCAGACTTCAACCCCTCTTGGAAAAGATTATTGTTTCTAATCAGAAAGGCTTTGTCCCTAGTAAGAAAATTCTAGACGTGGCCATAACCACCCATGAGGTCATCCACTCTATCTCTAAGAGTAATACCCCTGGTATGATTTTTAAACTTGACATCTCCAAGGCTTATGATAGGGTCAATTGGGATTTTCTATTTAATGTCCTTAGGAGATTTGGATTCCAAGACCATGCGATCAATCTGGTGAAAGAATGTGTCTCCACTATTCAGTTCTCAGTGTTGGTTAATGATTCCCCCAGTTGATTTTTCTCTATTGGAAGGGACCTCAAGCAAGGGGACCCTCTTTCACCATATCTTTTCATTATTTTGGTGAAAGTTTTGGGCAGAAATGCTGGTAGGTTGCTGGGGAATGGATCCCTTCATGGTATAAAGCCTACTTCCACAACCCAACCTTCTGTTATCCAACAATTTGTTGATGATACTATCTTGTTTGGTATTGATTCAGTGGTGGAGGCTAGAAGATGGAAATGTCTTCTCAAAGATTATGAAGATATTTTTGGGCAAAGCATCAATTGTGAAAAGAGTCACATCTACTTCATGAACACTCTTGAGGTTCTACAACACAAGATCAAAGGAATCCTTGGTTGTTCAAGTGTTTGTTTACTGGAAACATATCTTGGTCTCCCCCTCATAGTTACTAAAGTTACTCTAGACTATTGGAACTTTATTATTGAAAGAATGCAGAGAAAGTTGGCAGGGTGGAAAGGTAAGTTATTTTGTGTGGTTGCACAACATGCCCCATTTTTCCCTAGCAAAATAGGGACCCAACTTTTTTCCTATTTGCTTGGCTTATTTTGTTTCCCTTTGCTTTGGGTAGTATGGTAAAACTAGTAGCAGATGTATGTTAGGATCTTGTCCTAGGCATATCTAGATCATAAAATATGGATGAAATTTTTAAAGTATTAATTTCTCATCATGAACCCTAGTAAATGAAAGATAATAAAATTATATGTAGGTTTACCTTTTGAAGCACCCAAAAATTCCCTAAAACCTAGAAAATATGCCTGGTCAAAGTTTGGTCAACGGGTTGTTGGGATGTTCACATTATCCTAATATCTGGACATTAACTCAATGTCTCGACCTAAAAAATTTCTAGGTAAAACATAATATTCCAACATTCACCAATATGCACATGTCAAATTTTATCTCACGATATAACAAAACCGTCATGTGCATGGTCGCATAGTGTATGGATATTCCCAAGTATGCATATTTAATCTTAATATTCAGACATTCGTTAATGTCTAGACATTGCTTAATATCCATACTTTCTATAATATCATTACAAAACTTAATATCTAGACATTCACCAATGTCCCAGCTTTTCAAATATCCCAATGATGTGTCCTATTTGACTTTTCAAATGGACATTAGTCTCTGAACATTCCATGGAGGAACTTAACATCTAGATCTTTCTTAACATCTCGATGATGTCATATGACTCTGTCTCAAAAGAATACTAATTTATGATGATTTCATCTAGACATTAAGGCTACAAAACATTTATGAAATCTTAATATCTTAACATTCGCTAATGTCCAGACCTTTCAAGCACCCCGATGACGTCACTTTACACTCGACCAAGAATTACATTAAGAAGGGTGACTTCATCAGCACATTTAGACTTAGGGGTATTTTGCAAATACTAATGTATAGTTATTTATTAATATCCATAGCTTTATCTCCTACGACCAAAGTTTATAGCTTCCCATGAACCAATCAAATGGTGCCACGTGGCATAGGTTTTACTTTTCAAAGTTGACATTGTAATGTCCTAACATTCGAGGGTCAAAGATAAATGTCTTTGGATCTTAATATCCCAATATAAACCCTTGGTTAATGTTGACCAATATGATGATGTCATACCCAACATCATGTGCATATGGACATTTCGAAGATGGACAATTTGCTTAAGTCTTTAAATATGCACATGTTTTCATATAAAGACCTTGCAATAAATGCCGCAAAAAGAGTTGTTGGCCTTTTGAAAATTTGAATTATAAACCACCACTTGTTACAATCTCCCATATCATATGCTGATATCTATGAAAAATGGTGATCTGGCATTAATTATGCCCTAAATCCATTGTTTTAATGCATAAATCCATATTTTTGATCATTTTGCATTCACAAAGCATTCAAAGTTTAAAATTACAGAGCTCTAGAATTTTTATGGTGGCCATTATAGCAATCCAAACCCTTAATGGAATGGTGCAAATATTGAATGACAAATAGTAAAAGGTGATTATACAGTGAAGGTGCACATCCGGACATCTTTTAATCAAGTTTTGAGTGCAGAAAATAGGTATGTAATGGTACAACCCTACTTTTGTCGTTACTGCACAGTAAAAGGTAAAAAATGCATACTAAGGGTAAATCTTGTTTCATATGAACATGCTATACTCCATAGACTGTAAAATGTCAAGATATGAAGAAATTAATTGTTAAACCCGAAAGGTAGGATGTATTTTTGAGATATGCATATCTATAATTACAAGACACAATGCAAAACCATAAGAATCAAAATGAGGCAAAGTTCTAGAACCATATGTTCCCAAGTCCTGGAGCCTCAAGATTTAGATACAGATGGATTAGAGACACGCATACAGGCAATATAGACGTCGATGACTAGACAGCTAAATCAATAAAAGGGAGTGGGTATCCCATTCTGTAAAAGATATATAATTCTGGGATGTGGCATGCTAGGGGCTTTCCTTATGTGGTAGAAGCAATGGATTTGGTGGTAGCATGTGCTGAAAACTATAACAAAGAGAACAGGAAAGTGGAGAAAGATGGTCGGGTATATGCAGACTTCTTTGTCAAGGGCATAATGGAAGCATTCCACTTACCTACAGACCCTAATTTGTTCAAGATAGATTGGGAAGCCTTTGAGAACCAATACAAAAGTAAAACCACAAACTGTCAGAAAATAATGTTCACATGTTGTAGAGCAAATGACAGTAAGGTTAAAGTAGTGGCTAAGATGTAACAAAACTTGTATAAATTTGATTTCACCCTAGAAATCCAATACATGATGGTCATGTTGAGCCAAATGATAGGGAAACTGTCATGCCCCCATTTCCCATGCGGTCACAACATGCAATACATGTGTCATGTCCATATTTGTCATGTGGTCATGACACGAAATATCAAAAATTTCCCCACACTTCCCTAGAACCCCCTTACATGCATAAGCGTGCTCGGTGGCGTACGCTTAAGGGGTAAACAATACAGGTGTCAGTGGGGTAATACACACACATGCTCATACCAATCGAAAGGAGGCCAACAAGGGGGTCATCGTAATGTGGTTAACATTGCTACAAGGGTTAAACTTTACTAACCTAACCAAACCCTAAATTTTGGGAAAATTTGGCAGCATAACGCCTCACGGGCATGAGTAGGGTTTATTGTACTAAACTAAATTAATTCCAAAGGATTACTAACTTGGGTTAGTAAATTTCTTACATCTCACTAGTTACATTGGTAATACAGTTGATTAAGTTATTGGAACATTTTTCAACAAAGTCCGATCATCTACTCTCCTTCATGTTTTCTTAAATTTAATATTAATTTGTTCTCCTTCACGTTTTCTAAAATTTAATAATAATTTGTTCTCCTTCACGTTTTCTAATTTTAAACATTTTTCAACAAAGCCCGAACATTTGTTCTCCTTCCCATTTTCTAAAATTTAATATTAATTTGTTCTCTTTCATGTTCTCTATCAATCAGAGTTATCAATGCATCCTTTACATTATTCCTAATTTCTTGGTAGATCAGTTCTCTATCAATCAGAGTTATCACTGCATCCTTTACATTATTCCTAATTTCTTGGTAGATCAGATCACGTAGCAGGACTTACTAACTTCATTTGATGAAGTCCACCAAGTTTCTGCTCTAGGTTTAATTCAATGTTTAATTAACTTCAGTAATTAACAATAATTAAAAAGAACATTATATTTTGATTAATTCTTTTAGCCCTAAATTTAAATCATGCATTTTCTCCTCTTTGTTTTCACTCTTAGCTTTCTTTCTCTTTTTCTCTCTCTTTTCTCATTTTCTCAATTTGTCATTTTCTCGTTGTGCAGGTTGGGTTAAAATAGCCACATATGAAATGCATATGATGGCTTAAGAAAATATAAATACACACACACACACACATATATATATATATGCTTATTGCATTTATATCACTAGGTTTTCTTTTGATAAAAAAAATACGTATATATTTCTTTTCTCTCTCATTGTATTTCATTTGTGAAATTGATAAACCCTAAACACATTTTCCATTAATTAAGAATAAGTAAAAATATATATTCTTATTGAATAATTGTTGTTATTAGATTTTCTTTTATAAATATGAGACCTACACTTTTTTTTATATATTTCTTTTTTTCATTTTAAAAAGGGTGAAGCCCTAAATCTTTTTGTTGAAATCTATTTGAAGAACCCTAAATATTCTTTTTGATTGTTTTGATTTGTTAAACCAAGGCTGTGAAATAATGGTGGCGGCGCTACATGGAAGAGTCCACAAGTGTAATGGCCGATGGCGGAGGTCGAATGTCAATGGAGGGCGATGGAGTCAGCAGTGGTGAAAGGGCCATTAAGAGGGGAGCGGCAATCCAAAGTGGGGAAGACGGTGGTGTTCAGATAGCGGAGGACAGTAGATGGTGCAGATAGAGGGGCCGCGGGGGTTATAAGCCAGCGGAGGTGGAAGGAGGGTTACCTGCGGGCTGCGGTGGATGGTATGAGGGAGGACTGCGGGAGATAGCATATGGGGGAGTGTGGGTAGGGGGCGGAGCCCCCACCCACATCCCATAGCATAGGGTGTGGTGGGGGCTCTGCCCCCTCCCTACACCCATTGTAAATAGAGGCATCGGTGGGGGTTCGAACCCCCCCACCACTCTTTTCAAAATTTTCTTTTTTTTCCTTTACACAGTCTATTTACTCAGTGACTACAAACTTATCTTCTATTTCCTCAATGAGTTTATTTTAATAAAATATAAATGAATATATATATATATATTTATATATATATATATGTATATAAATATATATATACAACAGAAGCACAATTTTATTACAAATCACAATTTTAATAATATATATATACACACACAGCAGAAGCACAATTTTATTACAAATCATAGTTTAATTAAAATTAATATATAACTGTATATATGTATATGTACGTGTATAAATATATATCCTCAAATTAGATTTATAGAATTAAACAAATCAGTTAATATTTTAAAATCATGTGAATATATTAAAAAAAAACACACAATATATATAATTTAGATATTTTCAACTATCAACTTTCCTTCTAAATACTCATAGATTTGCTATTTTAAAATAAAATTTGTATAATATTCAAATATATTTTTCCTATATCATTTCTAATACAAGGAAAGAACTCATTTTTTTTTTACAAGTTTATTCTTTGCATGACTAAAATTTACACATATAAGAAAAAAACAATTTCAATTAATTAGATACTCCAAAAATTGACAACAACTAATTAGCCCTCTTATCAAAATAACAATTTTATAACTTTCTTGTTTTTTACAATTACAACTTCATAACTTTACAAATTTAGAATTCAATATGACATACAATGCAATAGATTTTAAACACATTTTTTTTTCTTCCTTCATCTTTTGAATAATAAGCATTTAAACTAACAATTTCCAACTTTCAATACAATGAAAAATGTCCAACACTCAACTTTCAAGAATATAATTTTACAACCAAGAGAGAAAACCAAGTTCTCATCTTGACAACTAACAATGGTAAGATCTCCAAGAAGGCCAAGCTCTCTCTTATGAGCTTTAAGAGTAAAGGAAAATAAAATATTTTCCAAGACAAGAAATTTTCTTCAACTCCACACTAAGCTCCAAAGAACCTGCATATCACACAAGGGAAAGAAACACCTCACATCTTTCTCTCCTCCCTACTGTAGACCCGCAAGGGGGTCACCCCCAAGCTAGGGAGCTCATCCACACACCTAGGGAACTCAAATCCACTTCACGACAAGACAAACAAACATCTCAAAAACACAATATTACACCCACGAATATTTACAACACACAAACTCAACCAAGGTGAGTTCCAAAGGGGTAGGAGAGTGGACACACTCAACTCTAGAGTGCCACTCCTTCAAAATACATTAACACAATTTGTCTTATGGCCTCAAGCCAACATGTTAACAAAATTTCCAAAAGAATTCATATTTTGGCTCTCAAGCCATATAACAATTTACTCAAAATCACATAAAAATGCCCTCAAGTCTTTCAACATCCCAAAACAAGGTAATGACCTCGAGGAGGATCACTCCTCCCCTACCCCACACTTGTTGAGCATTCTCTCCCAAGTAGGAGAGGCTCTTACAACACCCAACCAAAATTTCCCACAAAAACAATAACACTCAAGGAAGAAAAACACACACATATGCATCAAGCAAGCAACTAAATACAAAAGGAAGGCCTTAGCCTTGAAAACCAACCTTTTTAAGACCTATTGTGGAAGAAGTTGATGTAGAGCTCCTCCAAAATCTCCCCTAACATAAGCCACCAAACTCTCTCTATCTTTTTTTTTCCCAAAAACAATTTCCAACCATAAAAATTCTTAAAAATTCAACAACCCCTCACCTTATCCCAAGTGGGATTAAAATAAGCCCAATCCATGAGCTTAGAGGAATGGGGAGGTGACACTTGTGACCTCCTCACTCTTCCTCCCCCCTAAAAGAATGTCCCAAGGGATGGGTGTTGACACATGTCACTCACCCATCCCCAAAGTCTCCCTCACCCCTTACCAAACGTCCTCTCTCCAACACATGGGAGAGAAAAGGGGAGTTAAAGAGGGAAAGGTTGACACATGTGTCCCCTTCCTTTCCTCTCATGAAGGACCACACAACTCCATGGGTACTCTCACCAATTGTGAGAGAGACTTGAAGTCAAGTCCTCCACAATTGGTGGGTCTTGGAGTCATCTCTAACCTTGAGAAGTGAAAAGGGATGGGTTTGAGTGTTAGTACCACTCATCCTATCCCTCCCATGCCTCCAAATTCGTCACTTAACTTTAGTGTGAAGTTAAGGAGACTATATGGAGGTTTACCAAGGGTTACCCAAGTAAAAAGGGACCCTAGACGCATGGGGTATAACCCAAGGTCAAGTTTAGCCTAGTTAGAGCACCCAGGGTCAAGTTAAAACACATGAAAAGGGTCTCCAAAAATTTAAAATTTAAAAAATGTAATTCAAAGACACTTCTTAAAACACATATCATAATATAAATTAAAAGAGGGTAGACTTAACCCAATTAACCTTATGCAAACTAACATTACAACATTTCATCATACACAGAGTTGATCTTGGTTCCTCATGGAACTAGATCGGCTTCACAAGGGATTACAACATCAAGTGTGGGATGATCTCTAGTATCTGTGGTTGGTTAGAAATACCTACGTACTCAGTTGCAAAGTTAACTCCACCTATCAATAACATAGCTGAAGCAAATTAAAACTTGCACTCGCATAAGATATTACAAGTTCTCTTAAGCATAAAGGAAATCACATTACAATTTTCTAACTAACATCACCCAATTAGTTTACCTTTAATATAGAGCATCTATCTATTATCACCCAATTAGTTTTCCTATAATATAAACATCTATCTAACATCACCCAATTTGTTTTCTCTTAATACAAGCATCTATCTAACATCACCCAATTTATTTTCTCTTAATACAAGCATCTATCTAACATCACCCAATTAGTTTTCCTATAATATAAACATCTATCTAACATCACCCAATTAGTTTTCCTATAATATAAACATCTATCTAACATCACCCAATTTGTTTTCTCTTAATATAACCATCTATCTAACATCACCTAATTAGTTTTCCTTTAACATAATAAAGTCTAATAGTTTAGGAAATCTGGGAATCAACAGTCCCACAAGTATAAAAGTATCAGCAATAGTAAGGTAAATAGTCACATGAATGGGAATGAAAAAGGTAGGTCTCACATCCTCCCCCCTAAGACTGTACTTCCTCCTGGAAGTCATCAAAGAGGTGAGGATAAAGAGTCCTCAATCTTGCTGCATCCTCCCATGTCGCAGTGACCTCGTCATACATGTCCCACTGGTCCCTAACCTGGTCCAGCTCTTGACCTCGAAGGCCTAGCATCTGACAAGCCAATATGTGAATTGGCTCCAAAGCTAGTTGTTCATCTACCTCTACTTGATGAGCACTCCAATCCAATACGTGAGATAAGTCAGAGATGTATCATCGTAAAACTGAAACATGAAAGATGTTGTGGATACACAACAGGCTAGGTGGCAAGGCTAGATGATAGGCTACAAGTCCTATCTGCTCCAAGATCTGAAAAGGTCCTACAAACTGAGGTGTGAGATTAGAGCCCTTTCTGCAACGGATAGGACTCTTGTGTGGTCGCACTCTCAAAAATACCCTGTCACCTAGTGAGAAGCTCCGATCAATTCTCTTAGCATCAATATACTTCTTTTGTCTATCCTGTGCCTCCTGAAGTCTCTATCTAATCAGTGTGACCTGCTGCTCCATATCCTAAACAATCTCTAGACCAATGGCAACCTTGTCCTTTATTTGATCCCAACTCAAAGGTGTCTTGCATGGTCTGCCATATAAAGCCTAAAAAAGGAGGCATACCCAACGAGCTGTGATGCCCATTATTGTAGGTAAACTCAACCAGATATAGATACTCCTCCTATCTAGACTGATGGTCCATAACATACATACGAAGCATGTCTTTCAACACCTGATTAACTCTCTCTCTGTCCATCGGTCTCAGGATGGTAAGCTAAACTGAAGTTGAGCTGAGTGCCCAATGCCTGTTGTAAGGCTCTCCAAAATGCTGAAGTGAAAACTGAGTCTCTGTCAGAAATGATGTGGCGAGGTACTCCATGAAGTCTAACAATCTAATCTAAGAATACCCTCACCACAGATGGTGCATTGTATGTCATGTGTACAGGTGAGAAATGTGCCACCTTGGTCAACTTGTCAATTGTCACCATGATGGCATCATGGCGATGTGATGACATAGGTAGACCAACAATAAAATCCATGGAAATGGTGTCCCATTTCCACTCAGGTATCTTGTGAGGGTACAACAATCCTACTGGATGTTGATGCTCAGCCTTGACCCTCTGACACTTGAGGCAACGAGCAACATATTCTGCAATGTCTTGTCTCATCCTAGCCCAATGATATAACTGTCACAAATTAGCATGGATTTTCTTCACTCTTGGGTGTGTTGCATAAGGTGCTCGATGAGCCTCTAAAAGAATCACTACATGAATTTCACCCACATGGGGTACATAGATGCACTGTCGATGTCTAAACAAACCATCAGACTCAAGGGAATATCTTGCGAATTTGCCCTTAAGAGCCCTCTATTTTTGAATTTCCTACTGCACCTCAAAAAACCACTCGTCCTCAGGCAGATGCTATAAGATACAATCTCTTAAGTCCACCCTCAATGTCAAGGTTAGGATCTCGTGGCACCTTTGACTCAAGGCATTAGCAACCACATTCTCCTTCCCTTTGATTTAGTGGACATCAAAGTCGTACTCGCATAAGAACTCCATCCAACGCCGCTGGTGGGTGTTCAAATTAGGCTATGTGAAAATGTACTATAAGCTATGGTGATTCGAATGGAGCTCAAAGCGTCGACCTAAAAGGAAGTGTCTCCAATGAACAAGAGCATTAATAACTGTTGCGAGCTCTAAATCATGACTAGGGTAGTTTAGCTCATGTGTCTTAAGCTTATGCAATTCATATGCAATCGCTCTACCACCCTGTATAAGCATGGCTCCCAAACCCTCTAGTGATGCATCTGTACAAACAACAAAATCCTCTGTAGGATCTAGAACCGCTAATATAGGAGCACTGGTAAGATGCTCCTTGAGGACCCCAAAGGCCCTCTCACACTGCTCGGTCCAAGTGAAACCTTTCCCTTTCCACTGAAGGGAAGTGATGGGATACACTATTTTGGAAAAGGCCTCAACGAATCTACAGTAATAACCAGCTAATCCCATAAAGCTCCTGACCTTAGTCACACTAGTGGGTGCTGGCCAATCCTGAATTACTCTGATCTTCGTTGGATCTACAGAGATGCCATCGCCTAATAAGATGTGTCCCAATTACTACACCTTTGTCCTGAAGAAGGCACACTTTGCCAGGTTGCCATAAAGTTGCTACTCTCGTAAGCACTACAAAACCTAACGCAGATGGTCCACGAATAGATCAAAATATCATCAAGAAAGATGATCATGAACTGATCCAAGTAAGTACATAACACCCCGTTCATGAGACTCATGAACACTACAGGGGCGTTCGTCAACCCGAAGGGTACCACTGTGAACTCGTAATGGCCATATCTGGTTCGAAAAGCAGTCTTGTGAATATCTGCCTCTGTGATGCACAATTGGTGATATCTAAATTTTAGATCATTTTTTAAGAACACTCAGGCTCCCTGCATCTGAACAAAGAGGTCGTCAATCCTAGGCAGAGGATAACGGTTCTTCACCGTCAACTTGTTCAACTTCTTGTAGTCCATGTACAAGTGAAAAGACCCATCCTTCTTCTTCACAAAGATAATCGGTATGCCCCATGGTGAAATGCTAGGTTAGATGTGCCCCTTCTCAAGTAACTCCTCTAAGTACAATTTGAGCTCTGTAAGTTCATGTGTAGTCATCCTTTACGGTGCACGAGACACTGGCTCAGCACTTGGCACTAGATCAATGTGGAAATCAACCTCTCTGTGTGGAGGCATACCTAGTAACTCCAGTGGAAACACATAGGCAAAATATCTTAAGATAGGGTGATCATCCAATGAAGCCTCAAGCTCATCCTCTGATCTGTCACTAACTGTGATAGCAAACATCTGACACCCCTTCCGTATGCAGCACTTAAGCTACTAAGTGGATATCATATGAACAGTCACGGGCTTTTGTATGCCCACTCACTCAACCGGTGAGCCATGATCGTCTAAGTAGCTAATCATCCTCTAGCGACAATCTAGCTTGGCTCTATGAGCCACAAGCCGCAAGCCAGTCCATACCCAGAACTACACTGTAGGATCCTAATGGCATAACCCTAAGGTCACATGATGTATTGAAGGAACCCAAGGAGATCTTGTAATCTCTAACCAAGGTATCTACTGACATCCTGGCCCTAGAGGCCAACTCAACCTCCCACCTAGTATCCTTCCTAGAAGCCACCAGCTGCAACATTCCACTAATGATGAAGACAAAAAGGAGTCGGTAGCTCCAGAGTCAAAAAGAATAGAGATGGGGAAATCCCCAATCATACCTTCTATCTCAATAACTGAGGCCTAGAAGTCGGCTTGGTAGTTGTCAACCGCTGCAAACATGCAGTGGGACTTGCCCACATCACCTACAGTCTGCTTAGATCCTCCTAAATGGGGTTGTCCCCCTGCTGTAAATCCCTGTGGACACTCTCTAGCGATATGTCTTGCCCCACCACATACATAACACAGGCCCCTAGCCTATAACTGTCCTGACTGAGTCCTACCCAACTACTATTGTCCAGTCCGTCTAGTGGACCCCTGTGAATCTCTATAAGACTGCTGAGTCCTCGCGGGTCCCACAGATGATCCCCATTGTCTTTGATCTCTACGCGGGCCCTGCTACTACCAACCACAGTTTTGTCCTCCCTGAACTCTTTGCTAGGGTCTAGACCTCTGCTGATGCTACTATGGAGGCCTAGGAGGTAATGATGAAGAATTGAATCCTCCTCTCTGTGGTGTGGATTGTGGTCTTCAAAAGTTTTGCTACTGCTAGTGATTATGGTCCTGAAACTACAGGCATGAATTCTTCCCTCATCCCTGAATTTCCTCTACAATGTAAGCCTTTTTGACAACCTCACTCATAGTCTAGGGGTCTACCATACGCACTAGTCCTACTATCCCGTGATTCATACCTCTGATGAATTTGTGTACTAGGAGTTTCTTGTCGTGGAGATACTCTGCGTAACGAGAAAGCTTAATAAATTGGCTCTCATACTGAGCAACCATGAGTCCATTCAGCTGTAAATCGTGGAACTCATCTATCCAGCGCTGTCTATAGTGATCTGACAAGTAACACGCATTAAAGCACTCTATGAATATGTCCCACGTGAGTGTATCTAATGATAGCCGGGCTTGCACTCCTCAGTGCACCACCAGGTAGCTGCTGCATCTCTCAGAAGGTGTACTGCCACTCATGCTTTCATGTTGCTCCCATAAGGTCTCAACGTGAAGCACCTGTCTAGACTAATGAGCCAAGCCTCAGCCACAGCTCCCTCTGTAGCTCCTGCAAAGGTAGGTGGATTGAGCCTAAGCAGGTCTCTGATGGTGTCTCCTATCTCTAAGTCCTATAACTGGCTCATCCAACCCATACTCATATGGTCCATGATGTATCTACTCTACTCTCATGGTCTCATCTTGTCTCAAAAGTCTCAGAGGACTCCTACTCCGTGCTCGATAGGCTGACCCTACCTCCTCCACTATAGTATCAAATATATCTACAAAAGGCTCCATACATGGCACCTCTCATGGATCGACGTGGGGCTCCACACATGGTTAGCACGTGACTCAACACATGACTCCTTATGTGGCTCCTCTCACGGATTGACTCAAGGCTCATCACGTGGCTCTGGAATAGCTGGCGGTATCCTCTCTAACATGGCCTACAATGTCTATAAAATTTGAGGACCTATGTCAAGTACAGGTGGTGCTTGTGGTACTGGCTGATCTGCTATGACTACGGGTGCCTGTCCCTCTGCAGAGGAATCACTGTGAACCTAAATGGATGCAGTGTTGCACAAACACACTTATCGAACATGTCGGGGAGGCATCCTACAAAAACAAGGTAGGCACTAATTAATCAAAGTTGCAGAATAAATAACGTGCCCAAATATGCCCAGTGTTTAAACTTGGGCTCTGATACCAAATGTCATGCCCACATTTCCCATGCAGTCATGACACGCAACACACGTGTCATGTCCACATTTTTCATGTGGTCATGACATGAAATATCAAAAATTTTCCCACGCTTCCCTAGAAACCCCCTCACATGCGTAAGCATGCTTGGTGGCATACACTTAAGGCATAAATAATACAATTGTCAATGAGGTAATACATACATGTGAGCATACCAATCACAAGGAGGCCAACAAGGGGGTCATCGCAATGCGGTTAACATCTCTACAAGGGTTAAACTTTACTAACCTAACCAAACCCTAAATTCCAAGAAAATCCAACAGCATAATGCCTTACGGGTGTGAGTAGGGTTTATTGTACTAAACTAAATTAATTCCAAAGGTTTACTGATTTGGGTTAATAAATTTCTTACATCTCACTAGTTACATTGGTAATACAGTTGATTAGGTTATTGGAACATTTTTCAACAAAGTCTGATCATCTACTCTCCTTCACGTTTTCTTAAATTTAATATTAATTTATTCTCCTTCACGTTATCTAAAATTTAATAATAATTTGTTCTCCTTCACGTTTTCTAATTTTAAACATTTTTCAACAAAGCCCGAACATTTGTTCTCCTTCTCATTTTCTGAAATTTAAAATTAATTTGTTCTCCTTCACGTTCTCTATCAATCAGAGTTATCAATGCGTCCTTTACATTATTCCTAATTTCTTGGTAGATCAATTCTCTATCAATTAGAGTTATCACAGCATCCTTTACATTATTCCTAATTTCTTGGTAGATCAGATCACGTAAACAGGACTTACTAACTTCGTTTGATGAAGTCCACTAGGTTTCTGCTCTAGGTTTAATTCAATGTTTAATTAACAATGATTAAAAAGAACATTAGATTTTGATTAATTCTTTTAGCCCTAAATTTAAATCATACATTTTCTCCTCTTTGTTTTCACTCTTATCTTTCTTTCTCTTTTTCTCTCTTTTCTCATTTTCTCAATTTGTCATTTTCTCATTGTATAGGTTGGGTTAAAATAGCCACATATGAAATGCATATGATGGCTTAAGAAAATATAAACACACACACACACATTAATATATATGCTTATTGCATTTATATCACTAGGTTTTCTTTTAATAAAAAAATATGTATATATTTCTTTTCTCTCTCGTTGTATTTCATTTGTGAAATTGACAAACCCTAAACACATTTTCCACTAATTAAGAATAAATAAAAAATATATATCCTTATTGAATAATTGTTATTATTAGATTTTCTTTTATAAATATGAGACCTAAACTTTCATATATATATATATATATCATTTTAAAAAGGGTGAAGCCCTAAATCTTTTTGTTGAAATCTATTAGAAGAACCCTAAATATTCTTTTTGATTGTTTTGATTTGTTAAACCATGGCTATGAAATAATGGTGGCGGCGCTACATGGAGGAGTCCATAGGTGTAATGGCCGACGACGGAGATCGAATGTCAATGGACGGTGGTGGAGTCAGTGGTGGTGAAAGGGCCATTAAGAGGGGAGTGACGATCCACATTGCGGAAGATGGTGGTGTTCAGATAGCGGAGGAGAGTAGATGGTGCAGACAGAGGGGCCGCGGGGGTTATAAGCTGGCAGAGGTGGAAGGAGGGCTGCCTGTGGGCCGCAGCGGATGGTATAAGGGAGGACCGCAAGAGATAGCATATGGGGGAGTGTGGGGAGGGGAAGAAGCCCCCACCCACATCCCACAGTGTGGGGTGTGGGTGGGTGCTCCGCCACCTTCCCACACCCATTGTAAATAGAGGCATTGGTGGGGGGTTCGAACCCCCCCACCACTCTTTTCAAAATTTTCTTTTTTTTTCTTTACATAGTCTATTTACTGAGTGACTGCGAACTTCTCTTCTATTTCCTCAATGAGTTTTATTTAATAAAATATAAATGAATATATATATACACACAGCAGAAGCACAATTTTATTACAAATCACAGTTTTAATAAAATATAAATGAATATACATATATATATATATGTATATGTATGTATATGAATATATATATACACAACAGAAGCACAATTTTATTACAAATCATAGTTTAATTAATATATATATATATATATATATAGAATTAAAGAAATCAGTTAATATTTTAAAATCATGTGAATATATTAAAAAAAACATACACACATGATATATATAATTTAGATATTTTCAATTATCAACTTTCCTTCTAAATACTCATAGATTTGCTATTTTAAAACAAAATTTGTATAATATTCAAATATATTTTTCCTAGATCATTTCTAATACAAGGAAAGAACTCATTTTTTTTTTACAAGTTTATTCTTTGCATGACTAAAATTTACACATATAAGGAAAGAACAATTTCAATTAATTAGATTCTCAAAAACTTGACAACAACTAATTAGCCCTCTTATCAAAATAACAATTTTATAACTTTCTTGTTTTTTACAATTACAACTTCATAACTTTACAAATTTACAATTCAATATGACATTCAATGCAATAGATTTTAAACATTTTTTTTTCTTCCTTCATCTTTTGAATAATAAGCATTTAAACTAATAATTTCCAACTTTCAATACAATGAAAAATGTCCAACACTCAACTTTCAAGAATATAATTTTACAACCAAGAGAGAAAACCAAGTTCTCATCTTGACAACTAACAATTGTAAGATCTCCAAGAAGGCCAAGCTCTCTCTAATGAGCTTTAACAGTAAAGGAAAATAAAAAATTTTCCAAGACAAGAAATTTTCTTCAACTCCACACTAAGCTCCAAGGAACCTGCATATCACAAGAGGGAAAGAAAAACCTCACATCTTGCTCTCCTCCCTACTGTAGACCCGCAAGGGGGTCACCCCCAAGCTAGGGAGCTCATCCACACACCTAGGGAACTCAAATCCACTTCACAACAAGACAAACAAACATCTCAAAAACACAATATTACACCCATGGATATTTACAACACACAAACTCAACCAAGGTGAGTTTCAAAGGGGTAGGAGAGTGGACACACTGAACTCTAGAGTGCCACTCCTTCAAAATATCTCAACACAATTTCTCTTATGGCCTCAAGCCAACATGTTAACAAAATTTTCAAAAGAATTCATATTTTGGCTCTCAAGCCATATAACAATTTGCTCAAAATCACATAAAAATACCCTCAAGGCTTTCAAAATCCCAAAACAAGGTAATGACCTTGAGGAGGATCCCTCCTCCCCTACCCCACACTTGTTGAGCATTCTCTCCCAAGTGGGAGAGGCTCTTACAACACCCAACCAAAATTCCCCACAAAAACAATAACACTCAAGGAAGAAAAACACACACATATGCATCAAGCAAGCAACTAAATACAAAAGGAAGGCCTTAGCCTTGAAAACCAACCTTTTTAAGCCCTATTATGGAAAAAGTTGATGTAGAGCTCCTCCAAAATCTCCCCCAACATAAGCCACCAAACTCTCTATCATTTTTTTTTCCAAAAATAATTTCCAACCATAAAAATTCTCAAAAATTCAACAACCCCTCACCTTATCCCAAGTGGGATTAAAATAAGCCCAATCCATGAGCTTAGAGGAATGGGGGGGTGACACTTGTCACCTCCTCACTCTTCCTCCCCCCTACAATCATGTCCCAAGGGATGGGTATTGACACATGTCACTCACGCATCCCCAAAGTCTCCCTCACCCCTTACCACATGTCCTCTCTCCAACACATGGGAGAGAAAAGGGGAGTTAAAGAGGGAAAGGGTGACACATGTCTCCCCTTCCTTTCTTCTCATGAAGGACCACACAACTCCATGGGTACTCTCACCAATTGTGAGAGAGACTTGAAGTCAAGTCCTCTACAATTGGTGGGTCTTGGAGTCATCTGTAACCTTGGGAAGTGAAAAGGGATGGGTTTGAGTGTTGGTACCACTCATCCTATCCCTCCCATGCCTCTGAATTCGTCACTTAACTTCAGTGTGAAGTTAAGGTGACCATATGGAGGTTTACCAAAGGTTACCCAAGTTAAAAGGGACCCTAGATCCATGGGGTATAACCCAGGGTCAAGTTTAGCCTAGTTAGTGCACCCAGGGTCAAGTTAAAACACATGAAAAGGGTCTCCAAAAATTTAAAATTTAAAAATGTAATTCAAAGACAATTCTTACAACACATATCATAATTCAAATTAAAAGAGGGTAGACTTAACCTAATTAACCTTATGTAAACTAACATTACAACATTTCATCATACACAGAGTTGATCTTGGTTCCTCGTGGAACTAGATTGGCTTCACAAGGGATTACATCATCAAGTGTGGGATGATCTCCAGTATCTGTGGTTGGTTAGAAATACCTACACACTTAGTTACAAAGTTAATTCCACATGTCAATAACATAGCCGAAGCAAATTAAAACTTGCACTTGCATAAGATATTACAAATTCTCTTAAGCATAGAAGAAATCACATTACAGTTTTCTAACTAACATCACCCATTTAGTTTTCTTTTAATACAGAGCATCTATCTATCATCACCCAATTAGTTTTCCTATAATATAAACATCTATCTAACATCACCCAATTTGTTTTCTCTTAATGCAAGCATCTATCTAACATCACCCAATTTGTTTTCTCTTAATACAAGCATCTATCTAACATCACCCAATTAGTTTTCCTATAATATAAACATCTATCTAACATCACCCAATTTGTTTTCTCTTAATACAACCATCTATCTTACATCACCCAATTAGTTTTCCTTTAACATAATAAAGTCTAATAGTTCAGGAAATCTAGGATCAACAGTCCCACCAGTATAAAAGTATCAGCAACAGTAAGGAAAATAGTCACATGAACGGGAATGAAAAATGTAGGCCTCACAGAAACTTGATGCGGGTATCTTGAAGCCATGAGTGTATGGCCTCATCAAGTTAGTGGAGACTTTAGACACCAAGATATAGTGGGCATGACTCATTAGTGATAGCCTTGATGAAGCATTGAGGATGTTTGGGGGCAAGGCATATCTACTTTATTTGTCTTAATATGTTGTTTATGCTTGTTCTACACAATCTACATTTTCTAGTTTACAAACAGTAGGTAGAGTGGGTAGGAACCTAGGAGATGTGAACATATGGGATCATTATCCCCAGTTAGAAAGAAAGGTATCCATAAAAAATTACA
This sequence comes from Cunninghamia lanceolata, assembly GCA_027924645.1. Taxonomy (NCBI): domain Eukaryota; kingdom Viridiplantae; phylum Streptophyta; class Pinopsida; order Cupressales; family Cupressaceae; genus Cunninghamia; species Cunninghamia lanceolata. The sequence continues at coordinate 1,458,680 of BSBN01000802.1, read as the reverse complement.
AATGGGTAAATGATTGTTTTGTCATGCATTTGATCAGATTGATGGATAATGATAGGGCTAAAATATTGAGCATTGAGGCTCAAGAAGCCATAGCCAGAAATGGAACTTGGTTTATCTACTTCCTAACCTTCACCTACCTCAGAATAGAGGGATTCAATGGGCAACCTCTTATGTTTCTGAGGTACCCAACTGATAAGATAATTCTGCTAGAGTTAACCAGGTAGGTAATACCAACATATGAAGCATATATGAAGATCATAGGCTAGTATGTATTCCCAACAATTGATGTAAAAAAAATCTCAGAAGCAGAGTTATACATGTTGAATTTGCAGCCATTCTCATTGGCTAGACAGTATGATCCTTACAGAAGGATAGAAAGATTTGTGAGCAAGAAGCCAATGCATCAAGTGCACTTGGAAGATTACTGGGCAGATTGTCCATATGATGTGGAGGTGAGAAAAAGAAGTTACCAAAGGTTAACATTAAACCAGATCTAGACATTGGACTGCTTTGGTGTTCTTCCACAATTGTATAATGATGATGGGATGTTGATTTCCAAGGAGTGTGAGGATAAAAAGATCTATAATAAGACCATCTCTACTCATGATTGGAGTCAACCAGAGGTAACATCAATAGACCTCATTATAGCTAGAGTCATGAAGTTGACCAGAGCATGGGTAGATTAGCAGTTGGATGCTCTAAAAGCTAAGGGAGTAGCTTTAACAATAGATAAGAAAAGGAAGAGGAAAGTGCTACCTAAAAATGAATATGATGACTTCTTGATCCATAAGATGCAGATCATGGAGGCCAAGCAGGCCAAGCAACCTTCATCAGAGGAAGATGAAGAATTTACTAATACTGGCATCACTATAGCCACAAGGCCATCCCCTTAAAGAGAAAAGGATCCAATCCCTGTTATAACAATAAGTAAGAGGCAAAGAGAACAACCTACAGATGCAAAAGAGCCTAGGGTTACCTATCAGAATATGGAGGAGGATGAGGATGAAGTGCCCTTGATAAGAAAGGAAAAAGGTCAAGATATATTGCAAGGAACAAATATCCCTAGGCAAAAGAGAGGGAAAACACTTGTGATGAGAGGATCCACCAACAAACAACTAGATGTCCTGCTCAAGGGGCAAGGAGGTGAAGGGATCACAAAGATGGAACAGATGTTTGCCACTTAGCAACATACAACAGAAAGAGATGCAAAATCCATGGTGCTAAAGAATAAGAAGGATGTGGAGACAACACCCAAAGGACTATAGCACAATGTTCCCACTCCTACCATTGTAAATTTTAAAACTGAATTAGCTGAAGAAGTAAGAGAAGAAGAGAGAAAGAAGGTGAATGATCCTCCCTTGCCACTAGATCAAACTATTGATCTCATAGATGATGATGTGACAAGGGAGGTGACATCTAATCTCCTTGAGAACCTAATCAAGAACACAACACTGACACCTCAAGGTATGCCACAAGTGTCAAAAGGTGCTAGAGATGAAGATGAAGTTGAAGATCCTGAGGAAGTGATAAAGAATATTGGCCTAGATGGATTAGTGGGTAAGGTCACCAACCCAATAGTAATTGATTTGGCATATGATGGAGGCGAGGAGGAAGAAATAGATAAAGCTATGGATAATATACAAAATGGTAATGACGATACAAGTGCAGACATGGAAGTCCATACAGAACTGCCTTCAAATCAAAATATCTAGTATATTGAAGAGAGACATGCTGAGGTAGGAAGTAAAGAACAAGTATTGACATATGGACAAACAGGTGTAATAGCCACATCTGGATCAGAGGATCCAATAGAAAAGATAATGCCAACATTCGAACATCAAGGTCCAAAGAGTAAAGGCGGTGAGGAGAAGATAGAAAAGGTGACAACTGGTGGTGATCAAAGCTCACATTAGGATGTACAAGATCTTGGCCAACATTCAATTAGTATAGGTAATCCTCAACCCCAGGAGAATCAACATGCACAAGAAAAAAATGTAGAAACTCTGGGCAATTTGGCTGAGATTTATGTCTTATGGTGTTGTCATTGATGGAAACAAGAAAAGGAACAAGGTTGGAACAAAGATTTTGGTCTAGCAAAGGAAGACCTAAAGAATTTGGCTAAGTGTAGGAAGAGTTCAAAGACAACTATAGAAAGACAATGTTTTGATTGGCATTGGTCCACAATTGAAGAGCAGGTCATGTGATTCTAGTATGATATTTCTAATCCCTGGATGATCCTATATGCAAAGTTTCATCCCTTGATCATCTCTAGAAATGTACTTTCAAGTTACATGAGTTTGACATTATAGAGAACAAAGGTAATAAGAGCAGAATGCATATTTGTTTTGATCTGCATTCCTCTGGTGTTGCATATTTTGCTATGCGGTTTTGACATGTTGTAAGTTCACTTGTATGAAGTCTAAATCCAGAGTTGTAGAATCTGAAGTCCATCGGAATGATAGTTTTGAGCTATTGAGTATCACTGCCTAGTTTGACAGAGTTTGACTATAATAGGGCATGTGTTTTGATGTTCCACATTTTGCCTCAAGTTGATAACTTGCTTTGTGGTTTTGAAGTTAAGTATGGGGATGTGTGAAGACTCTTTGATATGATTTTTAAAGTGTCTTGTGGTACGTAGTGAAATTTATAGTCTGACAGATGGATTGAACCAATGGTAGTCTATATTTGAGGCTGACATGTTAGTTTGATTTCTATGTGGCAAGTTCTATTGATTGGAACTCTATCCTAAGTGGTTCTACAATTGAATCTAACATATGAGAATGTATTTTAGATATTAATTGGGTCCACAAAACATTTTGGTGAATGAATTTGGCCAACAAGCTACATGTTGATTAACTACACGCTTCATCTTAGTAGGCCAACCTAATGTGTAGACAACTAAGTGTTATTGATATATATATGAGATCCAATTCGATGTTTGGATGGATGGATGTATGAATATGGTGTGTGTGTGTGTGTAACATGTGAGAGATTATGATTTTGTGAAGGTGACAAGTGCAGAAGAAGAGAAATCTTGTTTACATGTAAGAATAGGGCAGTGTAGCAGAGCAGTTCAAGATGAAGAGTTTTGAGACAGTTTTTTGAACATCATTGGAGTTTTAATCATGCATTTGCAGATACAATTTTAACAATTCATTTTGGTAGTGAGCCACCCTTCTATCTTCTTCTCTCTTTTGATAGTGAGCCACCCCTTAGCAGTGAGCCTTTTTACAGTGAGCATTTTGGACAATGTGTCCTTTTGGGCAGTGAGCCTCTTTGTAATTCGGTATTGTTACAACATAATATATTGTGAGCTAACCCTCACCGTGGTTTTTCCCTTTTTAGGTTTTTCACGTAAAAATCCTAGTGTTCATGTGTCATGCCTTGTGGTTGTTCATGCTATGTTTAATTTGATTTAATGTTGTTGAATGGGTAAATGAATTAATGATTTAATGAGTGTATGGTTTAAGAGACTATGGATTCACCCACCTCTTAGTATTCTAGGTGTTCAACAATTGGTATCAGAGCCTGGTTCCTTGGAAGAAGTCTAATAGCTTAAGGAAGATCTTGGAGATTGAACACATGGCAGGTAAAAGGTATTCTACTCCTCTTGAAGAAATTGATTCAACTAAAACTATAGAATAAGAATGCATGCTTGTCAGTGAAGAAGAACTCAAAGTTGTTCTTGAAGATCTTGAAAGGACTGACATAGAAAATAGGGATCTAAAAGAAAATGTCAAGGAAGCAGATGAATGCATCAAAAAATTAAGGGAGCAAGTCAAGAGGTTCAAAGAAAAGCATAACGAGGTTAGTAAACAATTGAGATCAACAAATGAAACCTTGAATGATCTGGAAGTGGAAGTTGTAGAAAGAGCAAACATTGAAGAAAGCCTAAATGAAATAATAAAAAACAAATCTGAAGAATGTACAAAGCTTGAACAAGAAGTTGTGGATCTGAAAGATGATTTGAAATAGGCATGGATTCAAGAAGATAAATTCAGAGTGAGTGCTACCAAACTTGATAGAATAATTGCAAGTTAGAAGAGTCCTGATGACAAAGAAGGCTTGGGATTTGAGAAAGGTGAAAGTTCTAAAACAGGTCAAGAAAAGAATATTGACATCAAGAAGGACAAAGACAAACATAGCCAAAATAAAAGGAATGGACCTAGAAGACCATCGGTCAAGCAACCAAATGCTCAAAGGTACCCTCTTTCACTGGTTATTGTAATGCATGCAATAAGTTTGTTCATAAGGCTACTCAATGTAGGAGCAGAGTGAATCAAAATATTCCATCATTTTCTGGTCAGTGCTTCACTTGCAATAAATTAGGTCATAAAGCTAATTAATGTAGAAGCCAGATAAGGAATGGTTATAACAATGGAAGGAATGATTAACCCTTCACAGGTAACTGCTTTACATGCAAGAGAATTGGTCATAAAGCTAATGAATGTAGAAGTTGGATAAGGAACAACTATAATAATGGAAGGAATGCTCAATCTTTCAATAGAAATTGCTTTGTATGCAATAGATTTGGGCACAAGGCTAACCAATGCAAATCAAGGATGAATGGAAGGAACAATGGTCAGAGAAATGTTGTATGCTTCAATTGCAACAAGCCTGGACATATTGTAAGGTTATGCAAAAGCAAGAATATGAAGAAGGATAATCAGGCAGAGATGAAGAAATTGGTACAAAAGGTTTATTTGGTAGAGGTCAAGAAGGAGATGAACAAGATTTGGGTTAAGAAGGAAGTACATGAAGTCAAGAATGAGTCTACACTAGATTCTGGTGTAGACATTGCCTCCGGGAAGTGAATTGGGAGCTCTGGCTCAAGAGGAGCTTTAATGAAACATTCTATTCCCCCAGCCAGAAAAGTGGTGCTAACATTCAGCATGAATATATATGTTAGAAAACATTCTAGTAGATCTTTTGAAGAAGATTTTGATAGAAAAGAACCTAATGCAGTGGATTGCAGAGCAATTTAGATCAACTGTGAGTGGCAGAGAAAGAATTTGATAGCTTTTTGAATCAAGCATTTATGGTGATTAAGTTTCAATGAAAAGGACTTAAAAGGAGATTCATCTGAAAGGAAATCACATTGTATTCAAACCCTCAAGAGACTAAGGAGATTTGAGCAACGGAGTACAAAATCCAATTCAAACATTTGGCTAGAAGAAACCCTAACTGGAAGCAAATATCAAGGTATTTACAATTTTCACTCTTGCAAAGTTTTATTGAACTATGAAAATGGCTACTCCACATGTTGTTGAGATTACTAAGAGGCCCCCCCCTAAGTTCAAGAAGCACCCATTCAAATCACAAGAAACTATTCCGGATGGTGCGTTCTCTGAGGTCCCGTTTGGCATCATGCATACTGAAGATGTTAGGGCATATATACATGCAAACCTAGAAGAGTATGATCATGGGAAATTAGGAAAAATTTATCTAAAAAAATTGACTGATGACAAGTTTGAGCTAAAAGAAGAGTATAGTGTGTTTCATGAGAAGAAGTTGGATGTATGGATTGATCTTCCTGCTTTTTCTGAAGATGCTTGGGTCTGGTATGCCCTAAATAGAATACATGACAAATTCGTGTGGTTATACATGACGCATATGATTACTAAATATGCCATTAAGGCAGTCACTGGCATGTGTTCCACTATAATAGTTTTGGCTTTGAAGGCTATAAATAATAACACAGTGATGGAGTTAACAAGTGCCAAATTTGACAAAAGGGCACTAATTGTTTATGATATTGAAGACCCAGCAAAAGGTTTGCATCAATGGTGATCAGATACAATGTTTATTTCTCTAATAGGGAGAACTCTATCTCTACAACAACCCTCTACATAGGCTATGAGATGGTAAAGAAGAATGTTGATTATGACCTGTGTGAGTTGCTCCAGGAACAATTGATGGAGAATCTGAAGAGGACAAAGGATACAAAATACCCATTCAAGTATGGCACTCTGATCATTTGCCTACTATTCTATTTTCTAAAGGAATTACCAGGTATGAACAATATTGTTTGGTTCAATAACTCTCCTATAGCAACACAAATTAGAAATTATCTGCAGTGTTTAGGAAATGTTGATGCACAAAATGCAACTTTATGGGGATATTTTAAGAATTTTTAGAAGAAAATGCAAGATAGGGTTAGAATTCCTAAGAAAGTAGTTGAGAAGTATAAATATGATCTTGTTTTTATGGTAGACAAAGATAAATGCCTCATAGAGGTAGTGGAACCAAGAATAGTGCAGGTCCCAACAATGGGATATGAGGTTACAGAGGATGTTTTGACTAGCCTAACTGATCTAATTCTGATCAAACCAAAGGATCCTAAGCAAGAAAGATTTGGAACATTTGAAGAAAAATCTCTCAAAGTGCATCTAGAAAAAACTCAATTAGAATCACAAACAAAAACTAGAAATATGGTCGAAGAGTATATTATGAGCAAGGGATTCACAAAGGAACAAATAAACCAAACTAGAGCCAAGTCTCAAGCAGCAAAGACTGCAGAAGAGAAAATTGCACAAGAAAAGGCTTTAGCAAGACCAGAAGCCAAGTTTGAAGCCTCTAAGGCTACAAGTGCTCTGAAAGGTCAGACATCAAAGGTTCCAGAGAAAGAAGAAGAGAAAACAGAACCAGAAAATCCTACTTCCAGCTCAAGGAGAAGAACAAGAGCCTCCTCCTCTACTGTAAACACATCTAAGAGCTCTGGACCACTCCCTATAGCTAAGGTTGAGAAAGGAAAGACAAAGCTTGCAGAGAGAAGGAAAAAAGAAAGAAAGCAAAGGCCACCAAAAGAGTGTATGTGAGCCTTGGTGAAGGAGAAGAAGAGATAGAGACTGATGAAGAAATCAAGGCCAAGAAGGCAAAAACAAATGAGACCATAGCAAGTAAAAAGGAGAAGCTCTCCAGAAAGGTTAAGGAAAAGAAGATGAAGCAAGAATATCCTTGGAAGCCACAGTCAATGCAATAGCTCAACACGGGAATCTGAAGCCTATTTCTAGTATATATGATGAAAGCTTAGATGTAGACAAGATGATACTTGAAACAATAGTTGTAAGATTTTTTGTTATGTTCAGTAAAACATTGATTGAAGTAATAGATGATTTACCAGACAGTTTAGCCAGCATCATGACAACAAGAAAAGAAGGGGCCATGGCCAAAGATACTAAGATAAAGGAGTATGTTTTGTTGAAACTTTTCCCAAATATCACAAGTGAAGAAAAAGTTAAAGTCACTAAGAATCTCAGTGATGAATTCAAAACCAAGAAGAGAGTTAATGCTCTAATATCTAGAGACACTGAGAAACTGGTTAAATAAACTGAGAAGATAACATTACATGTGCTACATGAACTACAAATCTCAACTGTGGTAGACACTAATGAAGAGGAGCAAAATGTTATAGATGAAAATATAGAATAGAGTGTGGATCAAGGTGGAACACCTCCTCTGATAAGCTCTAGGAAAGTTGAAGAAATCAAAGAGCCTATGGAAGAAAAGAACTCTGAAGAAGTAAAAGTAGCACCTGAAGAAAATGTCCCTAAGGACCAAGGTGAACAAAGAGAAGAAGTTGATGAACAGATGATTGACAATCTTGCTCCAAAGATAGAGGGAAATGAGAAAGAACTTATTCAAGAAGATCCTCTAGAAAGGCATGATGATGAGATGTCTCATGAAGAAGACAAAAGAGACATTGTTGAGAATGAGTCAATTGACTCTTTGAGAGAGTCTCTGGAAAAGAAAAAGGAAGCTTAGATTTTGACTGCACCTGAGCTACTGCAAGGACCAATTAACCTTGCCACAATGTCCCCATTACAAAAATTGAGGCTAGGGACAATTTTTCAAACTACTACACAAGAAGAGATTTTGAAATCTCATATGGAAGACAGTAAGTTAATTAGAGATGCAATGTCAATGCTTGAAAAGAGTTATGCTTGAAATGAAGAGAGATACATCATTAGCTCCTACTAGTCAGTTGAAGAAACTCATTGAATCAGTCAACTCTCATTTTGAGTCCCTTGAACAAGCTGCAGAAAAGAAGGTAAGGGAGTAAGAGATTAGTTGAGCTTACTGATAAATTTGCTCAAGATAAAATTTTGTTAGATAAGAGCATAGAGTATGCACAGATGGTCATTAAAGAATCTAGTGAACTATATCAATTTTGTCTTACATGGCCTGAGAAGACTAAGGACATAAAAGAGAAAATAGATGGATGGGAAATTCAAAGCATGAAGATCTCCAGAAGTTATGATCCTATAAAAGATGCTATTGGGAATCAAAGGGCTATAATTGAAACCATCCATTCTGACATAAATAAGTTGTAGACTCAGAAGGAGGTCATCAAACATAGAATGAGCCATCTCTGAGAGATAGCAAGCTTCAAAATTGCATCCATGACCAGGCTAGTAGCAGTAGCAAATAAGAGTAGACAAATCACTGAGGCCCCTGCTACTATGAAAAAGGTAAAAGAGTTGGTGTCCCAGGTTAATGGGCATATATTAGTTTTGAGTGATGCTAAGATCATATGGGATCAAGATTTGGTGCAACTGAAGAAAATCTATGAAGATATTCTTCCTACAAATCAGTAAGGTATTTGACTTCACTTGTATATATATGCTCTAATAGTACAAACACTTTTGAAGTTTTGGTCACTTGTATATATTTCTGTATCATACACCTTTTCCATTGATGTCAAAGGGGGAGAATGAAGCATGTGAAAACACAAAGAAAAATAACTGAAAAACAAGGAAAGAAGCAAGAAGTCAGGAGGAGCAATGTGAAAAGAGTAAGGGGGAGCAGTATAACAGTTTTTCACATCAAGTGTTGCCATCAATGCCAAAGGGGGAGATTGTTGGCAATTCAACTAAGCTTGATGTCTGATGGTGTTGTCATTGATGGCAACAAGAAAAGGAACAAGGTTGGAACAAAGATTTTGGTCTGACAAAGGAAGACCTAAGGAATTTGGCTAAGTGTTAGAAGAGTTCAGAAACAACGACAGAAAGACAATGTTTTGATTGGTATTGGGCCGTAGTTGAAGATCAGGTCATGTAGTTCTGGTATGATGTTCCTAATCCCTAGATGATCCTATATCCAGAGTTTCATCCCTTGATCATCTTTGAAAATGTACTTTCAAGTTGCATGAGTTTGGCATTATAGAGAACAGAGGTAATAAGAGTAGAACACATATTTGTTTTGATCCTCATTCATCCGGTGTTGCATCTTTTTCTATGCGGTTTTGAGGTCTTGTAAAAAATTGTATGAAGTCTCTAAATCTAGAGTTGCAGAGTCTAATGTCCACTAGAATAATAGTTTTGAGCTACTGAGTATCACTACTTGGTTTGACAGAGTTTGACTATAATAGGGCATGTATTCTAATGGTCTACATTTTGCCGCAAGTTGATATCTTGCTCTGTAGTTTTGAAGGTAAGTATGGGGATGTGTGAAGAGTTTTTGATATGATTTTAAAAGTGTCTTGTAGCATGCAGTGAAAGTTGTAGTTTCACAAATGGATTGAACCAGTGGCAGTCTGTATTTGAGGCTAACATGTTAGATTGATTTGTGTGCGACAAGTTCTATTGATTGGACCTCTATCCTAAGTGGTTCTACAGTTGAATTTGACATATGAGAATGTATTTCAAATATTAATTGGGTCTGCAAAGCATTTTGGTGAATGAATTTGGCCGACAAGCTACATGTTGATTAACTACATGCTTCATCTTAATAGGCTGACCTAATGTGAAGATTCTAAGTGTTGTAGATATATATATGATATCTAATTCAATGTTTGGATGGATGGATGTGTGAATATTAAGGTGTGTGTGTGTGACATGTGAAAGATTGTGATTTTGTGAAGGCGACAAGTGTAGAAGAAGAGAGATCTTGTTTACATGTAAGAACAAGGTAGTGTAGCAAAGTAGTTCAAGATGAAGAGTTTCGAGATATTTTTTTCAGCATCATTGGAGCTGTAATCATGCATTTGTAGATGCAATTTTAAAAATTCATTTTGGCAGTGAGCCACCCTTCTATCTTCTTCTTTCTTTTGATAGTGAGCCACCCCTTGGCAGTGAGCCTTTTTGCAATGAGCATTTTGGACAGTGAGTCTTTTTGGGTAGTGAGCACTGGGAAGTGAGCCCTAAGGTAGTGAGCCTCTTTGTAATTTAGTATTGCTACAACATAATATATTGTGAGCTAACCCTCACCGTGATTTTTCCCTTTTTGGGTTTTCCACATAAAAATCCTGGTGTTCATGCATCATGCCTTGTGGTTGTTCATGCTATGTTTAATTTTCTTTAATGTTGTTGAATGGGAAAAAGAATTAATGATTTAATGAGTGTATGGTTTAAGAGAATACTGATTCACCCCCCCTTCTCAGTCTTCTAGGTTTTAAACAGAAACACATGAGGATATGAATGTTGATTCAAATAAACAAAATGAGAATGTCCAGATGAATGTACCTGATAGTCAAGAACCAGAAAAAGAAATATTACAAGATCAGCATATGACATCCGGAGATGCTACAAAGGATCAAAATCAGCAACAAGTGCATAAGGAGGTTCCTACCGATGGAGACCAATAGCGGAATGTCAATCCATACATTCCAAAAGAGAAGAATGCAGATGTACAAGATGCTCACATTGAGCAGACTAGCTAGCAAGGGCCAACATCTGGTGTGCCACATTGGCTTGTACATAAGGTAAATCTACCTCTGGCTCATGATTGATCAAATTTTGACATTTCTTCATTATTTTCACTTGAGGTTACAAAACCCAAGTGCATGGGAAGAGCCACATTAGCAATAAAGAGAGACCCAGTCTCAGGAAGGAGGATTGCTCAAGTAGTTGTTCCTACAGTGGATAAGGTAAAGGGAGAAATAAGTGCTAGTGAGTTTCAAATAACCATAGTGGACCTAGGGCACACTACTACTGAACAAGAGGGTTAGGAAGTAAAAAAAAGTATAGATGCATTGCTTGCAAGAATAAACAAAGCTAAGGTCAAAAATCAAGAGTACAAAGAGTAAATTGCTTAATTACAGGCCTTGATCAAGGGATTGGTAACCCCAACAAATGTTCCTATTACAACCTCTACATCCCTAGCATTAGTGTCACAATAGGAGATTACTGGGTTGGATGTGCAAAAACATCAAGCAAATGTAATGAATAAGTGGTTTGAACAATTCTTATAGGATGGGGATGAGGTAGTGAAGATTGCATTGTCCAATTGGGACATGTTAAGTAATATAAAGAGCAAGGTAGACAAATTGAAGGAGGTAGGCCAAAGATTGATAAGGAGTAGTCAGGATCTGACTACATTGAAAGATATAAGGAAAGTTTACATTAACACCCTCATGACTAAGAAGGTCATGAAGCCTCAAATGCTTCCACAGATGGATACATGGTTTGAAGACATAAGATTTGAAGTCAGCATTTTGAAGAGATGCAATTCAAAGGCAGTTGATATTAGTGTAAAAGAACATGAGATTTTGTTTGATGAGTTTACCATTTTAGAAATTTTGGAAGGCAAAGTTGAGGGGAAGGTGGAAAATCAAGATGAAGATTTTGCCATAAATTCATTTAGAGATAACTTTAGCTCTGCTATGGAGGATCCAATACAACATTTCTCAAAGGACACTATTAATCAAGCTATGATCATGATGTTTAAAATAGATGCATACAATGAAAAACTGGATAGTAGGACTAACAGATGGATATCCTTAAAGGAGAAGTTGAAAGCTCAAGAGCATGCAGCTGAAAAGGCTAGGATGTAAGATAGAGAAGAGATAGATAAGGCTCTTAGAGCATATGAGCTCATCCAAGGCATTAGATGTAGAATATCAGAGGATCCATCCATAGATGAAGAGTTCAATGGAAATGTAGAGTAAAGAGGTCATGCTGACCAAGTCAAAGATTCAGGGAATATTCTAGAATGCCAGCTATATTCCACCAAATTGATTGCCAACTGGTGATCATGTGCCATGTTTTTTGACCATTAGATTATCTTGGGTTGATCCTAACCATTGGATCATTTGTAACTGCATCTTTTCCTTGTTCTATAAAAGGAGATGGATTGCCATTTTAAGATTATTAGGAGCTTAATTGAAATAGAATTGTTGAGCTTTCTGAGCATTAAGTATACATTTTGTGACTTAGTGTTTTCCCATGGTTCTTTCTCAAGACCAATTATAAATATGTATACATTTGAATAATGAATGAAATAGAGATCTATATTACAAACTAATCGTAAATCCTAAGTAATCTTTGTAGATGATATCTGGACATGTCACTATGGAGTGATGTGCTCTCTGAGGTGCATTTCAACTGGTGAATGTTGTTGTTATCTAATTCCTTTGAAGATTAGCATCTACTATGTGTAGTTGTGGAATATCCTAGCAAAGTATGGTTTGATTTCATCTCTTTTCATGAAGTATTGAAATGTGCATGTGGATCAGTGGTTGAAACTCACTCATTTCACATAATTTTAGAATCTCAGTTCTTTTCTTTTAAATTTCATAAATATCATCATCATAACTACAAATATTGATAAATGATAAGTAGAACATGGATAAATATGCATATATCTGTAGATAACTAAACATCTTGTGCATATTTGAGCAAATTGCATGTAACACTAAAAATATCATGCAAATAGTTGGAAATAATGATATAGAACATGGAAATATTAGATTATAGGCACAATATTTAGAAAAATTTAAGGTGCAGAAGAAGAAGAATTGAAAGGAGGCAAGGCACACGAAACACACTGCCTACACCAACCTAATGAGGGGAATAGTATGCAAATTATTTTAAATCCTTACAATTGCTGCAATATTAATCACATAACATAAAGATTACAGCAGCAACACAACACATAAAAAGAGAGAGACAAGATATATTGTGGGGAAAACCCTTTCGAGAGAAAAACCCCACACTCCAAAGTATAGCTCAAATGTATTACAGTAAACAATAACAGATTACAATACAGTTTCAGAGCCAATGCTCTTTCAAGAGTCTTCGACACTCATAACTAAAGATATTCTAGAAGCATAACAGTACCTGTCAATAACTATATGCATCTCCCATCCAAGCACCTATTTATATACAGTTTACAAGGCAAAAAAGGAAGCTTTTAAAGATGGACATCCAACTTGGCCTCATGGCCCAAAACCCATGCCTAGGGACACTTGTCCTACATTACAACATGATTTTAAACTTGTCATTACATGCCTTCCCAATGTGGGGTGCTCCATCCAAGAATAGCCTGCTATGACAAATGCTCTTATGCACCTTACAGCTATCATAGAATATGTCATACATGACAACACTTATAGTTGTAAGAAAATCTATCATAAATTGACTAAAAATAAAATATTCCTCTTACAACATGTCATAACCCACCTTGGGCACCCAAAGATACCTTCCTCAAAGATGCTCTTCGACACATGTCTTCACCTGTCATAGAACCTTCTATTTTTGACTCTTATGCATCATAACTCCTTACACACTACACAAGATGCCAGCACATGGAAGAAAACCTCTACCACAATATGGGATGCCTATATCCACATGGGATGAGTTGACTATCCTAGTCACATTCCAAGTGGAGTGACAACACACCATGCCACTTCACACTAAATGACAAAATAGGATGTGCAACATAAATTACATCATAGGAAAATAAATAAATAAATAATCAAATAACCAATGCTAGGAATTATCAAGGTTGAGAAACCTTAATTCCCAACATTCTCCCACTTGTCGAACACCTTGTAAGAGCCAATAGAAATAACAAGATTTAACTCCTATATGCCGAGAGGCCCATAGACTCTGAACACCATCTAAACTTATCAGTGCCCACTAGTTTCATCAATGCATCCATAACATTCTTCAAAGTATCTATCTTCTCCAATGTTACCTTCACATCTTCCACCATGTCTCACACAAAATGAAACTATACATCGATATGCTTTGTTCTGACATGGAAAGTTGGATTCTTTGCTAAGCAAATCACACTCTGACTGTCACAACATATAGTAATCTATCCTGCATCAACACCAATATCTGAACACAATCTCTTAAGCCAAATGGCTTCCTTACAAGCATAAGTAGCTTCCATATACTCTACTTCTGTCATGGACAAAGCAACCACAAGTTGCTTCTTACTCATCCAACTAATTTCACCACCGAACATAGTAAACACATAAGCACTGGTGGATCTCCTATTGTCAATGTCACCTACCCAATCAAAATCCACAAATCCTCGTATACTCACAGAATGCAAAGGTCATGTAGGATGACCATGATAACATATGGAATACTCAGAAATATCCCACAAATATCCGAACACTCTCTTCACTACATCCCAATGTACCTGTCCAGGATTTTCCATAAACCAGCTAAGGACTCCCACTGCTTGGGCAATGTCTGGTCTAGTATAGACCATAGTATACATTAGGTTGCCAACAACACTAGCATAAGTTACTCTGCTCATGTCCTCCATCTCGAAAGAAGACTTTGGACAATCATTAACAGATAACTTGGTCCCCAAAGAAATAGGAACACTGCAATTTGCGATGCTGAATCTCTCCAACATGAACTTCAAATACTTACTCTAGGTTAATAAAAGTTTTTTGTTAGCTCTATCTCTTCTGATTTCCATTCCCAGAATGTACCTGGCTGCCCCTAAGTTCTTCATTTCAAATTATGCTAACAACTGAGACTTCAAATCAGAAATCATATTCTTACTATTCCCAATCAGCAACATATCATCAACATATAGTGCAATAATGAGAATGTGATCATTGTCAAACTTATAATACACACAATTATCTGATTTCGATCTCAGAAATCCAATCGACAACACAAAGGCATCAAACTTCAAGTACCACATCCTAAGAGATTGCTTCAAACCATACAAAGACTTCTTTAACTTGCAAACCAAAATTTATTTACCTTTTTCTATGTAATACTCTAGTTGTGACATGTAAATCTCTTCCTCTAAATCACCATGAAGGAATGTTGTCTTCACATCCATCTGCTCCACCTCTAAGTTATAAGCTACTACAAGAGATAAAAGGAACCAAATAGATGTCAGCTTTGCAACGGGAGAGAAATTTCACCATAATCAATTCCCTCCACTTGTGAATACCGCTTCGCAACCAATCTAGCCTTGTACTTCTCAACACTGCCATCTGCTCCAAATTTCTTCTTGAACACCCATTTACAGCCAATAGGTTTCCTTCCTTCAGGAAAAGGCACCAAGTCCCAAGTTTTATTCTTCTCTAAAGAAGCCATCTCATCTTCCATGGCCTCCTTCCAGGAACTTGTATCTTTCATGCCCATAGCCTCTGTCATAGTTCTAGGCTCATCAGTGTTAGTAATCAAGGCAAAATCACAACTAGAATCTAGCAACGAATAACCAAATCTATCAGGTTGCTTCCTTGTTCGTGTAGACCTCCTCAAAGGCTGACATTGAGGTTTTGCTTCTTCTTCTAAGATTTTAGAGCTTCTAGATCTCTCCTCGTCATCAAGTCTCATAGGGTCTTTCGGTTCAGTCTTCTTAGGGGTAGAAGGAAACTGAACCACATCTTCTTTCTTTTCTTTCTCTTATGGCTATAAAACAATAGGAGAACGTGTTAGCTCTTTGAAAATAACACTTCTACTATACAACACTTTCTCAGCCTCAAGATCGCAAGGCTTGTACCCTTTCACACCAACAACATAGCCAATGAAGATATGCTTAATAGCCTTGTTCTCCAATTTTGACCTCCTCTCCCTAGGCACATGAGCATATGCCTCACAACCAAAAACACAAAGATGTCTTAATGAAGGCTTCTTACCAGACCACACCTCCAGGGGTGTCTTATCAACAAGAGCTGATGTAGGAGACCTATTTACCAGGTAGAAAGAAGTGGCTATAGCTTCAGCCTAAAACTTTTGTTCAAGGCTAGCATCACTAAGCATACTCCTAGCCCTCTCCATCAACATCCTATTCATCCTCTCTGCAACTCCATTTTGTTGAGGGGTGTATGGAGTTGTCTTATGTATTTCAATCACATGTTCTTTATAGAACTTATTGAACTATGTGAAACAAAACTCACCACTATTATCAGTTCTCAAACACTTAATCTTTTTACCAGTCTGATTCTCAACAAAAGCTTTAAGCTCTTTGAATTGACTAAAGACTTCAGATTTGCTTTTCAAAAAATAAACCCATGTCCTTCTACTATAGTCATCGATGAATGAAAAAAAATATACAAATTTAGAGATTGAAGGAACATTCACAAGACCAAACACATTAGAATGAATAAGATCCAACACACCAAAAGACTTGTGAGAACTAGAGTAAAACTGAACACAATTTTGCTTTCCATAAATACAATGTTCGCAAAAGTCAAACTTGAGACTATGATCATTTAACCCCTTGACAAGGTTTTTATTTTTTAGGGCTCTAAGACCCTTTTCACAATGTGACCAACTCTCTTATGGCATAACATTGTCTTCTTAGCTAGAAGTTTCATTTCCAAGGCATGAGCACCCTTGGGTACCCAAAATGCACTACCATCAGAAGTTGAAGTAATACATCTCTTTGCCGTTGGTTCCAATGGTGAAGATGAAGTGATTGAAGCTCTTTTCTTCAAAACAGAAGCACTATTACATTGTGTAGTGCATGCATCCAACTGAAACAAATTACCTCTCTGAGTACCCTTCGCAAGCACCATAGCACCTCTAGTCGTCTTTCATCCTCCGCTAGAGAAGACAACCTACACACCTGCATCATTCAATTTACTTACACAAAGTAGGTTCCGTGCCAAGCCTAGGATGTGCATAACCCCAGAGATCCCCTTCACTCATCCATCAGGGAATCAGATTGAGACTCTTCCATAGAAAACAATCTTAAGATGAGAGTTGTCACCAAGGTACACTCTTCCACCATCAAACTCTTCATACTTCATAAACCAGTCTTGATGCGAGGTCATATGAAAAGAGGCACCAAACTCAATCAACCACACATCATCAAATGCATGGGTGGCCAAGGCTGCGATGAAAGCATCACCATTATCTTGTGACTTGTTAGAATCTGTATATGAGACATTCTTCTTCTTTTTCTTTTTCTCTTCTTTGCATTCCTTTCAGAAATGTCTAGATTTACCACAGTTCCAATAAAGAGCCTTGGACTTTCCTAGAGATTTAGATCTCCCACAGGACATGGATCTACCCTTATCATCTTTCTTGTCCTTCTTTTTCCCTTTCTCCTTGGGTCTTCCACGAACTGCAAGAGCCTCTTTAGTCAACTCAGATGATTTTCTTCGTATCTCTTCAGATAACAGCGAAGACACCACTTCATCCATTTTGAAGGTGGATGTGGTACTCATGATAGCAATAACAAGATGGTCCCATGAGTCTAGAAAAGAACAAAGCAAGGTCATACAACGATCCTCCTCCTCCATCTTCACACCAATGGATGTCAACTGTACAACTAGCATGTTAAAGGCATTCAGATGGTCTGTAATGGATCCTCCATCCTCCATCCTTAGAGAATATAGCTTCTTCCTCAGGAATAACTTGTTCACCAGTGATTTAGCTTGATAAACATCTCTGAGCTTCTTCCATAGTTCTTTCATGGTCTTCTCTTCATGGACATTTAACAAGACAGAGTCATCCAAACAAAGTCTCACAAGACCCTTAGCTTTCTGATCCTTGAGATCCCAATCATCTTGCGACTTTGCCACTAGTTTTACACTAGAAATGGTTTCTCATAGGTCTATATCAACAAGCATGTCTTCCATTTTAAGCTTCCACAACTCAAAATTTCCACCATTAAACTTCTTAACCACTACTCTTCTAGATTTTCTTACCATCTCCTTCCAGCAACAAGATTACATAATATTCTACACATACTCCCACTCAATCTAAGATCAGTGCAAAAAAACCCTACCCAACAACTATGACCAAAGGTGATCAGGCTCTGATACCAACTGAAAGGAAGCAAGGTACACGGAACACACTTCCTACACCAACCTAATGAGGGGAATAGTATGCAAATTCTTTTAAATCCTTACAATTGTAGAAATGTTAATCACATAACATTAAGATTTCAGTAGCTAAACAACACATAAAAAGAGAGAGACAAGATATACCATGGGGAAAACCCTTTTAGGAGAACAACCCCACACTCCAAATCACAGATCAAATGTATTACAGTAAACAATAATAGATTACAATATAGTTTCAGAGCCAATTCTCTTTTAGGAGTATTCAACACTCATATTTAAAGATATTCTAGCAGCATAATAGTACCTATCAATAACTATATGCATCTCCCATCCAAGCACCTATTTATATAGAGTTTACAAGGCAAAATAGGAAGCTTCTAGAGATGGGCATCCAACTTGCCTCATGGCCCAAAACCCATGCCTAGGGACACTTCTCCTACATTACAACATGATTTTACACTTGTCATAACATGCCTTCCCAATGTGGGGTGCTCCATCTAAGAATAGGCTATGACAAATGCTCTTACACACCTTACAACTGTCATAGAATCCATCATACATGACAACACTTACAATTGTAAGAGAATTTGTCATAAACTGACTAAAAATAGTATATTCCTCTTACAAGATGTCTTAACCTACCATGGGCACCCAAAGATGCCTTCCTCAAAGATGCTCTTCGACACATGTCTTCACCTGTCATAGAACCTTCTATTCTTAACTCTTACGCATCATAACTCCTTACACACTACACAAGATGCCAACATATGGCAAAAAACCTCTATGACAATATGTGACACCTATATCCACATGGGATGAGTTGACTATCCTAGTCACATTCCAAGTGGAGTGACAACACACCATTCCACTTCACACTAAATGACAAAATAGGATGTGCACCACAAATTACATCATAGGAACATAAATAAATAAATAATCAAATAACCAATGCTAGGAATTACCAAGGTTGAGACACCTTAATTCCCAACAAGAATTAAGTGAAGATTAGTTCAAATTTTAAGTGAATTCAAAAAAACTAATCAAAGTTGCAAAGATCACCACAGAATAATCTCAACTGGAGTAAAGTTTAGAAGAATTGATCAAACTTATAATAAATACACATCCTAGATTAGGATTATCATATTTGATGCAATTTGTTGAGATTCATGCAAAGCATGTAATAGGAAAAACATCAAGACAAGATTTCCTCAAAATCAAGACATAAGGCCCTTGAATGATTAACAACATCATCACATCAAACTACTGAGTAACATCCGAATGTTATGTACTAACTATCGGAGACCTGAGATCACAAATTCATCCTGAATTTGTCATATCTTTCAAGAGGATAAAGGTTTGTTGTATGAATTTTTATCTCTGTTAATATGACTAATAGTTGTATCAATAAGTTGCTTAGCCAAGATAGGAAATTTCAGCTCCTTAAATCCTCTCTCCAAGGAATCCCCACATATTTCCTTAGACTTTTTAAAATTCCTAAATGTTTAGCTAAGATGATTGAGAAAATTTAGAAGTTTCTATAGTCAGTTGTGGAAGAGAAAAGGAGAATTTCCCTTGTTAGTTGGGAGAAAGTTTGTTTATCCAAGGTCCAAGGGGGGTTGGGGTTAAGAAGAAATCATCTCATCAACAAAGCCCTTATGGCTAAGACTAGCTAGAACCTCATCCAAGGTAACAAGGATTAGGGTGATGTCATGTATGCCAAGTACTTTAGAGGGATCAGGTGTGCAGATTGCTTTTTGAGCAAAATCTCCAAAAAGGATCAGTCATCTGGAATGTGACCCTTAAAACTAGGGGTCTTCTTCATAAAGGAGTTAGGTGGAAGGTGGGGGATGGCAGGAACATTAGCTTCTGGGAGGAAGATGGTTGAAAGAGTTGCCCCTCAGAGAGTTAAATTGTGGCAGGCTTGTTGACAAAGCCAGTGGTTTTTTTTTAACCCTGGTTTCAGATTATATTAGCCACAATGGGTTCCTCAGAAGCTGGAAATGCCTTATTGACTATGGCTTTGTTCACAATGAGGATAGATAAATTACTTTTCAGCTTTAGGGGGAATTGAACAATCTCAGACTCACCTTGTTCTCTAAGCAAGATCAAGTTGTTTAGGAGGACAACATGGGTCTGTTCACTATGAAGAGTGCATATGGTCTGTTGTTTGACCCTAGAGAAGATAGTTTTTGGGGAAAGGTTTGGTTACCAAAGCTCATTCCCAAAATAAATTTTTTTTGGTGGACCCTCATTTACAATAAGATCCTCACTTTGGATTTTTTTTGAAAAGATGGTTTCAGTTCACCAATCGATGTGTTCTTTATGGTGAAGAGGAGGAGACTATCCCATATTTTTTGTTGTACTGTAATTTTTCATGAGAAGTTTGGAGCCTTATTTTTCAACGAATGAATGTGTCTTTAATTTTCAATGCTACTTGGCTACTCTCATTAGGGAGTGGAGGTCCCCCTTCTAACCTTCATTCCTAGTGTCCAGGGAATTATGGAACCAAATCCCCCCACATTTAGCTTGGAAATTGTGGAAAGAGAGAAATAATAGAATTTTTAGGGAGAAATCCAAAACCTCTATGGAGTTTTTCTAGGATTTTTCTAAGATCCTAACCAAAAACATCAACACTTGCAAATTCAAAGCTACTGATAACCCCATTGGGTAGGATGAAGTGAATATACTGAAACAATGGGTTGTTAATCTGGATATCTGTAGCATTGATGCTTCTAAGAAGATTTCTAGGGACATAACTTTCTGGGTGCCTCCATAGAAGAATTGGTGTAAATTGAACTTTGATGGGGCTGCTAAAGGCAACCTCTGAGCGGCTAGTGGAGGGGGTATAATTATGACTAATTTTGGAATTCTTGTGGCTGCATACTTTGGAGGGATAGGGATCAAGAGCAATAATGAGGCTAAGGCACTGGCTATACTTTGGGGGATTAAAATTGCTCATTCTATAAACATCAAGAAGTTGCATGTTGAGGGAGATTCCCAGCTTCTTGTCAATGTTGCCTTAGGCTTGGCCAACCCAGGCTAGCATTTAATGGATGTGGTGGGGGATATCAAATTACTCCTCAATTCTTTCAAAGAGTATAAAGTGTCCCACATCTATAGGGAGGGTAATGTTGTGGTGGATGCCATGGATAACTTGGGCATCGACAGTTCTTTCTGGAGATATTGGAGGCGGTCCTTCAACTTCCCTCATAGAATACAAACCCTTATTGAGAATGATGGACACAAATCTGTATCATATTCATGACCTTGTGTTCAAGTGGAGAGGGGGATAAGGTTGAGGTGTGCTTTGATTTACCTCTGCATTGTTAGTAGGAGCTCCTAAATGCTAGTTTGATTGATTGGGTGGGTGGAAATATTCAAATTGTTGAAGGAGCCGTTGGTTTTCAAAAACCTCAAGACAAAGATGATTACATCGATTGGCAAAGGCTGACTCAGCTGATGGATGCTAACTGGATGTCGTGGTGGAGGGGAGTCTCATGTGACGAAGGATGGATGGCAGGTTGACAAGCCTATAATAATTATATTTCCATTCTCGTTCTCTGAGTTAATTACTCCTGCATGACGTGGCTGGTAGATGTCTTTTCTTACATGGTAGAACAAGGTGGCAAGGTCCTTTTGTTGAATTCACAAGACAACTGAAGGGGGGTGAATCAGTTGTATCAAAAACTTCAAACCCTCACAAACATTCAAATCCACATTAACCTTTAAACTTGTTATGATGATTAAGCATGAAAACCAAATAACAGAGACTGAATCATAACAACACCAAACATAATCTACAACACCAGATTTTACGTGGAAAACCCAAGAAGGGAAAAACCACAATGAGGATTAGCTCACAATATAAAGTAGTAGCAACACTGAATTAAAAAAGGCTCATTGCCAGAGGGCTCACTGCCAAAGGATTCACTATCCAGAAGAAAGAGATAGAAGAGGAGGCTCACTGACAGGGATGAAGTAATATAATTGCATCTAACCTATGCATGGAATATAGTTCCAATGAAGGTCAATATTCACCACAACACAAACATCACCTTCACAGCAACACTAAAAAATAGTAGACACCTTCTACTCACTGGATCAAGTAGCCTAACACGTGAAAGCTCTCACTGCATTGATCAAATTAGCGTCACAAACATCTATGTGTAAAATCAATTTGTAAAATATTGTGATCTAAAAACTAGTTTACTTCACCTTCTAATATCTAAATATATAGGAAAGTGGTGCCTAAAAACATTGTTTGGGAGTTTTCTAGGTGGGGGATTCTCCTTTGGTCAGTCCCTTTAGTGGACCAATTTTACAACTTTTGAACAAAGATAAATATATAGCAAACAACTATGCAATATGCCTATATGTCACTAAGTATGTCAATGCTAATGTGTCAATAAATTATTAGATGTACTCCTTAAATGATGTTGCAAATAGTGGTGAGAGCCAGGTGGATCCTTAATTATCAAAACTAAACTAGTTAGGGCATGTCCTTTTATACAACCCTAGAATACAATTTGAAATGTTTTACACTTTTCAAGTGAGCATATAACTACTAGTTGGAGGAGTTTGATATGAGGCCAATTTAAATTTTAAAATATAAAAAGGTGGGAGTTAATTTTGTGCCACAAAATTGAACTAAGATCAATTTCAAATTGTGGAATCTATTTAGGTAAGCTAAGGGGTACACTGATCAAAATTGGTTCCTATGGATGTGTGTAGATGGAATTAGGTTAGGTTCAAGGAAAACTCTTGGGGTAGAAAGATGCTAATTATATGCTAATTACTATTTAAAGGATTACCGACATAAAATGAGCTCAAAATAAAGTCAAAAATAAAGTGAAAAAGTGTAAGGTAGAAAAAAATTCCATTAAAAGAAACATACCAAATACACCATTTTTGTTCAAATATTATTTTTTTTATTGCCCTGAAAGGTATTTTCCAAACAGTGCATCCATCGAGATTATTACATTTATTGCTTTGGTCTAAAAAAATCCAACTTCTTGTAGTGCAACATCAAATGAACTAGTATTTTAAAAGTTTTTAAAAATAGTAACTCTTTTTTTGGAAGTACATACTAATTGTAATTCTTATTTAAGTAATTTTTATTTAAGAATGAATTATTGGTATTGTATAAAATTGTAATGTTCCTTTTATATTAACATGGTTTAATTAGGCTCTAATGTTTCTAGTAAATCTGTATTGGTTCCTTAATTAGGAAAAGGATTAAATCCAATTATATTTTTAAATTCATGTTTTATCCTATGACTAATGATCATCAATTTTAGAAATGTATTCACCCACAATGTTTGTGCTAAAATGGTTAGATTTAAATATGTTTATTTTCAAAAAAAATTAAATTCAATGAAATTGTTGAGTTTTTTATGTTTTCTTTAAGAAAATATACCTAGTTTATCTTAAATAAGTCATCAATATACAATAAAATATTGATATCACCTAAATTTACAAGTAATTTATATCACTTTCATCACTATGTGGTTATTACAAACATCAATTGACTTAGGAAATTGATTTTATAAGAATTTTCTCAATATTTTTATTTCTAATTAGAAAACATTAATACAACACATCATCTTTATGAAAATTTAGATTATACGCTTTTGATGAAAATAAACAAAGGAATAAACATTTAAATACATCCATATTGTACATGTGAAAAAAATATCAAATTTCCTTCAAAATTCTTTTGATGGAGGATGAATATTATAATTAATCTAACAAAAAGTTTCACTTTTCAAGTTAGCACATAACTACTAGTAGGAGGAGTTTGATATGAGGCCAATTTAAATTTTGAAATATAAAAGGTGGGGGTTAATTTTGCGCTAAAAAATTGAACTAATATTAATTTCAAATTGTGAAATCTATTTAGGTAAGGTAATGGGTACACTAATCAAATTTGGTCTCTATGGATGTGTGTAGATGGAATTAGTTTAGGTTCTAAGGAAAACTCTTGGGGTAGAAACATGCCAGTTATATGCTAGTAATGGCATAAAGGATGAGCCACATAAAATGAGCCCAAAATAAGGAAAAAATGTGTAAGTTAGAAATCTTACCATTAAAAAAAACATACCTAATACACCATTTTTCTTAAAATATTATTAAAAATGTGTAAGCTAGAAAAATCTTACCATTAAAAGAAACATACCTAATACACCATTTTTCTTAAAATATTATTTCTTTGTATTGCCTTGAAAGGTATTTTCTAAATAGTGCATCCATAAAGATTATTGCATTTATTTCTTTGGTCTAAAACATACCAAATCTAACTTCTTGAAGTGCAACATCAAATGAACTAGTGTTTTAAAAGTTTTAAAAAAGAAATTAGTAACTCTTGTTTTTGGAAGTTTATATTAATTATA
Source organism: Cunninghamia lanceolata (assembly GCA_027924645.1). Lineage (NCBI taxonomy): Eukaryota > Viridiplantae > Streptophyta > Pinopsida > Cupressales > Cupressaceae > Cunninghamia > Cunninghamia lanceolata. Next base: position 1,434,293 of record BSBN01000802.1, on the reverse strand, counting down.
ACTTTTATTTAACAATGAATTATTGGTATTATATGATATTGTAATGTTCTTTTATATTAATAATATGGTTTAATTAGGCTCTAATGTTTCTAGTAGATCTCTATTGAATCTTTAATTAGGAAAAGGATTAAATCCAGTTATATTTTTAAATTCTTGCTTTATCCTATGACTAATAATCATCAATTTTAAAAATTTATTCACCCACAATGTTTGTGCTAAAATGGTTAGATTTAAATATGTTTATTTTCAATCAAAATAAATAAATTTAATGAAATTGTTGAGTTTTTTATGTTTTCTTTAAGAAAATATACCTAGTTTATCTTAAATAAGTCATCAATATACAATAAACATTGATATCACCTAAATTTACAAGTGATTTATATCACTTTCATCACTATGTGGTTATTACAAACATCAATTGACTTAGGAAATTGATTTTATAAGAATTTTCTCAATATTTTTATTTCTAATAAGAAATCACTAACACAAGACATCATCTTTATGAAAATTTATATTATACACTTTTGATAAAAATAAACAAACGAATAAACATTTAAGATAGATATCAAATTTCTTTCAAAATTCTTTTGATAGAGGATGAATATTATAATTAATCTAACAAAAAATGCATGTCTATACCTGCTATAATAACTTGTTAATTCATATTTCAAACAAATTTAAGTATATCAACTCATGAGATATGACAATTGGGCTCCCCATTTTCCTAATTGTGATAAAAGAAAATTGTTTTTCTAGAAGATTAAATATATCATCCATTTCATAAGCAAACTTAATAATAACTTAATGTCAACTATTGTATGAAATACCTTTGCACCAAGTGAAACATGTAGAATTTATGCATTTTAAAATATCTTTAAGAAGTCTTTTTTAATCTAAATCATGTGTTTGGTTTCTCTAATCTATAATAACCAAACATCTAAAAACTCATCCATAAAACATGTCTCATTAGAAACATAGAATATAACTACACTATTAAAATTAACTCCTTATATATATTTCTAAATTCTTCATTTCATACATATTGTTAGAAACATAGAATACAACTATGCTAAAAAATTAACTCCTTATATATATTTCTAAATTCTTCATGTGATACATATTGGATTAAATATTCCTTTTTGAACTTTTAAAAAAGAATACACATTCAAATGCATGTGTTCATGTGCTCCAAATAATTAACAATAGGTATTTTATTTTAAGCACAACTTCTACTTATTCTATTTCAATGTGTATTCTATTCTCAATATGACTTCTATGGTCATAATGCTACTCATACTACCATTAATTTTTTCAACCCCATATTAGTTTTGTCCTTCCACATATAAATCTTTAGCTAACATATTAGGAAGGAAAATTATTAGAGGATTCTTATTAATTATTACATTTTCTTTTTAAAAATAACTACATTTTGTTTCATTATTTTTTAAAATAAAAATTAATATATGTATATATGTATGTGGGAAGATGCCAACAAGGGTGAGAAATTCACCTAATTTACTAAAATCTATTTAGACTTTAACTTCTCTTATATATAATATATTAAGAAATCTTATGTAAGAGTGACAATTCCTTGAAAGTAACCATGTTTATTAATTCGTTATCTATATTATTAAAATTTATTATATTCTATTAAATGTAATCATTGATATCATGGCCTTCAAAAAAAAATTCTTATAAATAATTATAAAAAGATACCAATCTTCTCATATTCAGGATGTTTATGGTACATCTTCAAGAACTTACTCTCCAAATAATAATTACCACATATTTTTGTTCTCAATATAAACATAGACTTCTCCATCATAAGTACATTTCATTAATGCTAAAGATTTAACATATCAACAATAAACAATAAACAATGCATTTACCTTTTTATAAAACTGGACACAACTCATTAAAAATTAAATTTGCTTCCATCAACCTTTTTACAAAACTGTAAATCTATCCATTACAAATCAATTGCCATATTGACTAACATGTATGGTATTTTATTGGCCTTCTTAAGAACATGATAAAAAACAGTTTTGAATAATTACTTTCTGATAAGTACTATCTGATTTAGTTTGTCATTTGTATTACTTACGCTAGAAGCCAAGAAATAAAATATATAAAAAATGTCAAACTCAAAGTGTCACATGTCAAGTCAAACCATTCAAGAGTTAAAACTAGATTAAAGTAAAATTTTACACTATAACGAATGGTGTGAGTTAAGAGTGTCATAGATAAGTCCAACCATCCATCATTAAAAGTATATGAAATCTGGATACATTGTACAAGGTTATGATTAATTGCATGTGGTCAAATGGCTGAAAAGATAGTCTCCTCATGTTCGAAGGTTATATTAGCACAAAACATAAGTGCTATGACAAATTATACACATTTCAGCACTGAAAAAGGAATGAAGTTTAATGTTAAGGAGGGGTTTAACTTAAACTAATTATGCTTTCTCCGAGAACTTTTTTGAAACACATAATCCCATGACAATCATTCATTAAACCAATGTATGATCAGATACCTCTCCAATCTTCAATATCTTCTTGCATGCAAAGGAAATAAAGGCATTCTTGTGGTTTATATGTTTCAGCTTTACATGTTTCAACCACTGGTTATGAGAGATTAACTGATTGGTCCGAAAAGTTTTATGAATATGGATTTTAATATTCTAGTGAGAAAAGATATGCAGTTTTATTATTTAAAAAATTCAATGGGATTAAGAGAGAACTAACTATAATATTTGCAAATTTATTTATTTATTTTTTCTATTTCACTATATAAACTATAGAGGATTTGTAAAACTATAAGTTATATATATTTATAAATAAATAATAATTACGCCGAGAGGCGTTCTACACTCACAGCAAGGACTGAAAGATTTAGATTCCCATAAACAATTAAGATTCAGTTTCCATGTAAACAAAATTCATAAAATGTGTAAATAAATAAATTCGTGGAAGCCAAATGGATAGAAAAATAGCAAAACTTGGGCAGTGGTAGAAGCCAAACGGATAGAAAAATAGAAAAACTTGGGCATTTATGGAGTGAAAGAAAAATATGAAGAATATGAAAAGTCTCGCAGTATAGTCTCTTTAAATTAACTCATGTGAACATATCAAATATTCTAACTGCAAGTAATTTATAAATGCCAACAAATTGGAAGATATCTCTCGGCGTACTGTAAATATATTTTTTTAAATATAAATATACTAGTAGTAAATAATTCAAATCTCAATTATTATTGTTAATTGTAAAATATAAATATGGTCAATGGGCTCTGGTTTACTGTGAAGTTGAATGGTTCTAAATGAGCCCATTAGGGATCAAGTCTTGATGAGTGGGTTTGGTATACAACAAAGTTTCTGGTTTACTGTGAAGTTGAATAGTTCTAAATGAGCCCACTAGGGATACAACAAAGTCTTTGGTTTATTGTGAAGTTGAATGGTTCTAAATGAGCCCGCTAGGGATCAAGTCTTGCTGAGTGTGTTTGATGTATAACAAAGTCTTTGGTTTACTGTGAAGTTGAATGGTTCTAAATGAGCCCACTAGGAATACAACAAAGTCTCTGGTTTACTGTGAAGTTGAATGGTTCTAAATGAGCCCACTAGGAATCAAATTTTGTTGAGTGCAAGGCCCAGACACCATAAGGGATGAGGCTGGGATTGTGTCTAGGAAGGCTCGTGCTCCCATATCTCCTATTAGATAGGTAAAAGGATTTTGTGAATTTAATGTAAACCCTCCAACAAAAAAAAATATTTTTAAAATGTAATTTATCCTATTTTCTGTACTTATTACATGTTCTGAATAGTATTTTTTATAAATTACTATTTTGTACAACTTATTACATGTTCTGAATAATATTTTTTTATGAATTACTATTTTTAACAACAAAGTATAAAATATTTGTATAATTTCTTTTGTTGAGTGTCATATACTCTATTTTCTGTACTTATTACATGTTCTCAATAATATTTGTTTCCCTATATTTGAAGTCCCTTGTTCCCCATTACGAAAGTTGATATCTTTGGAGTAAACTAAACTATGTTTTGGTACCAATATTATTTATCAATGATCATTGTCATCTCGATACAATCCAAGGTCTTTTCCAGATATCAGATCTCGACATACAGGCCCCAAAACCATCTTGACTTGGATCTTAAAGTCAGTGAACAAATTAACTCTGCAAAGCTGGTAAAAAAATCTCTTGAGACACACAAACAATATACTCAGAGAAAAAGAAACACAGAGAATCCATTATTCATTCTACCATTCGTTATGATGGTGTGAGACATATCATTGCTCAGAAGATGCGGTGCAATAATATTCTGACTTCCAACTATAATCTCTGCATTCACAAAGATAAGATTTCTCTCTTGGTTTAGAGGGCAGCAAAAGATAGGAGGAGGAGGCGCATGGCATAAATTAGTATAAAAATGGTGGAAAAGGGTAGACAAAACGACAGAGGTGGTTCCACATCAAAGTATAAGCCAATATGAAAATACAGCCAACAACACACCGTCATTTATATAATTAAAAAAAATCAATGGGAGACACTGTGACAGCATCGTCCAAAGCAAGGTCTGACAGTGTTTTCTTTTCTATCCCCTGTTCTGTTAAGCTCTGGCACGAATTCCCAATACTGCTGTTCCCTTAAAATAAAATATGAAAGCTTCTCCAGCCCCACATTCTCTCTTTCCTGCTAGACAGCCAGCTCCTACTTTCTGTATTAAGTATACGGATTTATTTGCAGTCTCTTGAGAGGGTGTTCAAGTTTCCTTTATAACTCACATCTGGATCCTCTAGTTGCAACATTTTTTGTGCTCAGAGCTTTTGCAGATAAACTTTGTAGAAGCTATTGAAGGAATTATCCAGCTGTTTATCAGTTTCATTCTAGTTGTCTTTCTGAGTATATCCAACTGACCCACTAGTTATTTAGTGCTTCACTGCAACATCTTTTAGGGTTTCCTAATAACTGCTTGCATTTTAGGTTTGTGAAACTATTGTGTGTTGGTGTTTGAACCCTGAGGTGTAGCAGGGAAGCTTTGATTCTTGAGTCTTACCTCAAAATCATACCTTACTTTTGCAGAGTTCGAGTAGCCCAAATTTGGTGCTTCTAAGGGCTATATTCAGTTCTTAGCAATATAATAAGTAGAGGTCAGCATTTGAGACTCTAGCATAACTATATTAAGATCTTCTCTAAGGCGCAGTTTAGAGTTAGCCCTAAATTGGTCTTTCTAGGTCTTGACAACATCAGATTATTTGTTTACTTTGAAGATGGGCTGTGAAGGAGGATCATATGTAAGCCGAGATCTGAGTGTTGAGCTGATAGAAGTTTTGTCTGTGTATCCATTAAAATATGTGGCTCAGGATTCCACTCTGCGTCTGTCGAATTTGGACAGGAAATGTCCTATGCTTATGTATACAGTATTCTTTTACAGGCCTGCTCAGGATCTGAACCTTGGATCTGTGTTTCAGAACCTCAAGGAAGCCCTGGAGAAGACCTTGACAGTATGGTATCCTGCTGCAGGCAGGCTTAAAATCAATGAAAATGGTGGCAAACTTGATCTGCTTTGCAGCAATGCTGGTGCACTTATGGCTAAAGCCTTCACTGCTTCCAAATTCTCAGAGCTTGGAGATTTGTCACAGTATAACCCTTTTTTTGAGAAGCTGGTTTACAAGCCTGCTTTTGATCCATCGTTTTCTGAAATGCCTCTGATGGTTGCTCAGGTGAGTATCTCTTCTTAACCTTTTTGTTTCTATGTCTGTATTTTCTGTCCATATTTAGGGTTTTCAGTTGTTTTTGGAATCTATTCAAGAACTTCCAACAACTGTCATATACGATAGCTCAGTGATTTTCGGCATTAAATTGTCTGCAACGATAAGGATAAGATCAGATTAAGGTTCTCCTTATCCCAGTAGCATTATTAACTGACTGTAACATTTGTTTGCTTTTTACATCGTTAATTGGGCTTGTGCAGTCTGACTTATGAGGACAGATTTTATTTGCTGCCTGCTTTCAGACAGTTAAAGGTTTTTTATTGAAGTTGCACCATTGTGGGTACCTATCCGTGACTTCATATTGGTGTTGTATGAACTGTAGTAACAGTTAGATCAGTTTGTCTATTGTTAAAAGGCCGAAACTGTCCTGTCATTACTTGAAAGACTAGATGTACTTGCACTTCATAGTTACGTTGTCAAGTCAAGAAAATTATCCGTGACTTCCCAGTGGGAAACTTGACCTTGCAGCTTTTACTTGAAAGGTTATCTGTACAAATCAGTACGATACAACTTTAGTGTCTGCCAAATTGTGGGAACCAACTTACCATTGTAAAACTGTGAGCTTTAGGTATTGTGCAAATACCTTTCTCAACCTTTGTTTTCTTCTTTGAAATTCAACGTTTATGAAAAAGCCAGTCCCTCAAATCCTGGATTACTGTAAAAATACAGGCTTAATTCCTCCATCTTATAAACTTCATACCTGCTGTGTATTTTGAGAAAGTTAAGAATAAACTAGAATATGTTTTCTATACGTCGTTTATGTTCCAATACTATAGATTATCTGATTTACAAAGTGTCAATATCTTGAGGCAGCAAAACTGAACAGTTGATGCAGTGCTTACTGATATTTAACTTTAGTAATGAATAAGCGTTTGTAGCTTAATAAATGTATAGGGTTCTTTGCCAACTTAGATTCTGATCAAATGGGATTTTTTTAGGCATATCAAACAGTGGTTTACTCAATTGAAATTGAAGTGGAGGCAAAAGGATAAGAAAATTTTCAAACAGAAAGCTATTTATCTAATGAAGCTTGAATTGGGTTTTGATTTTTTTGCAGCTAACCAAGTTTGCATGCGGAGGATTCTCTCTGGGCTTTGGAACTAGTCATTCTCTTTTTGATGGCCTTGGTGCAATCAATTTTCTCAAGGCGTGGGCTTCAGCTGCTAATTCTACAGTCTTATTAAAGCTGCCCCAGCCATTCCATGAGCGAACTAGGCTGCTGGTAACAGAAGCATCAGGAATTGCAAGCACTGCTGAGCAAAATAGGGTAGTCCCTTTCATGCACCTTAATGAACTCATAGAGCGTGGGATTAAATCTGAAGAGGAAAAATTATGGGAGTGCAATTTCAATGGCGTGAGTTGGGCCAGCCAGAGCGGCTATGCTTTGAAAACTTTCAGTGTCTCCAAGGAAACAGTGCAATGCCTGAAAACAATAACAGCCCAACAAGGTGGACCCTCTAACTGCTCAGCATTCGATGTGGTTGCTGCTCATCTTTGGAGAGTAAGTGCACTCAAATCTCTTGAAATTTTTTTCAGAGTTTTAAAAAATGTGACCATTAAACTAGAGAGATAATTTCATCTGACAGATTTAAGGAGATATAAAGGCTGTTCAGATGTAGATTGCAAATATCCATTAATTATGTCTAAGATTATTGTTTTTAATGTGACTTTAATGTTTAGGTTGTCATTGTTAATAATTGTGTATTTACTGTGGTAGCTCTCAATACTGTGTGTCATATTAGTCTGTGATTGTTAATAATCATGATGTTATCTCTAATTTCATAAAAGTATCTCACAATATGGTGTGCGATAATAGTTGTCTTGTATAAATATTATTATGATTGCAAACATGTATAACTTCTTGTAACCTAGTTTAAGTCATTATCCTGTAGCAATTGTGTGTAGTTATGTTCAATAGTAAATGTTTTAGGATTGTTTCTAGGACTACTCTGTCAAATATAGTACTCCATGCAAGTTAGTACTTTAGGGTTGTATCTCATATTAACAAACCCTCATCCAAGTTTAACTTTAGATAATGGCAGCGTATAGTATAGACTGACTACGTATCGTTGGGGTGATACCATTTATAGTGAGGTAACTGCAGATAATTGTACATTTGTATCAAATATTAGTAACTGTTCTTGATATCTGTGTCGAATATCATTCTATAGATTTCATTGTACCTCAATCATATGTTTAATAGTGACTCTGTGACATCTTTTAAAGTTGTACAGATTATAACTGTAAATACAAGTAGTTATGTCTAATATCATTGTGTAACAATGTAGATTTGTGGGTTTAATAATGTTTAATATTTACTAAAAAATTTTGGGAAAGAATTGGGCATTTAATTTTTCTGTAATTCATCATTAGGAGAAATCATGAAGTATAACCTGATCATAAAGTATAATCTGAAATGTTAATGAAAACATAAAATAGACAATGTTTTCAAAACTTCTTGTTTAATCAAGTTTTTCCCTACATCCATCCTTATAACTCAGAGTTTTAGTTTTTTCCTTTCTGTCTATCTAGTATAAATGTATCTCGACATTATTTAGTTTGTAACAGTAGACATACATATGTTTACATATTATATTTGGATAGCTATGAATACCATTCTGCTTATACATATTATAATTGGATAGCAATGAATACTATTTTTTCTTATTGTTCAAAATGTCTATTTAGTTGTCTTATGTCAAAGCTATGCAGTTTGTAACTGAAAACATAGGCCTGTTGTCCAATAATGTTATTGTAAACGAATCATTGTTCCTGCAAATGCATTTGTTTATTTTTGTCTATTGTCATTGAATAGTGATCATTGTGGTTCACAACGTGTTGTCGTCGATCTAATATAACTGTTTAGTAACATTGTTTGGGTTGCGACTGGTAGCAATAATTCTTACTTTGATTAGTTCTGTCATGCGTTACTCAAACATTAATTTGATTGTATCTAATATAATTGTATAACCAGTTTCAAAGTTATGTAGGTTGTCACTTGAAATATACGTGGCTGTCTAGTGCCAAGTTCTAGATCAAACTTTGTTGCTACAAATATCTTCTCAGTTGAGTTTAATATGTTCAATAGTTTTATCTTTCATTCCAAATTTGTGTTTTTTCTCAAGTCCGGTATTTGCAGATTACTTTCTGTTAATGGAAGATTTGTTTATCACCATAGCTGCTGGTGTGCTGGTTGTTAATCTTGAAATCATGATTCTTATATTTTCAGTCAGAAGATAACAATGCATTATATTGTTATTCATTAAGTATAAACTGACCTAATTTTAAATGTGTTAAAGTATATAGTTGAAAAGTAACAACACACTACACATATATAAGTGTATCATCTTTTCAAACATTTTACTGTATTTTTAAATATCATCCACTTCAACAGTTAACAATCAATTTTGGTTAATAAAAATGGGACAAATATTTACAACTTTTTGTTGTGAATGAGATATAAAATTGCTTTTGATTGTATAACCATTGAAGTGGATGATATTTATGCTGACATTTAATCTAGGTGGATTCTTGCCTAACCTGCATTGTGACAAATCTAATTATAACCTACCATGACTGCAGGCAAGAGTTAAAGCATTGGGTTTGAGTTGTGCAAATACAGTATGTCTGCAATTCACAGTGGATGCAAGGAGTCGCCTTATTCCACCATTGCCAAGAGAGTTCAGTGGCAACGCCTATGTCATGGCTTCAGTCACTTGCACTGTGGAAGCTCTAGACAAAGAAGGCCTCCACATCACAGTAGATAGGATCAGGAAGGCCAAGGATTCTGTCACAGATGAATACATAAAATGCTATCTGAGAGCCCTGGATGCTCCTCAGAAAGCTCTTCCCTCCTTAAGAGAGCTCACTCTTGTCTCTGATTGGAGACGCACTCCCTTTCATGCTGTAGATTTTGGGATGGGGAAGGCCTTGTATGCAGCTCCTTTGGCATCTCCTGTGCCACAGTCTGCTTACTTCCTTCAGGACCCCAATGATGAAGATGGTATTCATGTTAGGTTGGGTTTACTGCCTGAACATGTAGCTGCCTTCCACAACCATTTCACTAACAAATGACTTTCTATGGTCCACCAACTAAATGAATTATAGTTATCATCATGTAGATATTGGGTTCAGGTGTCAGTCTCTTACAGTATCATGGTGAATGTATACTATCACCTTCTTTGAAAACATTGAGAAGGCAACTGGTTTTTGTCTGTGTTTGGAAACTAATGTTAATTGCTCTTTCATTATTTCATCAATTATCTACTTTCAATCGCATTAATAATGTGGCTGGAGATTTGATATTTGTTTTGGGTTCAATCTCTACTGATTTATTCTATGATGAGGACTTCGAATTTTTCTAACTATAGTGAACAACCAGCTGATATACATGTGTAAAAAGAAAACAACAAATCCACATTTATCATAGCTAAATCTAACAACCTTCATAAAAGCAACCCTGAAATCGGTTTTAGGATAGGAAATCACAACCAACGAAGGTGCGTGAGTTCGTTCCCAACAATCATTGAACGTTTTAGTCGTTAAATATTCCAACTTAGCACAAGATTTTGTCGTCCATTTTTTTTCCTGAGAACTGGTTAACAATCCAATTTTCAATTGGTATATAAGAAAAATAAGGTTGTTTTAAATGTGATTGTCTAGTTTTTATAATATTTTTTTTGCAGCTGAGGATATGATAGATGATAGATGACATAGTCTAGTGTTTGTGCAATTTTTTTGGAAGGTTGTTTAAATGTAATCTCATTTTGTATCCCAATTGTAAACATATAAATAGAGTCTTTTATAATCGAATCCCAACAAACGTTGGAGTTTTAGTAAAACCCAAGAAGCAAGGATATCCCAAGAAAAATGGCATGAGAAGAAGTATTATTTATAGGCAAACAATTGTTGAATGGGTTAAAATACCCACCATCAAAGTTAAAAACTAAGGTCGTCTTCCATTATGTTGAAGTATGAGAGGTTGCCTAGCAATGAAGTCTAAAAATCCTAGTGAAAAATAGTAAAGTAGATAAATAAAATGAATAAAAGGTGTTAATGTTAATCTCTCTATGGATGACAAGTTGCTTAATTTACATAGTTTTATAGCATGATAGATTGATTGTAAGCCCTAAAGTACAATAGATTTTCTAGTCAATTTGTGTACCAATATTTTTCTAAATGTATAATTGGTTTTCTGCAACTAGTAAGAGTTTGAATAAAGTGAGTTGGAGTGAGATAATAATGAATAATAGAAGGTACACAAAATATTGAAGAGTAGGGAAAGTTAACTCTCAACTTATTCTAAGTAAACTTCTCTAAGTCCACTAGACTTATATTCTAATAACCTTATTGAAAAGAAACTATTTATACTAATCAACACTTAAAAAAGAAAGAGAAAGCAATCATTTAGAAATGAAAGAGTAATCTAAATGATTCATTTTCTTCCTTTCAATGAGATTATCTATGTGCCCTAATTAAACTAAATCCTTAAATCTAGTTTAAGAAATAGAATAATAATTAATGAGAACACATGAATGAAGAAATTGGACAATTGATATGATATAAGTTAAATGCATTGAAAGGACAAATAAATGATGGAGTGAAAGAAACTGGTCACTAAAAATATGTTGACACATATTGTTGTCTAGAGGAGCAAGAACAATTTATAGTAGCAGGACTCCAACATACCTACATGGACATTAGTGTAGTCCCATTCTAATCCTCTGTGCACGGAAAAATTAAAAAATGTAAGTACAAGAAATAAAAACCTAGAAAATATAGAATAAAAAGGAACAACAAATGACTAATGATCTAGAAATAATATTTTCATAACATGACGAACTTAAAGGAGATTTAAAGTGAGAGTAGAGATCAAACCAAATGTTAATTGTAGGAGGAATCTTGCAAGCTAGAGGAAGAGGAAAGATTGTTAGGACTACATAGTATCTTGTTAAAGTGGTCAAGCCTCTAGTTTAGTCTTTTGACCTCCAAGAAAAATAAAGGGATTTTTGTGTGCACTTAAGATTGTGACTAGTGTTAGAAAATATAAGTAGGGTGCAAACTAGTGATAAATCTAGCTATGAGATCTATGAATTATGTTAAATGTATGTTAGGATAAGGGAAATGAACAATCCAAGTGATATGTCAAATGTGAGAAGATGTTGATCCCATGTGGTAGAGAGAGCAAACCATATGCACTTTGTGACTTATCGGTGACACATGGCTTCAAATGGAGGTGGTGTTGGTGTGACAAGGCGTGGACAAGAATTGATCACAATTTTAACTAGGTATATTTGAAAACTGCACATTGGTAATTTGAAACCCTACAATTTGTGAATTTGAAACCCTGAACATGGCTAGTTTGAAACCTAGAATTATATGAATTTGAAACCCTAAGTTTTAAATTTTAAATCCTAAAATGTTTATTTCAAACCCTAATTTCTAAATTAGAAATTAGAAATGTAGAATCTAAATTTGGCTATGTAGCATTTTAATTTATCTATTTAGAATGTATGTTATATACTTATGCATGTTTAGAAATATAATGAAACAATGACTAGTGCTCATTTTTACCTTATGACCTATCTTTACATGATTAACAATGGCCTTGAAAAAAGAATTGTCTTATTACTATGTTAGTGAAAACTGCTCTCTTCCTACTGAGCTTTATAATTAAATAATTTCTTATGTAGATCAAAGATCCATAAATGTGCACATATCATAATTACTCTATCTCTCATGATGTTAAACCATTTAAATAGAAATAAAATTATTTGTATGCTTATGTGATTAGATTTAAGGAGAATGAATGTAAAATTGACATATCTCCAATGCTATCTTACTTAGGATTTAAGAGAATGGAATCACTCATGTGTGCATGATAATTACAATATTATTCTCCTCATTCTATTCTATTTTATTGATGAAATGAAAAGAGATCAATTCTGAATGTACATGGTAATATCCATCTCTTTCTCCTAGAACAATGTATTAAACCCTATATTATTAAAGTTACATTATGTCTTTCATAAGTTGCAATGTGCCACATAAATGTAAGTATTAAACACTACATCATTTACATTAACTATTTGAACAAGTAACTTAACTACACATTTCCTATGCTAATGTAAATATCCAATGGTCTCTTCAATCTCAATTCACAAGCATCATTTGAAAGATACAAAATTTTCTCTCCAACTTCTATTTTTCATAAATTAAAAAGACAAGCATTTGAACCCAGGGATTCAACATGAAGCTATGATTCTAGTAAGATTGTAGGATCAAACCTCTTGAACACCTTGCATCTAGCATTAAAGTCTTATAATATTCTTCATTACATTTAAATTAAGAATCTTCACAAAAACTACCCTACCATCTCTTATTTAATTCATCAATGCATCCATATAATTTCACAAGAAATTTTCAAGTGACCTAACTTTTGTAGATTATCTCTTTGGGAGAGCATCTTTTGGAAAAGTTCATCTCCACAATAAATGTAAGGGATACAACTAATTGAAGCATACCACAAAATCATTGGCACTAGAAACTATATTTTGTACACTATAATCATTAATCTCAAAATTAATGAGAGAAATCTATATTTCAAATTTTATGATGTACAATCTCCTTTACTTTCACCCACTCTCTATGCATTTAGGATGGATTTAACTATAGAAAGTAGTTTAATTTTTGACATTTTTCGGATCCCAAATATCCCAATATTGTTCCAAGAAAATATTCAGTTTAATGAATAAAACCAATTTGTATTGTAGAATTCAAAAGGATTAAACTAAACTTACATAATTTATACAAGTCAATAATTTAGCAAGTCCAAAAAAGCTAAACCCTATTAAATACTTGTGGGTAAAAATTTAAGAATTAAGGATTGTGCTTTAGTCTATACTAAAGTCAAAGTGCAAAATGTAATTATGACCTATGACACCTCCTAGGGGAAGCCTAAAAAAAATCTCCCCATCTATCTATCGACCCCCCCTCTATCCAATGTAAGAATTTATGATAAATTTTTTTATATTTTAGATGAAAATATTAGCTCTGAAATCTAGAGCTCTTAGTGGGTATTTGTAAGTTGATCACAAATCATTTGTACATGCAAGTATGTGATTAGATTTAAGGAGAATGAATGTAATTGACATCTCTCTAGAATGCTATCTTACTTAGGAAAAGAGAATGGAATTGCTCACACATGTGTGCATGATGATAATATTATTCTCCTCCTTCTATTGAGTTCTATTGATGAAATGAAAAGAGAACAATTTCGAATGTACATGGTAATATTCATCTCTTTCTCCTAGTTGATAAAAGTGTTTGTGAAAACATGACGTGTACTTTCATTTTAAGTACACTTTATACCAAAATGCAAGGCATCACATGGAACATTATAGAAATCAAGTGTGATGAGGCCTAAAATGATGGACCATAGAGTGATATAACATCTAGAGAAACTCAAACCATATTATCAAATCCTTTATCATGGCCTTGGATTTTGGAAAGCTACTAAAATCAACCTTACTTGGATATCCAAAAAGTTTGTTACAAATATTTAATCCAAATTTGTTGTTTGAGCTCTCTTTTAATTTGAGCACATGCCACCATGTGTTTAACTATATGCTAACCTCGTAAGGAATTACATCAAATGGTACTAAATTATAAAGTAGTTTGAGAGCTTGTTTCAATACATCTCTATGTAGATTTTAGATGAAAGCATTAGGTTCCAAATCTATATCTCTTAGCGGATATTTGTAAGTAGGATGTATTGTGATGTATAGGCCATATGAACAAGAACATCATGACATATATACAAGGAATAACATATCACTAATATTAATGGATGTATATCATGATGGTAGAAGCAACCTCAAGATGGGTAACCATGAATCTTGTTATAGATCTGACCTGAATACATCAAATATAACCATGCACTCTATATCAACAATAGGAGCCAGTAATTGAGTTGGCTAAATCCTAAATTGTTGATATAGTATTGTAGATTTAGTCTTGCAACATATTTATTCTATATATTGTCAATTTATTTATTCCACATATAAATCAAAAAACTTGACCAATATAGTCCACATGTACACTCTTGCAAGTGCTTTATATTCCTTGAATTTTCACAAATTATATATATATATATATATATATATATATATATATATATATATATATATATATATATATATATATATATATATATTATGAACTTATAATTTATCAATTGACTTAATTTAAAGATTTTATTAAATTAATAGATATTAGTAAACAACTCCAACAATTATTTAAATGGACAGAATAGTGTGTCTAGCATTAAATCAATGACAACATTCAAAGGAAGTTTACAATATCATATTTAACCTTAGACTTGAATAAAGTTGAAATAGATATTTCATGATCTATAATATTTTTCACTGTTTATATAGTTAGTTCAAATTTGCTTGTGTAGTATATATGTGCATTTGCATTTATTAAAATTTTAAATGTAATTTATTTAAATTGAGAAGCACATATGGATAATGTTTTGGATGTATAGATAGGGATTTACTATATTACAATTAATTTTAGAGGACCCACATACCACAGGGGTTTATAGATCAAATTGTGAGAGGATATTGGATAGTTTAGTTCACATTAGAAATTCATTAGAAGGTGTTAGTGCATTTTCTAGTGAGACTTCAGTAGCTACTCTTGTCCAAATGTAGCAAGAGGTTTCCAGTGATGTTTCATTGAATACAATCCTAGTAAATATACCAGAAGATATTAAAAGAGATTGTTTTCCTTAGTATGCCCCCAAAAGTAGTGTTAGGGAATATCAAGTGACTAGGTGTGTTTTCCTTCGTATGACACCATTGGTTTACCCTAGATTTCTTGTTGCCTATGGTTGTTATCCTAATAACGACCAAATTCCATTATATTTTTCTTAGTACTTGTATGCTAAGATTCATTTGGACTTTTAGGTCAACTATTTAGATTTACCTCCACATTTGGGGTAGGAGTGTGGCAGGGTTTATGATAAGGATGTATATCATCATGCAGATTGAGAGCCTCCTACTTATAGGAGCTTGTTTGGTGAGAGGATGTCTACAATCTCTCCATCCCTCAGTGATATTGGTGATCATGTGGTCATTGCTTCCCAAAGGGAAGCAATTGATAATATTGCTCAGATTGATGTTGTCATGCCCGTGACAAGCCCACTTGTATGCTAGCCATACAAGTGGGCTAAAGATAAAAAATTTAAATCAACATAACAAAATAGGATAACAAAATGACAAATTTCAAATGATCTTATACCTATGGCCCATGAATATAAATAGTCGAAGCAATTGAAATAATGTATAACAAAAGTGCATATTGTTCATGCCCATGACAGATGTGCAGACTCAAATGATATGTTTAGATTGCATGGGACAATACTTGATGATGCATCCACAAAGGTCATCTACTCACTTAGATCCCTATCATGTTACAGGCATCCCATCCCTAGAGGATATTAGTTGCATTACAATTGATGATCATATTCAGAGGTTGACATTTTTTGTCTGGGGACCTAATGAGGGCATATCTAGTGATATCATCACAGCTAGGGATCCCTTCATATGGTGTTAGTTCATATGTGGATCACATCCTTGTAGATTCTGATAGTCTAGCAGTTGACTTACAGTGTTCTGATGTAGATCTCATATCCTTTGGTGGGCCACATGAGTCACATATTAGAGAAGTAAGACCATCTATTGATCATTCTGCCACAATTCCATAGGATCATCCTATGGCACCTAATTCATTTGAGCAGCTTGTAGAGGGTATGGGTTTTGTAGAGATAATTTCTTCAGGATGGATGCTATCCTGCCTTCACATTCCATTACACATGTCATTGCTACAACTACTAGATGAGAGAACTTCGAAAGAGTTAGTAGATTCCATCATTGTTGGAGATGGTGATATTCCAGCTCTTGGTACAACACAGGTATATAATATTTAAGCTAACTTTATTATTTAAAATTTAAATCATATGCTTCAAGTCCTACAAAATTAAATTATATTTGAAATTATTTTTTCTTTTTTACATGCATGTGTATCTTGAGGCAGTAGGTGATACTCAAGGTTCAAGGGTAGAGTATGTACGCATGCGTGCTTCACTCAACAACAGTGGACATGTGAGTTAATTATAATATTGAAGTTCATATATATTTATTATCTCATGTTTACATATGTATGTACATGAAACATATATACATATATATTCTAATTTAATTTAATTACATTTTTGTAGGGCTATATGCATCTATCAAAGCAGGATTCTCACTTTGAGGGTTTCTCAACTAGGAGTCAATTTGAGGATCAAACCAACTAATTTACCTATGTGAGATATGGACATTTATGAACTTGAGATATGGACATTCATGTTTATGAACTTATGTTTATGTATGAGATTGAAATTTATTTTTTTGAACAATTTATGTTTATGTTTGAGATGGGCATTTAGGTTTATAGACATGTTTATGTTTGAGATGGACATTTATGTTTATATTTGACAAGATGTATGGACATGTTTATGTGTATGGACATCTATGTTTATATTTGACATGTACAGGGACATTTATGCATTTATGTATGGAAATTTTGATGTTCAATATATTTGATGGATTAATGTTTATATATTTGGTGGACATGTTTATATTGTATTGACATCTATAAATTTGACATGAATGTTGATATATTTGACTATTTCAATATTTGACTTAACATGACTTAATAATTTTTTGATACAAATGATTGGTGATATTTACAAAGGATATCTCATATTTACATGTATTAGAAGTGTCACATCTCATTTTCAGATAGTTAGAATATTTTATCTTTAAATAATTGTTAGTTAGATACACTACTATGTATTTTAAATTATGTTATGAAACTGTGATTTGAGGATATTTATGATATAATAATTTAGTTTTTATACATGATGTGTTGAATGAGAATATCATATTTGATGATGGTTAAAAGAAACTGATATGATTTCTATATTGGATAATAGATTATTTTTATGATTTCTATTTATTAGAATTTTCATATGAAGTTATGGTTATCAGACTAACTTCCTTGTCAGAAAATGAAGTGGATGCAGGAAAATTAGTCCCCCCTCCTAAATGAAGAGGGAGAGTATCACCAGAGAGAGGGCAACAGATTGGGGAAAATTAGTAAGATTTCATAATCTAAGAATACACACAGGCACAATACTTGTGCTTATATGCTTGTGTCATTGAAATTTTCTCGTGTCGTAAGTTGTTGTGGAACCTTATGTCTTAGCATCATCATAGATATGTCATCATAATCATCCTTTGTGTTTCTAGGTTGTCTTGTTAATGTTAAATGTTTTCATGTTAATTTTCTATTTTGCATTATTCTTTATTGATCTCATCATGATGTTGATAACATCTTCTATGCAAGTGGTGTGTATGGTTATTGTATTTATATAAGTAAATTATATAAATATATATATATGTATATATATATAACTGAATATATATGTATACAGTATATATATAATTATATAGTTATAGATTTTATTAGGTTTGAAATTCAAATTTGAATGCTTAGAATGGACTCCACATAGTGGAGTTAAATGTATTAAATGCAAGAGTGTTGTGAAGTTAATAAGTGGAGATAAACTCCATTGCACCACTCCGCACCGGTACATTTTCACTTTAGTTTGAATAATGGTGAGGGTAGAGTGGTCTTAACTCTAAGGAATCCATGGCATTTTAGGAGGAATTTTAGGGGCTTTCACCACCCAAAATGAAGGAAAATCAGTGTGAAGAAGGGAGAAAATAGAAAAAACAAAACACACAGCAAGGAGAGCAAGAGATGAAGGAAGCTTTACAACACCACAGTGGGATTAAGCTTGATAATTGGGTGTATTTTGTAGAGTTTTCAAGAATGGATTATGAGTTTGTATTATAAATCTCTACAATGTGCATGATATGATTTCATATTATATTATCATTCTTTTTAAATGGATGTATACAAAAATTAGAGAAGAGTTTTATCTTTCTTTTTGGGTAGCTATTTTTATGGATTATAAAACCAATATTATTTGAACCTAAACCAGTCTGGGTATTGAGGATTTACTTAGTGTTAAGTATAAATCATAATGGGTCAATGGTTGTTAAACATTATGGATATTCAAGACCATTCTTGGTTTGTGTTTTGTTCGAGCTATGGTATAAATTTAAAGGCCACAAAAGGTCTATTTTTTACTATTATCTGATATACACTTAAAAGACCATACCTCGGTCTAAGTAGTGATGTTTCATTGTAATACATGTTTTTGGAAAACTAGTTACTAGTTACTACAACCATATAAAGGTTGGTATTCTGTATAAATTTGGTTCTTTAATTCTTACTCTAAATAGGTATAAACTTCATGAATGATAATGAATTGGGTATTATTTAACTTAACTATAATTATCTAGTCAACTCACTCTACATATAAGAATTTGAATTGAGTATATCTTTTCTTGATCATTTATTGGTCAACTTTTTGTATATAAAAATATCAATCAGGTATCTATTATTTGACCATAACCAGGTCAATTTTCTATATTTAAGGTATAAATTTAGAAAACTATTATTCAACCTTACAAGTATGAGTATTGTTTAAACTTTTTAAAAGACCATACAAGGGTCTAAACTTATATGAATGTCTATGTTTATTGAATGTTGTTTACTTTTCATTTTTATAACCATATGCATGCTGACTTATACAAGTCTCTGATATGATTAGTATTATGATATTTTTATTTTAGGGTTAACTGCGTAGTTTTTGAGTCAAACACATGACCCATATTTCATGAGTAGTGGTTCACATGAACCCATCTCTCATGTTAATGAATGGTCCACTTAGCACTCATTGCATCTAGGTGATGCTCACAGGGGTGAAGCATCGGGACTTCCCGGGAGGTCACCCATCCCAGTACTACTCCGACTCAAGCACGCTTAACCATGGAGTTTCCCCCAAGATCAAGGCCACTTAGCTTGCTACCCCATTCGCAAAACCTTCAGCAAGTGTTGTGCCTTATGAACCATTCATTATAGAGCCCCCTTAAGCTCATCAATTGATAAGTAGGAGGTATTTTTCGCAGCATGTCAAATTATGATATTTTTATTTTAGGGTTAACTGCGTAGTTTTTGAGTCAAACACATGACCCATATTTCATGAGTAGTGGTTCACATGAACCCATCTCTCATGTTAATGAATGGTCCACTTAGCACTCATTGCATCTAGGTGATGCTCACAGGGGTGAAGCATCGGGACTTCCCGGGAGGTCACCCATCCCAGTACTACTCTGACTCAAGCGCGCTTAACCATGGAGTTTCCCCCAAGATCAAGGCCACTTAGCTTGCTACCCCATTCGCAAAACCTTCAGCAAGTGTTGTGCCTTATGAACCATTCATTATAGAGCCCCCTTAAGCTCATCAATTGATAAGTAGGAGGTATTTTTCGCAGCATGTCAAATTATGATATTTTTATTTTAGGGTTAACTACGTAGTTTTTGAGTCAAACACATGACCCATATTTCATGAGTAGTGGTTCACATGAACCCATCTCTCATGTTAATGAATGGTCCACTTAGCACTCATTGCATCTAGGTGATGCTCACAGGGGTGAAGCATCGGGACTTCCCGGGAGGTCACCCATCCCAGTACTACTCCGACTCAAGCACGCTTAACCATGGAGTTTCCCCCAAGATCAAGGCCACTTAGCTTGCTACCCCATTCGCAAAACCTTCAGCAAGTGTTGTGCCTTATGAACCATTCATTATAGAGCCCCCTTAAGCTCATCAATTGATAAGTAGGAGGTATTTTTCGCAGCATGTCAAATTATGATATTTTTATTTTAGGGTTAACTGCGTAGTTTTTGAGTCAAACACATGACCCATATTTCATGAGTAGTGGTTCACATGAACCCATCTCTCATGTTAATGAATGGTCCACTTAGCACTCATTGCATCTAGGTGATGCTCACAGGGGTGAAGCATCGGGACTTCCCGGGAGGTCACCCATCCCAGTACTACTCTGACTCAAGCGCGCTTAACCATGGAGTTTCCCCCAAGATCAAGGCCACTTAGCTTGCTACCCCATTCGCAAAACCTTCAGCAAGTGTTGTGCCTTATGAACCATTCATTATAGAGCCCCCTTAAGCTCATCAATTGATAAGTAGGAGGTATTTTTCGCAGCATGTCAAATTATGATATTTTTATTTTAGGGTTAACTGCGTAGTTTTTGAGTCAAACACATGACCCATATTTCATGAGTAGTGGTTCACATGAACCCATCTCTCATGTTAATGAATGGTCCACTTAGCACTCATTGCATCTAGGTGATGTTCACAGGGGTGAAGCATCGGGACTTCCCGGGAGGTCACCCATCCCAGTACTACTCCGACTCAAGCGCGCTTAACCATGGAGTTTCCCCCAAGATCAAGGCCACTTAGCTTGCTACCCCATTCGCAAAACCTTCAGCAAGTGTTGTGCCTTATGAACCATTCATTATAGAGCCCCCTTAAGCTCATCAATTGATAAGTAGGAGGTATTTTTCGCAGCATGTCAAATTATGATATTTTTATTTTAGGGTTAACTGCGTAGTTTTTGAGTCAAACACATGACCCATATTTCATGAGTAGTGGTTCACATGAACCCATCTCTCATGTTAATGAATGGTCCACTTAGCACTCATTGCATCTAGGTGATGTTCACAGGGGTGAAGCATCGGGACTTCCCGGGAGGTCACCCATCCCAGTACTACTCCGACTCAAGCGCGCTTAACCATGGAGTTTCCCCCAAGATCAAGGCCACTTAGCTTGCTACCCCATTCGCAAAACCTTCAGCAAGTGTTGTGCCTTATGAACCATTCATTATAGAGCCCCCTTAAGCTCATCAATTGATTAGTATTTTGGAAAATTATGAACTCAATTATGGAATAGGAGTTGACATTATAGTTTTTATTGAGAACTTTTCCTTCATTCAATTTCATAATGAAATGAGAAGAAATTCTTGTGTATGCTACATATTTTGATGGATTATGTTTTTATCCATCTGTACTTCTTGTTGGGCATTTAACCTAGGACAATCTTCACAGATGGCTTTTATGAATTCTTATGTTGGCCTAATATGGCAAACTTGAGTGCAAGATTTTAACTTAATCCTTAGATACTGTTAATTTACATATATACATATATGAATATGTATCTAATATTCTCGTATTCAAAACCATATTATTTCATTCAATTAGAGAAGTGCTCAGGGAAGAGAAAAGATAGTTTTTGAATTTACCAAGCCTTATATTTATTCATTCATATGCAATGATCTTGGTGTTATAATAAAAAAATTATAAGTTCATCATGAACATGGACATCTAGGATTGGTGTCTAAACTTTTTATATATGTATTCTTTATGGTATATTTATATATGCCTTTATTAAAGTGGAAACATAGAAAATAGAGAAGGGGGGCAACAGGGAAACAATTTGAGTTGATCTTAATACTTGTAGTCTTGAACCATAAACTATGGAGATCTTGTGATTTTAGTTGAGTTAATAATTAGCTCTTGTTTTTTAGTTATATGATTGATTAATAGTATTTATGATTAGAGTTATTAATGAACTTGTTTCATTTGTGAATATTATTATGATTCCTCTGATAATATATTGGAGGTGATTTCTTATATGATAGAATGATTCAAGGATATGCGACTAGAATTCATGATTAGACTATCAATTTTAACTAAATGTTGGGAATGCATGGTATTGCAAAGCAGTGCCATTAATTCTTGGTTGTTTTAGAAAGCCATTCTACCATCTTCTTGACTAAGTTGTGGTATCATAATAGGATTTTTATGCTATCAACCAGCCAAGCCTATGATATAAGGGGTGTCTTCATAATACAAAAATACTTATGTCATGTATAATATATTTTATGAATCCATGTAAGTGAATTAAATGATTCCTGTAACAAGTTTGATATAGAGGTGTGTGACCAATGATGTGCATCTCCATTTAGGAATGTGCTTCTGATATATCAAAACTTTGGCCAAAGTAATACAAATTATTGCTTGCATTGTAAGTTTGACAATGTCTATTTGGTTGCATGACAATCGAGTTTGTCATACCTAGCTAGAAGGTATCTAGAGTGGCATGGCAGATTGTATGTGATAGGACACAACACTAGTTCTCTGATGGCATGATGTTCTTCCATATTTCCTTTATCTTCTACCCTTGTGAAGAGTAGGGCCACTTCCTATTAGAAGGTGTGTGGGGGACCACTAGTCTATGGTTGGAGGTAAAGCACTCAGGTGATGCTCTCCCTCTTGCAGCTGAAGAATACTAATGGCTTGTTCAAATAGAGACATTAGTTGCATTCCACATATTATATGGTATTATTGAAAGCTTGCAAACTTGTAAAAAATGTATGGCATTATGATGTAAATGTTACATTGTAATTATTATGGATGTTATTAAATTCATTTATTTTTTTGAAATGGATTTGTCTGTATGAACCTCTTTATTATATTCATGAGTTTTTATTTATATTTTAGAAAAAAAAGATACTATATTCTTGGTAAAATTTGAAGTATGTTTGTTAGATACAAACAGATTTTCATTACATGTGGTATCAGAGCACGATTTAAGCACTTGAGCCTATGTGCCTACTTCACAAGAAGTCATCAATGTTAACCTTGTGTTTATTAACCTTACCCTAGTGATGTTATTCTTTGAACACAAAAATGGGAGGGCTAAGGTCAAGAAAAAAGAATGGAAATAAAAAGAAAACCAAATGAGTGAAAATAAAAGGTAAAACTAAAGCAACTGTAAACTATGAAGGAGAGGTTTGGCTCTCCAATACCAAAACATTAGCAATAGCCCTAGAGTTAATAAAGATGGAAAGAGAAAAATGGTTGAAGCCTTCAACCTCCACTATGATTAAGAAAAATAAACCTTCAAAATTTTGTGACATGCCTTTTGGGTGTGGGCGTAATGTGCCAGTCCTAAATAATGAGGTGATAGAGGAGTACATGCATGTACATCCTACCTTGGAATGGGTGTTATTAGACTTAGATGGAGAAGAAGAACTTAAGGAGGTTCCTCTATCTGATAGTGATTAGAAATATTTGTAATCCTATAAGACATTATCTAAATAAGGATTTATATGTCCACCTATATGGATAAAATCATTTTTGTCAATATTCACCAAAAGTGTGTTCATCTATTGTGTTGAATATTGTAAATTTCTGATTTTGGTGTATACTATGAATGATGCATTATTTATATTTAAGAATTGAACATACAAGCCTTTTCACATCAAACTTAGGGGTAATGAATCCACAATATGACTCAACAAGTACAATTATGGTTCAAACTAGAACAAACCCTAGAGGTAGTCAGGATGAATCAAGTCAAGCTATAGAAAATCCTACAACAAAATTGAATCAAATCCTTGCAATATTGAATTAAACTAAAGAAAGGTTAGGGGATTTAGAATAGGAAGTAAGAGGGCCACTTAACCAAGAGGATAGTGAGGAACAAAACCAAGAAGATGGTGAGAGACAAGACCAAGAGCATAGTGCTCATGATGGGCATGATGAGTCTAGGGAAAGCTAGGTGAACTAGGATGAAGCATTACGGCAAGTTGATGTAAAGACATGATTAACCAATGAACTTTCAACGGATATGAGGAAAATCACTTGGGCAAAGTTTGATGGGACTATGCTGGGAGATGGAGTAGAGGCGTGGCTCAATGACATGGAAAAGTGATATGAAATTAGGAATTATTCTAAGATAACTAAGGTAGTTTCAGGAGCCTGCCAATTGTCTAAGAAGCATCCACTTGGTGGGTGAATAAGAAAATGGAGTTGGTGTTGAGTTCCCTAAACTTGACATGGGACTAGTTTGTGGTTATTTTTAGATAAAGGTGGTTACCTCAATAGTATTTTGACCAAAAATTAACTAATTTTCATAATCTACGACAAGGTGACATGTTAGTGACAAAATATTGGGATAAGTATCAGTGTGATGAATGCTTTTGTGTACAAAAATTCATCATGGGATTGAATGCATAGATAGGAGTAGGGGTGGACATTCATGGTCCATCAACAATGGATTAGGTGTTTAAAAAAGCAATCAAGGAGGACCAAAAACTCAAGTCTATTTCAACTTATCAAGATAAGTCTCCAAAAAATTTGATTGGTCCAAGTCTTTACCTTCCTTCTAGAAGAAGAATTGGAATCAAGATACTAAACTAAAATCCAATAGGAAAGGATCCAAAAATAATAAGAATGATTCTCGAGATGGGAAAAGGAACAATGATTTAAAGAAGAGAAATGGTAATAAAAATGATCGTTCAACTGAGAAGAAAGGACCCCCTAATGGTTATTTTACATGTGGAGGTGATCATTATGCAAATCAATGTCCAAACAAAAGCCAAGAAAATCAATTAAGGAACTTTTCCTTGCCTTTGAGTAGTAGACAACATTTCAACAAAAAATTCATATAGCTATGGATAACCATCAAGCGAAGTACCAAATTGCTCCTATCGAAACTATAGGTATTTTGTTTGGAAGACTTTTTTCCATTTTTCTAGATACTAGTGCTATAGAAAGATTTATAACACCTAGCTTGATTAATAAAATTCTTAGGTGAGTTGGTTATATGGCCAACTTTGATTAATAGAGTATGCAACCAATCAAGGGCTCAGGTGGAGCAGTGTTTGTTTGAGGTAAAATTACCCTCTTTTATGATAGAAGTCAATCTATATGTAGCCCTATTGGGATATTATGATGTCATATTAGGTATGAATTGGTTATGCCATCATAGGGCTAAAGTAGATTATTTTTCTAAAATAGTCGAGTGCTTAGATAATTTACGAAATCTAGATTTAATGAATAAGGAGTCAAATGTGAGAAAAATATCAGACAGGTGTTGACTATGTAGCTCAAAAGAGCTAGAAGGAAGGGATGCCAATTGTTTGTAGTTAAAATTGATCAAGTAGAGGAATTAAAAGAGATGTCAATCCAAGACTATACTTTTCTCTATGACTTCCAAGATGTATTTCCTGATGAATTACTAGGTCTTCCCCCTAAAAGAGCTTTTGAATTTTCAATAGATACAATACCGGGCTCCAAACCAATACCCAAGTCACCTTATCACATGACAACCATAGAGCTAGTTGAATTGAAATCCCAATTGCAAGAGTTATTAACCAAAGGGTTGATTTGACCCAATGTATTATGATCTTCATCAAGAAAAAAGATAGAATATTGTAGTTATGTATTGACTATCATATGCTGAATAAAGCAATGATAAAGAAAAAATACCCTTTACGTCACATTGATGATCTATTTGATCAAATTCATGGTGCAATAATCTTTTTATAAATTGACTTGAGGATTGGTTATCATCAACTAAGAATTAAAGATGAAGATATTTATTAAACGTCCTTTAGAACGAGATATGGACACCAAGTTTACAATCTTACCCTTTGGTTTGAATAATGCTCCTACCGCATTCATGAATTTAATGAATAGTGTCTTTAGAGATTTCTTAGACAACTTTGTCCTTGTTTTCTTAGATGATATTTTAATATATTCTAAGAATGAAGAAGAACATGCTCATCATTTGAGATTGGTTCTATAGCAGTTGATAGAAAACACAAATTGTATGACAAGTTGTCGAAATGTACCTTATTTCAAAAAGAAGTGTAGTATTTGGGGAACATTATCTCTATTGAGGGAATTGCAGTAGATCCCTCAAAGATTAAATCTATTATGGAATGGGTAGCACCCAAGAACATACATGAAGTACATAGTTTCATGGGATTAGTTAGGTATTATAGAAAGTTTGTTTCTATTTTTTTCAAAATTGCAAATCCCATCACCACACTTCAAAGAAAAGGAAAGAATTTTGACTGGAATGAAAAGTGTGAATAAGCCTTCTGAACTCTCAAAGAGAAATTGAATTTCGCACCAATTCTCATAATTCCTGATCTCGAAGGCCATTTTGTGGTTGTCATGGGTGCATCAGGAGAAGGATTAGGTGGTGTGCTCATGCAATATGGGTAGGTTGTAGCCTACAAATCCAAGAAATTGTGGCCATATGAACTAAATTATGGTCCACATGACTTTGAATTGGTAGCAATCGTGCATTCCTTGTAGGTATGGAGACATTACCTTATGGGAAAACATTTTGAACTTAAGCCAGACAATCAAGGGCTTAAGTACATTTTCACTCAACCAAACCTAAACACACGTCAAAGATGTTGGCTAGAATTAATATAAGACTACATGACTAAAATAAATTTTATAAAGGGGAAAGACAATTAGGTTGTTGATGTTCTTAATCATAGAAGACATATTGTGGCAATGTCCACAATTCAAAACAACTTTTTGAGAACAAGTGTTGAGAAATTCTCTAGGTGATGAATTTTATGAGCAAGTTAGAGGTGCACTTTCTAAAAATTCTCAAGATGCTAGATATGAGGGGTATTAATTTGAGTTAGATAGGTTAATGAGGTATAGAGATAGAATGTATGTTCTAGATCAAGGTGATTTGAGAAATCTTGTGTTGAAAGAAGCTCATTGTACTCCTTATTCACGACACTCAGAAGTAACAAAACTTTTAGCGGACTTAAAACCACTTTATTTCTAGAAGGGTATTAAGAAAGATGCCATCAATGGCTAAATGCTTAGAGTGTCAGAAAGTCAAGAATGAGAACCAACATCCCATAGGGTTTTTATACCCTCATGATATTCTTGAATGGAAATGATAGGTTATTAGTATGGACTTTGTCCAAGGTTTACCCATGTCTATAAACCACAATCATACAATTCTTGTGCTTGTGGATGAACTTACAAAGTAGCCTATTTTATTCTAGGAAACCTTACAAACAAAGCCCCAGTTCTAGCAAGAAGGTGTGTGCAAGAAATTTTCAAACTTCATGGAGTTCCTAAGAAAATTATCTTAGATAGGGATGCACAAATGACTTCGAGGTTTTGGAAAACCTTATTTTCAACACTAGGAACTTAACTAAATATAAGTTCTTCTTATCATCTAGAAATAGCTGGTTAGACTGAAAGAGTGAACCAAGTGTTATAAGATCTTTTAAGGATGTATTTCATGGATCAACAATACAAGTGGGAAGAGTACCTTCCACTTGTTGAGTTTGCCTACAATAATTCTTATAATCCTACTCTGAAAATGGCTCCTTTTGAAACATTATATGCTAGGAAGTTCCAAACTCTTATAAGTTGGGATAAACTAGAAGATAGAATTAGCCTTGGGCCAAAAATGTTGATGGAAATGGAGGAGCAAGTTAAACTAATACAGAAGATATTACCAAAAGAAAATGAGAGGAAAAATATTTATGCAGATGAAAAGCATACTCCACGATAGTTTTCTATTGGAGAAAAATCCACCAAACTGGCACCTAGATATGTGGGCCCATTTAAGATCCTAGAATTAATCAACCCAGTTGCTTATAAACTAGCTATACCACTTTCTCTCGCTTGCATGCATAATATCTTTCATGTTTCTTATTTGAAAAAGTATGTGTTTGGTTTTAATCATGTGCTTGACTTGAATGCTCTTCAGGTTCTGGATTTAGGGGTGGTCATGATCAAGCCTCTTAAAGTGCTCGAGGTTCGCAAGATCCACTTGTGTAACAAGGAAATCACTTAGTGTAAGGTCTAGTGGGACCATTATTCTAAGGATAGTGCCACCTAGGAAGACTATGAAGAATTCCACCAAAGATTTCGTCATCCTTTTGTTTAAGTAGATTTAAAAAAAACTTTGTTCTTGTTAACTTGATACTTGATTGAACTAAATCATTGGGGATGATGATATTTTTAATGGGGAGGAGATGTCACATCCCATTTTTGGATAGTTATAATATGTTATACTTAACTAATTATTAGTTAGATACATTTCCATGCATTTCAATTTATGTTATGAAACAATGATTTGAGGATATTTATGATATAATAATTCTATTTTTATACATGATGTGCTGAATGAGAATATCAGATTCGATGATGGTTAAAAGAAATTGATATGATCTCTATATGTGGATAAAAGTTTATTTTTATGATTTTTTTTAATTAGAATGTTCATATGATGTTATGGTTATCGAACTAACTTCTTGTCAACAAATGAGGTGGATGCAGGAAAATTACTTCCCCCCTCCTAGATGAGGAGAGAGAGTATCACCAAAGAGAGGGTAGCAGACTAGAGAAAATTAGCCTTGGATGTCAAGATATAAGAATGTACACACGCATGGTACTTGTGATTATATGCTTGTACCATTGAAATTTTTCATGTCGTAAGTTGTTGTGGATCCTTATGTCTTAGCATCATCATTTATATGTCTTCGTAATCCTCATTCATTTATATGTCTTCGTAATCCTCATTCATGTCTTCGTAATCCTCATTCATTTAAATGTTTTGGTGTCAATCTTTCATTTTGTATTGTTCTTTATTGATCTCATCACGAAGCTGATAAAGTATTCTATGCAAGTGGTGTGCATGGTTATTATAAATTTGTATAAAGAAACTATATAAATATCTATTTATGTATATATAAATGAAAAAATATATATGTATACACATATATATAACTTAGTTATAGATTTTAGTAGGTTTGAAATTCAAATTTGAATTCTTAGAATGGACTCCATGCAGTGGAGTTATATGCATTAAATGCAAGACTACTGCGAAGTTAAGAAGTGGAGATAAACTCTATCACACCACTCCTCAATGGTACATTTTTACTTTAGTTGGAATAATGGTGAAGGCAGAGTGCTCTTAACTTTGGGGAATCTTTGGCATTCGAGGAGGAATTTCAAGGGTTTTCACCACCCAAAATGAAGGAAAATTGATTGGAAGAAGGGGGGAATGGAAAAACAAAACACATAGCAAGGAGGGAAAGAGAGAAAGGTGGCTCTACAACTCCACAATGGGATTAAGCTTGATAATCAGGTATGTTTCATAGAGTTTTCAAGAATGGATTAGGAGTTTGTATTATAAATATCTACAATATGCATGATATGATTTGGTATTATAGTATCATTCTTTTTAAATGGATGTATACAGAAATTAGAGAAGAGAATTATTTTGTTTTTGGGTAGATATTTTTATGGACTATAAAACTAGTATTATTTGAACCTAAACCAGTCTGGGTATAAAGGATTTACTTAGTGTTAAGTATAAATCATAATGGGTCAATAGTTGTTAAACATTGTGGGTATCCAAGACCATTCTTGGTCAGTGTTTTATTAGATTTGTGGTATAAATTTAAAGACCACAATAGGTCTATGTTTTATTGTTATCTAATATACACTTACTGTTGATGTTGAAAATGAAAAACTAATGAATCTTATGAAAGCAAAATCAAACTATTTTCAACATCATCCTTAATGAAGTATTTCCTAAATGAACACAAATACATAAGTGTAATAATTAAACTATAGAAAACAAAGCATAAGCATTCAAAAGACAATTAACTTAGCCATCGTCTACTATCATCAAGATCTTCAATTTCACATTCAATGCTCTCATATTTTCATAAGCATGAATGCATTCGAGAAGATATGATAAATGAATGTAAGATAGTGTGATAAAAAATCCCCAATCTTCTTTAATGGTGAAAAGAGAGGGGTTATATAGATTTTTGGGAGAAGAGAAGTTGGGAAAAGTTTCCATTTACAATGGGAGATTGTTTAAAGTTAAATGATGCGGGTTGGGGGAAAGTTTCTGAAATTGAGAGGAGATGAAAAATGGAAATGTGAAGGAGAGATAGAGACAAGTGAAAGATTGACATGGTAAGTTTATTTAATTAATTTATGACATAAATGAATAATTAAATAAATAATAAATATTTATTTAATTATAGGATGAATGGTGGGATAAATTTAAATAAATATAAATATTTATTTAATCTTAGAGGAAAGATAAGGATAAGATAATTAAATAAATTTAATTATTTATTTAACTTAGAAGAAAGACTCTAGGGCAATTTTTAGTGTCTACACTTACAAAAAAAACCTCAGTTTGGGTAGTGATGTTTCATTGTAATACATGTTTTGGGAAAACCAATTACTAGTTATTACAACCATATAAAGGTTAGTATTCTGTATAAATTTGGTTGTTTAAGTCTTACCCTAAACTATTATCTAGTCGACGCACTTTGCATATAAGAATTTGAGTTGGGTATATCTTTTCTTGATCATTTATTGGTCAACTTTTTGTATATAAAAATATCAGTTACGTATCTAATACTTGACCATAACCAGGTTGGTTTTTAGTATTTAAGGTATGAATTTAGAAAACTATTATTCAATCTTATACAGGTCTAGATTTCCTATATATACAAGTATGAGTATTGTTTAAGCTTTTTAAAAGACCATACAAGGGTCTAAACTTATGAATGTCTATGTATATTGAATTTTGTTTAGTTTTCATTTTTATAACCATATGCAGGCTAACTTATACAAGTCTCTGATATGATTAGTGTTTTGAAAAATTATGAACTTAGTGATGGAATAGGAGTTGACATTGTAGGTTTTATTGATAACTTTTCCTTCATTCAATTTCATAATGAAATGAGAGGAAATTCTTGTATATGCTACATATTTCGATGGATTATGTTTTCATCCACCTGTACTTCTTGTTGGACATTTATCCTAGGAAAATCCTCATAGATGGCTTTTATGAATTCTTGTGTTGACTTGATATGGCAAACCTAAATTCAAGATTTTAACTTAATCCTTATATACTATTATATTATCCTATAAAAGTATTTCTATATTTATATATGTAATTTACATATATACATATATGAATATGTATCTAATATTCTCATATGAAAACCATATTATTTCATTTAGTCATAAAAGTGCTTAGGCAAGAGAAAAAATAGTTTTTGAATTTACCAAGCCTTATATTTATTCATTTATATGCAATGATCTTGGTGTTATAATCAGAAAACTATAAGTTCATCATGAATAGGGACATCTAGGATCAGTGTCTAAACGTGTTATATGTATATTCTCTATGGAAGATTTATATATGCCTTTGATAAAGTGGAAACATATAAAATAGAGAATGGGGACAATAGAGAAATAATTTGAGTTGATCTTAATACTTGCAGTCTTGAACCATAAACCATGGAGATCTTGTGATTTCAGTTGAGTTAATAATTGGATCTTGTTTTTATGTTAAATGATTGACTAATGGTATTTATGATTAGACTTATTAGTGAACTTATTTCAGTTGTGAATATTATTATGATTCTTCCAATAAGATATTGGATGTAATTTCTTATATGATAGAATGATTCAAGGATATGAGATTGGAATTCAAGATTGGACTATCAGTTTTGACTAAATGCTAGGAATGCATGGTATTGCAAAGCAATCTCATTAATTCTTAGTTGTTTTAGAAAGTCATTCTACCATTTTCTTTACTAAGTTGTAGTATCAAAATATGATTTTTATACTATCAACCAACCAAGCCTATGATAGAAGGGTTGTCTTCATAATGCAAAAATGCTTATGTCATGTATAATATTTTTTTTGAATGGATGTATCTGAATTAAATGATTCATGTTAACAAGTTTGAGATAGAAGTGTCTAAATAATGATGCACATCTCCATTTAGGAATGTGTTTTTGATATATCAAAACTTTGGCCAAAGTAATGCAAATTGCTTCTTGCATTGTCAGTTCATAGTGTCTATTTAGTTGCATTATAGTTGGGTTTGTCATATCTAGCTAGAAGGTATCTAGAGTCATATGGCAGTTTGTATGTGACAAAACACAACACTAGTTCTTAGATGGCATGATGTTCTTGCAGATTTCTTTTATTTGCTACCCTCATGAAGGGTAGGGCCACTTCCTATTGGAAGGTGTGTAGGGGACCACTGGTTTGTGGTTGGAGGTAAAGCACTTAGGTGATGCTCTCCCTCTTGTAGCTGAAGAATGTTGAAGGCTTCTTCAAAAAGAGACATTAGTTGTATTCCACATATTATATGTTATTATTGAAAGCTTGTAAACTTGTAAAAAAATATATGGAATTATGATGTAAATGTTGCATTGTAATTATTATGGATGTTAATAAATATATTTATTTTTGTGAAATGGATTTAGTCTTTATGAACCTTTTTATTATATTCATGAGTTGTTATTTATATTTTATCAAAAGAGTTATAGTGTATTCTTGGTAAAATTCTAAGTATGTTTGTTAGATACAAACATGCATTCATTATAAGAAGTTTCAATAATAAAATCAAATAAATCCTTCATCAAGTTACAAGTGCCTCTCATTTACTCAAGTTAAGTTCAATGTAATTTATGATTTTGAGCTCCTCTCATTTAAATTTCTCAGACAAGAACAAATGTATACAATAGAACAAATGCATCCATATAGTTATTTTCAACAAATAAAAAAAACTTAAGAATTCATTCCTATTTTAATCTTGAGAAGTTTAAACATGATATTTAACACAAAAATCTACCAAGTTAAACATTCATCAAATTAACCAAGTTAGACATTCATCCACATTAAACAATTAACCCAGTTAAACATTCAAAGAAATATAACATTAAACATTTTCATATCACCATAATTAAAGATCATCCATAATCTTGAAATATCTATGTAACATATAAATTGAAGATCTTCTAGTCAAAAATATAATGGAGTTGTGGAGTGCACTCTAAACCAATGCATTGACTCAGGTCAAGGACTTCCCAAAAACCCTTCAAACCTATTAGGCTTACATATGAACAACAATACAATTAATGTACATAGGACACAAATTTAAATCAATCAACCATGAAGAGATGTGATAATTTGAATACCAAGACAATAATTCAACATATTATACCAAATCTATGAGATACAAAAATACTATTTGAATATAAATGAACTAGATAGAAGAATACACTACTTGTCTTTAAGGTGAATGATAATTAAACAATAATACTCAAACTCTTTATACTAACACAATATTAAAAAAAATCAATACATAAATACAACTATGTACAATTGTGTGAGGCCCAACTTTTTCAGTTGCTATAGTTATTTCATTTCAGACTATTAGACTATGATGGTTATTTTATATGCTTTATGTATGGGTTTTTATGCTACTATGCTCTGGACATTATGTTTTAGACATTATATTTCAACTCTATGGACATTATGTTATGGACATTATGTTATAGACATTATATTTTTGAACTCATGAGTAGATTGTAATGGATTGTGTTTAACAAAATGGATGATGGCACAAATGGTTATGAACTAGGATTATTATTCATGTTTTAAAAGAATTCATTGGATAAGCAAGATGCATCAAATATAGTCATTAAAAAAAATATTTTATTATTTAATCGTGAATGAGTTAGAATATCTAAATTTAATTTCATTTATGCATTTTTTATGTTGCTTCTACTATATGTTTCTTGATATACTGATGTTCGGAAATGGAGTGTACCAGTGGGTGGTCAAAATCAAAAATAGTTTCAAAGACTTCTCAAGAATCCCTTTCTGTGCTTACCTATTAGCCTAGTCTAACCCATGGAAGGGGTGAAGACTAAAGTATTATGTGTAAATATTTAATTGTTTATTTTTGTACTTAGCCTATAGTTGGCTCCACTTATGTTTTTTTATTAATTTAAATTAGAAATTTTGTGAGTTTTAATTCCATATTGTTGATGATTGTTTTTACACCTTCATAACAAAAGTTAAAATTCACAAATGAACCTAACTATATTGAAAGATATGAAGAAATCAATTAAGATTACTTAATCCCAAGTTTCCGTATGGTCAAGTCTTGACCTGTTAGACAGTTCAGTAGGTTACTATGAAGCTATAATATGCAAGGGGCCTTACATGATTTAAGGTGATTTAACTACTTACTAGACTCAAATTATGCAAAATATTGCAAATATTAACAAATTATTCATCTCTTTGCACAAATCTGTTACTGTATCCTGAAGCTTTGTAAGATTTAATATCAAAACATGCTTTCCTTTTCAAATATGTATAAAGATTGACAAATATCAACTCAATTGATCTCAATTCTTTCAAATGTTAGACAATCTCCTTTAGATTTTTGCATTTCAGCTAATTATTTTAAAGTTTGGGAGAAGTTAGAGAAAATTCAAATTCAACATCACTTGCTACAGGATCTAAATGCTCTGTTATGCACATGGTAAGAATTATAGCAAATTCAATTAAATCAGCAAACTAAATCATTAAATGTGAATATCCTGAGTATTTTCACGAATATGCATCCAAGATTGTGAGCTTTAAGAAAAATTGTTTCAAATATAAAGAAGAGCCAGAAGACACTCAGAAAATAGACGCAGACTTCTAGATTCACTTATAGTAAAAACACAGTCATAAATGATTTACAATGTAGGAATGACTCTTAGCTTCATTAATCATATTCACAAAAACTTACAATGCTTTATAGATACAATAAGAAAGTTGGATGTTCCACGCATTCCTTAGTGCAGACACAAGTGACCTCCTCTAAACTAAAATACTCTTTCTACTCAAAATTTCAAAACAAATTACAATTGCTAGCTATTTTCTATAAATCCTTGTGTAAATAATATACAAGTAACCACATTCTTTATATAGATTTTTGAACTTTCAAATTGCTACGGCTACCACTTTAATCCATGGTTGAGATCCTTCCATTTCTGATCGATGGTGTATCTTTGTTTCTAACCATTTGCCAAAATATCTATTTGGCATCTTTTCTTTCCCTCAAAGGATGCCTTTGGAATCTTTTACAAAATAAGATTCCCCTTTTCATTGTTGACTTTCTCTCGCTGAGGTTCTTTATTTGTCTTCTTCTCAACACCCTTTACCTTTTGAGTCTTTTCCTAAATCCAGGGTTGATCCATTTTTGTTGTTCTGAAAATAACTCTCTAGTTGATTAACCTTTCTTTCTTGGGGTTCCATCCCCTTTGTGCATTTTATGTACTAATATTCAACAATATCTCTGCACATTCCACAATTCTCTTCAGAATGTGGCTTATCATGAACTCTACACGTATTTTTGTATAACTTGCATTGAACTGGAATGTTTTGTTCTATGCACTTTTCCATTTCTTTTCCGATACCCTGACTAAAATTATTTAATGCATTATTGTCTTCATCAGAAGAATTTCCATTAGGATCAATAAATAATATTGTTTCCTTATTGATAGGCTTTTCTCTGAAATTTGGCATTAAGATTTCCTCGATCTGTACCCCTTTGTTAGTAACCCTGTAAACACCAGGTTCAATAGAAGCATACAATATTTTGTTAGTCCTATTGTACTATATGATCATGTGTTTCATTTGGGGTTCAACTTCTATTCTAATTTGATTTGGCACACCTCTCCAAGGTAACCACATATGTGAAAAATTGGTGGCCATATATCCATTCAAAGTCTTTGACCAGTCTCTACTCAATAGCATCCCATAATTTATAGGTATATCCACTACTTGGATGTCAATGAACTAACTTACCTTGGGGTCTGAAGCTAATTGCATCTGAATATGTATTAATTCTCCAATCGCATTAACTTTAGTTTTGTCCAACTGTGTAACAACTTTGGCAGATTTAGCAGGGGTCAGCCCTAAAGTTTTACATATCTCTAAGGGCATTACATTGGTTGAGGCACCTGAATCTACCATACAATTGTGTATGTTCTTTCCACATAGTCTAATGGTTAACAAGAAAGAAGGAGCATCCTTCTTATCAGCATACATTACAACATTGGTGTTGGATGGCTGCTCAGCTTTCTTACTTTTTTCTTTGGACTATGTATCCCTATTAGGAACATTTACCTTAGTAGAAACCTCTCCTATCACATATGCATCCAAGGATTTAATAAAAGCATTTCTAACCCCTGGAGTTTTCAACAATTCAAACAAAGGTATACTGACCTTAATTTTCTTTATTTCTTCTGACAAATAACTCATCAATCTCATTATCTCTACAGTCTCTATTTTATTTGTTTGAACTTTCTATGCAACTGTTCCATTATTTGCATTATGATTGGCTTTTAGTATAGTAGGATTATTGCTAGCATTCTGGTCTGGGGGTGTATTGAAATTATTAGGAGGAGTGGAAGTGGTGAAAGGACCTCCTGGCCTAGGGTTATTTCTCAGGTTGTAAGTATGATTCTTACTTGACTATTGGAAGGCTTGCACCTCCTCTGTCTCATACAACACCTCATTTTTAGTTTCAAATGGAAACTGAAAAGCATTTAGTACTAAGGCTGTCTCAGGATACAAATTTTCACAAAAATATGGTTCATCCTCTAACAATTGGTCATCTTCCTCTTCTCTTAAGGTAAAAGTTTCTAAGACTAGAGCAATATCGTATCCTGAGGGTACTGTTTCATTACCTTTGGGAACTAAGAACTCAAAAGTAGGAGCCTGTACATCCACATTAAAAAATACTTGCTGCCAGATGAAACTGAGGACAGTCTAATTCAGCATGGGCACTAGTATTATGGATTCTACACCAATTCTTCAATGCTACATTGGCCATTTGAATCCTAGTTGTTTGCTTCATATCATGGTTATCCACATTCTCAAATGGAGAAAATAAAGTGCCATTATTAGGCCCTATGTTGTAGGTTTTAGGTGGCCGAGGCTGATTCTGATTCCTGTTATTGTTATTCCAGGCTCTGTTATCTATAGTTGGTCCCCTATTTTACATCTATTGCCCTTGGTTATGACTGATGTTGACTGTGATTTTGACCCTGATTAGAACCCTAACCTTGGTTATAACTCTGATTCTAATTTTGGTTATGGTTGGGGTTGTAATTCTGGTTTTAACTCTGATTATAGTTTTGATTATATCCCTGGTTGTTTCTACCGTAGAAATTCTCATTTATCAATTGTGTCATCTTGGTGGTCAATCTTCTTAAATGTGCAGTAATTTCTTTGATATTTTCCCTTTCCTATTGTGCTTTTGCTATAAATGTATCCTGAGGTGGTTGGAAGAAGGATTGGCCATTATTCTGATTCAGATTGGCAGTATTACTAGTGTAAGGTACTATAGCCTGAATTGGGGTAGGATTATACACAGGTGTGTATGTAGGGACTGGATTTAGCATTGGAGTATTCTGTGTAGGAACTCCATTCCAAAGTTGTACTTGATTTTGCATTCCAGGATTTCCTCCATTGAGAAATGGATTATAGGTTGTCTACCTCATTTCTTAGTTTATAGAGGCTGCCTCCTTATATGCTTTGGATACAGTATCTATGTTAGGCTTTCTCTTGACAAACATGGTAGTTAATGGATCTAAAGCAACATAATACATAGCTACAATGTATCAACAACTACTGTGTATGGTGCTACCAACCTAGAATAAGCCTTTTGGAACCTGTCATTGAAGTTATCAATTA
The DNA here is from genome assembly GCA_027924645.1 of Cunninghamia lanceolata. Lineage (NCBI taxonomy): Eukaryota > Viridiplantae > Streptophyta > Pinopsida > Cupressales > Cupressaceae > Cunninghamia > Cunninghamia lanceolata. Next base: position 1,396,025 of record BSBN01000802.1, on the reverse strand, counting down.
GTTCCCCTTCACCTCTTTTGATTGTAGCCAATTTATGATATAAGATAGAAGGATCTACTGGTCCTCTAAATCTAGACAGAAATGCTTCTTCCATAAGTGTCCAAGAAGAAACGTAGCCACTAGGTAAATTCACATACCAGTTGGAAGCCTACTCATTGAAGGTGTAAGGAAATAATCTACACACCACATCTTCATGTTCCAATCTGGCTCTAAAGCATGCCTCCTTAAATATCCTAATATGATCCTCTGGATCTTGATGCAACTGGTATTTAGGACATATTTTCTCAGGGTTCTTTGGCATCTCATGATAATCCTCAAAATATATGGGAGAGTTGACATTGAAATAAGCCATTGCAGATACTTGTGCTTGACCTAGACTTGCAGGAATACCTAGATTTCTAGGTGGACTTGGATTTCTGGGAGGACTGGGACCTCTAGGAGGACTAGGACCTCTAGGAGGACCTAAACCAAGATTTAAGAATCTATATGAAGAACTGTCAGGACTTACAATATTATGGATGTTAAAAGGTGATCCAGGAGGCGTTCCAGATGAACTTCCTGTATTTGATATTTTAGGATTCCACACTAAAGGACTTTTACTATGTCTCCTGTTAGGTAATTGGACAAACATGTCCTTTGAATTAGATCTAGACTTGGTCACTCTACTGCTGTTATGAGCCAGCTTTACTTAAATTCAACCTTAGCTCTAATCAAGCCCTCCTTCTAGCACCAAAAACTATTGATGATTGTTTTTACACATTCATAACAAAAGTTAAAATTCACAAATGAACCTAACTATCTTGAAAGATATGAAGAAATCAATTAAGATTACTTAATCCCAAGTTTCTGTATGGTCAGGTCTTGACCTATTAGACAGTTCAGTAGGTTACTATGAATCTATAATATGCAAGGGACCTTATGTGATTTAAGGTGATTTGACTACTTACTGGACTCAAATTATGCAAAATGTTGTAAATATTAACAAATTATTCATCTCTTTGCACAAATCTGTTACTGTATCCTGAAGCTTTGTAAGATTTAATATCAAAACATGCTTTCCTTTTCAAATATGTATAAAGATTGCCAAATATCAACTCAATTGATCTCAATTCTTTCAAATGTTAGACAATCTCCTTTAGATTTTTGCGTTTCAACTAATTATTTCAAAGTTTGGGAAAAGTTAGAGAAAATTCAAATTCAACATCACTTGCTACAGGATCTAAATGCTTTGTTATGCACATGGTAAGAATTATAGAAAATTTAATTAAATCAGCCGACTAAATCATTAAATGCGAATATCCTGAGTATTTTCACTAATATGCATCCATGATTGTGATCTTTAAGAGAAATTGTTTCAAATATAAAGAAGAGCTAGAAGACACTCAGAAAATAGACTCAGACTTCCAGATTCACTTATATTAAAAACACAGTCATAAATGATTTACAATGTAGGAATGACTCTTAGCTTCATTAATCAAATTCATAAAAACTTACAATGCTTTATAGATACAATAAGAAAGTTGGATGTTCCACGCATTCCTTAGTGTAGACACAGATGAACTCCTCTAAACTAAAATACTCTTTCTACTCAAAGTTTTAGAACAAATTACAATTGCTAGCTATTTTCTATAAATCCCTGTGTAAATAATATACAAGTAACCACGTTCTTTATATAGATTTTTGAACTTTCAAATTGCTACGGCTACCACTTTAATCCACGGTTGAGATCCTTCCATTTCTAATCGACGTGTATCTTTGTTTCTAATCGTCTGCCAAAATATCTATTTGGCATCTTTTCTTTCCCTCAAAGGATGCCTTTGGAATCTTTTACAAAATAAGATTCCCCTTTTCATTGTTGACTTTCTCTCGCTAAGGTTCTTTATTTGTCTTCTTCTCAACACCCTTTATCTTTTCTTTTCTTCTCACCTTCTCAAATATTTTTTGAAATTGCTGATTACACCTTCTATAAAGGTGTGGTTCCCTCCTAGACTCTGCCAAAATGTACTCCCGCATCACAACTCTCTCTTTCAACTTCTTTTCTCTATTCTCTGAGCCCTCTCTTCTCTTCTTGTATATCTTTATTTTAACACTTTCTTCCATCAATGTATCCATCATCTGCTTGCTGAGATTCGCATTAGGATTTTCTATGCAGGGTACAAATATGGCATTGAACTCTGTCAATGCCCTTTCTAAGTCATACATTGGAATTTCCATACATTCATATTGTAGGAGTCTTTATGTTATCCTCTTGTGTATCTTGATCATCTCATCTGCTCTCTCTCCTAAATCTTGTACAACTTCTATACATTTTCTGAGGTTATCTTCCTCAAACTTGAGCTCTAATATTATTTGTGGCACTTGATTTGCTAGTGTGATAGTAAGTGCTCTTTCATTAATCAATTCTTCTGCTCTTCCTTCCACTTCTGTCAACTATTCAATTTCAGATATGCATTCTTCTTTTATGTTTTGGCACTTATGTGTAAGTATCATACACTTATTCTTTTCTTCTGCACTTACTTTCCAACTTCTTATAGATTGCCTTATTATTTTCTCACCCTCTTGCATAAAATCATTAAACGATTCATCAAAAATGTTAGCCTTGTGCTTTTTATTCTCCATATCTTTTATTTCTTCTTTTGATATTATTGCTATGTTAGTAGGTAATTCTGGAATTGGGGCACTGGGATCAAATATCCCTTTAATGAATTGTTGAAGCTGGACAATGTGTCCTTTTAAATAATCATGTTTGTCTTTGTCTTTCTTCAGCATCTCTGCTGTCACCTGATGCATGTCTTCCCATTCATTAATATGTTGTTCTCTTGTGGAATGCCCCAGGTCAATATTTAATATCTTATATTCTTCCAAGGATATCTCACCTTTTGTCTTTTCTTTCTGTGGTATAGCTAGGTTTAACATTCTAGATCCACTTGGACCTCTCTGAATAGCAGACATCATCCTAGCTTTTCTCCTTTCTTTTCTTGGAGTAGTCTTTTCACCTAATAAACTTTTAATGTCAATTGGTGCTAATTGGACTTCTTTTTTCTCTTTTCTGATTTCTCCTCCTAACCAGGTAGGAATTTCCTTTGTGCTTTCTGTAGTCTTAAGTTCATCAATCACTTCCTCATGAAGTCTATCTATTTGTCCTTCTTCTTGCTACTAGCGTTCCTATTGTTGTTGCTCTTGTTGTTGTTCTGGTTGCTGCTATAGTGGAGGCTCTTGTTCTTTGGGATTATTTAGCTGTTCTTTTGATTCAACCTCATCTTCTTCCTCTTCTATTTCAGTATCCCCTCCAACATCAATCTCTTTTTCATGAGCTTCTCCTTCTGATGGCCTTTTCTCCAAATCATCTTCAACATGAGCTTGTTTTCCATCTTGTAGCTTAACATCCTCTGCTTGCTCATTAGGTTCATTTTCATCCATCCTTTTTGTTTCTTCTATACCTTCAGGCATCTTAACCTCACCTTCTTTTTTGTTTATATTTTTTGTTTGTATTTTCTCTGTATGTACTAGCGAACTTGCTTTTGCATCATCTTCTTTTACTTTTTCTTCTTGCTCTTGCATATTTTCTGTATTCTTCTCTTCCTCACCTGGCTCACCATACATATTCAACATGTTTAAAGCCTCAATACCTGAGGTGTCTTCTTTTGTTTCCTCTTCTGTTGGAGCATGTGTTTCTGTAATTATTTCTACAAGTATCTCCTCTTTCTCAGATTCTTCAATTTTATGTGCTTCCTCCTGCACGTCCTTAATAATTTTAGGTGGCACCAAAGTACCAAATGGATCCACTAATCCTACTTCTTCTTGTACTTTTTCTTCTTCATGTTCCATGCTATGCTCAATTCCTATTTCAGCTTGATTGCTTGGCCCTTCTTCTTCACTCAGAAAATCACTGCAATCTTCTTCTATGTCAATCTCTTTTCCTTTATACATTTTTCTTTTCTCACTATCACTGCTCTCAATATTCACACTTTCCATAGTTTGTTGAGCCTTGTGAATTTCTGACTCTTGTTGTATCTCTTCAGCCAATTTTGCTTTTACTTTAACATATGTTTTTCTTTTCTCAGGTGAAGTGGAGGCACTAGATATATTACCCATCTTTTCACCTACTTCTTGTGCTCCAATTACACTAGCTAATTTAGAAGTTTCACCTTTAGACAAATTTATTGGAATTGCTCTTCTAACTTGTTGTCCTGTAGTTTCTTTAGCAGTCTGTGCCTCCTCTACACTTATTTCATGACTCATTGATTTTGCATCAACAAAAGTGTCTGATGCCACTGCTATTGTTATCCCCAAGGAATATGGATCCATTAAAGTAACATTTTTATCCTTTTCTACAATTTTGGCCTCAACAATTTTTCTCTTCTTTACATAAAAACATTATAGGTCTTCACTAGGTTCCGCTTTTCTTTTCCTCCCCTTCTTTGGGTAGGTGACCTCTTTGCCTTCAACTTTGAGTTCTTCAATTTTATCTTCAGCCATGTTTTTGAAAATAATATTATTGGTTCAGACACTACATCCAGAGATGTATTCCAGGGTTTTGACCAATTAGGCTCTGTAATAGGAGCCAACCTTGCTACTGCATAGCTATGATGTAACAATCTATCATCATCTTGAACCTCTGGAGGCACATATTTATTATCTATAGATTTCATCTACTCAATAGTTAATCTTTTGTGAGCTCTTTTTCTTACCTCCTTGTCATTCTTGCAGTTAGCCCAAAAATCTTCAATATGTATCAGATGTTTATAATTTTTATCTACAAAATTCTGAATCCTATGGAAAGGATCAAATCTCCTTGTTAAATAAAACTCTTGAAAGCCATAATATCTTAGTTTTTGTTCAAAATACCCTACAACCTCTTCACTGTAATAGGAGTATCTGCCAATAGCCCAAGGTAGCTTCGCATTTCCTCTATTATTGAACTTCTTTTTGTACATTATGAAAACATTCAAATTCTATCTTGAAAACTCCAACACAATCAACTTATCAGAAGGATACCTAGGCAGCATAAATGGTTTCCCTTCAAAGCCCTCAGTCCTTATGTAAGTAAAGTGCTCGAACTGTATGAACCAAGAACTGTGCAATCCAATTGCATCTTCTACACCTTTAGGTAACCTCTTGTCAGGTTCTTCTCTCAATATCCTTACCAGGTAAGTATAAAAGACATCATTAGTCAAAGCAAAATTCTTTAAGGCATTTTCCTCTTGTAAGACAGGATAATGTTCATACACCAACTTTTGATTAGGACCATTTCCCAGGGTGCCTACCCTTTCTATTCCATGAATATAAGGTCTGATTTCTATAGCACATGAGTATAATACATAAGAAGACAAATAAAAGGGCAACATTTTTTGTTTTCTCTACATGGCCTGCCTCCAGATAGTTGTGCTTATTGCTTTGGCCCAATGGATCTATGCTTGCTCCTTTTTTCCTATTCTTATGAATTCAATAATAGTGAACATCCATGGTTCACATTTAGTGCCATCTCTCATTCCAACCAATCTATTCAACATGGTGATCATCAAATAAATCTCTTCTTTAAAGTATATCCTCATCAAGTTTTTTGGTATCCTGGCTATAACTTTGGGTTTGTTTTCTGGGTTGTACCAGTTGTGAAATATTTTACCCTTGCATTCTCTTTCATTGGTATGGAAGTCCTCATTATATTGGTCAATATCAATGTCACTCATCTTCTCCTTGATTTCCAATCCAAAAGTCCTTGCAATGCCTTCTGTGGTTAGATCAGCAATCAATTTGTCATATAGCATGACCTTTCTTGTAGACAGATCATATAAAGTAACACAGTCCAAACACAAATCCCTAGCCTCCATTGCCAGCAGGAAACTTACAGCTCTATATAATCCACTTTGCTAGATACGTTTCATATTAGGAGAAGCATCAGCAGTAGTGATTTTCTTTAGCACATCTTCTGCATCATAATTTCCAATGTTCGTGTCTGTGTCCATTCCACTTGTACTAATTAGAGATGGATAACCCCTATGAATGGGCAATTCCTCTTTCTCTACCTCCTTCCGGGGTTTCCTTTCTTTTTTCATCTCATCCCCTATATCTTTCTTCTATTTAGGAGCCATCCTGTAAAAACATACTTCTTTTAACTTTCGTTTCAATTTTCAGTCTAGGGTTTTTACCATGAATTTTTGTTTTTACTATTTCACCCTAATTCATTTTTTCCTTTTTCTATTTTAACCTTTAAATTCTTTAATCTCTACTCAACTAATTAACAATTAAAATAGTAATTTGACCAATGCCTACGTTTTGCAATGAAATTACTGAAATTAACAGTATTTTATGAACTAAAATTAAATAGTGTTTTGGATAAATACTTGTTTTTCATGACTGTTTACCCGTTGACTTACTTTTACCATTTTCACCTTTATCCAGCTACTGTAACTTTGTCACTCTGGTAAATTCTGCTCATTCACTGCAACAATTCTCTTTTCTGTAATTTTTCACTCTTCACAAAATATTTAAAAGCGAAATAACATTAAAATTGCCCTAACCCTCATTAAATTTCATTTTGTTTGAGTGTTGAATCTGCATTAATTATAGCAATTAATGCACTACAACCTTCAGCTTCCTACTTTAGTGTTTAAGTTTTTGAACTTTTTACCGTTAGTGAAATTCAACATGCATACCTTTTTTCTTTGTATGTCTTCGTTGTATCTTTAAACATATAAGCATTATATGCAAAGAACCAACTAACGCTTTTACCCTTTTTATGATTTTCCGTACACCTTTGCATCTATTGTTTTGTATATCTCGCTTGTATATTCTGTTGTATAAGCGCACATACAACACCTTATACAAACATTTCCTTAGCTTGTACTCTTTCATGATGCCTTTGACCTTTTGTATATCGGAATTGTATATTATACAAACGCCCAAATATACAAAGAATTTTCCGTTATTTAATTTCTTTGACATCCGGGCCCTGTATAATAGCTTGTATATTGGATATGCATTATAAACATAGAAAACTAATATACAACCAATGGGTCCGCCTCACCTTTCAAATTGCTTTTCCACGATGTATAAAACCTTCGTATCACTTTCAGACTTTAACCTCACATAAATCGTACTATACTTACCCTCAGGTCCTCAACGTACATAAATCAATGCATCTCTTAATATACAAATTGGACGTGATGCATTGTATTCATCATATTTTAATTTCCCTGAATTCTGGCTTGTATGTATAAAGCAATGTATGTTTTGGAACATACATACAAGCGCGGAAATATACAACAATTTAACTCCATTTTATAACCATTTTGGTTCTGGCACTTGTACAAAGTGCAATGTATATTGCGATGTATCTCTTAAAAACCTTACATACAAACCCCAAAATATACATCCATTATTCCTTATTTCATGATTTTCTCAATTCCGATTTGTATATAAACCGCAATGTATATAACCAACATATACATTTACAAAGTACAAAACATACAACGATTATGTCAACTTTAATACCTTTTCAGTTCTGCGCTATGTATAACCTATTGTATATTTACTTTGTATGTCTTCCATTTGCCAAATATACAAAGCGAAAAATACATAGTGGATTTCAACGTTTATTCATTTCAACTTTAACTCATTTCAGGCCTGACTTGTATATGAAGATAAAACATTTAACAAGAAATGTATACAAGTATAACCACATACAAAAACCTGATAACTTCCCCTTTTGCGACTAACACAGAAGCCCGATTACAAACGCACTTGCATATGAAATGACTTTGTATATACAAATGGCTTTCTATATACAACATACAGACCCTCTGATTGTACATTTACTAGAAATGCTTATAACTTGCAAAATACTATGAATGTTAACATCGTTCAAAAAACAACCCCTGTTCATTTTTCACAAGGAATTCACCCCTACTATGCACTAGTACTCAATGTGATTTTTTCATTATTTTCAATCAGGTTTGTAACTTTCAGTTCCCTTTTCCCTTTACCACCAAGCAGACCCACACAAACAAGCAACAAAAGCCAGCTACAACAGGGGTCCTCATTTTGCTAAGAAGTAAAATGGGGCGTGTTGTGAGCATCACAACAAATATTCTATTTAATTATTTTTGTTTTATCTTTTTCAAAAAAAAGGGATAAGGGAAGATTTTTTTTTTTTTTTAGAAATTTGGGTTGGAGGGAAAGGGAAAAGGGAGAAGTTTCCTTTCTTTTTTATTTTTTTATTTTTTTTGTTATTTATGGGAAGAAGTTTTCTTTTTTGAGGGTGCTTTTGGTTTTCATGTTTTTGGTGGAAAATTTATGTGAAGTGTGTGGAAGTAAAGAGAAATTTTGAAAGAATTGGGAAGATTAGGAAGATTTGGTTGGAGAAATCGAAGAGGAAATTTTTTGGTGTGGTTTTGTTTCAAGGGGATTTGAATACCAGTATCTGAGCTCTTCCTAACTTGGGGAGATGAGGTAGGCTTTTAATCTTTTGAATTTTCTATATTATGTGATAATGTTGTGGGTGCATAAAATTGGTTGCATGTTGGATTTACCACTTCTTTTTATTTTGGGTTTGTTTTGTGGGAATCGAGTTGTATAGGGAGTGGATCTCCTTTGAGGGGTGAGAACCTCCCATGTTTTAGGGTTGAGAGATGCATGGATCCTCTCTTGGGGAAAGTGTTGATGTGATATGTGGTAAATTTGTGGTGATATTTTGGTATTGGGAGGTATAAGTGCTTTTATGTGAATGGAGGTTTTGGGGTTATTTGATATATTGAAATTTTTAAGGAGGATTTTTTTCCCCAAAAGGGAGGATTATCCCCTCTCTCCCCCTTTGTGGGATTCAGAATGGATTCCAAGTTTATGAGTCAGCCTATGAGGGTTTACATGTGTATTTATGTGTTGCATGTTATCACCTGGTTCTTGGGAAGTCTCCTTCTCAGGGGTGGGTTTGTTTTCAAACCCTATGGTAGGGTGGAGAACAGGTCTTGGTCATCTGGTTGGATTATTTGTGTTGTAGTTTTGGTGGAGACTACAAGAAAAGTTCTAAAGACCAGAGGCATTTTATTGTTAATAGTCAGTGTATAGAACTATTTAAGCTCTCTTCTTGTTTTTGGTAGCAATATTGGATGTAATGTAAAGTTGGATATTATTGGCAGGTTTGCCACTATGTAAATGATTTCAATTGGATTCAAGAAATTTATGTGGTTGTATTCCATTTATTCATTGTTATTCTTTCCATAAAAAAAATTTTGGATTGTAAATGGGCAAATCTCGATATACATGTTTTATTTTGATTCCCAAATTAATTATGTTTATTTGAAAAATTTGTGTGTACACATATGTTTGTAAAATCCATATTTTATTATGAGTTTAGTATTTCTATACATCTGTGTTTCATTTCTATTTTACTGTGTAAGAAGTTACAATATATATATATATATATATATATATATATATATATATATATATATATATATATATATATATATATATATATATATATATATATATATATATATATATATATATATATATATATTACTACTACTATATATATATGAACATTGTCGTTGTAAACATGTGAAGTCACTATGTACATTTTTAAGTGTTTAAAACAGAATGGAACAAAATTTATAAACATTGAAAAACTTTAAAAAAAGCATTGTTAAGTTTAGTGTTTGAGCTTTGGCCTTAGGGAAGGTTGTGGAACTCCCACGATACTCCCAAGGGGAGGCCATAGGTCTGCAAAGGCCGCAGACCATCCCTTCATGGCTGTGACCATTTAAAACATGTTTCATGCTTAAAAAAACAAAAAAAAACACTTCAATAAATTATGCTTCCTTTTACACACTTCAACAAAATTGAATGCCTTTTAAAATATTATCTCAGCCGCTATGTATATACTCTCCTCGCCTGAATATGTAATGTATGTCATTGTTACACACACAGACATATTCATTCCTAGCTGAATCTATAGTTTTAATTCCTTTGATTTCTTCATCTGCACACACAACAAACAAAAAAGAATTGTTTTGTGTAGATATATTTATTTGTTGTGGTATTTAATACATAGATATTTAAAAAAAACAATGTAGTTGTTTGTCCAAAAAGGAAAAAGAATTGTTTCAAAAATAAAATATAGAAACATCTGTGTTTTATTAGAAAAAGAATTGTTATTGGTTAGTTTTATATTTTAAAGCTAGATAAAAAGGATTTGTATTAGATATTTATTTTTGTTTTAATTATAAATGGGAAATTAAATAAGGAATTATTCCATTTTGAAAATTGTTAATTGTTACTAATAATCAGTTGTTAACTTAATTTTATTAATAATAATAATTAGTTTAATACTAATAATTTACTTTGTCCATAATTTATAGTTTAATTATTAATTCAAGAAATTAAATTGGTTAAGTTAGGTTATGTGTGGAAATTAATTTTATCAATGTTTAGATTATTATCATTATGTTATATTGGCTTTATTTAGAAAAGATATTATAATTGTTAAGATAAATTAAGTTAGAAGTTGAAATATTGTAAGACTAAAAATGTAATGTCAATTTTAAATCTTTGACCTAGTTAATTGATCAAATTAGCATTCTTGAATATTTAAATTGCATAACAAAATTTATTCAACTATCTAGATTTGAACTTTATACTCTTGGACATCAGGTTAATTGCAAGAGAGAAACGTAAAACATTTGCTAGAGGATTTTGAGACTCAAGGAACAATAGGTAACCTTGTACTTAGTTGACAAAGTTGTTCAATTCTTTAGAAAAGAAATATTTTGGCATGTTTATGTCCACTTGTATGGTTAGCATATAGGTGGGCATAACAAGTTGACTATAAATCTAATGATATACCAATCTCATGACCAATAGGAAACTTTAGTAGGGTTTTATATCTTATCTAGATATAAAAAAGAGCTTCCCTTAGCCTCAAGAATATTTTTTCTATACTAACAAGGTGAACCACGTGAAGGTGGAAGCTCATGTGGCCTCACCTAAGACCTAAGACACCTAATCTACATGCCTAAAACACCTATTCTAGTAGATCTAAGACACCTATTCTAGATACCTTATTCTAGTATCTACCTAAGACACCTATATTTTATACCTTAGTCTAGTCTAGACCTAAGACAAGTCTAAGACACCTATTCTATACCTTCTTCTCTAAGTATACCTAAGACATCTTGTAATGCCCTATCATGCAACCCTAGAAAGAGTTAGACTCACAAGAGCAAAATTCTAGAAATAAATTTTTTTTTTGAAGCAAGTAAATGCAATAATAGTAACCAAGGATATCATAATACACAATATAAAGAAAAGTGCACTTCTAACTTCTCTAGGGAAACATAACTGCATTAGGGAATAAAAAGTAAAACCACACAAGCGATAAACATTTTACTGCTCCTACAGATAAGATCAACTTTTACATTAGCAAGATAGTTAATTTACAAAGTTACAAAACAAGATTACAAGACCAATCACATCAGTTTACAAATGAATACATCTGAAAATATACAACAACTTAGAAGGTGGAAAGCAATCTGGAACTGGAACACCTCTGTACAGGACTCGAACTGCATCTCCAAGATGACCAATAGATAACTCTGCCACCCAACCATGTGGAACCCTGAGGTCCACCCCTCCGAGCTAGGAGATAACAACAAGGATTCCACTAAGCCAAGAAGCAATAGCCAAAAATAAAAGAACGACATCTGACATGACACAACCGACCATATCAATAAAACTGCACAAGACAAGACATCACTCTAGAGGCACAACCAATAAGTAACAACTGAATTGCGTAAGGAGAGTGTCATCGCATGGTCCTAGCATGGGCTATCCAGGCTATCTATCACCAAAAGCCAGCCCCTATCTATGGTTACCCTAGCAACCTCTCTCTAGGCACTGGCCCCATAGGGTGACACATGCGGAACCGACTGGTCCTCTCATGGAGACAAGGAGGTTGGCCTTGCCAACCAGGCCTTCTCATCCCATCCTTAGCCTGTGAGAGCACTCAAGGCATGGGTGAGGTATCATACTTATCTTATTAAGTGTTTTAATATCCCAACCCTCTTGATTAAGTTATTAAGTTTCCACATGCTTACAACTTCCATGGGGTTACCTAGGTGGCCTCTCACTAGGCACCTGCCCCACCATGAAAGCCACTCCCTTAGCATTCTCTGATCAATCAAACATGCCACAACATACAGGTATAAAAGTCACAAATCAGTTCTAACCCAAAACTTATGCCATTCACTAGGCCACAACAATAAGACCTTAGAGTCCCTTCAAAATTTGAGCAATACCATCTAGAACCAAGTGCTATATCCAAGAGGTCATTCCCCATCCATTACAAGACACGAAAATCTAGAGAACCCAATACATTGACATACCATAATTTTGAACCAAAGCCAAGAACTACACCCCTGGAGTTAGATACCTGACCAAAGATAAGGTGACCATTATCCGACAAGGACAACGCTTTCACATCACAACACCAAGCGCACATGACACCCCTCAAGGTTCCCACTTTGTGCAATAAACTGAAACATAGACCAAACCCCATCCCAAAGAAACAAAATGCTCCAATTACAAATGTAAGATAAGACCGAGGAGAGGATTGAGCAATGAGATTCAATGAACTCCTAATTCAATCAAGAAATCAACTTATACCAAGTTATCACAAATAGCAAAACTTCAAATCTCTAGGAATTAATAAGGCAAGGAAGGTGAACCATAAACCGAACATCCCTTCTTAAACAAAAGTCAAGGAAAGCTCATAAAGTAATTTCCATTAATACCACAATCCCAAGTTAAAGACACTCTAATTTCCCGTAATAAAATCAAAACACAATTCCTTGTTCTCCAAAATAAAAGAATCTAAAATGAAGAAAATACCTATACAATGATATGATCCACCATTTACGAAGCATGAAATAGAATATTACAAGCCCGAAAAACAAATTAATATTTAACAAGGTAATTAATACCCAAATCACATTATTGTTACCTCATGAAACAAGAACATTAATACAAGTTACTCTAAAAATTTCCAAAGACAACTATAAACATGAGTCACTAGAAAACATTTACTCTTTCCAACAATTTCTAAGAATCTTCACAACGATATTGATTCTTTTCCCCTAAGAAAATTAACTATCTATCATGTTAAAATTTTAAATCAAACCATAATAGTTTTCTATAAACTAACTTATATGTTTCAAATTGCAAATTTAAATCTCAAGGAATAATGAAACAAAAGATGAAGAATCATATTATGCATATCAAAATCAACAAAATGCTATAAACTAAGTCCATTACTAAACAATCCCATGATAGAAGCTCTTTAATTCTACTTGATATAACCGGAACATGATTCCATGCTTTATTAAATAAAAGTATCTAAAATTTATATGTTTTAATTTAATACTACTAGATCCCATTTTGATCTAATACATAAATTATAAGAACACCTAGTTCTATATTTTAATACTATCCACTTAATAAGGACAACAATAATTATCAACATCTATTTTCTACAAACATTTACTACTATTTTCTACTAACCACAACTATAAGCAAATAGATTTCCTTAAATCAATTTTCTAACAATTACCAATTGAAAAACCACAACTATAATTGTAATTTCCTTTACGTGCTACTTACTAACTGCCATACTACAATTTTTCAAAACATAGCAAACCTAATTAATTTAACTTACCATTTAAGATTTATCTCTTACCAACATCTATAATTAATTATCCACAATGAGCATAATCTTTCTTCAACACTAAACCAACTACACTCATAATCAAACATCTATACTCTATATATACACAACCTTTCCATCAAGCATCTTCCAATCTACAATTCTAAAGAACATAACCATAAGAATAGGATAAATGTCTTTAATTGTAAAGGTTACTTATTGAATAAACTTTTACCACAATCTACTAATTACATCTTTATATACCCTTATAAGCTTATACTACAAGCTCTTCATTGTTTCTTAAACATCTCTTTCCCCAAAAGCATAAGTATCTCATGCTACCACATCATTCATAACAAGATCTTCTAAAAAAATTTACAAACCTATTCCGCAAGACCGTTCACATACCAAAAGTCATTCTATGAATTACAATTTTGAAAAACAACATTGTAACCTTACTTTACTATCAAACATCTAACAATTTCTATGCTCCAAATCATTTCCTAACCTATTACCACTATCAACTTCAAAACAAGACAATGAATTTCTAACTAACTCGATACCAAAAGAATTACCAATAAGCATATCAAAAGGGAAAGTGTAGACAACTATTTCTATTTGAAAGGGACATCCATCGAACCCTACTAACAAAATTTCTATACAAATCACTATGACTTACATTCTTAAATGCAATAGATAACAACTAAACCCCATCCTTGCGATGATTGAAGGGTCAAACAACAGTGACTAAGTACTAAAATTGCGACCAACCCTAAATGCACACCGTAACGACACAATACAATGGCAGCATCTACTAACCATGCAACATTTTGAGTCTACCAAAATCTACGTCAACTTACACTGCACTAACCACGACTACAATGTCTAACACATGACATTCCTCCACTCTACTGTGACTATCGACCATACTCTATGCTATGGCGACTGCAGAGTCTTCTAAACAGTGACAACAACAAAGGTATAATTGAGATACCATTCATAACAATGTCTAACCAATAAGAGAAATTAGAGATACTTACTACTAAGCTGAGATTTTCATCAATGATTCTGGATTCAACAACTTGTAGAAACGTTTCTAAACACGACTTAATTTCTAAAACATAAATAGTTTTGTCAGAGCTATTAAGGATTTTATCTCTGCCAGTAATAATACTATGTGCAATAAGATGTCTTACCATAACTTTAGCAATTTAAGATGTAAATAGAATGAGCAATATTACATGCCATAACTTACTCTTATCATACCATATTTTTAGTTAGTGGAGAGGAAGCATTAGAAACAGAATATCAGTAACTGAAGTGCCGCGATAAGCATGCAAGCTAAAGAGGAAACATAAACATGGTCTCAATGTCTGGAAAACTATATGCAAACAATGGACCTGGCTAGATCTAAGCATGAGCCATGGTGGAAGTTTGGAATAGCATAAGATATACTAGTAAATAGGTAGTAAAATGAGGAAACATGAACACTAAGGATGAATGGTTGGACGGAAAGTTACAAGGAGATGACGTCTCATGAACAAAACAATGAACACACAAAAAGAGTACATTGAAAAGGCCTACGAACTTTCAAGCAATGTAGAAGTCAGATGAAAGGCCGGACTTCCCAACCTTTGCTAGCATCCTCTCTGTGTGAGCTCAAAAGGGAGCTTTGGAACAGGATGAGGTCCTATGAAAAGTTCATTTGGAAGAGCTCAGAAGAAAATAACCCAGACCTATGAACTTAAATCACACCACAATTATAGGATCTTTAACCAACGGGTTATGTCACCCATAAGCCAAGGTGATCTTTGCAGAATTTGGAGAGCTTGGTTGGAAGATGCAGGTGGTAGGGTAATTCTCAATTTTAGATGCTAGGGTTTTATAAATTTTGAGCACATATAAATTGTTTAAGATAGTGCAGGAAGAACGAGGAGGGTGTCATACACCCAAAATATGTGCTACTTGGGTGTGACCTAAAGGATGGCCTTTGGTGACTTTAAGGGAGTACTTCTCCCTGCAAGCAAAGCTTAGCCGATGGTAGAAACCTTGATAATTACAAGAAATACGTTAGATTATACACAGAATGTTGTGTCTGGGTGAGAAGTGATGTTAATTTATCACTGCGAGCTTTTGAAATCAGATGCTCTAAACACTAGAAATTGAATGAAATCAATGCTAATAGTTCAACCCAAATGCAGTGGAATGGTTAGAATTTAATCCAAATGCAGTGTAGCTTCAAAAAGGGGTGTCTTAAACATGTTAAATAGTACTACCCATCAAATTAAAATGCCAATACTCTAGAGAAGCTTAAAATGACTCTATTAAATTTAGAAGAAAAAGGGAATAGTTGATATTGGTTTTTGTGAGAAAATGTAGCAGTGGTGTGATGGCAAGATGATGCAGAGCAGTAAAGAGGAGAAAATGGGTTGACAGACATATATTACATGAGATGCGATGATCATAGAATACACAGAGAAATAAATGAATAGATAGCTTAGAAGTATATGCTCTTACTTATTTGCAGAAAATAGTATAACATAACAGTCGATAAGATCCATTTGCATACCTCTTGTATGTCCAACCATATAAGATAACAGTAACCTCCGGAACCAAATTTTGATCTGAAGCCTCCAATTTCTTTTGTATTCCCGCAACCAACTCTTGGATTTTCCCCCCCATTCCCAATTCACCTTCCAACCCCTAATATAAAATGGATCAGTTCATAAATTGTCATGGACATGCATCCGTTACTCAGCATCCCACTACTCAGGAAAAATTAAATTCTTACTTTTATAAAGATTCCCAAATCTAGAATCATATCCAGCCACCAACAACCATTAATACATAACCAATATTATTCTTTAATTAGCTAGATACTAATAACCCAACACCACAACTTATGACACACATACTCTTGGATAACAAATAATTGATTCTAGTCTATTTTAAAATCTTACAAGCGTGTCATTCCAAGATCTAAGCCAAAACAAATATTATCCAGAAAAAAACACAATAGACACATTATTATTTTAATAAAAATCAATAAAGTATTAACCAACTTTGCATGAGCATAATAAACACAACTCGACTATACATCACAACACAAGATTACCAAACACAAAAGACAAGGACCAAGCATCATAACCTGACTCGAGACTACCACAGAAGACAAGGACCGACCTAGTGGAATAGACCTCGCGTTATCTCCCATCACTGATACCCATTGGTGTAAGAACCCGCTCAAACCTGCTATAACAGGTGGAGTCAAGGTTCGGAACCTACAGCTTGCATTCAAACAATTGGTTGTAGACGATCAAGTGCATATATGTCTACACACAGAGAGTCAAAGAATTGTGGCATAGTAGGGTACTCGAAGCGAGTAGTACTACACCATCTCTACTCTTGAAACAACATCATAATAACTTTTATCTGAATTCAAGTACTACAAAACAAATGATGCATGATGATATTAACTCGCATCATAACTAGAATAATAGTAATGCCATCATAACTCATGTCTAATTATGTAAGTTGAACATAGCCCATCAAAATCAAAGTAAACATAAATCATACCCTCCTAATCAAATGTCTCAAAACTATATCAATGTAATGAAAGACTAGTGACTATCTCTGATTAATAGAGAGCACTACAGAACTACCACTATCACAAGCTAATGACGAGGGGGCACTACACATCTAAGACACCTATTATATATGTTAGATCTATTAGAGGTCTAAGACACCTAAGACACCTAGTCTACATGCCTAAAACACCTATTCTTGTAGACCTAAGAAACCTATTCTAGATACCTTATTCTAGTATCTACCTAAGGAACCTAGATTTAATACCTTATTCTAGTCTAGACCTAAGAAAAGTCTAAGACACCTATTCTATACCTTCTTCTCTAAGTAGACCTAAGACACCTATTCTATATCTTATATCTAGTAGAGGTCCAAGAAACCTATTCTATATCTTAGATCTAGTAGAGGTCTAAGACACCTAATCTACATGCATAAAACACTTACTCTAGTAGACCTAAGACACCTATTCTAGATACCTTATTCTAGTATACCTAAGACACCTAGATTTTATACCTTATTCTAGTGTAGACCTAAGATAGGTCTAAGACACCTATTCTATATCTTAGATCTAGTAGAGGTCTAAGACACCTAAGACACCTATTCTAACCTAAACTTCTAGCATGTCCCTAAGAGAGCTAACTTAGACCTAAGATAATATTATGTCATAGTGTAGAGATCATACATGGAAAGAAAAAATAACTTAAAATCCTCTACTACATGATTGAAAAATAGATCTCCTACTAGAATAAAATGTAAATGAAATTAGAAGACCTATAGACATCATGAATTCTAAATTTTAAGAACCATTAATTAAAATTAAATGAACTAGTGAAGCATGTAATTCTACACTTGACACTTGAAATTCTAGTATAGATACCTAAGATATCTAGTAGACCTAAGGAAAAATTCTACAATAGGAAGTCTAGAGATCATACCTAAAATGAAATGAAATTCTTTGTCCACATTTTTCATACCACATCGATTGGTTCAACTCGATCTTTAATAACATGTAAAAAAATTTCATGGTCATCTGTATCTAGTCTCCACTTGTGATGTCCACGTGCATGTTGAACATAGTGAAGAGACACACCAACAGAAATTAATAGGTGGATATACTAATACACCATGTTGTGAGGTTGGTAATTAATAAAATGAATCCCACTTTGAATGATTTTGACTTCTTTCAAATATGTTCCTTGCACTACAACTGAACTTGTGGGAAACAATGTTCCATCACTTGTTTCTAGTTTTATTAACTTCATTCTCTCTTATGTACAATGTAATAAATAATAACTTACACCTATGTTTCTAGGCTCTACTATGACTAAAAAAAAATCTCCTGCACCACAATGAAATGCATATTTAAATTAGAACAAGTGTCACATGAATTCTAAAATTTAAGAACCAAATTCAAAATTAAATTTTATCAACATGTTAAAATATAATTTTTTACAAGTTGTGAATCTATATATACATTTTTTAATCAATCTTGAAATATGGTCATAATTAGTTAAAATCAAAGGAATGTATTCAAAGCTTTCATCTTCATCTTCATCATATGTGTCACTAACAACTAGTAGCACAAAATTCCATTATTGACATACCCACGTTGTTGACTCTTGCAATTCTCATAATCTCCCAACATGCAACCATAACAAAAGCAAGAGTAATAGCTAGTACACAATGTCCATGTGTGGTTATTTGTACTCATGACACAATGCATTGACTTTATTTTCTCTACCCTCTTACATCCGTGCATTGTCCTTCGATCCACACCTATGAATTATAGTTTTATAATATTGTAAAAATTGCAAAATTGTAACATGAAAATCAAATAAAATAAATATTTAAGTAAATATTAAACAAACCATTGAACTTTTTCAAACAATGCATACCTGATATCTTCCATAACACTCTATTTGAATGTGGGTTCCTCCACGAAGATGTGCTAACCTCACATGTGAAGTTTTTCTTACACCACTCAACAACATCAAAATCTCTATCATTCATTTGATGTTTTCTTAGGGCATGTTTGATGCAAACTCCCGCACCATCATGTTTTCCCTTTCCATGCCCACTCTCAAAGAAACTCCAAATGCGAGGTATATTTTCATGTCGATGATATCTAAAAATTGCATAAAATGGCCTTAATTATTTGAATTATAATGCACCCCCATCTGACCATAAAAAATGTTTCTCAATTTTCACACCCCTTCTTACCAAAACTTTAAAAAACTTCTTAAAGTGATGTTCTACAAGATGTGTGTCATGCTCTTTATCATCACTAATATAAAAGTGATATTCTTTCTTAATGACTCATTGTAGATATGTACTCTCAACACCATCTAAATCCAATTGTGCATGTCGATAACAAACATAGGTGCCATAATAGTGACTTGTTCTAAATAATAATATTGTGTTTGAATCTCCTTTTGATGGGTACAAGAGTAATTTTTTGCAAACTTGACTACTGATAAGACTATTCTAGGTGGAAAAGTATCTCTCCACAATTGAAACTCTTTTGCTTGCCATTTTACAAAAAATGCATGTTGTATGTATGGTTGTATCAATTTATGAAAATTTTCCATAAATGTTCCTTTAGGTAGTTCTTCTTTTACATAATCTAACCTTATGAATTCTTTCCCAAATTTTATTTCATACTTTATATACTTGTAACTCTTGAAATTTACCATCTTCATCATGTCATTACCTTCATTTCTCAAAGGCAATTTTGCCAAATTTCCAGATGTTTCACAAAGTCTTTTTATGCATTTCGTTGGACCATTTGTATCATCATTAGATTTATCACATAAGATGGATGCTATGAACTCACTTACTCAATTAGGAGGTGCACTTTGAAAACCATCACTTTCTTCTCTAATTTTTCAAAACACCTGATCGTAAAGATTGATGACAACAACAAGTTTCAAAAACTTTGTTTGGCTTCACATACCATGGCCTTAACATTTTAAACATTGTTTGTCCAATATTTATATGAGGATTTGCATCACAAAATTTAACATATTGTTAAGTGTGAAAAAAATGAATGATGAAGTCTAGGATGCATACTAGATTAAAACCCTCTTCCACAATAACGTTCAAGGAAAAGACTGAGCTAAATCACTACCAAGTGAAGGTGGACTCAACTGTAGATCTTGTACTTAGGAGTGCTATGGAAAGAACTAATTTAATCAAACATTTTATCAAACCCTAGGTCAAATATGTGTTAAACCCTAGTTCTATGATGATCAGAGTATAACTAACAAATGGTGATAGATATGAACAATCTGAAAGAAGCATTGAGATCAGTGAATAGAGGAGAACCTGATTCCAGAAGCAGAGGTGTCAGAGGATGAATTCATGGGTGCCCAAGTCCTTGAAGTGAGAATCTGCCAAAAGTTAGAATGAAGAAAATGCTCCAGAGATTGCTATAAAGCTAGGTCTAAAGTTTATTCAGACAGAAGGACAATTTCACAGGTGCCCAAGTCTTCCATAGAGGAATATTCCTAAAATTTTGTTGGATCCCAAAACCTTTTTCCATTACTCAACCTTCCTATACCTTCACCTTTCTAGATCTCACACCTGTAATCTACACACAAGAAGAAAAGGGGTTTGGGAGTTATCATGTTTAGGGACTTGGTTCATTCAAATCCTGGGATAGCATTCAAGCTTCCCAACACCGTTGTTTGATAGAGAGTGTGTGCCCTAGCAAGGTAGAGGTTAAACAAAATGATGATAGAATAATTCAAATAAAAATGATATCACCTCGGAGGTGAAGCCCTTAGGAGAATGAAGATCCTTCAACTCATAAGGAGATGGATGATAATTCTAAATCTGCATCAACACACACAATACAAACACAAATTTTCTCTATAAACACAATGAATGCTTTGAATGCTCTTTGCTCCAAGATCATAAGGTTGCTATATCCATCTAGGTTCATAATGAATTCAAAAACACACATATATATGATTTCCTGCTAACATTCGTGAAATTAACCAAAGAGCTGACAAGGAGAAACGCTTTTAAAGGTATTATGCCGACATCCATTTAAATTTGCCCCGACCAATTAGGGAGGACTTGGGTGTGGGTGCCTAAGTCCCAAGAAACCTTTTTGGTCTAGGATAAGGTAAAGTATGGGCCCCTTGTTCCCAATTTGCATTGGTTTCAAGGGTTTTGCATTGGGATAAATATTTTGCATGTCTAATGTAATTACAAGGACTTAGGAGATAAACAAGGAGGTAAAAAGGCATGTGTCCACTTTTTACTCCATAACATTTAGCCCCACTTTAATGTGTGTATGATTTTACGATCAGTACATGCATTAAAGTATGGTTGAAGCACATAAATTACTAGAGCAAAGACACACTCTAAGTTTGAAGGACTATTTCTAGCCCCCAAGCTTAAGCAAACATAATAAAACACTTAACAATCACATAAGACATAGTGAATACAGTAAGGAAGCATGCAATACACGAAGAAGATAGTAAAGCACATAATACATGGAGAAGACATGAATACAGTCATAAAATACATAGAGAATACATGATTAAACAAATATATAAATATAACCCTGACCAGGCGATGGGGGGAGCTCATTACTATGCGCCACTATCAAAGCAAACAAAACACATAGCGTGGGGGGAGCTCATCTCTACGCGCCTTTAAACCACTAAAAATGTAAAACACGCAAGGAAGACATGAAAAACACATAGGAAACACATGAAATACACAAGTGTCATATATTATGTCATCGACACGCTATATGTCTTATACACAGTAGACATGGGCTGTAATGCCCTGCGAAGAAACCATAGAGAACAGCTCAACTATGCTAACCAAAAAGGGATTTTTTTTTAAAGAAAGAAATAATGAAGAAATGTAAATCATATTTATTCAAACATCAAATTAATCTTTATCCTCTAGGGATTCCATAGCTGCATTACTAACAACTATTAACATGATCTAACCAACATTATGAATTAACTAACAACCATAGTTCATTCTAAATCTAGTTACATCAAATGAATAAACACATACATTTCCATATTATATCATCAGATAAGTAATCATCATGATCTTGCATATAGGATTACAAGTACATATACAATTTTCTTTACAAAAGAGTACACCATTAGATTGTTTACAATATCACTTCCTGATTACATTAGAGTACAATCATCAAGACTACAATACATGATAAGAACATAAATATCTGTCTCTTCGAGCTAGATCAGGATCTGAAATCTATTACATGCAATACATCCTTCATGCTCACAAACAACAGTAGGAAATACTAATGGAGGTAAAAGCACAACCACCTGACCATGTGGAACCCTAAGGTCCACCCCTCATGTTAGGAGATAACAATAAGGTCCCACTAAGAAAACAATCAAGAAAGATATAGGCTAACAGGTGCAAGGACTACACAAGACTCCAGTACAACACAGGTCAATAAGAACATCGCAAGTAACTCAAACAACACTTCTAGAGGCAATCACACAACAAAAGGGGAAAACACAATTAGAGAATGCTAGGCTACAGTAGGGAAGAGTGTCATTGCATGGCCCTGACATTGGTTATCCTGACAGTCTCTCACTATACGTTAGCCTCCATCTATGGTTATCCTGACAGTCTCTCACTAGACGTCGGCCCCATAGGGTGACACATGCAGAACCAACATTCCTTTCCTGAGGACAAGGAAGTTGATTTTGCCAACCACGGCCTTCTCATCCCATCCTTAGCTTGAACGAGCACTATAGGCATGGGTGAGGCATCCAATTATCTTATTTAGTGTGGAAACTACCCAACCCTCTAAATTTATTATTAAGTTATCACTAGATTAACAACTTCCAATGGGTTACCTTGACAAGCCACTTTGGGTACTGGCCCCACATTGAAAGCCACTCCCCCTTCACTGCATCTAGATTCTCAAAGCCCACAACATAAACCAAGCATGAACTATCAGATTTTTCATCATGATGCATTTACAACACAAAATATACATCATTTTACATCACACAGAACAAGGCATTACCCATCTTGCATAGTCATCATAACCATGTGAATAGGTACACTAAGCAAGGCATTATGATCCATCTTGTACATGTATCATACCAACATGAATAGGAGGCAACATTCCAAGATTGCATTTCACTCAATTCACATGATGCACACATAGCCAACCCCCACACAATCATACCCTCCTACGCCTCTAGAATCAACTTCCCCAAATGACACAAACACTTGACACCACTAAAACACAATGGTCTCACATCATAATCACTCTCGAATGCACATCATAAACTAAGATCCTTCAACAATATTTCAATTACATTACCACAAATGCAACATATGATATGATGCACTAAATATGGGTCCTTAATCTAATGTAACATTAATCATAAGCTACCCATAAATCAACAAAACATTCTCTCTACTTTTTAGACTCAAATATTATACTAATCCTAGTATCTATGTAAGATATAAATATAACCTAAATGTTAGGAATTTATCTAAACTTTGTTAAAATATAACAACAATATAATTAATCATATCGAATTTGATATACATATATGTGAACTTCATTATGAATGCAAAATAACAATTCACCAAGATCTGAATCACTTATAACAAAGAGTTAGCACCTTTACTCAAACATTAATTCATTATTCAAAACTAGTTTTCATTTCATATTTATCTAAAGTACCAAAGTAATTACTTTCTGTCTAAACATTAATCTCAATAGATAAACCCAAAAGAGGTCTAAAGATTTGATTCCTTATCAAAGCATTTAACACCATATTAGTATTAACACTATCCTACAATTCTATCAAACATTTTAAAATTCTATAATTTTAGATCCTTCTATCATTCACCTAAACTATTATAACTTATATAGACTTCTATCTATCAATCATTTAAGTTAAAAACTTTCATTTCACTCCAAGCTACGAAAATGCAAAAGTCTAAGTCTACCAACACATCTCAACCAAATAGGTTCTTTTTGAAAATGTTTTGCAATCAACAACTATTATGGTCATTTTGCTTGCTTATAATCTAATATTTTCTAATCCACTTCTATCACACAATAGTAAACAAATTACCTATTTAGTCTAATATAATAAGCAGACCTATCACTGTAGAAATCCAATGCCAATATAAAGGCAATTTGTCATAATGTCAATTAAACCTATGGTGATATTGAATATACTTCAATGCTATTTTAAACTATGACCATACCTATTTTCGAGATCGACCAATTTTCTATCTAGGGCTTGTCTACTATCTAAAGAGCTAGTTTTAAGTTTTCACTAAAACAATATTCCAATGAATTAAGTCTAGTCAAGGCTATGGTCGTTACTCAAGAAATTATTTCCTACCTGTCTAGTTATGCAATAAAATCTTGATACAATAATCCTCTCTAAACATGCAAACTATCATACCAAGAATGTAGACTCTATACACTTTCTTCTTTCACATAAATCACAAGATAATAAAATTACAAATTTAAATATGTATGCATCTTAAAATATCTAAGATTCAAAACTAACTTAAATCACATTCATACCTAATTATGACATTCACTAACACATTTATATAATATTTACAAAGCTTTCCAAGACACATCCTAAAATTCAGACTCGAATATACAATTTAATTAGAAAATATAACCAATATCTTTAATGCCAAACAGATTAAATAAAATTTTTAATAAAGGTTTTATGTCCTTCTAAACTTACTTTAGTTCATATTAGAAAGAGATCAAGATAAAGCTTTTGACTCCTCATTACATGAACAACCATTGACAAATTTTATAAGTCGATGCCACTAATATGCAAGTGATAACTTATATAGTTGAAAATACTTTGGTAGATGGTTATACAAAAAATTGAGGCATAGACAAGGTCTATGAACTGTTTGATAGTCATCTCAAAGAGACATCATCTCTTGGATCAAAATGATTGCAGGATACACACAAAACGGATTTGTAAATTTAATAACAACCAAGATGACATAGGAATGTCTGTCACTAAATTGATACATATCTGTGAATTGGCAAATTAGGTAATGCTAATTTTTGGATATGATTTTCATAGATAAGAACTGAATGTTTTATAAAAATTTTAGAGAAACCCAGTTCAAAAATATAGAGTTATTGGTGACGCAACTAACTGTTTTAACAGAGACGAAATAGGTGAGAGGTAGACAGTCACAAAATATTCATATCTCCAAAATGACAAACTGGGTAAGGCTGATTTTTGGATATAATTTAGACATCTAGGTCGTACATGATATTATAAAATTCAAGAGGAACCTAGTTCGTAAAAATAAAGTTATGGCTAATGCAACAAACTGATAAAATAGAGATGAAATGAGAGAGATAGACAGTCACAAAATATTCATATCTCCAAAATGACAAACTAGGTAAGGCTAATTTTTGGATATGATTTAGATAACTAAGTCATAGACCATATATAAAAATTCTAGAGGAATCAAGTTCGTAAAAATAAAGTTGTGGCTAATGTAACGGACTGATAAACAGAGATGAAATGAGTGAGAGATAGGTAGTCACAAAATATTCATATCTCCAAAATTACAAACTAGGGAAGCTAATTTTTGGATATGATTCAAATAACTAGATCATGCACCATATATAAAAATTCTAGAGGAACCCAGTTCGTAAAAATAAAGTTATGGCTAACGAAATAGACTAATAAAAAATAGACGAAATGAGTGAGAGATAGACAATCACAAAATATTCATATCTCCAAAATGACAAACTAGGTAAGGCCTATTTTTGGATATGATTTAGATGACTAGGTCATACACTATATATAAAAATTATAGAGAAACCCAGTTCGTAAAAATAAAGTTATGTCTAACGCAATAGACAGAGTTCAGAATATGTAGAAGAGAATTCACGGAATAATATAAAGCTTGCATATGACAAATTCATTTCACTAAATCTAATGCAACAATAAATCAGTTTTATATCTTAGTCCATACCTAGAATATTACTTCTATCACATCTTCACAAAATTTCCCAGCTCGCATCTATTTTTCGTCAAGTCTTTTCTTCTGGAAGCTATGGTTTATGGTGCCAAAAAATGAAAACTTCATGAGAGAGAGAGATCCTCCAAATATAAAACATATTCTGTTGTTTGAAATGCATGCTTCTCCCCCAAATTATGTCTTGAGATTTCCAAAAATAAAGTTGAGCATACATAACCACCCCCATAATTTCTTTTAGAAGATTCTCATTATTAAATGCAATAAATTTCACCTTTATTACTTTCTTACAATTTGCTATTTTAACCAGACAATAATTTCTCTCTGATTTTATTTATTTTAGAATTTCCTATATATATATATATATATATATATATATATATATAAGTTTTTATGACAACTCATAAATATTATAAATTTATTTTTATTGCCACTAACAAAACATTTACTTTGTAGGATCTGCTCTTGTGGGAGGTTTATTTGATTGCAGGTTATTGTTCCAAACGCCTCCACTCCACTGCCTCTTCAACGCTTTTATGCATGGGCTTCAAAACAATTGTGTGATTTCCTTCCAAAATTGTATCCATTGTCATCGAAGGGAGCTGGGGAATCAAATGGCAGCTAAGGCTACAGAAGTTTTTAATGCATTACATTTCTTGCTGAACTACATCCCTCCCCCACCGCCTCCTCCTCCTCCCTAGCAAGCAGATGTGGACAGTCCTAAAGCGGGTCGTGCTTTACAGATCATTGAGATTACAGATTGATTAGGCGTTGAGTCATTTTTTGTTCTATTTTCAGTTCATAGTTTTTTGTCCTAACTATTGGTCAACTTAGTCAGCTGCTTTGTATGTAATACTGTATAAACTCTGTTCTGAATTAAGCTACAGATGTTGTTTCTGGATCGACTCTTTTGTGAGTTAATTTTTGTTTTATCTTTTCACAATCAGGCTATAACCAGAGGTTTTCTTTGCTAGATTCTTTCCTGCCGGTATGCCTTTCTGAATCCGGCATTTTGTATTCTCTTTTTTTACTAATATATTTTAGTGGTTTCTTACCACTTTTTTCAAAAAAAAAAAAAAACATTTACTTGTCTATAAAATATTTTCATTTTAATTTTATCAATTATATTCCCATTTTAATAACACTTTATTTTTCTCATTAAAATTATTATTATTTATTGACCTTAGATTACAATATAATATAATTTTCCATAAACTTAAATTTACATAAAAGCATCTATATTTATTTATCAAAGTGCCCTCTTGACTTAATAAATTTATTTTAATGAAGCAATTAACCAAAACATTAATCGAACAATTATAACCTAAAAAATTCAATGCCGAACAATACCTGATGACCATGCACAATTGAAAATCATAACCACAATAACAGTGGATAACTATCATGTCCATACCAACAACACTGATTGGGTGCAAAACTGGATACTCATCCTCTTCAAGGATGATAGATAAGCTAGGGGATCATATGTTATCTTCGTTCAACAGTTTCCATTGGTTTTAAGGCATGTTCAGACCTATCAATTCAGGTGGAGTCGATGCCTGATACCTACAACTTGTAGCACACAACACGGTCTATGCACAAGTATAATAAATATAAAACAGTCACGGAGTGAAAGGGAATCACAATGTCACCGAATGCTCATGAATGAGTGGTATGACATTGCCTCTTTTCACACCACACCTTAATCAAATCATCCTAGAATGCAAAATTAGTCACATAAAAATCAATTCTAACATATGACAATCATAGTAAGATCAACATCATAATCACCTAAAAGTAAAATAATGTCAGAGCATATGAATTATCAGTGTCGTAACAAGTATTATCAATAAAACATGCTAATTGTCATATGAAACCACACATGGGGATAATTAGGAATGTCACCGACATGAATGTAGCATCTACCAACATCATATAATGTACAACATCAACTATCTAACATACCATAAATATTCCTATTATTTTACCTTCATCTTCAGGCTCCTTAGCCAGACCATCTGCACATCCAAGGTGAGAATGGAGGGCCACTACATGGGCAATAAGGAGGAGCTCATCGCTACACTCCACTATCTAAGACATGCCAAACACACCTGATGGTTGAGCTATGCTACCACAATTGTCAAAGACATACTTAAGGGTGAATAACTCAAGATCCAACCCCACCTCTGTAGAGGACTTTTAAAAGGATGTGCAACCACTCAAGGGAAGACACAATCCCTGATTAAATTAGGGCAGACAACTAAGAGGGGGGGTGAATCAGTTGTCACAAAACTTTTATCCTTTGCTGCATTTAATCTTCTTTACCACTTATTAACAAAGTAATGATATAACCATTAAAGTATGAATCAACAACACATGAGCATAAACATAATCAACACACATAACACCATAATTTTTATGTGGAAACCCGGTTAAGGGAAAAACCATGGTGGCGGTTAACCCACAAGATTTATTCTCTATTAAAAGAATAGAAAAATGGGAAGGCACTTGCCTTCAGGTCTACTACCCAGAGCTCACTGCTCAAAGGAGGCTCACTTCCTACAAGAACATTCACAAAGTTAACACTGAAAGGTTGAACTGAGAAATAGCATCTTCTTAATGCAAGGTTCAGTTCCATTGAAGCGCATATCACCTCTGCTCTGCCCCCACTCACTTCCTTGCTACAGCTGTATCCTTGCTCACATTCACACATTTCCACGACTTCATAACACATATTTATACATGACATTGACTTTGCAATGAACATCAAAGTTGGCCTTACAATCATCTATCTAGAACATTTTCCAAGATAGGCATTGCAAGAAATTACCATCACAAGACTTAAACTGTGAACCATTACACTATCAACCAAACATAGCTAGGACTCAAATCTTCCTCAAACAACACGCCACGCTCCATAGAACTCTTCTTAGATCATCCACAACATGCACCAAGCATCTAGTCAGCCAAGACTGGAAAGAACAGCAGCACCCAAGGAGAAATCTTCAACCATGAGCTCAATCCTCAATGTGGACCACCAAAACAATAGGCACATGATCCAGAGACCACCACAAGCACAATGAAATCAACAAAAACCACCACACCACCTCAAATCATGAGAAACACTTGCATCTTCATCCAGGAACTTAAGAACACTATCTATCATGACTGTCACACTAGCAATATTGCTTGCATGCCTCCAAACCACAAACCACTTGAGTTGAGGATACACACCAACATCTCAAACATACCTCTAGATCCACAGACCATAATATTCCAATGCAGAGCAATTCAGACCA
This sequence comes from Cunninghamia lanceolata, assembly GCA_027924645.1. Taxonomy (NCBI): domain Eukaryota; kingdom Viridiplantae; phylum Streptophyta; class Pinopsida; order Cupressales; family Cupressaceae; genus Cunninghamia; species Cunninghamia lanceolata. The sequence continues at coordinate 1,366,430 of BSBN01000802.1, read as the reverse complement.
AGTTTCGATCACTCTGTTACCCCTGAACAACTATAAAACCTAGTTCTACTCAGATGGCCATAACTTCACCAATCCTCTATGAGGACCTCTCAAATCTTAACTAGAGCAAATTTAGACAATCCTCTACACAACCCTTAGGTCCACAGACTCAGATCTTCATCTCACTGGAAATGCGGAGCAATCTACTTTGCTGAACTGCACTGTCTTCACTGTCTCTGACAAAGAGATATGTTGACATCAATAACAACACATCATATGCACATATTTGCAATAATCTCCCCCTTTGTCATTAATGGAAACATATGATGTGAAAAACTAATTCAACCATCAAGACAAGTACTTCTCTTCCTTTCTCTTATCACACCTGCAACCACTTTCTTCACTGCTCCCCCTTTCACCAACAACTACTTACTTCCAATTTTTTCACATGACTTCTCTCCCCCTTTGACATCAATGGCAAAGGGCACATATTTGTAATCATCTCTCACCCCTTGTGTTTCTTAGACAAAACCAAACTAAAATTAGAACATACTGACTACTCCCCTTGAGTAGCACCCCCTTAACACTAATCTAGATCACAAGATATGACTGTGAGTTCCACTGGATTGATGCACACTAGTGGACATTAGTTCTGGATAGGAGGGGTAACAACCCCTAGCTTCACTCTAAGATACTCAAAAGTATCCTTAGGTAGAGGCTTAGTGAAGATATCCACAATCTGATCCTTTGAAGAAACAAACTCGAATCTAACTTCACTCTCATTTACCTTCTCTCTCAAAAAGTGAAATTTGATGGATATGTGCTTTGTCTTTGAATGCAACACTAGATTCTTAGATATTTTTATGGCACTTGAATTATCATATAAGATTGTAATAGGCTCTTCAAACATAATTCTGATATCTTTCAACATTTGCTTCATCCACAAAACTTGAGTACAATTACTTGCTGCTGCTATGTACTCTGCCTTTGCAGTAGATAGAGATATTGCCTCCTTTTTACTCAACCAAGAAACCAATCTCTTTCCCAAGAAAAATCCACCACCGCTAGTACTCTTCCTGTCATCCACATCTCATGCCCAATCAGCATTTGTATATGCATGAAGAGTGAAATAATAACCCTTAGAATACCATAAGCCATGATCAGTTGTCCCCTTCAAATATCTAAAAATTCTTTCGACTACTACAACATAAGATTGTCTAGGATCAGCTTGAAATATAGCAATAAGGCCAACTACATTCATAATATCAGGTCTGGTATGAGTTAGATAAAGTAGTCCTCCAATCATTCATCTATACCTTTACTGATCTACCTTAGGGGAATCATCATCTTTACTTAACTTGCATCCGGTTACCATAGGAGTGTTCACTGGTTTTGAATTCTCCATTCCAAACTTTTTCAACAACTCTTTTAGATACTTGGACTGAGATATGAAGATGCCCTTATCTGACTGAATGATTTGTAAACCCAAGAAGAAATTCATTTTACCAAGCATGGACATCTCAAATTCACTTTGCATCTGATCAACAAATGTTTTACACAATCCCTCATTTCCACCAAAGATAATATCATCAACAAATAGCTCAAAAATTAAGATGTATTCATGATCAATTTTGAAATAAAGATTACTGTCAACCGTGCCTTTGCTAAAACCTAACTTTAGCAGATACTTATCTAATCTTGCATACCAGGCTCTTGGGGCTTGTTTAAGTCCATACAATGCTTTCCTCAACCTGCATATCATATCTCCTTGATCAGACAACTGGAATCCTTCTAGTTGTTCAATGTAGACTTCTTCTTCCAAATCTCTATTTAGGAATGTTGACTTGACATCCATCTGGTAAACTTTGAAATCTTTGTAAGCAACAAAGGCAAGAAATAGTCTGAGTGCTTCGATTCTTACCACCAGTGCAAAATTTTCTTCAAAATCAATTCCCTCTACCTAAGAATATCCTTTGCACACCAATGTTTCTTTGTTTCTCACAACTTCACCATTTTCTTTCAATTTATTCTGGAAGACCCATTTAGTTCCAATTATATTTTTGTTTTTAGGTCTAGGAACAAGATCCCAAGTATGATTCTTTTCAAGTTGCATTAATTCTTCTTCCATTGCTTTTACCCAACTTTCATCATTACAAGCTTCATTCACTGATTTTGGTTCAATCTTTGAAATCAAATAATACTTTTCTTTTTCTTTAGCAATTTTTCTTCTAGTTGAACACCTTTATTTCTATCTCCTATAATCTGATCTTCAGAATGATTCAACCTTACATACCTAGGAGCTTTGGGGTTATCTTGAACTTGAACTTGTTCCTCAACATTTGCACTAGCTTCTTGAGTCACTGACTTCTCTAGAGCAATCTAAATCTTTCCTTCATTTGGACCTTCAATTTGATCATCTAATTCATATCCACAAGACTTGGTAGGCCTCTTCTTACTTTTATCAACCTTGACATTAGCACTTTCAACAATCCTTTTCAATCTCTTGTTAAAGCACAGGTATGTCTTGATTTGGTTAGAGTAACCCAAAAATATTCCTTCATCACATCTTGCACCAAACTTGCCTAGATCTTCATCTCTTTTGATATAGCATTTACTACCAAAAACTCTAAAGTATTTCATAGTAGGAGCATTACCAAACCATAGTTCATAAGGTGTTTTACTAGTATTACCTTTAATCTGCACCTAGTTAAGAGTGTAGACAACAGTACTCATAGCCTCTCTCCAATAGACATGTGGAACATTTTCTTCCATCATCATGGTTCTAGTAGGCTCTTGAATAGTCCGGTTCTTCATTTCCACAACTCTATTTTGTTGACGAGTCCTAGGAGTAGATAATTGTCTTCTTATTCCATGTTTTTCACAAAATGCATTAAACTCACTAGAGGTAATCTCTCCACCTCTGTCAGATCTCAGACACTTTATCTTCACACCAATCTCATTCTCCACCCTAGCCTTGAACACCTTGAATCTGTCAAGAGCCTTTGATTTCTCTCTCAAGAAAGTGACCCACATCATCCGAGAGTAATCATCAATCAGCAACATAAAGTATATGTCTCCTTGCAAACTCCTAACTCTGGTAGGACCACACAAATCAGTGTGCACAAGTTCCAACAATCCACCTGAAAGTTATTCTTTACTTTTGAATGTAGTTCTTCTCTATTTGTCCAATTGACATTCCTTACACATGCTATTTGTAGGTTTCACAAGCTTTGGAAGATCTCTTACAGCCTGAGTAGTTCTTATCTTGACAATATTATCAAAGTTTACATGACACATTCTCCTATGCCATAACCAACTCTGATCAATCTGAGCAATCAAACAACTTTTACCAGTACCACTTAAATGAAAGATATTACCTCTGGTCTATGTACTAGATGCAATCTTAGTTCCAGAGCTTTCCAAAATTTTGCATTTTCCATCCTTGAATCAGAGATCATACCCTTTGTCAACCAACTATCCAACATTGAGAAGATTATACTTCAACCTTTCTACATAGAAAACATCATTAGTGTTATGCTTACCATCAAGAGAGATGGATCCTCTACCACGGATTCTACCAGCTGAATTGTCTCCAAACTTCACAATTCCACTTTCATATCTTTCCATACAAACTTACTTTTATCACCTATCATATGATGAGAACATCCACTATCAATCACCCATTCATCCTTTTCTTCAACCTGAGCAGCCAAGGCACTTTCCACATTCACATAGCTAGCAGATTTAGTAGGCACTAGATCTTCTTTCATAGCAATGAACACCCATTCATTTCCAGAGGTACTTTCTATATTCGACTCTTCATTTGTGACTCATTCATCATCAGCTTCTTGGACATAGTAGCATTGCTTCTGAACCCTAGGTTTGTTAGGGTTTGTCTTCAAAACCCTCTCCGAACATCTTGAAGCAAAATGACCAATCTTATTGCAAGAAAAAACATTTAAAAGGTAACTTCCCTTCATACTTATTGGATCCTCTTGGTAATCTTTTGGCAATAAGGGCTTCAAGTTCCTTCCTTGCCTTCTCATATCTGGTTAGTCTTCTTGAAGAGATTTTACCTGGATCAAATCTTTGCTTCCTAGAAACACTGGCCTTAAAAGTGGATTCTAATTTAGGAAAAGAATAACCAAACTCACTCATTTCAAATGCTGAAAGCTTGCCAACCAACTGATCCCTTGTAATAGTTGTCATAGTCCTGATCTCCTCAATAGTAGCAACTCTATGCTTGTATGAAGCAGGCAAGGATCTGAGCACATTGCCAACAATCTCTGATTCTTCCAATTTTCCACAAGCACACCTGATACTGCACACAAGTTCATTCACCTTCTGCATGTAGGAAGTGATGTTTTCATCTTCACTCATCCTCAAACTTTTGTATCTACCATTCAGGCTCTGTAACTTAGCACATTTGACATATGCATCAGCTTCATACAAAGTTTCCAACTTCTAGATTTCATGAGCAGTTTTCAATTCCAAGACATTTGTCATTTCACTATCAGTTAGGGCACTCAACAATGCTTCTTTAGCTCGAATGTTGTTTTCAGCATCTTTGATTTCATATGCAGTTGTAGGACCATTCTATGGAGGAGTATACTCATTCATAGTTATCAACCAATAAGGATCACCCATGCATTGTAAATGACACTCCATGCGATTCTTCCAAAGAGAGTAATTTGTTCCATCAAATCTTGGACTATCCTTCTTGTTTGTCGACATCCTAGATCTCCTCAAGTAGTCAAGCTTCTTTCAGAGGAACCAGCTTTGATACCAATTGATGAAATTAGGGCTGAGAATTGAGAAGGGGGTGAATCAGTTGTCACAAAACTTTTATCCTTTGCTGCATTTAATCTTCTTTACCACTTATTAACAAATTAATGATATAACCATTAAAGCATGAATCAACAACACATGAGCAAAAACATAATCAACACACATAACACTAGGATTTTTACGTGGAAACCTGGTTAAGGGAAAAACCATAGTGGGGGATAACCCACAAGATTTATTCTTTGTTAAAAAAATAGAAAAATAGGAAGACACTTGCCTTCAGCCGCACTACCTAGAGCTCACTACTTAAAGGAGGCTCACTGCCTACAAGAACATTCACAAAGTTAACACTGAAACGTTGAACTAAGAAATAACATCTTCTTCATCTAAGGTTTAGTTCCATTAAAGCGCATAACACCTCTGCTCTACTCCCACTCACTTCCTCACTACATCTGCATCCTTGTTCACATTCACATATTTCCATGACTTTATAACACTTATTTATACATGACATCGACTTTGAAATGAACATCAAAGTTGGCCTTACAATCATCTATCTGGAACATTTTCCAAGATAGGCATTACAAGCAATTACCATCACGACTTAAAATGCAAACCATTACACTATCGGCCAAACATAGATGGGACTCAAATCTTCCTCGAACAACATGCCATGCTCCATAGAACTCTTCTTAGATCATCTGCAACATGTACCAAGCATCCGGTCAGCCAAGACTAGAAAGAATAGCAACACCCAAGGAGAAATCTTCAACCATGAGCTCAATCCTCAATGGGGACCACCAAAACAATAGGCACATGATCCAGAGACCACCACAAGCACAATGAAATCAACAAGAACAACTGCACCACCTCAAATCACTAGAAACACTTGCATCTTCATCTGGGAACTTAAGAACACTAACTGTCATGACTGTCACACTAGAAATATTGCTTGTAGGCCTCCAAACCATGAACCACTCGAGTTGAGGATACACACTAGCATCCCAAACATACCTCTAGATCCGCAGACCATAATGTTCCAATGCGAAGCAATCCGGACCAAGTTCCTGTCACTATGTTACCACTAAACAACTACAAACCCAGTTCTACTCAAATGGCCATAACTTCACCAATCCTCTATGTGGACCTCTCAAATCTTAACTAGAGCAACTTCAGACAATCCTCTACAAAACCCTTAGGTCTGCAGACTTTGATATTCATCTCATTAGAAATGTGAAACAATCTACTTTGTTGAACTGCACTGTCTTCACTATCTCTGACAAAGAGATATGTTGACATCAATGACAACACATCATATGCACATATTTGCAACAATCCCACCTTCTGTAGAAGGGAATTCAAAATGCAACTCCACCTGCATCCATAGATGCCTTACAATGAAAAGGAAGCATGCAAAAAGTATACAACCCCACATGCATCTACAGAGGCCTTATAGTGAAAAGGAGGTATACACAAAACAAAACAAAGTACACAACCCCACCTGCATCCACAGATGCCTTATGATGAAAAGGAAGTATACACAAACATGCTTTATCAATAATATCTAAAATAATTAACCACAATATATGCCCCCACCTTAAAGTGGTTGATCTCGCTTACCGGTATCAAACACGTTTAAGGTAAAGTTGAAAACATGCAAGGGAACAAGAGCTTTCACAAAGCCCATGCCTCAAAGTGACATGCTTATAATCATCGATTTGTGAACTCCCAACAATCATAATAGAAACACATCAATATCATTTGCTAATAATCATTGATCAACAATATGCATGTATAAAAGATCATCAAAACAAGCTTTGGTTAGAAAAAATAAGCTAATATAACAACCACAACATCTCATAAAATTGATATAGAAATAAGGCACCATGTTACTCAAAAAAACTAAGGCTATACTTGTGTTTAGAATTGAGTATAGCTGTGAGGTTATACTCCAAGTATGTCAAAACCAAGTGTAGCTACAAGGTGAGATAGAAGCATTTCAAAGGTGCATAGTAGCAGATTTAGAGTATTGCAAAGGTTTGCTACAACAATTTCACAACACGATATATGATCACATCATGACATAAAGTGATTCTACTAGTCAAATGTCAATAACAAATTACCCTTGTCTTCATATATGGACTGGGTCCATTTTTATTTTCTTGTTTAGGGATGCATGGTCCTTATCAGAAGTGTATATTTGTTGTCATCATCCATCAACTAGTAGAGCCACAAGCACAATAGAAGAGTGAAATCATGAAAAAATGAGAGAGGAGACAAAAGAAACTTAGGGCCCCAACATGGAACGATGCCCCCAAAACACCCTCCACAACATTATGCCCTCAAGGTACCACACACAAAAATTGAAATAAGAGAATTGTAGAAGAATAGAGAAACAAATAGAAGGAATGTCACAATAGAGGTGGTCTCCTTGTATCATTAACCTTACAAGAGTATCAAGGGTCCTCCAAGAAGACCTAAACAACATTAATACTACATGGGGGAGCACAACACAACACATAAGAGGAGGCCACCCATGAGAGCAACTCAAAGAGGTGCTACATCAAAGGTGGTTGAATGGATGAGAAATACTTACTTATTAGTTGTTTTCCTTAATCACATCATCTTCTTCCTAGTCTTGATCTTCATCTTTGTCTACCATCAATAGTTCATGATTTTCCACAGTCTTTGGCATTTGTGAATAGGAAGCTAGTACAAAATTGATTTTATGATTTTGTAGTAGATAGATTTTCTCTTGAAGCTTTTCCTCCCAATCCTTCTAAAGATGACAGAGGAGGAACCTCGAAAAAATTTCCCTTTCCTTTTGGTCGAGGTGATGTTGGAATACATTTAATCATGATCACTGGTTTGGAGTGAGGAGACACATTAGGTGCCTCATGCACAATGATTTTAGGAACATTAGTACACTTATCCACTATCCCCTTAGTGGGTGGAATAAGTTTATTAATTATGATTAAATTAACATTTTTTTCACTTTGATTGAGCTTAACATCCATCCCTAAAGGATTTAATGTGAGAGACCTTTCTTTATCCACCAATGCTTCATCTTTTAAAGGAAGAGCATTGGAATGAAGGGAAGATAAGGTGTTGTTAAGGGAATTGTTCATGATTGCATCTTTAGTGATGTCCAAAGAACATGCAACCAAAGAAGAAGTATCCAAGGGTTTTGCATCCTTAGTGATATCCATAGTACTTGAACATTCAACTAAAGGAGGAAAATCAAGGGTCTTCACTTCCTTAGTAATATCCAAGGTATTTGAATATTCAACTAAAGTAGGAAAATCGATAGGTTGATCCATAAAAACTTCATGCACTATGGTAGGGACAGAATTTTTAATATTGTTAGATGAATGCCCATTATCTATCCATGGAGATTTCTTCATTAAGGGGGGTTTTTAATTCACTAATGCTTCATCTTTCAAAGGGAGAGCATTGGAAGGAAGAGAGGGTAGGGTGGCGTTAAGGGATGTGTCAATGATTTCATCTTCTTGCTCCAAAATGGTATTATCATTATTTGTAGTAGAAGGAAAAGGAGGATCATCATCATCATTTTCTTCATTATTATCTATGAATTTAGTGAGATCTTCTAATATCAAAGGATATATTCCCATGAGAGTTATGAAGATATCAAAATCAGATATATAGCAATGGATTTCATATGTGAAACACATAGAAATGTCAATGTCATATATGTATGCTATTTGATTTAAGACTTGAGGATGCCTATTGGTGAATTTAGAGAATTTTTCCAAGTCTATGATGTATGCAAATAAATATTCCAAAGATTAATAACAAAAGCATCCATAATGAAAGTATGATAGAGCTTTTGCACACCAAATCACTAGTTGGAGGGAATCAAGTTTTTGAAAATAAAAAACACACTAATTTCACTACACACAAAGTGAGTGTGATGTCAAAAGTGTTGATATATTGTCATTGATGTCAAAGATGGATGTCAAAGGACTTTGTTAGAGTGTATCTAGCAGAGGAGGAGTGCATAGAAGCAAAAGTAGAAGGAAAAGAAAAAAACCAAGACATTGCATTTTGCTCTTAGTTGGCAAAATGGTCAATCAACAAACTGTTCAAAATATGAACTAGTTGGCCATTTTCAAAATTATTCGATTCACCGATAGAAGGGGAAGTGTTCTCATTGATGACTTAGAAAAAGTTTATGTTTCAATTATTGGTAAAATCTTTTTTTTGTGAACTTGTTCTCAAGTTCAATTTTTTTCCGATTTGTTGACTAGTCAATAGAGGCTTGAGAAGGAAAGCTTGTGAAGTTAGTTGCTTTGGTTTGAAGAATTGGAATACTACCAATAAAGAAAAAGGGTTGGAGACAAGGGCTAGTTAGGGATCTCAAAGATTCATCGAAAACCATAAAGTGCAAAGTGCTTAAAGAGAAACAACAAGTGTTTTACTTGTTGATGAGAAAGTTTGTGAATGCATAACTTGTTCTCAAGTTATCTTTTTTCCTAGATAGCTGACTAGGTGACAAAAGACAAAGAAAGACTAGTTCTTGAACTCAAAGAATCATCAACAAAGCTGATAAGATAAAACAAAGGACTAAGTTTGCAAAAGAAAAAATCCAGTGATGAAAAGAACATAAGCTATGGTTTGTGGAAGAGTGATTTCATCGATAAAGGTGATAAAGTGCTCAAGGAGATGGTTCAGAAAAGGGAGATTTCACCAATAGAATGGATAAAGGGCAAAGTTTGAGGAAAATACTTTTCACTGACAAAGGAAAATAAAGACCGAGGTTCATGTAAAAGATAGCATTCACCAATAAAGAACTGGTTCTGAAGAGAAAGGCTGAGGTTTGGAAAAAGTGATTTTTGCTGATAAAAAGGATAGAGACAAAAGTTTGGAAAAACAAGGAATCACCTATAAAGGGTTAAAATTTAGAGTTTGAGAATGATATAAGTCACTAATAAAGGAGCTTAAAGCCAAGGTTAGTGAAATAATAAAATTGCAAATAAAGGAGCTAAAGGATGAGGTTAGAGAAATGATGTTTTTGCTGATAAAGAAGATCAACAAATTAGATTTAAAAGATATAATTAATAGCTAGTTTTGGCACATAAACTAGATAAAGACTAACAGTGGATGCATGACATTAACAATGAAAACAAAGAAGATTTGTTGCATGGCGAGGGCAATGGATACAATCGCATAAAAGCAAATATTTTGCATGCATAGAGATATTTATAGAACTATGAATATAAACAATAGAAAAATAGATTTAATGCATGCGTAGAACTACATGCAAAGGTGTTTTTCAAGACGTGCAAAAAAGTGGGAGTGTAGAAAAGAGAGAGTTTTTAACATGCAAAAAACTGGAGTGTGGACATGCAGATGGAAGAATACATGCAAAAAGCAGAAGTGCAGAAGGATTGGAGTGAAAGCATGCAAATGGGCAAATTTGAAGAGACAATTATATATATATATAAGTGATTGTTACAAAATAAAATATGTGCAAAGTGTATGTGTGTGTAGCGTTCTATGTGTAGAGATTATGTGTGAGAGGAATTCAGTGCAGAAAGAGTCTGAGTGAGCAAAGTGAGAGGAGAATATTGTGTATGAATTGAAAAGATGCATTTGAGGTTTATGAAGAACCAAATGGTTGTATATTTAAACATGTAAAGATTTAGTGAGGTTGGTGCCTCCTAGGGACTGATTTGGTGCTTAGATCAGGGGATTGTAGTCAACTTTGAGTTGGTGCTCTTAAATGATGGGTTTGGTGACTCCTTAGAGTTGGTGCTCTTAAACATTGTAATCAATGGTTTCATTTGTGAGGCTGCATTAGGATGGTAGATCCTAGCAACATTTTCTCACCATGGTTTTTCCCATATTGGGTTTTCTATGTATATCTGGTGTTCATGTGTCCATGCTTTCGAATTGTTGATGTTATTGTATTGAAAGTTAATTTGATCTATATTCTAGAGGCTTGAAGTTTTAAGTTTTATTTATCTACTAATTCACCCCCTCTTAGTAGATTGCTTGTGTTCTGACAATTGGTATCAGTGCAAGGTTCCTTGGAAGAAGCATAATAGCTAAAGGTTGATATGGGAGATTGAACACATGGTTGGTCAAGAAGGATCTCACTCAAACAAAGCACCATTGTTTGATGGAACCTCAATAGGGTTTGATGTTTGGCAATTCATTAAGGATGGTTATACTTCTCCTAGAACTCCTCCAACAAACCAGGCAGGTAAGAAGGAATGTGAGGATAATTCAAGGCTAAGAATGCTATTCTATGTGGTTTAGCTAACTCTAATTTTGTGAAAGTAATGTAGTGCAAGTCTGCCAAAGAAATTTGGGATAAGATTTAGAGCATCTATGAAGGAGATATAAAGCTGAAAATGAGAGGAAGAAAAGATTGATGATTACTTCCTCAGTGTTGATGAAGTTGTGAATGCTATGAGAGGTCTAGACGAAGAAGTAAAAGAGCTAGTGATTGTTCAGAAGGTACTTAGATCATTACCTTCTAGGTATGATTCTAAAGTCTCTACTATAGAAGAAGGAAAAGATCTTAATAAGATAACTATTGATCAGCTACATGGTATTTTCACTGTCTATGAAATGAGGATAAGTGGTACTGAGATTTCAAAGAGAGAAGGTGCATTTAAGGCATTAAAGAATGTAGAGCCTGAATCTGAGACAAATGAAGAAGAGACCAGTTTTGTAAGAAGATTGAAGAGAGGATCTAGGAAGTATAAAGGTAAGTTACCTTTTAAATATTTTAATTGTGGAAAGGTTGACCACTTTGCTACTAAATGTCCTTTTGAAGGAAAAGACAAAAGCGATGAATTTGATAGTAAGAAAAGTAACAAGTAGTTCTATCCAAAGAAGAAGAATTTTCAAAAGAACAAGAAGAGTCTATACATAAAATGTGACAATAACTCCTCTGAAGAAAGCCCCATTTCAGATGACAACAATGAATGTGTTTCTGAGCCTAAAGGAAATGAATTCATGTTTATGACAGTGGAGACTACTGATAAAGATCAAAAAAATACTGATGTAGAAGATCTTGAGAATGAAGAAGAAGTAGAAGTAGATTTGGAAGGAGAGATAGTTTGTGATTTAGAAGAGATTGAGAAATTTAGGAAGAAAAACTCTAAACTAAACCTGCAACTTCAAGAAGATATGGTGTCTTAGAAGCTTGCTGAATTAGAAGAGCTGGTTGTTGATTTGAAGACACAAGTGGAAAGAGCCAAGAGAATAGAAGCTACTAAATCTAAATTGAAAGCTAAATCAAAAGAATGTTTGAAGCTGGAATCTGAAGTGGTATCTCTAAGAAAAGAATTAGAAAAGGCTAAGGATAAGATTGACCTAAGTCTAAAATTTGATAAGACCAGTAGCATGCTTGATGATATGATCAGTAGTTAGAGATTTCTAAAGAACATGGCTGGTTTAGGATTTGAATAAGGTCAACATTCAAAGTCTAGTGATCCTCCTAAAAAGACCTTAGAGAAGAAGTAGAAGAAGGAAGATGATGGCTTTACAAAAATTAGAGATATGAAGGATAAAAGATTCAAAGGTCCCCCTCTTGTAAGATATTCTGGCATGATCACTTTTCCTCAATACTTTTATAGCTATTTTTATTCATGTAATAAATATGGTCATAGGGTTGTTAGCTAAGAATTATTCCTACGAGAAGAATTGGTTTTATTAGCAAAAATTCTTTTGCAACTCTAGGGGATTTTAGAGTAGTTTGCCACATATGCAATAAATTTGGTCATATTAAAAAATTTTATAGAACAAACTTTGTAAAAACTAACAAATAGGAAAGAAAGGAGAATGTTCCTTCTAATTAGGATAATGCATCAGACTCTCTTGTGAATAAGGAGAATAAAACTAAGAAAGTCTAGAAGAAGAAGAAGAAGGATGATCAGAAGAAAGAACAATCTCTAATAGTGTAGACAACATTTCATGCTAAGAGACAGAATCCATGGCTGATAGACAGTGGTTGTTCTAGTCACATGATAGGAGACAAAAGTAAGTTTTTAACCCTGCAAGAATGGAATGAAGGCTTAGTTAAGTTTGGTGAAAATACATCTGCAAAGATCTATGGTAAAGGAACACTTAGTATTGATGGAAAATCCAAGACTCACAATGTCTACTATGTGGAAGGACTGAAGCATAATTTGTTGAGTGTAAGTCAAATTGTGATAAAAGATATAATCTGACCTTTAAAGTAAAAGGATTTGAGATCGGGAAAGCATGATATAGAAAGTTGATTGCTGAGGCAAGCAGAACAAAAAACAATCCTTATAATCTCAAGGAGATTCAAGGAAGAAGTTGTTTGATGGGACAGATTGATGAAAGTTGGTTGTGGCATAGAAGATTGGGACATATCAATTTTGACAACCTTATGAAGGTAAGTTCAAAACATGCGGTTAGGCACATGCCTAAAATCACCAAGCCAACAAATATAATTTGTAATGAATGTCAACATGGGAAATAGACAAGGTCTAGTTTCAAAACAAAAGAATATTCTACTTCAAGACTCTTGGAGTTAGTTCATATAGACCTATGTGGTCCAACCAAGATACAAGGACTAAAAGGTGAGAGATCTTTCATGTTATTAGTTGATGATTTCTCAAGAATGATATGGGTAACCTTTCTTAAGGATAAATCAGAAGCCTTTGATAGATTTAAGATGTTTAGGTCTATGGTTGAGAAGGAGAGTGGTCTGACAATCAAATGTTTAAGATTAGACAAAGGTGGAGAATCCACCTCCAACAAGTTTGAAGAATACTGTGAAAGTCTTGGCATAAAAAGATAGTATTCTGCCCCTAGAACACCACAACAAAATGGCATTGTGAAAAGGAAAAAATAGAAAGATAAAAGAAATGGGAAGAACAATGCCAAATGAGGCAAAATTACCTGATGTTTACTAGAGAGAGGTAGTATACACAATAGTGTATACTTTGAATAGTGTACAGCTAAGGGTAAACGCTGACAAGACGTACAAATTATGGCATGACAGATCTGCAACAGTCAAATATTTTAGGGTGTTTGGTAGCAAATGCTACATCAGAAGAGATGAAGATGGCCTTGGAAGATTTGATTCTAGATATGATGAAGGTATTTTTCTAGGATATTCTAGCGAATCCAAAGCATATAAGTGTTATAATAAGAAATTGCATAGAATCATAGAAAGTACCAACGTCAGGGTAGATGAGGACTAGCTGCATCTAACTCCTAACAAAGATACCTTCTCAAAAGAATTAGTTATAACAAAAGAAGAAGAAGATGCTACTATTAAAGAAGAACCTAAGAGGTTAATTGGTAAGGCACCTGCTACGTACGTGCAAAAAGATCATCCTAAATAGAAGATAATCAGAGATAAAAATGAAGGCGTTCAAACTAGAAGAAAACTGGCAAAGTTGAATGAATAGGTAAATTTCTCATTACTTGCTAAGATTGAACCTAAAACATTTACTGGTGCTAGTGAGGATGAAGGGTGGATCAATGCAATGGAAGAGGAGCTCAATCAGATTGAGAAAAAATTGACGTGGTGTTGGCAACATATGTAGGATGATGAAAAGACCAATGAGTATAACAATAAGTGTAGACACTAAAAATTTCCCTGGTATCTTTCTTCTATAATTAAATTTATTTAATTATCCCTATCCTAATTTTTCCTCCAAATTAAATAAATATTCATATTTAGTCAATTTTAATTTTCCAACTTTTCATCCTGTAATTAAATAAATATTTATTATTTATTTAATTACTCATATATGCCACAAATTAATTAAAATCCTATTTTAATTAATTAAATAAACTCACCATATTCATCTCTCTCTCTCTCTCTCTCTCTCTCTCTCTCTCTCTCTCTCTCTCTCTCTCTCTCTCTCTCTCTCTCTCTCTCTCTCTCTCTCTCTCTCTCTCTCTCTCTCTCTCTCTCTCTCTCTCTCTCTCTCTCTCTCTCTCTCTCTCTCTCTCTCTCTCTCTCTCTTCGTGACATTTCTATTTTCTATCTCCTCTTCATAACAAAAACTTTCTCTAATCTTCATAAGTTAACTTCAAAGTTATCTTCGATTGAAAATGGAAACTTTCCCACTTTCTCTTCTACCAAAAGTCTATATAAACCCTCTCTCTTTTCACCATGGGGAGAGGAGGATTTTTGATACAACTTTCATCCATTAATCATAGCTTCTTGTTGCATTTGTGCTAAAAAAAATCTAAGAGCAATCGAATGCAAAATCTAAGATCTTGATGATAGGAAACAATGGAGTTATTATTCTTTTTGAATGCTTATGCTAGGTTTTCATAGTTAAATATTTACATTTCTACATTTGTGTTAATTTAGGAGATACTTCATTGATGTGATGTTGAAAATACTTTGATTCTAGTTTTATAGATTCATTAGCTTTTTCATTTTCAGCATCAATAATAAGTAGTGTTGTCATTGATGGAAACAAAGGGTAAAGATACAATGGTCCTATTGTGTGGTTACACAACACGCCCCATTTTGCCTTAGTAAAATAGGGACCCAACCTTTTACTTCTGCTTGTCTTTGCTTTCTTACTTTGGGCAGTTTGGCAAAAGTTATTTAAGTGTATCACCCTTGCTTATGCATGTCCTCTAAAGATAGGAAATTGTCAAAGTTAGAATTTGTTGTCAAAAACTTCATAATCTGGAAGAATACAAAATTATAAGCAGGTTTTCTTTTTTGATCACCATGATATTGTTTAAGGATAGAAAGTTATGCTAAGTCAAAGTTTGGTCAACCTAAATGTTTCCCATAGGGTCATATTTCTAATTGTCAGTCATATTTGTTAAGATGACCCTAACATAAGAAGATCACCCAATATCCATATGTTCCTCAATGTGTGAATGTCAAACTTAAGTATGATAGTGTATATGTTTGTCAAAACCTGCATGCATATCTTAGGAGGGTCACATTTTTAGATATCAATCATGTTACCAAATATCACCCTCTGCTAAACATGACCATGACATCATCTGATTTTGATTAATAAAAGAACTCATCTTGATGATGATGTCATCAAATTGCTTGACCTTCGGAGGGTCACATTTCCAAACATCTATCATATTCCCAAAAATGATGATGACATCATCCTAACTCGGTAACAAAGAGGACATGATAATATGATGACAACATCATGATCTAGACCCAAGAGGGTCACATTTCGAAATATCCCTGACCATAACCTATATGACCGTGACATCATTTTTATTGGAACAATTTCAAAGGCTCGTAAAATGCTGACATCACCCTCACATTCTTGAGCGGGGTGAAATTTCCTAAATGTTAAATGACCCAGATATTCTAAAAAATCCCTCATATTGACCATGATGAGCCGATATTCTTGGTCTCATAGTGACCAATCTAATCATGCCACGTGGTAAACCCAGGTCATATGAACGTGATATATTATCATGATTTATTAAGAAAGGTAATGTGACCTGATCTCGATTATTGGTCGAAGGTTGACCATATCCATTGTAATGTCACCTTCATATCTTTGATAGAGGATCATATTTTCAAATATCCCTGATCTTCTAAGAAATCACCCTCTGCATTAAATGTGAACCCAATGGTAGGCTGCACTCTCAAATTTCAAATGGAAGCCCACCACTTGTTAAGCATCCATGGAATGTTATGTGTTGATCAATGGACTAGAATGGCAGACATTAACCGCACCCTAATTTTTCATATTGATCAGTTAAAAGGTAAATTTTGGGTTTATTTACATTTACCCTATGCCTAAGTAAAAAATTACAAAGCTCTGAAGGTCAAAGCATCACAGTCACATCCAAACAAAACAAGACCCACATCTCTACGGAATGGAATGACAAACACAATGTAATCACATTCATTATTGTTATCATTCATATAGTAAAAGAGGAAAATGATTATCAGGTAAGTAAATTTGAAACCCTCTCTTTTTTCGTTTACGGCCCTCTCTTTTTTTGTTTATGATAAATCATGAGGTAAAATGGTTTTACTAGGTTAATTAGCATGATGATGCATGAGATGAGTTAGAATAATAGAATTACTGTTGTGGAATACATGTGGTCCTTGAATCCTGCTACATACAAACATGTTAGGGTAAGAAATACATGGTTTTATCATAGGAATTAATGACAATGAGAAGGAATAGGTCTGACAAAGAGTTCTTGAAGCCCATGTTCTTATAGCCCAAAGGGGTAGGATTCAGGTATGGGATGATAAATGACACACATCAGGGAAATACATACCTAGATGCATGGATGAGAAGGTTAGATAACGAAAGTGGAAACCCTCTACTTCAAAGAATATACTCCTCAGGGATGTGCAATGCTGGAGGATTTCCATACACCATTGAGGCTACTGAGTTAGTGGTTGAGTGTGCACGAAATTATAAGCCAGAAACCAAAAGAGTGGAGAAGCATGGCAGGGTGTATGCAGATTTCTCAATTAAAGGCATCACCTCTGCATTTAATTTGCCTATAGGACCAAATGTGGTTAGATTGAGCCTGAGCATGTTGGAAAAGGAATACCATAGTAATTAGAAAGAGGCTAGGAGGGTCATGTACTAGTGGAGATCCAAGAGTAGTACATTAAAGGCCTTTGCTAAATTGCCAGTATACTTGTTTAAATTTGATTTTGCTGAAGAATATCAGTAAATGATGGTCATGCTTAGCAAAATAACAGGGAGACAACATGCTGGAAACTTTAGAAATTAGATGTATGGAATTATCTGGATGGTGGAATATTCAGATGACAAGCCTCTTTGGGCTAAGATCATAAGTGATAGTTTAGATGAGGGAATGAGAAGGCTAGGTGGAAAGATGTGCATGTTTCATATGATGTCTTATGTCGTATATGCTTGTGCTTTTAGAGGAACATTTAATGGGTTACAAACAATAGGTAGGGTTGCAAACAATCCTGGTGATGTAAACATATGGGAACACTACCCACAACTGAGCAGGAGGGAATCCCTCCAAAACTATAAGATAGTGAATGACTCTTTTTCTATGCATCTGGTCGGAACCATGGAGGAAGATAGAACAAAAAGATTAAGTATGGAAGCCCAAGCTGTTATTTACAAATATGGGGCTTGGTTTATCTAGTTTCCTACATTTTCATGCATGAGAATCGAAGGTTTTGAAGGGAAACCTCTCATGCTGCCTAGATACCCCAATGACAGGGTCATTTTGATGGAATTTGCTAAACAAATATTGACCTCAGTGGAGGCTCACATTGAGAAGAGAAAGATTCCACTTGTGTTGTTTCTAATCTTTATTGGCTGGTATCTATGCCCCAATGGACAAAGTATCAAGGATGCAATCAAAGGAGTTAATGCACTTGTAACCATTTTCAATAGCTAGGTCATATGATCCATATGGAAGGATGCAAAAATTACTGGGAAAGCAAATACATCAAAGGTACCTTGAGGATTATTGGTCTAATTGTGACAATGAAGCAGAGGTTAGGGGAAGGACTTACCAGAGGCTCACTCTCAATCAAATTCGCACCTTTGATTGCATACCAGTGCCTGTCCAATTGCACAAGGATGATGGGAAGGTTATGTCCAATGACTATGAGGAGAAGAAAGTGTACAATGAAACCATATCAGCTCCTGATTTGACTCAGCCTAAGGTGACTTCATTCAATCAAATAATGCAAAAGGTTATTCAACTAACCAAGAGTTAGGTAAGTGCTAAAGTCAACAAGTTAAAGAAGAGGGGTGTGGCCCTTACTGTGAATAACAAGAATAAAAGACAAGAATTATCTGAAGAAGAATATGATGACTTCCTCATTGAGAGAGGAAATCCAATTGACAAAGGTAGCCAGCATTGGAAGAAAAGAAGCAAGGTAAAAATAAGAAGCTAGCTCCTATACAAGGAGTAATAGTTAGGAGACTCCAACAAAAGGGGGATGTAGCATCTACATCTACAGCTGCATGACCTCATACCCCTATCAAACAAAAGAAAAAGGTCACAAAGCTTGCCCCTATGATTATAGAGGAGGAGGAATTATTGGATGAGGAACCGATGGAGGAGAAACAGTTGGATGGGGAACCTTTAGATGATGATTTGTTAATATCAAAGAAGAGGAAGAAGGTGCAATCTACACCACCCCCAAAAAAATAGAAAAACTGCAATGAGAGGAAATATGAATGTGGATCCTATTTTATTAAGGGATATAGGTAGTTTAGGTATCATAAAGAACCTACAACATGAGGTTCCCATCCCAGAGATTATTCAATTTAAAATTGTGAAGGTAGAAGAATAGAGAGAAGAGGGACATAGAACAAGGAAAGAACCACCTCTTCCCCTCGATGATACTGTATAGTTAGAGATGTTACTCAAAGAATGGAGACCTTAGTGGCTAATACAAAGATGACTCCTCATGGGACTCCTATGGTTCAAAAGGAAACTCATCAGGAGCAAGTCAAGATAGAGGAAATTGAAGAAAATGATCTTGAGGATGTAGCCCAACAGATAGGATTGACCAATTTGATTGATCAGGTCACTAGCCCTACAGTAATACACTTGGCTTACCAAGGTGATGGAGATCCAAAAAAACATAATGATCCACCTCTAGAGCCTAAGAAAGTAGAAATCAGTGTGCATGAAGAGACTGATAAAGAAATGCTTGATATGGATAAGGGCTAGAGTAGTGCATCATCACTTGCTAAGGATGATAATTAGAAAGATAGTAGCCCAACATCAGAAGGAAAAATAGATGAAAATGAATTGGGAAAGATTAGGGCCTTGAAGAAGTAAATGCATCAAAGGGTGAAGAAAAGAGTTTGTCACAAGATGGTGGTCAGTCGGAGGAACCAAAGAATGTGGCCAGGGGTGATCAAGGTGATCCCCAAGATCAGAATGCACAATCTTCTCATGAAGACCAAGTGCCACAAAATACAAAAGATCAAAATATTCAAGAACCACATTATGATAAATTGCAAGAGGAGGTGCATTATTAGAATGTACATACACCCCAAGAACCTCCCCCTCAGCAGGAGATTCCTCAACAAGAGTCCCCTCAGCAAGAAATCTCTCATGAGAATGTGCATGAGGAAGAATCAATTAGGAAGGAAAATTCACCACTGAGGGTAGAGCATGATACAGAGTCTCAGGATGCTCAAAATAATCAAGTTGACCAAGAAGGGCCCAAGAGTGATGTTCCATACTAGCTACAACATTAAATAAATCTGTAACAGATAGATGAGGCACCTGAGTTTGATGTTTCCACACTATTTTCAGCAAGTATGATGAAGCCAAAAAGAAAGATGAGACCAACCTCTACAATAAGGAGAGATCCTACCACTGGTAGGAGGACATCTCAGGTAGCATTACCAATGGTAGATAAGGAGAAAGGGAAAATAAGTATTGATGACTTTCAAATAACTAATATTGATCTTGGCTTTGCTACTGAGGAGCAGAAGGGCCAAGAGGCCAAGGATAGCATTGATTTCTTGTTGCAAAGTGTAAAGAAAGAGAATGATAAGAAAAGACATCATAAGGAGCACATTGCTCAATTACATTCATTCATAAATAGGTTAATTAACTCTAAGCATACACCACTTAGTATAGCCACCCCACTGACTATCATATCTCAAGATGAGATAACGGGGTTGGACCTCATGAAACATAAGGCTCAATTAGTGGATAATTGGTTTGTCTCTTTTGTGTTTGAAGTAGAAAAGGTAGTGAAAACTTCCCTCTCAAATTGGAATTCTCTTAGTGCTCTGAGGAGTAAAGTAGATAAGCTACAAAATGAAGTGGGGAGAAGGTCCTTCAAGTTGGAAAAACATTTGGATGCCTTGGGTGAAATAAGGAGGATTGACATGAAAATACTTATCGATAATAAAGTACTAGATAATAACACTGCACTGTTATTGGGCATTTGGATTGAAGATACCAAATTTGAATGTGATATCTTGAGGAGATGTAGTAGCAAGCTCAAAGATATAAGTGTTAAATTACATCATCTCATGGTGGAAGAAATAAATATGCTGGAGGCTTTGGAGGACAAAGTAGAAGGAAAAATAGAAAATTAGGATACTGATTTTGCTATCCAAGCCTTCCATAATAATTTCAAGCAAGCAGCAAATGACTCTCTTCATCACTTGTTAGAGGATTTGATAGATAAGGCCATGAGAATGCAAGCTAAAGTGGAGATATACAATGAGACATTAAATAGTAGAAAGAGAAAATGGAATGCTTTTCAGGTACAGTTTCATTCTCACAAGCATGTTGTAGTAAAGGCTAGAGTCCATGATGGAGGATAGATTGACGAAATAGTACATGCCTATGAATCTGTCAGAGGAATAATCAGCGTGCATATAAGACATGATCTTGAAGCTAATAAAGATGATAGTGATGAAGATGAAGATGAAGAAGAAGATGTAAATGAAGAAGAATGAGAAGAAGATGAAGATGAAGAAGAAGAGGATTAACAGTAAGTAGAGATGCATGATGACAGAGTCATATACATAATCAGATAAAAAAAATGATCGAGTTCTACTAGATGGTTGACAACTGGCAACTTGTGCCACATCTGCAGGTGTTGACCCAGTCAAAGAAGAGATAGTGACCATTGATTTAGATAGGCAAATGTTGAGCGTTGATTACTGGTAACCGTCTCCTCTCCTTATTCTATAAAAGGAGATGGAGTGCACATTGTAGATTATTGGAAACTTAATTGAAGTTAGATTGCTGAAAGTTACTCAGGACTAATCTCAAAGTTGATTGCAAATGTACATGTCTTTTATTTACTTAATGAAAGTGAAGATCTGATTACATATCATCGTAAATCTTGAGAAATCTAGTGAATGTCATCTGGATATCTCATTGTGATCTACTGCATCCCTTGGAGTGCATGTTAATTTGTGGATATTATTATCATTCTTTACCTTGAAGTCTGCATCAACTATAGCTAGCTGTGGAACATCCTGCTGAACCTATGGTTTGATTCTCTTCCTTTCATGAAAGTATCTAGAATGTATGTGAACCAATAGCTAAAGATTCATTAAATTTAGTTAAGATTAGAAAGCATTTATCTCAATTTGTTTAAATTCATTACAAATCACCTTCACAATTGCAAATACATAGATAATTCTGAGCAAATACATAAAATATACAGACATCCCAAAAAAAATTGAACATCCATAGCATATTTGAATAAAATTTGCATGTAAAATTGATAATCTCATGCAAATATACCTAAATAACAACAATAATCTTACAAATAGTATCTTAAAGGCACAATATTTACATAAAATTCAAAAGTGTAGAAGTATAACCAGTTCATGACAATTGATCTTCAGAAGAATTGATCAAACTTATAAATATGATCATCATCTGTTGAATACAGTGGAAATAACCTTGTTTGTGAAGTAAATTTACAAGAAGCGAGTGTATAACTGGATGTTTAAACATCAATTCATAGTACAGGATAGTGTAAGGCCCCTTGAATAGAAAACAACATAGCACATCAACCTTTGAGTAACGTCAGATGATCATGACCTAATCTACAGAGCCTTGGAGTCATTAGTTTGTTCCAAATTGATTGTACTTTTCAAGATAAGAAAGTTTTGTTGCACAAATTTTTATGCATGTTGCTATGACTAACAATCATCATCAACATAAATTGGCACTAGAAGGAGGGCTTTGTCTCTTGTCTAGTAAGTGAATCAGTTGCATATACATTATCCTGCATTTGTACAAGGTAATCTTCTCAAAGCTCGTTATAATTATTTATGCTTTGAGTGTTTGTGCAAAGATTTGCTTCTTCTATGCTATTTCAAGTTTGTTTATCATAAATATTTCAGAATTGAGCATAAAAACTTTAGGCTTTACAGTCAATCTTTAAAGGTTAAGTTGTTGTTTGAGGTTTTCCTGTGAGTTCCATGTGCTGATTTGCTTATATAGTCAGATATCCTGATATCAGCATCCATAAGCTTGATCTTCACACATATTTGCATGGCTAATGCAAATATTGCATAAATATCCAGTAGTTACTAATTCTTGATTTGAGATATCACCTTTGCTCAGTCAGTCCTTTTGATCTTTATAGAAATCAAGTCAAATTTCCATATCCTGTCATAAGTTGCTAGAATCTTGGCTCTCAGGCCTAATACTAGGTCTAGATCTGTTGGAATCTTTGAGGAATTGCCCGTTCATGGTCTAAGACCATGTACCACAGATATCCATCATACTCCTGAATCAGGTGCCTCGGTATCTTCATCAAGACATACTATAACACCCCCAAGGTCACTAGTTACACCCCCAGTCCAGCAAGCACCAGTCACAATGTCATTCTTTGTTGCTGACTCACCCTTAACTTTCACTGCATATCATCCTTTACCTAAAAATCCTAATAAGCTTTGCCCTAAATATCATCCATATGAGGATGCAGAAGATCATATCAGAACATTTAAAGAAGCTTGTTGCAGAGCAAGGATTGATTATCAGGATGTGGTATGCAGATTATTTCCATACTCCTTTGGAGAGGAAGAATACAACTGGTATATTAGTCTTGGTCAAGCCTCAATTGGTTCATGGGCCACCTTAGAGAAAGATTTTAAGGATAGATTTAAGATACCTATAGATCCTTCAATGAATTATCATCTTTTTGCCACAATCAAAAGATTTGAAGGAGAAACTATTTCAAATTTTAATGCTAGATTCCATAAAATGTATTCCAAGCTGGTAGCTCCATATAATGTAGCAGATGAGGCAGCTAGAAGTATATACTACTTAGCCTTAGATCCCCTCACTTCTATGTTCATAAGAAGAACACATCCTGGTGTCACAACTTTAACAGGAGATTTTGAAGAAGCAATAAAAGTTAATCAACAACTGATCCCTACTTTGACACCAAACATAGCATTTTCTTCCTATCCTACATATCCTACATACCCTACTCAATAGCAGACCAATGGAGCTATGATGCTTCATGTTGCAATGCCCAGTCCTTTACAGGTACCTCCGCTTAGCATCATGCCTCTTCCAAATCGAAATGGTCAGATAGTGCAATATCTAGGACATGCTCAAACATCTCAAGATGTAGGACAAAATAATAATAATGGTTTTTCCTTCTTTAGGCCTCAACAAGAGAATGTAGTAGCCAAAGTTTAAGAAGAGAAAGGAGACATCAAGGAGATGTCTGCACAACTGAGGAAATTAACAATAGAAATTACACATCTGAGAGGTTAGAACATTTATTCTTAGTCAAATCAAAATAGAGGATATAACAATGATAGATCAGGATATCCTAACAAAGGATACAATAATGACAAGAACTATAACAATAACAATGGCAATAACAATAGTGCACCTAGGTAGCCTAGAGTGTGGAATACTAGGCCAAACAATGGTTCTTTTCCATCACCCTTAGATAATCAACCTCCTAGTGAACCAAAACTAACCACTAGAGTGAACCTAGTAAAGGCAGCCCTTACAAATTTGTGTAGAATACATAACACCAATGCACATGCTGAGTTAGACTGTCCTCAATTCAAAATAGTAGCTACGATTTTTCAAGCTGAAGTGTCCAATACTACAGGTAGTCCTCCTTTCATTGAAGGAAATGAGATCATCCCTTGTGGATATGATTCTTCTCTTGTGTTAGAAAGTTATGTAAATCACCCTCAACACCAAACATCCTTACCTCAGGATAATTACACATTGGCATGTGAGGAATCTCCCTTGGCATTTGAAACAAACTATGTGTTCCCATTCGAGGATGAAAATGAACTAGCAGTGGAACATGAAGAAATTCATGCCTATCGACAGTAGTACCAAGGTAGACACAATTACAACCTTAGGAGTAATCCTAACAGATCTTCTATTCCCTTGACTACATCATTACCTCCTATCAATTTCAACACTCCTCCAAATCCTAAAGCCAACAACAATCCTGGTATTCCTAGGGTTAATGCCCAGTACTTTACACCTTAGAGCACCATGCTGAAAGATAATAATCAATCTTCTAAGTCTGATAAGTTAGTCACATATTTAGCAGAGGAGATGAAAAGAGTTAAGATTAGCTTGTCATTGTCTGAACTGCTCAAAACCCCAACCATCAAGAAGGTTTTCATGGGATCCTTAGATGAGCATATACCAAAAGAAGATAGTAATATCTTAGCCATAACGCAAATAAAGATCATGTTACTAAAGACAATAATGTCAAACACAAAGCCCCAACCACTGTCCAGGCTGCTGAAACTTCTCATATGACCCTATATAGAGATAAAACTAAGTCACCTCCTTTCCTACTCACATTGAGGATGTTTGGAAAGAACCTACATAATTGCCTAGTAGATTCAGGTGCATCAACTAATCTGATGCCATTGTCCATGTGTAATGCCTTAGGGTTACATCCAGCTAAATCACTCAAGAAAGTGACACAACTAGACAAATCTAAAGTAAGTGTAGTGGAAGAGTTAACACATATCCACATGCAGTTCGCCTCAGATCCAAGGATTCAATATTATATTGACATCCAAGTGGTGGATATCCCTAACACCTATGGCATGTTGCTTAGTAGGGATTGCTCAAAGACACTCAATGGTTATATGTCTACAGATTTTAGTCATATGTGGTTACCATGGAAGGGGATTCCCAATCAGATCAGGATAGAGGCTAAACCTCACATGAAAGACATGATCATTGAGTATAATAACACAAATCAGGTATTATACATAGATGTTGAACCAGGGGTTTATTCCATCAGGCCCCGAATAGTTAGGATAGAAGAGATCCTCATGTATGATGCTCATAACCCTAAGCATGTTCACCAAGACAATAGGGTGATCATAAAATTTGATTATAGTTCAAATGATGGTGATGAAGTTGATCACTTGAAATACTTTGAATTACACTTGTCTAGGGAAATGCACCGTTGCCAAACATTGAATATATCTAATGAAGACATTTTGATTAAGGGTTGGTGTAGGTTGCATGATGAAGCACATTCAGAGAAAACTTGTGATGCTTGCTTAGACATGATAGAGCTAGAATGAATGTGTAGTGATAGAGGACTGTCATCAATCAAGGTAAGTAATGCAGATAATTATAGTGATGCTAATTCTTGTTCATCATCTGTGGGTACAAAAGAAAATACATATCAGGATGAAATTCACACTTGTAACTTAGAAGAGATCCTGATGAATGCTGACAAGATTTCTAGGGATGAAGATAACATCACCCCAGGAAGTGATTGTTTGATTGAGTTAGATTATGAAGTATCTGATGAAGATAAAGGGAGTAATTTGACAAAGTTTGAAGAGTTTTTGTCAAAATAGATTAAAAAGCTTATGTTGCAGAAGATTCCTTTACATCAAGTTTTAATTGAGGGATGGTGTAGATTGTATGGAACACCACATTCTGAAACTACATGTTCATTATGCTTACATATATTGAATAAACAAAAGGTGCTTTATTCAGAAGATCAGTCATTTAATAGTAAGGACATGATTAAGGATAAAGAGAAAGAGATGAGAATACAATCAAGTAAAGATAATGATAATACCACAAATGTCAAAAAAGGAAAGGTATCAGATACAAGTCACTCACTAAAAGTGACAAAGAATGAGTCACCAAAACTGAAGTGGATATTAGGTGTGCATCTGCCAGAGCTAAAAAGAAAAGAGAGGGTCCTAACAAACCTCTAATAGAAGATAAAATATGGATCCTTAGGTTTGATGGATCCAAGTCAAAACAAGGAGCTGGAGTAGGGATAGACCTTATTGATCTAACAAGAAAATCCTACTTAGCAGCATATAGACTACAATTCCCATGTACCAACAATGTAATGAAGTATGAAGCTTTAATTCATGGGTTATTGTTTGCACTCAAGAAAAGAGTGAAGATTTTGCATGTCTATGGAGACTCAGAATTGGTGGTAAGACAAGAGGCATATACTCTTGCAATTACAAGAAGTTGTTTAACTGCAGACATAGATTGTGGGACTTAATAGAAGAATTTGATGCAGTCAACATCACCCATGTGCCTAGAGAATAAAATCACAGAGAAGATGCCTTGGCGCAGGCTACAAGTTCTTTGGAGCCATTGTCCATTTCTGGTTTGAAGAGATTCTCAGTCAAGTTGGTATTAGTACCTTCCATACCAGATAATGTCACCAATCTCCAAGTATTTGATGATGACCAACACATTTTAGACTTTATATCGAATAGAGATATATTTGATGCTTAGATCATAGATGAAAGGAATGCAGAAGATCATATCTGGGAAGAAGAAGAAATCATGGAATTACCTACCAAAAGGATTCCCAAGGGTATGATAGAGTTAGAAAAGGCTTTTGATTTACACAATATGATGAAATAGAAAGACCTCCCAAAGACTAATGGAGGAGAATACTCACCAATCAATATAGGACAAAATGAAGATGTCAAGAATGTCTTGATTAGCGAAATGGTAGGGATAACTCAAGCACTGAAGGATTACATCCATGTTATTACCTGGACTTATGATGAGTTGAAGACTTATGATACCTCAATCATCACCCACACTATACCATTGAAGCCAGATGCTAAACCTTTTAGACAAAAGCAGAGACCTGTTAAAGCCTTGTTAGAACCCATCATCTTTGAAGAAGTTAAGAAGTTGCTCAATGCCAGAATCATATTTCCTATGAGGCATTCAACTTGGGTGGCAAATGTGGTCCCTGTAAGAAAGAAAAATGGTGATATTTGGCAATGTGTAGACTTCAAAAACTTGAACAGAGCTTCTAAAAAGGACAACTATCCTTTACCTTCACTGGATGAGGTCTTACAAATAGTAAATGTTACTTAGATGATGTCATTCTTGGATGGTTTCTCAGGGTATAACCAAGTGATGGTAGATAAAATAGATAGGTTAAAAACTACATTCATCACCAAGTGGGGAATATTTGCATATAGGTGCATGCCTTTTGGATTGATAAATGCTAGAGCCACCTTTCAGTGTGCAATGGATATAGCTTTCAGAGGCTTGATTGGCAAATGCATTTTCATTTACATGGATGACTTGATAGTCTTTTCAAAGAAAAGTGGGGATCATATAGAAGATCTCATAAATGTGCTCAAGAAGTGTGAACAATATGGCATCTCACTCAATCCTAAGAAGTGCATATTTGGAGTGACAATAGGTAAACTGCTTGGTCACTTGATAACAGAGAATGGAATCATCATTGACCCTGCTAGGTTAGAATCGATCATGAAACTGTAACTTCTTGGAAGTAAGAAAGAGCTTAAATCCCATTTTGGTAAGATAAACTTTGTTAGGAAGTTCATTACTGGGTTCACAGAGATTGTTAGACCACTTAATACAATGCTCAAGAAAGATGCTAAAATTGAATGGACTCCTGAAGCAAGAGCAGAATTTGAGGACATCAAGAAAGCCATATCTAATGCTCCTATTCTTTTTAGTCCAGATTATACAAGAGATTTCTACATTTATTCATTTTCTTTAGAGCATACATCTACAGCAGTACTGACACAAAGAAATGAAGCCAACAAAGAAAAGCCTATAGCCTTTATGAGTTGCCCATTTAAGGATGTAGAGCTTAGATACATGGATGTTGAGAGACAAGCTCTTGTTCCAGTTCAAGAAGTCAAGAAATTTAGACATTGCATCTTAAGAAGTAAGATCATTGTTGTAGTACCAAATGTAGCAGTAAAGATGCTCCTAATGCAAAGTGAGCCAAGAGAAAAGAGGGCCAAATGGATAACAGTGCTCCAAGAATATGACGTGGATATAACACCCATGAAGTTAGTAAGGGGGCAAGCTTTAAGCCAAATGATTTCTGAGACTAACCCTAACCTTATGAGTCAACAATATGTAGTTAATTCCAAAGAAGATAAAGATGGTATTCTGATATCAGGCATGTCTTGATTACTAGAAGATGACCATCAAAATTGCAAGCGTCATAGAGGAGAGCCCTGAAAATAAGATCACAGAAGTATATGATAAAAGGAGTCCTTTTCAAAAGAAACTATGAGGGAATATATCTCAAATGCCTAGATAGACAAGAGGCTAACAAGGTTTTAGCTGAGTTACATGATAAGTTTGGAACTACACATGGATCTCACTTAGCTACTACCCATGCTATCCTAAGAGTAGGATATTATTGGCCTACTATCTTTAAGGATACTGTAGAACATATTAAATTTTGCTATACTTGTCAGGTTGCTGCTAACCAAGAAAGATATACTGCTCAACCCTTACAACCAGTGATGGAGATGTGCCCATTTTCTCAATGGGGCATGGACTTCATAGGACCCATCAATCCTCCATCATCTTCAGGTCATAGGTATGTCCTAGCAATCACTAATTATTGCACTAGATGGACTGAAGCGGTTGACAGCAAAACATGCAATGCAGATGATGTGATCAAGTTCTTGGAAAACAACATAGTGACCAAGTATGGAGTTCCATATGCTCTAGTATGTGATAATGGACCTGCCTTTGCATCATTGAAACTATCTGGTTGGGCTTTTGATCATGGAATTATCTTGAAATTTTCTTCAAATTATTATCCCCAAGGAAATGGCTTGGCAGAGTCAACAAATAAGAACTTACTGATTATCATAAAGAAATTGATAGAGAAGAACCCTAGAGAGTGGAATACCCTATTGAAGTATGCCTTGTGGGTAGATAGAACTAGGATGAAGGCTGCATTAGGAAACTCCCCTTATCAATTAGTATATGGTGTGGATCCTATCCTCCCTGTCAACTTGAAGATCCCCACATTGCAGTTTGCACAAGAATATCTACGTATAGATAACAAACAAGAGGTTAGGTTACTTCAGCTTATGCACCTATAAGAAAAAAGAGATAGGGCAATTGATCAGTTTGCTAAACATCAAGATTATATCAAACGTTGGTTTGATAAGAGAACCAGAATAAAAGCTTTTAGGATTTCAGATTTAGTCCCCACCTAGGATAAAGCACATGAAAAGAAAGGTGACCATGGGAAATTTGACAAACTTTGGATAGGTCCTTTCCAAATTTCAAAGATCCTAGGAGACAGTACCTACAGACTTAAGACTTTAATCAGTGAGGATGTCCCATTACCAGTAAATGGGTAGTTCCTCAAACATTACTTTCAAGCTTAAACAGGGGTCATGTAAGTCATTTATATTATAGTGTATATATGACGTATAACTATTTGTATAGTTTTGTTTTGTGTGTTGCTTGTTTTCTTGTTTTTTTGGAGTTGTGTTTTGGTTAGTCAAGATGATGTACCTTATCACCCTAAGAAACTAACAAAATTGTTAGGATTCAAGTGATGAGAACAAATTTCTACATAGGTTGTGACTCATTTTGAGAAGTGTCCCTGATTAGGTCTGTGATATCCTTTTCATCAGTGATGCCTTTTCTTGATCAAGGAGATTTTCATGATGAATCACCTAATAGCCTTGGGTTTGTTGAATGCATCAGTATAGGTGTTAAGTAAAAAAACTAAAGGGTCACCCTTGCTACCATTGCAATCCCCAACCTAAACCAGCAAGTGATCACACCTTGCATATTTGAGCTTACATGATGATATCATATATATATGTAAAGAGATTAATATTGAAAATCCAAAGAGGATAAAAAAAAATAGGCCATCTAAGTAACTCTACTAGGGCTATAAACACCTGCTAGCAATGGGGCTCTACTTAGGGGGATTGTGAAGATAACCTTGTCGAGGCTATGGACACCTGTTGGCAACAAGGCTCTATTCCGGTTGGCTATGAGGGATGAACCTAAAATATGTAGCTTAACATCAGTTACTTGTGTCTTCAATTTACTTTCAAGATGAGGATAATTAATCATATGCACACACTTGATCCTTTATTAGCATTGTTGCACTTATGAACATGATGTCATTCACAAGGTCATGGTACTTATGCTTAGAGAAAGTTAGAATGCTATGTTCTAATGTGATCTCATCACTTGAATCATTTGAATTTGGTTGATTTCTTTGGTGACAAGTTGTTGTGTGGTTACACAACATGCCCCATTTTGCCTTAGCAAAATAGGGACCCAACCTTTTGCTTATGCTTGTCTTTTCTTTCTTGCTTTGGGCGGTTTGGCAAAAGTCAGTTAAGTGTATCACCCTTGCTTATGCATGTGCTCTAAAGATAGGTCAATTGTCAAAGTTAGAATCTGTTGTCACAAACTTCATAATCTAGAAGAATACAAAATTATAAGCAAGTTTGCTTTTTGGATCACCCATATATTGTTTAAGAATAGAAAGTTATGCTAAGTCAAAGTTTGGTCAACCCAGATGTTTCCCATAGGGTCATATTTCTAATTGTCAATCATATTCATTAAGATGACCCTGATGTAAGAAGATCACCCAATATCCCTATGTTCCCCAATGTGCAAATGTCAAACTTAAGTGCGATAGTGTATATGTCCATCAAAACTCGCATGCATATCTTAGGAGGGTCACATTTTTAAATATTAGTCATGTTACCAAATATCACCCTTCTCTAAACATGACCATGACATCATCAGATTTTGATATATAAAAGAACTCATCCTGATGATGCCGTCATCAAATTGCCTGACCTTTGGAGGGTCACATTTCCAAACATCTGTTATATTCCCAAACATGATGATGATGTCATCCTAACCTGGTGACAAAGAGGACATGGTAGGATGATGATGACATCATGATATAGACCTGAGAGGGTCACATTTAGAAATATCCCTAACCATAACCAATATGATCATGACGTCATTTTCTCTAGAACAATTTCAAAGGCTCATAAAATGCTGACATCACCCTCACATTCTTGAGTGGGGTGATATTTCCTAAATGTTAAATCACCTGAATATTCTCAAATATCCCTCATATTGACCTTGATGACCTGATATGCTTGGTCTCATAGTGACCAATCCAATCATGCCACATGGCAAACCTCACAGGGCATATGAACGTGATATATTATCACAATTTATTAACAAAGGTAATGTGACCCGATCGTGATTATTGGTCAAAGGTTGACCATATCCATGGTAATCTCACCTTCATATCTTCGATAGAGGATCATATTTTCAAATATCCCTGATCTTCTAAGAGATCACCCTCTACATTAAATGCGAGCCCAATGGTAGGTCGTGCTCTCAAATTTCAAATGTAAGCCCACCACTTGTCAAGCATCCACGAAATGTTATGTGTTGATCAATGGACTAGAACAGAAGACATTAACCATGCCCTAATTTGTCGTATTGATCTGTTAAAGGGTAAATTTTGGGTTTATTTACATTTACCCTATGCTTAAGAAAAAAATTATAGAGCCCTGAAGGTCAAAGCATCATAGTCATCTGCAAATAGAACAAGACCCGCATCTCCATGAAATGGAATGACAAACATAGCGCAGTCACATTCATTACCATTATCATTCATATAGTAAAAGAGGAAAATGATTATCAGGTAAGTAAATTTGAAACCCTCTCTTTTATCGTTTACGGTAAATCATGAGGTAAAATGGTTTTACTAGGTTAATCAGCATCATGATGCATGAGATGAGTTAGAATAATAGAATTACTACTATGGAATACATGTGGTCCTTGAATCCTACTGCATACAAACATGTTAGGGTAAGAAATACATGGTTTTATCACAAGAATTAATGACAACTTTGAAGGGGTAGGATTCAAGTATGGGATGATAAATGACACATCAGGGAAATACAAACCTAGATGCATGGACGAGAACATTGGATAATGGAAGTGGAAACCCTTTACTTCAAAGAATATACTCCTCAGGGATGTGGCACACTGGACAATTTCCATACTCCATGGAAGCTACTGAGTTAGTGGTTGAGTGTGCATGGAATTATAATCCAGAAACTAGAAGAGTGGAGAAGCATGGCAGGGTGTATGCAAATTTCTCAATTAAAGGCATCACCTCTACATTTAATTTTCCTATAGGACCAAATCTAGTCAGATTGAGCTTGAGCAGGTTGGAAAAGGAATACCGTAGTAATGAAAACAAGGGCAAGAGGGTCATGTACCAGTTGAGATCCAAGAGTAGTACATACAAGGCTTCCACAAAATTGCCAGTATACTTGTTTAAATTTGATTTTGCTAAATAATATCAGTATATTATGGTCATGCTTAGCAGAATGACATGGAGACAACATGCTCAAAACTTAAAAAATTAGATGTATGGAATTATCCGGATGGTGGAATTTTTCATATGACAAGCCTCTCTGGCTAAGATCATAAGTGATAATTTAGATGAGGGAATGAGAAGGTTGGGTGGCAAGATGTGCATGTTTTGTATGATTTCTTATGTCGTATATCTCTGTGCTTTTAGAGGAACATTTAATGGGTTACAAACAGTAAGCAGGGTTGGAAACAATACTAGTGATGTAAACATATGGGAACACTACTCACAGCTGAGCAGGAGGGAATCCCTCAAAAATTATAAGATAGTGAATGACTCCTTTTCTATGCATCTGGTCAAAACCATGGAGGAGAATAGAACAAAAAGATTAAGTATGGAAGCCCAATCTGTTATTTACAAATATGGGGCTTGGTTTATCTAGTTTCCTACATTTTCATACATGAGAATAGAAGGTTTTGAAGGGCAACCTCTCATGCTTCCTAGATACCCCAATGATAGGGTCATTCTGATGGAATTTGCTAGACAAATATTGACCTCAGTGGAGGCTCACATTGAGAAGAGAAAGATTTCACCTATGTTGTTTCTAATCTTTATTGGTTTGTATCTATGCCCCGACAGACAAAGTATCAAGGATGCAATTGGAGGATTAAAGTTAATGTACTTGCAACCATTTTCATTAGCTAGGTCATATTATCCATATGGAAAGATGCAGAAATTACTGGGAAAGCAAATACATCAAAGGTACCTTGAAGATTATTGATCTCATTGTGACAATGAAGTAGAGGTTAAGAGAATGACTTACCAGAGGCTCACTCTCAATCAAATTCACACATTTGATTGCATACCAGTGCCTATCCGGTTGCACAAGGATGATGGGAAGGTTATGTCTAGTGAGTATGAGGACAAGAAAGTGTAGAATGAAACCATATCAGCTCCTAATTTAACTCAGCCTGAGGTGACTTCATTCGATCAAATAATGCAAAAGGTTATTCAACTAACCCATAGTTGGGTAAGTGCTAAAGTCACTAAGTTAAAGAACAGGGGTGTGGCTCTTATTGTGGATAACAATAAGAAAAGACAAGTATTATCTGAAGAAGAATATGATGACTTTCTCATTGAGAAGAGGAAATCCAATGGAGAAAGGTAGCCAACGTTGGAAGAAAAGCAGCATGGTAAAAACAAGAAGCCAGCTCCTGTACGAGGAGTAATATTTAGGAGACTCCAACCAAAGGGGGATGTGGCATTGACATCTATAGTTGCATCACCTCATACCCCTGCCAAACAAAAGAAAAAGGTCACAAAGCATGTCCCTATGATTATAGAGGAGGAATTATTGGATGAGGAATCGATGGAGGAGAAACAGTTGGATGGGGAACCTTTAGATGATGATTTGTTAATATTAAAGAAGAGGAAGAAGGTGCAATCTACACCACCCCAAAAAGAAACATAAAACTACAATGAGAGGAAATGTGAATGTGGATCCTATTTTTTATTAAGGGGTGTAGGTGGTTTAGGTATCATAAAGAACCTACAACATGAGGTTCCCATCCTGGGTATTATTCAATTTAAAACTAAGAAGGCATAAGAAAAGAGAGAAGAGGGACATAGAACAAGGAAAGAACTACCTCTTCCACTTGATGATACTATATATTTGTCAGATGATGACATAGAGATGTTGTTGCTCAAAGAATGGAGACCTTAGTGGCTAATACAAAGATGACTCCTCATGGGACTCCTATGGTTCATAAGGAAACTCATCAGGAGCAAGTCAAGACAAAGGAAATTGAAGAAGATTATCCTAAGGATGCAGCCCAACAGATAGGATTGACTGATTTGGTTGATCATGTCACTAGCCCTATAGTAATAGACTTGGCTTACCAAGGTGATCACGAGATCAAAATAGAGATAATGATCCACCTCTGGAGCCTGAGAAAGTAGAAATTAGTGTACATGAAGAGACTAATAAAGAAATACTTGATAAGGATAAGGGTCAGAGTAGTGCATCATCACTTGCTAGGGATGATAATCAGAAAGATAGTAGCCCAGCATTAGAAGGAAAAATAGATGAAAAAGAATTGGGGAAAGACTTGGGCCTTGAAGAAGTAAATGCATCAAAGGGTGAAGAATAGAGTTTGTCACCAGATGGTGGTCATTTGGAGGAACCAGAGAATGTGGCCAAGGGTGATCAAGGTGATTCCGAAGATCAGAATGCACAATCTTCTCATGAAGACCAAGTGCCACAAACTACACAAGATCAAAATATTCAAGAACCACATGATGATAAATTACAAGAGGAGGTGCATGATCAGAATGTACATACACCACAAGAACCTCCCCCTCAGCAGGAGATTCCTCAACAAGAGACCCCTCAATAAGAGATCCCTCATGAGAATGTGCATGAAGAAGAACCACTTAGGAAGGAAAATTCACCACCGAGGGTAGAGCATAATACAGAGTCTCAAGATGCTCAAAATAAGTAGGCTAACCAACAAGGGCCCAGGGGTGATGTTCCATACTAGCTACAACAAGAAATAAATCTACAACAAATAGATGAGGCACCTGAGTTTGATGCTTCAACACTGTTTCAGCAAGTATGATGAAGCCAAAAAGAAAGGTGAGACCAACCTCTACAATAAGGAGAGATCCTACCACTGGTAGGAGGATAACTCAGGTAGAATTTCCAATGGTAGATAAGGAGAAAGGGAAAATAAGTATTGATGACTTTCAAATAACTGATATTGATCTTGGCTTCGGTACTGAGGAGCAGGAGGGCCAAGAGGCCAAGGATAGCATTGATTTCCTATTGAAAAGTGTAAAGAAAGAGAATGATAAGAACAAACAACATAAGGAGCACATTGCTCAATTACATTCATATATAAAAGGGTTAATTGACCCTAAGCATGCACCACTTAGCACAACCACCCCACTGACTATCATATCTAAAGATGAGATAACGGGGTTGGACCTCATGAAACATAAGGCTTAGCTAGTGGACAATTGGTTTATCTCTTGTGTTTGAAGCAGAAAAAGTAGTGAAAACTTCCCTCTCGATTTGGAATTCTATTGGTGCTCTGAGAAGTAAAGTAGATAAGCTACAAAATGAGGTGGGGAGAAGGTCCTTCAAGTTGGAAAAACATCTGGATGCCTTGGGTGAAATAAGGAGGATTGACATGGAAATACTTATGGATAATAAAGTACTAGATCTAATAACATTGCATAGGTTCTAGGCATTTGGAGTGAAGATACTAGATTTGAATGTGATATCTTGAGGAGATGTAGTAGCAAGCTCAGAGATATAAGTGTTAAATTACATCATCTCATGGTGGAGGAAATAAATACCCTGGAGGCTTTGGAGGACAAAGTAGAAGGAAAAATAGAAAATCAGGTTACTAATTTTGTTGTCCCAAGCCTTCCATAATAATTTCAGGCAAGCAGCAAATGACCCTCTTCATCACTTGATAGAGGATATGATAAATAAGGCCATGAGAATGAAATCTAAAGTGGAGATATACAATGAGACATTAAATAGCAGAAAGAGAAAATGGAATGCTTTTCAGGCACAGTTTCATTCTCACAAGCATGCTATTGTAAAGGAAAGAGTCCAAGCTGGAGGACAAATTGAGGAAATAGTACATGCCTATGAATCTGTCAGAGGAATAATCAGCATACATATAAGGCATGATCTTGAAGCTGATAAAGATGATAGTGATGAAGATGAAGATGAAGAAGATGTAAATGAAGAAGGAGAAGAAGATGAAGATGAAGATGAAGATGAAGATGAAGAGGATAAAGAGTAAGTAGAGATATATGATGACAAATTCATATGCATAATCAAATAATAAAAATGATTGAGTTCTACCAGATGGTTGCTAGCTGGCAACTTATGCCACATCTGCAGGTGTTGACCCAGTCAAAGAAGAGATAGTGACCATTGATTTAGATAGGCAAATCTTGAGTATTGATCACTTGTAACTGTCTCCTCTCCTTATTATATAAAAGGAGATGGAGTGCACATTGTAGATTATTGGAAACTTAATTGAAGTTAGATTGCTGAAAGTTGCTCAGGACTAATTTCAAAGCTGATTGCAAATGTACACGTCTTTTGTTTACTTAATGAAAGTGAAGATCTGATTACATATCATCATAAATCTTAAGTAATCTTGTGAATGTCATCTAGATATCTCACTGTGATGTGTTGCGTTCCTTGGAGTGCATGTCAATTTGTGGATATTGTTGTCATTCTTTACCTTGAAGTCTGCATCAACTATAGCTAGCAATGGAACATCCTGGTGAACCTGTGGTCTGATTCTCTTCCTTTCATGAAAGTATCTGGAATGTATGTGAACCAATAGTTGAAGATTCATTAAATTTAGTTAAGATTAGAAAACATTTATCTCAATTTGTTTAAATTCATTACAAATCACATTCACAATTGCAAATATACAGATAATTCTGAGAAAATAAATAAAATATGCAGACATCCCAAAACAAATTGAACATCCATAGCATATTTGAATAAAATTTGCATGTAAAATTGATAATCTCATGCAAATATACCTAAATAACAATAGTAATCTTACAAATAGTAGCTTAAAGGCACAATATTTACATAAATTCAAAAGTGCAGAAGTATAACCAGTTCATGACAATTTATGTTCAAAAGAATTGATTAAACTTATAAATATGATCATCATCTATTGAATATAGTGGAAATAAACTTGTTTTTGAAGTAAATTTATAGGAAGCAGGTGTATAACCAGATGTTTAAACATCAATTCATAGTACAGGATAGTGTGAGGCTCCTTGAATGGAAAAAAAACTAGTACATCAACCTCTGAGTAACATCAGATGATCATGACCTAATGAATGGAGCCTTGGAGTCATCAGTTTGTTCCAAATTGATTGTACTTTTCAAGATAATAAAGGTTTGTTGTGCAGATTTTTATGCATGTTGTTATGACTAACAATCATCATCAATAGGTCCAAGATATAGAAATATAGGATAAAGATAGTGACATCAAAGGTTAAAGGCATAATGGTCTAGAAAGTAGTAACCAAGCATAGAGAGATAGTTGTGTTGGTCTAGAGAGTGGAAAGAATGCGTAAAGACAAAGTTGAGTTGGTTTGGGATGAGGCAGAAAAGAGAATGGATATAGTTGACAGTATTGACAATACATAAGTTTGATATGAAAGGAAATACATATAAACATGGTTCCAGAGAGTCCACTAAATTCTAAATGAAGGAAAATATGTCTAAACATGTTGTCTTTCCATTTTGGTGTCCCGCAGTCAAACACAGCCTATTGAAGATTTTCCTAAGGCATTCACAGTATAAAACCTATGGAATAGTTATTGTATTTCAGTTCGCACTTCTCCACCATGAAGAATTTTGTTATGCAGTTGTAATGTAATGTTTATATATATTAAAGAAGTCCAATTACAAAGTTTCAGGCCCTGAGACCCTCCAGAATGAAAGTTAGAGTTGACAGAGTATCGCAATCTATATTGAAACTGTATTGACAACACCAAAGACATATTGAGACACTTTGCATTCCACAGTAGATTAATATTCTGCTTTGTGGAGTTGAGGATAAGGTTACAAATATCTAAAGTATGTATGATCCAAGTGATAGGCGTTTTGGAGGCCCACATGCTGATTTGTGAACTAACAATTGGTTCATGCTATTGTTGCCTCACTAATGGAGTAGACCTAAAGGTGTTAATGTTGTTTGGAGCTATGAATTGTATGAAGCAATGTCATGGGAGTTTTTATAGGTTGTGCTGACCTATGTAAATGTGCTACATGCTTTGGTTCTCTTTGTAAAACATAACGGATTGCGTTTTGGGCCGAAAGGACAGGAATTCATATAGTACATGTATTGTGCCAACCTAATTGATGTTTCTCCTTAATGCAATATACATATACAAGATTAAATTATTGTGTGGAGGTGTGTGTGTGAAGATTGTGAAGTGAAATAAAGTGTGTGTGGTAAGTGAAGTTTGATGCAGAGATCGACAAGTTGAGTTTGTGGTAAAGATGAAGTGTGTAAAGTCAGTAGTCTGAGCTTCAGTGGAACTATATCTTTAGCATTAGTCAGATGCATTATTAGCAGTTCAATTTGGTAGTGAGTCATCCCCTTCTTCTACCTCCTTTTTTTAGGACAGTGAGTCCTTTGGCAGTGAGCCACCTGCAGTGAGCATTCTTGGACAGTGAGTCCACCAATTTTTTCAACATTAACTAGTTGCTTTATTAATATATATTGTGAGCTAATCCTCATCGTGGTTTTTCACTTTTAGGGTTTTCCACATAAAAATATGGTGTTCATGTGTGATATGCTTTAATGGGTTGATTTCATTCTTTTCTTTCTTAATGCAAGTTAAACATGCTTTGTGAAATGAATGTTTAAATGATTAAGTGGTTTCAAAGAATACTGATTCACCCCCCTCTCAGTATTCTGGGTTTTCAACAATTGGTATTAGAGCTGAGTTCCTTGGAAGAATCTTAACCACTTGAGGAAGATCTCAAGGTATGAAAACATGGCTCCTAGGAGATATCCTACTCCTCTGGAAGAAATTCCTACTATTGAATTTACTAAAGAAGACTGCATAGTTGATATGAATGGAGAACTTGAATCATCTCTTGAAGACCTTGAGAAAATTCAATGTAAGAATACAGATCTGGAAGAGAATTTTAAGGAAGTAGATGAATGCATCAGAAAATTGAGGGAACGAAACAAGAAATTCAAAGAAGATACAAGGAAGTAAATGAATAGGTCAATCAATCAAATGATACAATCATCAATCTAAAAATACAAATTGAGGAAGGAAAAAGAATTGAAGAATTCCTAAATGAAAAACTGAAAGGCAAATCTGAAGAATGCTCAAGGCTTCAACAAGAAATAGTGGTCTTAAAGACAGAACTTGAAAAGGAAAAAAATTAAGAAGGCAAATTCAAGAAGAGCTCCATACTGCTTGAGGAAATGATTGCAAAAAAAAGGTTCCTAAGGACAAAGAAGGATTAGGATTTGAAAAGGGTGAAAGTTCAAAGATGAATTAGACTTCAAACAATGCTGGAAAGAAGAACAACTACCAAAATAAGGTTGCTGATAAGAAAGTTAATAGAAGACAGGTCTAAACCAAAAGAAAAACTTCAAGAAGCCACATATATGACAACCAACTACACAAAGGTACTTTGGTTGTTGCTATTGTTGCAATAAATTTGGTCATAAGGCTATGGAATGTAGAAGTAGGATGATTCAAAATGTTAAACCATTTTCTAGTAAGTGTTTTACATGTCAAAGAATTGGTCATAGAGCTAGTGAATGCAAAAATCATATGATGAATGGTTATAATAAGGGTATGATAGTTTCATCCTTCAATGGTCATTG
Organism: Cunninghamia lanceolata; assembly: GCA_027924645.1. Taxonomy (NCBI): domain Eukaryota; kingdom Viridiplantae; phylum Streptophyta; class Pinopsida; order Cupressales; family Cupressaceae; genus Cunninghamia; species Cunninghamia lanceolata. Next base: position 1,326,158 of record BSBN01000802.1, on the reverse strand, counting down.
TTAAACATGCAACAAATTTGGGCATAAGGCTAATCAATGTAGATCTATAATGAATGGAAGTAAGCTTGTTCAAAATGTCAGATGCTATGAATGCAACAAATTAGGTCATATTGCTAGATTTTGTAGAAGTAAGAATGTGAAGATTGATCTGGTAAAGAAGAGTGATTCAATGAAGAATGTGGATCTGGTAGAGATAAATAAAGAGATGGACAAGGTCTAGAAAAAAAATAAAATAAGGCGAATGATGGGGTTGTGCCAGTCTCTGGCACAGAAACTTCCTCTGAGATCTAGGTTAAGAGCTTTGGCTCAAGGGGAGCTTTAATGGAAATATTTCCTCCCTTGCCAGAGAAATGGTGCTGACGCTTTAGCACAAGGATATGAGATGTAGATTGATATCCTTGACCTACTAAAGAAAACTTCAATGAAAAACATCTCATTGTGGAAGATTGTATAGCAATTGAAGGTGACTGTCTATCACAGCTAATGTTTTGACACCTTTTTCAAAATTTGCATTAAATGAAAGTTAGGTCTTGGAAAAAAGGGTTTACAAGTGTCCTCGCTCAGTAAAAAGATCATTTGCAATCAAAACTTGAAGAAAGAAAGACCATTGCAAGAACAAAGAAGAGCGATTCAAACCCTAACCAGAAGTGATTGAAAGGTATTTAAAGTCTCTAATCTTGTCCTAAAGTTTTTATACTGTATCTTGAAGATGTTTACTCCACAAGTGATAGAAGTTGTAGACTGTCCTTGCCCCAAATTTAAGAAACACCCCTTCAAATCCATGGAAATGGATCTAGAAGGTGCATTCTCTAGTGTTTTGTATGGTATGCTACATACCAAGGACATAAGAATGTATATCCACACAAATATTGAAGAATATAACCATATAAAGTTGGGGCAGATGTGGATAAATGATTTGATACATGGCAACTTTGATTTGAAGCATGAATACAGTGCCCTAACTAAGAAAAAGTTGGATGGTTGGAATGATTTTCCTATTTTGTACTATGAAGATGCATGGATGAGGTATGTATTGAGCCACATTCATGATAAATTCATGTGGATGGACCTTCCACATATGATAAGCAAGGAATCCATTAGGGTTGTAATAGGGTTGTGCTCCACCAGTGCTATTTCGACACTTAAATCTATCAAAAATGATGTTGTGATGAAACTCACAGGAGCTAAATTTGATGAGAGAGCCTCGACTATGAATGACATTGAAGATCGAGTAGTGAAATATGCATCTATGATGATAGGATACAAAATCTATTTCACAAATAGGGAAAACTTTGTCTCAACAACTACAATATATATTGCATATGAGATGGTCAAAAAGGGTATAGATTATGATCTATGTGAGTTGCTAAGGCAACAATTGCTTGAGAACTTGCAGAAGACAAAGGATTCAAAATATCCTATCAAGTTTGGTACTTTGGTTATCTGTTTACTATTTTATTTCCTCAAGGAAGTACCAGGCACACAAAACATTGTGCAGTTTGTACACATTCTAGTAGCAACTCAAATCAGAGACCATTTGAAGAGAATTGGAAACATTGAATCCTAAAATGTTTCACTATGGGATTTCTTCAAAATACAAATATGATATCCTAAGAAGGTAGTAGAAAAATACAAAGATGATATCCTCTTCATTTTAAGTAAAGATGAATGCTACATGGAGGTAGTGGAGCCCAGGATAGTCTAGATTCTAGAAATGGGGTATAAAGTGTCTTAAGATATCATTGTATGTCTTACAGACCTAATGTTGAGGAAGCAAAAAGATACCTCTGAAGAAAGATTTGGAACTTATGAAGAAAAATCTATTGAGGTGCATCTTAAGAACAAAGAGAGAAAAATCAAGAAGAATGTTGAAGAGATGAAGTCTAGAGTTGAGGAGATGTTGGCACAAAAAGGCTAGGTGCAGAGAAATCCAAGGGCACATCTAAAGATAAAAAGGAAACACTAGGTATTAGAAGTTCATCAAGGACTTCTACCTCTTCTGTTGTTGCTCCTACAACCTCTAGAGCCATGCCTGTAGCCAGCCTTGAGAAGAATGAAGCAGCGAATGCTTCTATGCAACAACAACCTGCAAAGAAAAGAAGGGTAAAGGGAAAAACATCTACAAAGAAGTATGTAAGTCATGATGATAGTGAATAAGAAGAAGGACCCAAAATGGTCTAGAAGAAAAGAAAGTATCTTGTCTCTGGAGAGGAGACACAAGTTAAAAGAACAAAAATTGACATTATAACATAGGAAGAAGAAGATGTTGAGAAAGAAAAAGAAGGTTTTATTTTCAAGAAAAGAGAAGACAAATCTGGTGAAGAAGACCAATCCTCAAAAGGAAAAGGAAAGGGAAAGAAAAGAAAGGAAAGTGAAACTATAGATAAGGGAAAGGGAACAAAAAAGGAGTCATAAAAATCTAGTTTTCCTCCTCTGCAACTTGAAGCTACAATCAATGCAATAATAGAGTATGATAATCTGAAAGAAGTAGCTGATCTGTATGATGAAAGATCAACAAAAGATAAAAAAATTATTGAGATAGTTATTATAAGGTACTTAGATGCATTCAATGTTGCTTTGATAGAAATAATTGACAAATTGCCTAATAGTCTTGCTGATGTGTTAACCAAAATAAGAGATGATGCCATGAATAAGGACATTGAAATGAAGAGTAGGGATCTTAAGAAGATTTCTCCTACAATCTCTAGACAAGAAAAGAATAAGGCTATACAAAGGTTAGCCATGGAGTTTAGGACAAAGAGAAGGCTAAACAAAATAATGTCCAATGATGAAAATAAAATAAAGAGGTTAGAAAAGGACACTCTGATAATAATTGTAGATGTCATTAACAAACTAAAGATTGACACAATTGAAGAATGGTACTTTAAAGAAGATGAAAAGGATGAAGACCATATTGAGAAGAATGAGGAAAAAGGTGCAACAAGTGTAGAATAGGATGTGTTGGCTGAGCCAAATATGCCATCTCCACCAGCCAACACTGGTCCAAAAGATCTAAATGTTGTTAGCCCTCTAGAGAATATAGAGAATACTGAAGAGATGAGGGAGCCACCAAAAGAAAAGACAGATGAAGAAAAGGGAGAACAGAGTGAGATTGTTGCAAACCAAGTTGGTAACACCACATGGATAATGCCTTTGTTCCGAGGAATGATGAAGAGGAAGAAGTACATGATGAGAAGTGTCCTTTGAAAACCTTTGATTCTCGTTTGATATCTATCTGATTCTCATTTGATATCTATCTCAGAAGAGGAGAAAAGGGATAATGTTGGTGAATGCTCTAGAGTCTCTCTAATAGACTCTATCAGAGAGTTTTTGGCAAAGCAAAGACAAATCCAAACCATGTCTTCACCACAACTACTGTAGGTACAATCCTTGTATAGATAGATTAACTTGTCCAATATATCTCCATTGCAAAATTTTCAGTTGGGAACAATTTTTTAGGCAACTACTCAAGAAGAAATTCTACAGTCCCCTATAGAAGGTAATGAGCTTTTAGATGAGGCTATGAAAGTTTCTTAAAAGATGTTGCTTGAAACTAAGAGGGATGTCTCTCTAACTCCTACACTACAAATGAAGAAACTAATGGGGTCAATTAACAACCATTTTTAGTCTTTTGAAAAAGTAGTTGAGAAGAAGGTAAAAAAAAGAACTAAACAATAAGAGGCTAGTGGATCTAACAGATAAGTGCTCCAAGGCACACATTTTGTTAAACAATAGCATAAAGAGTATTCAAAATACTCTAAATGATTCCAATGTATTATACCAATTTTGTTTGTCTTAGCCCATACCTACTAAGGAAATATAAGATAAAATTGATGGCCTAGAGATGCAAATAGTAAAATTCTCCAAAACCTATGATCCCTTGAAGGATAACAATGGAGATCTAAGGGCCAAAGTAGAAAAGACTCGTGCTATAATAAAGAAATTATAGAACCAAAAAGAGTCAATAAAAGATCAAATGGGTTAGATGAGAGAAATAGTTAGCTTTAAGATAGCTACATTGATTGGTTTGCTAAGGGAAGCTGATAAAGTTGGGAAGATGACAACTGCTCCTACAATAACAAAAAATGCAGAAGAATTGCTCTTGCAGATCAATGGACAGATACAAACATTAAACTCTGCCAACAAGCATTGGGATTCTGCAGTAATTCAGTTGAAGAATATTTACAAAGATATATTTCCCACAAATTAGTAAGTCTCTTATTTTCTGATCTCTTGAACATATGTGGAAGGTTAGAAGGAAACAAATTTTGATATTTTGGTGTATAGAAAAATGATAGTAAGGGGGATTATAAAGTAAGAAATTTGGAGAAGTTTTTGACGTGTAAGTAGTTTCTTTGTCATTGATGACAAAGGGAGAGAAGTTTTTGCTATGTTGCCATCAATGATAAAGGGGGAGATAGTTGGTAACATATACAAGATGATGAAAAGACTAATAAGTATAACTGTAAGTAGTGTTGTCATTGATGGCAACAAAGGGTAAAGATACAGTGGTCTAGAGAATAGTAACATAGGATAAAAATAGTGACAACAAAGGGTAAAGGCATAGTGGTCCAGAAAGTAGTAACCAAACATAAAGAGATAGTTGTGTTGGTCTAGAGAGTGGAAAGAAGGTGTAAAGACAAAGTTGAGGGTATATACAGAAAGATGAGGGACCAAAAACTCACCACGTGACTTTTTGGTCATATAAAAGTCATAACATGAGCATGTTATAATGTGCTTGTGTTATAATGCTAGCATATTTTATAAATGCAAAACTCTCTCTCTCTCTCTCTCTCTCTCTCTCTCTCTCTCTCTCTCTCTCTCTCTCTCTCTCTCTCTCTCTCTCTCTCTCTCTCTCTCCCAAAACCCCAAAACCCTAAACCCAAGAAACCCTAAACTTCTATCTCCCTATCACTCCCTTATCTCCCTATCTCTATCATCCCTCTACCTCTCAATCTCTCTCCCTATCTCTTTGAACATCTCACTCACTCTTTATCTCCCCATCTCTCTATTCTATCTCCTCTACCTCTCCCTACCTATCTTCTCTCTTGACCTATCTATCTCTCCCTATCTCTTGCCTCTCTCTCCCCTATCATTCCTCTATCTCCCTATCTCTCCCCTCTATCTCTCCCTCTCCCTTATTGATGAAGGAAATGAAAACAAGAAAACTAGGACTCTCTCTCTCTCTCTCTCTCTCTCTCTCTCTCTCTCTCTCTCTCTCTCTCTCTCTCTCTCTCTCTCTCTCTCTCTCTCTCTCTCTCTCTCTCTCTCTCCACCCTCTCTCCCTCTTCCTCCCTCTCCCTCTCCCTTATTGACAAAGCAAAGAAAAATAGGACATGCAAAGAAGGATGAGGATATAAATTGGGAGGATGAAATTGAAACAAGATAAAACTAAAGTTCATTCGATGGGAAGAATGATGAGAGGAGAGGTGGAGAATAGTAAAATAGGGAAAAATTGGTGGGATCTAAAGGGAAATTTGAAAGGCAAAGGAAAACTAAGAGGTAGATAGGTTAGAGAGAGAGAGAGAGGGCGAGGGCGAGGGCGAGGGCGAGGGCAAGGGCGAGGTTGAGGGAGAGAGGGCAAGGGTGAGGGGAGAGAGAGAGAGATGTTTTAGTTCACCATAACGCACTAGTGTTATCTGAATACACATAATGCGAGCATGTCATAACACACTTGTGTTATGTGAATTCACATAACGCTAGCGCATTATGCTTTTAATTGGAAATTACCAAGCCTAAGGCTTGGATTTGACTTGAGCTTCCAACCCAAAGGCTTGGATTTAGTTTAGGTCATCCAAGGATATGTTTTTCTATATTCTAACAAAAACCACATAATCTAGAGCATGCTCCCCATCAAGATTGCACTTTTTTCAATGAAAAGTTGAAAAAAATACAACTATAATGTTAATCTCTCTATTAGCTATCCAACCATTTTTTTTTCATGTTTTGAGTATGTTAAGGGTTTCATCTTTAATTTTTTTGTTAGTGTATCCTTTTTTTGTCAAAAACTAGTGTCTGGTATTTTTGACTTTTTTTTAACCGTTCATCGAAATTTCAAATAAGTTACATTTTAAGAAAATGGACTCCATTCTACACGTATTCGGGAAATTTTTTGATTTTCAATTAGTTTTCAAAATTTTTAGGGGGGAGCATGCTCAATTTTCTATTTTTTGGGATGTGTCCAATTTGAAAATTAGTAAAAAATCAATTTTCCATGAAAAAATTATCAGAAAAATTAGGGATAAACTACATGGTGTTAGCTAATTTCTAATCAAAGCAATTTTTGAAATACTAAAAAAAAGTTAACATTTGAGGGGGAGCACACCAGACACTATGTTATGTTTTTTTGAGGAAAACAAGACCAATTTGTGTGCTCCCCCTTTTTGAAGCCCTTAATCTCAACCATTTTTGAAAAAATTAGTAGTTTAGAAACTAGATTTGGAGTACTACGACTCTTGTTTTTGTTCTATCTTCAAATTTCAAGTGTAACTATCTTCAATTTTTTATCCAACATCTGTCTTTCCTAATTTTAGAAAAAAAAAAGTGGCATCTGAAGACCCTCTTTTGGTCCCTCATCTTTGTGCACTTACCCTTGAGTTTCTCCGAGATGAGACAGAAAAGAGAATGGATATAGTTGACATTATTGATAGTAGATAAGTTTGATATGAAAGGAAGTACATTTAAGTGTGGTTCTGAACAGTCCACTAAATGCTAAATGAACGAAAATATGTCTAAACATGTCTTTCCATTTTGGTGTCCCGTAGTCAAACACAGCCTATTGAAGATTTTCCTAAGGCATTCATAGTATAGAACCTATGGCAGAGTCATTGTATTTTAGTCTGCACTTTACCTCCCTGAAGAATTTTGTTATGCAGTTGTAATGTAAATTTTATGTATATTAATGAATTGCAATTACAAAGTTTTAGGCCCTGAGACCCTCCGGAGTGAAAGATAGAGTTGACAGAGTATTGCACTCTATATTAACAATGTATTGACAACACCAGTGACACATTAAGACACTTTGCATTCCACCACAGATGAATATTCTACTTTGCATAGTTGAGGATAAGGTTATGGATGTCTAAATTATGTATGATCCAAGTGATAGGCATTTTGGAGGTCTGCATGTCAATTTGTGAACAAACAATTAGTTCATGCTATTGTTGCCTCACCAATGGAGCCAAACTGAAGGTGTTAATGTCATGCAGAGATATGAATTGTATGAAGTGATGTCATGGGAGCTTTTATAGGTTGTGTCAACCTATATAAATGTGCTACATGCTTTGGTTCTCTCCACAAAGCATATTGGATTGTGTTTTGGGCTAGTAGGACAGGAAGTCATACAATACATGTATGGTGCCAACCTAATTGATGTTTATCCTTAATGCAGTATATATATACAAGATTAAATTCTTATGCAGAGGTGTGTATGTGTGTGTGAAGATTGTGAAGCTAAATAAAGTGTCTGGTAAGCAAAGTCTGATGCAGAGAGACAAGTTGAGTTTGTGGTAAAGATGAAGTGTGTAAAGTCAGTATTATGAACTTTAGTGGAACTACATCTTTAGCATTAGTCAGCTTCATTATTAGTAGTTTAATTTGGTAGTGAGCCACCTGTAGTGAGCATTCTTGGACAGTGAGTAGACCAATTGTATCAACCTTAACTGGTTGCTTTATTAATATATATTGTGAGCTAATCCTCACCGTGGGTTTTCTATTTTGGGGTTTTTCACGTAAAAGTATGGTGTTCATGTGTGATATGCTTTAATGATTGATTTCATGTTTTTCTTTCTTAATGCAAGTTAAAAACAAGCTTTGTGAAATGAATGTTTAAATGATTAAGTGGTTTCAAAGAATACTAATTCACCCCCCTCTCAGTATTTTGAGTGTTCAACACATGGGAATTAGTTCTGAGACCTGTAGATAAGAATGTGATAGGCACAAAATGGGTGTTTAAAAACAAGATGAATGAGGACAGAGAAGTTGTGAGGAACAAGGACGATTGGTGTGTAAAGGATATGCACAGGTTAAAGGCATAAATTTTGAAGAAACATTTGCACCTGTAGCAAGATTGAAAGCCATTAAGATGTTTTTGGCATTCTCTATTTATAAGAACTTCAAAGTTTACCAAATGGATGTTAATTATGCATTCCTAAATGGGAATCTTAATGAAAAAGTTTATATTGAGAAACCTGAAGGATTTCATCTATCAGAGAAAGAAGATTTTGTTTGCAGACTGAAAAAGGCTTTGTATGGTCTGAAATAGGCCCCTAGAGCTTGGTATTCTAAGCTGGATAATTACCTCTAGCAAAAAGGATTCAAAAAAGGATGCGTGGATAGTAATTTGTACTTCAAATCAAAAGATGAGTACATGTTGATTGTTGTAGTATATGTTGATGACATCATTTTTGGTGGTAGTGATGATAGAATGTGCAAGGAATTTACTAATTAGATGTAGAAAGAGTTTGACATGTCCATGTTTGGAGAACTTTCTTTCTTTCTTGGTTTATAAATATCACAATTAGACCAAAGTATATTTATATCACAAACAAAGTATGCAAAGGAAATACTTAAGAAGTTCAAGATGGAAGACTGTAAGCCTATTAGTAGCCCCATGATGACAAGATGCAAGTTGAGCAAGAATGATGAAACACTTGATATAGATCAGAGGATGTATAGATCTATGATATGTAGCTTACTGTACCTAATTTCATCCATACCAGATATCATGCAAGCAATATGCATGGTGGCTAGATTTTAAGCTGCTCCTAAGCAATCTCATGTTCAAGTTGTGAAGAGAATTTTTAGATACCTGAAAGGTACTATGAAATATGGATTATGGTACCCCAGAAATAATGATTTTACTTTGACAACATATATAGATGTTGATTGGGTAGGAAATATAGATGACAGGAGAAGCACCAGTGGTGAAGCTTTCTTTCTTAGTGATAGGTTGGTATCATGGCTCAGCAAGAAGCAATATTTAGTCACTTTGTCCACTATTGAGGCAAAATATGTTGTTGTTGTTTCATGTTGTACACAAGTTTTCTGGATGAAGTAGACTCTCAATGACATAAAGTTAGAGTTTAAAGATCATATTTCCATTCTTTGTGATAATACAAGTGCAATCAATATCTCAAAGAATCATGTGATGCACTCAAGAACAAAGCATGTCTTCATTAAATATCATTTCTTGAGGGAAAAGGTTGTAGATCAAGAAGTAAATTTGGAGTATGTTCCAACAAAAGATCAAATTATGGACATTCTTACAAAGCCACTTGCCAATGATACTTTTGAATATCTCAAGCAAAAGCTAGGAGTTATTGCTCCTTCTCACAAGTAGAAGTGTAGCTGTGACAAATGTCTAGGGAGAGCAGCTCAAGGCATATCTTTCATCCCTATTTTGGATAGTGACTACCTCACAGGGGGAGCAGGTAGATAGATTCAATAGTTTACTATCAGTAAGGAGGTTGTTTACCTCCCTTTTCCATTGTTGACAAAGGGGGAGAGTAAGAGTAAGGGGAGCAACACTAGAGCAATTAATGAAGAAGGGTTAGAGAAACACTAAGTGTGTATAGGTAATAATCAAGTGAATAATGATCAATAAATGATAACAAACTCAATCCTATAAGCTTTAAGAAAATGATCTAGATAATAACCAATAATCAATGAATAATGCAATCACAATGAAATCTTTGACCTAGATTGTATCGTTTCCTTGGTTTTTGTGGATTGTTCAAATGTATTGCATACCCAAGGTTGCAACAAGCGGACGTGATGATGATAATAGTGTGCTCAAAGATTTGATGTGCTCAATGATGTGATATAATGCTCAAAGCGCTTAAGAATGCCCAAAGATTAAATGATCGAAGACGATTTTTGAAGAGATAAAGGGGGTATATATAGGTTTCAAGAAAGATCAATCAATGGTCAAGATAATTCAATGAAATAGATGGACAAGATGAGTTAAGAAGACATGATGAATGTGCACATGACATGTGTCATGTTTAAAGTTGTTTTATTGAGTTAACTACTTGCTTGGATAAAGATAGGATTTGATTTCATAGATTTAGAATGTTTTTTCTAATTTATGAGTTGGTGATAAAAACAATAAGATTAAAGCCAATTAACTCAACTTTAGATTTACTTTTTGAAGTTCTAAAAATAAGACTGATTGTGCATATAGAAGAAAATGATATTTTTAGAAGAGTTGGAAGATAATTGAGAATTAAATAAATAAATTTATTTAATTAATTGTGCATGATAGAAGAAGGGATAAGATATGAGGATTTAAATAAATTAAACAAATAAATTGATTTAATTTATTTTGCATGATGGAGGAATATAAATAAAATATTACTTTTATTTATTTTTAGAAGATAAAGTCAAATAAATTTCAATAATTTATTTAAATTTAGAGGAATAATTAGTTAATTAAAAAATTAAAATTATTTAATTGTGGATAAGAGGAAATTAAGATGATGAATTAATTAAATAATTAGATTTATTTAATTAATGTGGATTTGAAGAATTGGAAGAGGATAATTTAATTAAATAATTAAAATTATTTAATTTAGAGGAATAAAGTGGATTTTGATGAAATTAATTAAATAATTAGATTATTTAATTAAAGTTTAATACAAGTGATTTAGGAGAAATTGATGTATGCAAGTGGTGATGAATAATGAAAAGGTCATTTTTAGGTGTCTACATTTTGCCCCTCTTTGAGATGGTGTTGTGAAGTAACATCATTTCAAAGAAGTTTAAAAACATAGTGTTTGATTTGATAGAAGAAAATTGATTTAGAAGATCATGGTTGGAAAAAAATTATTGGATTAGAAAATGGTGATGCCCTAGTCACTCAAAGTGAGGGTGACAAGGAAAGATAATAGTAAGTTAATGAATAAGATGAATGATGATGATGATTCCAAGACAAACATAGTATTGCCCCTGTCAAGTTGTAAACCAATGATTAATTGATGATTATTGATAAGGCTAGTGGTGTCATTATGGGGAATGATATATCCCTAGATCAATGCAAGGATGTGGGAATGTTATATCTCATTGATGATGGATTGATGATTGATTTACGACAAGTTTAGGATCAAGACCAAAGGATGTGTTTGGATAATTTGGCTAGATTGATTAGCTAGATTCATATGGAAAGGATGAGGTATATTGATAAGATGAATGATGATGATAATGAAGATACCCCCTCGAGAGGACAATTGGGTTCAAAGAACATAGGTGTGCTCTCAAAATGAAAGAAGAGATGAAGATGAAAAGTTAGATGAAATATGGAAGATAAATAGAAAAAGAATAGAAGAATTGATATCAGATTGATCGATCTTCATGAAAACTATAGATTTTATTAGGATGTATGGGTGAGATGGATGGGTGGGATGGATGGGATGATGTTGCAATGGTTACGTGAATATTTATAAAGAGCAATCCTTAATTTTGATATAGCATGGATGTTATGCACTAGGGTTTAGAAGACCAAGGTGACGATGTATCAAATGCATAGGATGTTGACTTTGCAAACAAATAGTTTGAAATTATATCTTCTAGACATAATAGAACCTTATTAGATATGTGAATGGAAAATAGTCTTAGCGTAGAATGATCTTAATACATATAAGGCCTTTACAGAACCATAGATGCAAAATATATTGATATGCAAGATGCTAATCCCAACACAAACAAGATACATATTAGCTGTAGTATGATAATAAGCTCATCCCACAAACACAACATACGAAAGCAATGACTATGCCCCAATCCATACTACATCACAACATACTAAGATATAGAAAAATAAAGGTAGTCTTGAATAAGTATTAGAAAGGAACAAAAGATAAACCAAAAAGAAAAAGACTGACTGACAAAGTAAACACACAACCAACATATTCTCATTCCAAAGGGGGTGCTCAGGGTAGATTGGTAGATAAAGCCATATTGTAGGAAAGATATATTTGTTAAAAGTTGTTGATTTGATCTAGGATGTAAGGTATCCTAACCCACTTCTATTGACTTATCTAGGGATCTAGACTCACATAATGTGCTTATACTTAAGGACAATGATGCTAATGATTAGTCTTTATTATTTGATGATTTATCTAAGGAAGAATTTCAAAGTATTTACATACTTGTAATTATGCTTGTTAAATTTATAGCTTTCTTTCTAACCTATTAGTATTTATCCATGTTTAAGAAAATTGATTAGAATAAGTGTATACTCTTAGTTTTGATAAAAAAAGAATATATGCTTTTAAATTTTACAATAAATAGAAGGTTTTCAAAGAAATAATTTGTGTTTGTGTGTATCAAGGAGTTATTTTTAGAAAAGAATAAAGCCCTCTATAATATTTTAAGATAAGAATATAGTTATGGTTTAAATTGTTTTAGTTAAAATAGATCAAATATATAGATATATATGTAGATACATAAAAAGAAAATAAATGAAAGAGCTTTTATGCTTTAATATATGCTTTATGGTGATTTGTGCTTTAATGCTTTAAAACTTGGAGATTTATGCTTTAATAATAAAGAAACAGTGTTTTGGTAGATATGATTTCTTTTTTGGTTTATTGAGAATGGATTAAAAAAAAGGATATATAGTTATAGTTATATGAGAAGTTTGGGGGGAGGTTCCAATTATATTTTATTTTTGAAAAGCATTGCATGGGAGATATGGGGAATTTTCATTAGTTAATGCAGAGGCATCAATGAAGAATAGAAGGAAAGGGAGAATCATTTTTGGTGGTGCCAAACTAATGATGCTTGGTTCAATTTGTTTCAGTTCCTCTGTAGAGTAAACACTGGAAGGGAATGATGAGGTATACGAAAGGTCTCATGCAACGTAATGGCTAAAAACCTTGATGATAATTTATATATATCGACAGCCATGATCTGAGACCATTCGCCTACTTTCTGGAGAAGAATGATCTTAAAATGAAAAAGTAATAATACTTTTATAGATTTTGTTTTGGGTATATAAGTTTAGTTCATTGGTAGGTGTTAGAGTTATATTTACTCTAAATGCTATTAATTCTATGTGTTAGACAATTACATGTTTTGAAATTAGGACTATAATGGTTGATGAGTCATGAGTTAATGAACCCTTAGGGATGATTTCAAGATGTACCATTAATTCTAGTTATTTTATGAAGGTTATATTGATTATCTTTGGAACTTTTGTTATTTGATAATCTAGCTAGAAATCAACTTGTGTTGAGAAACCTTGCCCATATGATATTGCATCCTTTCTTTGAATTAGAAAAGAGAGTCTAGAATTCTTGTCATGAATCTAGTTTGACTAGTATTATTGCCTTATTGTATCATTGTAACTTAAGTCAACCTTGTGAATGAAAGTTCAAGCTATCGAACTACGATGCCTCTACACTGCACGTACATAGGCAAGGCCATCATAGATGAGCCACCAAGGCATTAGGTTGACCCCTTAGGGACTTTAGGTTCATGCATTGATATCTGATATGTTATTTATCAACTTTGTGAAACTAATGATTATATTGAGTTGTGCAAATTTAGAACTATTACCTGAGTAGGGTACTGGAGCTAATAAAGAATTTCCTCATCCTTGTGAATAGGTGATCATGTGGTTTTTGTTGTAGTAGTGTATAATTGAGCAAGAAAAGTGTAAATTTTGATTCTCTTATAGGATGAATGAAACAAACTTATGTTAATGTGTAATATTATTAAATGTTGATTTTACTTATGGAATATCAATTTAAATAAATTGTGTTATGGTCTTGTATATTTTGAAGTTAAAGTTAACAATTGGTATTAAAAGTGTAATATTAATCTATGTTTTGAGGTCCATGCTCTAGTGTTATAGGTTTGGGAATGACATTTGGTATCAGAGCCAGGTTTATGAAACTTTGGAGCATTTTTGGGTCTCACTATGGTAACCAGAGGTAATTCTTGATTTAATTCTATTGGAATGAATTTCTAGTAGATCATTATCAACATATAAATGTTCATTGACGAACCCTTGTGGATGTAAATTCTTTGAAGTTAGTAGATGATTTCTGTCAAACATGTGTAATTTCTATTTTATTTTGTGATGTTACTAGTGAAATTGTGTATGTGGTGTCCCTAGTTGTGATACAGCGTATCCAACTTGAGGGAAGGGTATTGTGAATGTTAGTAATGATTCACGAAGGTATACCTATTGTGAAAATTATATGTTGTAGTGAAGAATGTATGTTGTATAATTATGGTTGTGTTTTCTTGTTGAGTATTGTGTTGGGAAGGGAATTGTTATTTGTTGAGAGTTGATCTCGCTTGAGGGCTGAGAGCCTCTCATGTAAATAGGGGTTGAGAGAGGTGTGAAGCCTCTCTTAGGGTATTATATATATTTTTATTTTACCCTGAGAGTGTTGAGTATCCCCTCTTTCCCCCTTCTTTATGGATCATACTAGTGATTTGTTTGTGTTATTGTTGTTTGGAGTGGATCTACTCCATTGGGAGTTTAGAGCCTCCCATCTGTGGGGTCGAATGAGGTGTGGATCTCCTTTGGGACATAACCCATTATGGGGTGAGGTGGGGGCAATACCCCCTCATAGTCACATTTGAATAGAATCCCCTCTGCTCCCCCTCATTATGGAACCATTAGCAGTTCATGTGTGTTGTTGAGTATTTATGGGTTAAGGATAGATCGGGGTGTGCCTATGACTCAGGAGATTATTTATTCATGAAGATTTAGTTATGGTATCTCAGTTGGCATGAGCACTATTGGCAGTTTCTAGAAGATGAACATTTGATGGTAACTTGATCACTAATTGTGATAATCCATTTCAGATATGGAACTTTGATAGCATCAGTGGTTACAAATAATTAGACTAACTATTGAATTATAAAATAATTTGGGTTTTGGAAACAATGATTTTGAGATAGCAAATTTCTATTCTGTTCATAGTATTAAAACTGACATATTATTCTTAGGACAGAAGATCTTGGTTAAATTGTCTTAATTATAATATCAGCATCTTGTTAGCAAAAGGAGAAATGATAGCAGATTGATAAGACATTTTTGATAATCATTAAAGGGTAATGACTTCTCTTAGTTTTGGTATCAAAGGTTGGGATCTCTACAGTATTGTGAATGGATATCAGAGTTCATGATTGATTCCTTTTGTGGTATATGATATTGGATCTTGCATGCAACAGTTTATACAGAGGTGCTATTCTAATATATGATAAGGTTATCCCAAGTTGTGTGGGACATGCGTATTCTAATATATGGTATGGTTGTCTCGGGTTGTGTGGGACATGTGTATTGTGATATATGATATGGATGTCCTGAGTTGTATGGGACATGCACATTGTTATCTATTATTGAGCTCTATGTGGTTTGAGACCACCACATTCCCCTCCTTCCCTTAGGTGGCTTGTTTGAAGCCACGTGGTGATTGTGATGTAAAGTTTTATGGAAATCATTGAAATTTTTATTTGATTATTATTACTTTCTTTTCTTGTTTTATTGAGCCAGAAGTTTCAAATTTTCTTTAAGATATTTGGTTGTTGTAATTACAAATTGTCCTTTTTCCTCAAGGACTATTTCAATAAGGTTTTTGGTTTTAATTTGAGCTATTGTTTTGGTTTCCACTATTTTATTAGCTTTTAATGAAGTTTTATTAATTGATTTTATTTGGAATTTTATTCATTTGAAACTTCTTTGTTTTGAGGCTTTATCAGTGTTGTTGCTATTGGCTTGTGTGGAGAGATGTGAACTATGTAAATTGCTATACCTTGGATGGGTCCCTGGTAGGTTGTATACGGAAGTAGATGGCTTAGGGAATGTTTATTGTGAAATTGTGTGAGATCTATTCTGTGGCACTATGGTTCTACTTGGCATCGATCCTCCTCATCCCATTGGGTGTATATGTGATGTGTTATGTATGGTGTCAAGATATATGAGGTTTAGTTGTAAGAGTTGTTATAAAAGATAATATTCTTGATTATTGTTATAAATGATATAAACATGTTTATTTGGTAAGTGATAATTTAGAGAAGGTAATGGATCTAGATGTGCAGTATGGTATGTTTGAATTTTGTAATGATAAGAGTTGTTAAAGTTGTCCTTTTACAATAGGTGATGATACATGAACACTTGGGTTATCTAAAAAAGAGATTACTTTAGTTCAAATTAGTCACTCTTATTAACAGATGATGATATAGTGAATCTTAGTTCAATTATACTTTGTATTGTGTTTAGATTTTAAATAGAACATTGGCATCTCACTACTTGTTTTGATATTGTATAGATGTATTTTTCGATGATATCTAACCTTGGCTAGATGTGATCAAGTTAGGGAGTATTCGTTTCGCTTGAGGACTTCCGGGAGGAAGTCCATTCTTAGTGGGGGAGAATGTAAGGTATCCTAACCCACTTCTATTGACTTATCTAGGGATCCAGACTCACATAATGTGCTTATACTTAAGGACAATGATGGTAATGATTACTCTTTATTATTTGATGAT
The DNA here is from genome assembly GCA_027924645.1 of Cunninghamia lanceolata. NCBI lineage: Eukaryota > Viridiplantae > Streptophyta > Pinopsida > Cupressales > Cupressaceae > Cunninghamia > Cunninghamia lanceolata. The sequence continues at coordinate 1,309,655 of BSBN01000802.1, read as the reverse complement.
TTATCTAAAGAAGAATTCCAAAGTATTTATATACTTGTAATTATGCTTGTTAAATTTATAGCTTTCTTTCTAACCTATTCGTATTTATCGATGTTTAAGAAAATTGATTAGAATAAGTGTATACTCTTGGTTTTGGTAAAAAAGAATATATGCTTTTAAATTTTAAAACAAATAGAAGGTTTCCAAAGAAATAATTTGTGTTTGTGTGTATCAAGGAGTTATTTTTATAAAAGAATAAAGCCCTCTATATTATATTAAGATAAGAATATAGTTATGGTTTAAATTGTTTTAGTTAAAATAGATCAAAGATATATAGATATTTATGCAGATGCATAAAAAGAAAATAAATGAAAGAGCTTTTATGCTTTAATATGCTTTTATGATGATTTGTCCTTTAATGCTTTAAAATGTGGAGATTCATGCTTTAATAATATACAAACATTGTTTTGGTAGATATGCTTTCTTTTTAGTTTATTGAGAATGGATTAAAAAAAGATATATAGTTATAGTTATATGAGAAGTTCGGGGGGAGGTTCCTATTATATTTTTTTTTTGAAAAGTGTTGCATTGGAGATATGGGGAATTTTCATTAGTTAATGCAGAGGCATCAATGAAGAATGGAAGGGAAGGGAGAATCATTTTTGGTGGTGCCAAACCAACGATGCTAGGTTCAATTTGTTTCAGTTCCTCTGTAGAGTAAACACTAGAAGGGAATGATGAGGTATATGAAAGGTCTTCTGCAACATAATGGCTGAAAACCTTGACGATAATTTATATATATCGATAGCCATGATCTAATACCATATGCCTACTTTCTAGAGAATAATGATTTTAAAATGAAAAACTAATAATACTTTTATAGATTTTGTTTCGGGTATATAAGTTTAGCTCATCGGTAGGTGTTAGAGTTATATTTACTCTAAATGATAGTAATGCTGTGTGTTAGACAATTACATGTTTTGAAATTAGGACTATAATGGTTGATGAGTCTTGAGTTGATGAACCCTTTGTGATGATTTCAAGATGTATGATTAATTCTAGTTATTTAATGAAGGTTATACTGGTTGTCATTGAACTTTTGTTATTTGATAACCTAAGTAGAAATCAACTTGTGTTGAGAAACCTTGCCCATATGATATTGCATCCTTTCTTTGAATTAGAAAAGAGAGTCTATAATTCTTGTCATGAATCTAGTTTGAACTAGTATTATTGTTTTATTGTATCATTATAACTTAAGTCAACCTTGTGAATGAAAGTTCAAGCTATTGAACTACAAAGCCACTGCGTTGCCCTTACATAGGCAATGCCATCACGGATGAGCTCACGGAGCATTAGGTTGGCCCCTTAGGGCCTTTAGGTTCATGCATTGATATCTGATATGTTATTTATCAACTTTGTGAAACTAATGATTATATTAATTTGTGCAGATTTAGAACTGTTACCTGAGCAGGGTACTAGAGCTAATAAAGAATTTCCTCCTCCTTCTGAACAGATGATCATGTCGTGTTTGTTGTAGTAGTGTATAATTGAACAAGAAAAGTGTAAATTTTGATTCTCTTATAGGATGAATGAAACAAACTTATGTTAATGTGTAATATTATTAAATGTTGATTTTACTTATTGAATATCAATTTAAATAAATTGTGTTATGGTCTTCTAAATTTTGAAGTTAAAGTTAACAATTGGTATTAAAAGTGTGATATTAATCTATGTTTTGAGGTCCATGCTCTAGTGTTATAGGTTTGGGCATGACATAGGATAGATGGATTGTTGTAGAAAATATGGCAAACGGTATGCGGGATATCATATGGCTTCATGAGTAGTCATTTTGTTTCAGATTGGTGAGTACTTTAGCTTTCAAAGGATACATAGTTCATTTTCTTCTTGAGTTAGTCAAGTCGAGGTGATAGGATGGAGAGTGATAAATGAAAGACAAGAGAGATGGAAGTGTTCAATGGATTGGGATGAAGAAAGATGAGTCATATGTGCTTGAGAACAAAAATTTTTACTGGGTGACATTGGATTGCATTTGGATAGCCATAGTACTAGATACCAATGACAAGGGAAAACTAGGTCTAGATGGAGGGAGAAATATGGGATTAGATAAGTGAACAAAAGGATGGGTGATAGAAAATGGGATGGAAGACTCATGATAGAAAGAAGAATAAAAGAATAGGCAATAGTGGATAGAATAGATGAGGTATTTAGGAAGTGATTACCAAAGACTCTGTTGCATAGGAATAACATGCCCCATTCTAGGTATAATTCTTAGCATTTTACATGACAAAGCTTATGATGATAAGATTGATTGGATTGGTTGGAAATGATGAGGTATATCAAGAGATTTTTCAAAGCATGTTTCAACATTATGCCCCTATCTGTATCAAGATTAAAAAGGTGGAAAGGAAGATGGATTGGATCAAGGGGATAATTATGGGGATATAATGGATAAAGAAGATATGATAGGAAAGATAGGTAGTAGGAATGATAGGATGGGTAGATGAGACAACATGCCCCCTAGTGTGAGGTACATAGATAATCACTCTACACATGACACCTGTTTGCTAGGTTTTCATCATGGTACTTATCCAAGGTGCCTGTTTGCCAAGTTTTCACCATGGATGAAGGGATTTCTCTTTACCTTTTTTTTGACTTTTTTTGGATGGGATGGAGGATGAGGACTCATGAATCTATTTCCAATAGCAAGTTAGTATGTTAGCACTTTAATGTGTGTTTGCACATGGACTATATCAGGTAGCATTACACACATGGATGTTGGTAGATGTGGGAATATGGAAATGGAATGGATGGTGGATTACGATATGGATGATGGATGGAGATGGAAGGATAAATGGGTGATGGAGCAAAAGCATGGACCATAGAGGTGTGATGGGGGAAATATGTTGGATAAGGGATGTAAGATGGGAGGATGGAGGTATGTGGAAATGACATGGAATTGTGGGCAACCAAGACAAAGGTTGCACACATCATGATAGATTTTCAAGCCTTTGACTAGGATGAGGAGTAGGGAGTAATGGGAATCGAGATAGGGAATTTGGAACCCATCGATTTAGGGATTTAGGAGCCCAAATTGACTTAGGATTTATAGGATTTTTTAATGGGGAGCGAGAATTTTGGAATTGGGGGATAGATTGAGATGTGGATGCTATATTTGACTTAATAGCTTGTTTCTTGGGGACCCACACCATTTTCATTTTTTCTTTGAGGTGTGTGGGTGTATGTAGCTTTTGAGATGGATTTAGCTTTGAATTTATGTATTGATGCCCTATGGCATGATATTCCTGAGGCTTCTGTGGATATTCTGCTATATATGTGGGAGCATCCAAATTTTTATTTTTGAATCTCATGGGATTAGAAATAGCTTCATATGGGGTTGATGTGTGCATTCATTGGCCATGATTAGGAATGGTAGGGGATATAAGGGGATAGGATGTGTGGATGGAGGAATGAGTACACTAATGGGTGAAGAGATTAGAGGATGGAAGGATGGGAATATTAGGAGTTGGAAGGAGTGGAGAAAGAGTGGATGGAAGGAGATGTATGATCACATGCTTTTGCAAATGGTATGACGATGGAGGATGGATGGCAACATATGAGTGAGAGGTACAATAAGGTGCACCAAGATATGGGGTGGAAGAAGTAGCTGAAGGAGGCATGGAGGTGGTACCAACATCATTGGATTATTTTTATTGGGATGAAAAACCAAGACCATGTGCTCAAGGATGGATTGTGACATGGATGGGCTCTAAGATACCTTGTTCATGAAGGCCTAAACCTTTGCCTTGATAGTTCATGTTTTGGAACATACAATATGCAATGGGATGTTTGTTTTGGAAACAAGACATGAGTCCATTATTTGATAGGGAGAGTGAAGTGGTGGATAGTGGTTGTTGTTCTCCTAAGGAAGAACATTCATGAATGAAAGTAGTAAGACCAAGGGGATAGGGTGATAGATTTGCAACATGGTCAATATCAGATGACAAAGGATCATTAGGATCTTTATTATCATTATGCTCACTAAGATCCAAGCTATTGGTTTGATATCTTTGTTTTCATGGGAGCCAAGTGTCTCAACAAGGGAAGTGAATGTTTTTAGATCATGGATAGGACTAGGTGGAGAATGTATAGGAGTAGTGTGGATAGCTTGTTCATGGATAGTTGTGGGATTATGGATAGGATAGTGCTGCTCAAGGATAAGCTCATGAGAATGGACAATATCCTGATCATAGAGAGGATTAACATGGATAATATGATAATGAGTTTGGATAGGATCAATGTGCTCATGTATAGGTTCTTCATCATAGATAATATCTTGATCATTGAAAATATATAGGTTATTAATGGGTCGGATGGAGTTGTTTTGATCTTTATTTATACAAAGGGTTGATGTTTCCAAATGCTTTAAATTATATTCTTGACATAGTTCTTGATTTTCTTGAATGGAAGTAGAAATGGGAGACTCTTGGATAGGCTTGATAGGCTCTTGATGGTCAACAACATGAAGGTACAATGGATCTAGACTTGGACTCATGGTAAAAGACTCTTTAGTAGGATTGACAAGTTGTAGACAATATGATGTATTTGGAGGACTAGACATGTTGTTTGAAGGCTCTTTAATAGGATCTTGGATAGGTGTTTGATGACATGGAGATAGTTGATTCCTTGTGTTGATGTTTAAATGCGCAAGTAATCACCAACGATGGGAGATTTCAAGAATGTGGGGTTAACTCTTGAAATAACCTCCATATTTTAAAGAAGTTGGTTCTTCTCTCTGGGTTGTGGGGAAAAGGGAAGAAAGAAACAAGATTATAAATAAAATACCTAATCTACTAAGGCAATGCACTGGATTCATTATCTACCCAATAGCACAATAATTAAACCCTAAAAGATTTCACTGGTAAAACTAAAGAGCAAAATGCATGATTAATAACCTAGCATATGAGACAGATTTATCAGAGGCTCATAACAAAAGAAAGAAGAAAAAACAAGAAATAGGTTGAAAATGCAGAAAACACCACACTCTCTTCATTGCTTGACAGGAGAATAAAATACAGAGGCAAATAACTACACCAAATACAATATTGCATCCCTCATAGAGGCACCTGCTGAGGAAAGAAGAATGTCTCTACTCTGCTGCTAAAAATTCTCATATCATTCCAATCTATTCTATCTCTATTCCAAATCCATGCCATTTATAACCCAGAAACCCTTTGATATCTTCTTCAACTGCAATATCGTAAATCCTGGCTCTAATAACAACTCTGATAACTGATTCCTCTATTAACTAGGTATTTGTGTTCAAACCCCCGTAAGCTATGGCTTCCATTGCTTGGCTCTGTTAAGACTCCCACTCTTTCTTCTTTCCATTCTTGTAGCTTCAACGTAAAAATAAAGTGGTGCTTTATTTATTTTAGGGATGCTAGTTATTTATCACCATGAATAGTCATAAGAGTCTTTATATTTAATTAGCCTTTACTTTATTGTCTTAGAGGGACCCACCGTTAGACCCTTCATACCTTTATTTAAATCATATTTATTTCTAATCTCTCCCATGGCTTTTAAAACAAATGAGACTTATATTATTTAATAAAGCATTTAGCTTTATTAGAGGAGGGACCACTGTTTGAATAGGCTCAATATTAAAATAAAGACTCTACTTATTTCTTAGCTCACATGACTCTTGCCTATTTTATGAGTTTTATGAAAGTTAAAATAAAACAATTATCTTCCTTCTGCGGCAACCACGTGGAAGCATCGTGCTCATTCTCAAGAAAATTTTCCCTCTTGCCTCTCAAACACATGTGGTTGCGACACGTGGTGGCTTCTGCATCTACCTTTCTGTAGCTTTTTTGAGCCATTGATTCTTCTTTTGATCCAATGCTTGCTGTGTGTTTCTTTTTGGGAACCCTAAATCTTCTTTATGTTGGTGATTCATTACTTTTGTAACTTGCCTTCATTAATGGTAGCCTTCATTTTGGTGATGCTTTGGATTCTTTGGCTCGCTTTGGAGGCTTTTTATATCTAATTCTCATGTCTATTGTTTCAGAGGTCATGCTCTACTTTGAATCTATGCCTCTATTTTGAATGGCCCTGTGAGATTTTGAACAAAGACTATGACTCAAATTTGGCTGAGCGCCATCACCTCAGCATACTGTGCCATCATTATTTATTGCACAACACCTTTGATTCAATGGTTGAGCTTTGTTCCTATGTGAATAATTGAAGTGCCATGCTTGAGGGATGCCTTTGAACAATGAAGGTAGTGTCATTGCCTTTTGGTTGCGCTTGTTCTGAGTGTCTCATTCTCTTGTTGTAATGCTAGTGCTAGAGATAATGGCTTGCCTTTGTATAAGAGCACATCAACATAGAGGTTGACCCTATTAAGGCTTCGTTGTGGCTTCTTTGTGGCAGCATCTTGCTTTATTTGATACCTTTTTGTTTAATTGTACCAGACAACTGATAGGGGGGTGAATCAATTGTCCCAAAAACTCAAACACTTCTACACTTACACATTAATCACTTGTCCACACTTATTATGATTAAACAGTGAATGCATGAAATTAGAAACTTAAACACGAATGCAACATTAAACACAAGAGACACCAAATTTTTATGTGGAAACCCCAAGGTGGGGAAAACCTACGGAGAGGATTAGTTCTCAAAATATATTGCAATCTTTGAAGAATGATGTTCAGGCTTGGTTACTCCACGGGCCTAGAACATACTGGCTCACTACTATTAGGAACCCGTGTTTAACCCTTCTCTTTACTTTGTTAGTATATTACTTTTGGATGCATATGCTTTGTAAATCATCCTGTGAGTATATTGTATTATCCCACATTCATGGGAAGTAATAGTTGTTTAGATTAGACTTAGTATATAAGTACATGTTGAGGCCAATAAAGGCATCCATGAATTTATTGTATTAAGCTTGCTCAAAAGAGGTTGCCCCCTCAAAGTGGCCTGCGATCAATAAATTCCTTCTACATTTCTGCTATTTAAATATTTCTGTTATATCATGCATTTTTCATTATATTGTTGCAGGAGGTTCCTCTCATTTGTTATCAAAGCGCTTTCTTAGGCTCGTTGGGTGGAATTTTTGTCAAATTTTTTTCCCACAGTGGTCTCTAGGTGCGGTGATTAGTGCATTAATTCTTTTGTTTCACATCTATACTATTCATTTCAATTGTAGGTTCAAATTAGGGAGAGCTATCATTTGTGGCCAAGTGGTTATCCATTTTCCCTAAACCTTTAGGAAGTTGAGCAAATTGAATTCGTCCAAAGTAGTTGGCAAATCATTTCCAAAAATTAAAAAATTCCATTTTTTCACCATATCTTCCTTACTTTAGCTTTGTTTCCTTTCAAAATTCACTAGAACCCCTAAAATTTCATTTTGCATATTTCTTTCCTTGAGGACCCTATCCCAAATTCCACTTATCAAAGCCAGAAATCCCACATTTATCTATTTTTAGGGTTTACCATAAATTCTTTGATTCTCACCCAATAGCCTTCAAATTTTTACCACAGTGTTCATTTCATATTTCTGCTCCTTTGTCCCTCTTAGACAAATTTTCCCATTCTTTCACCCCACTTCTGAAATCCCCATTTTTTGCTTCCCTTTCCCTCAGAAAGTGTCCAAAACCTAGTCAAACCCCAATTACCCATCAGAGCTTTTCCCAAATCCAAATTTTCCTTTACTAAAAAAGTTTCTATTTTTATTTTTCTACTCATTCCCTAAAAAAAATCCTGGTTATGGTTGTCACCCGCACAAGAGAAAAAAACATGGAGTATGAACTTATAGCCCTCAAGACCAAAATCCAAGATCTGGATGAAAAAATTCTTGGCCTCAATCTTCAGCATTCATCCATGAACAATATACAGCAGTTAGAGTCTTTTGTAGACACTGGATTCTCTTCTTCTAGCAATTTTCGTGGGCCAAAGCTTGATTTTCCTCACTTCCATGGTGATGATCTAACTGGATGGATATACCAGGTAGAACAATATTTCAGTCTACATAATACTTTTGATGTCAACAAAGTTCCACTTGCATCCTTTCATTTGGAACATGAGGCCCTTCAATGGTTCCGTCGGTACATCAAGGCTCATGAAGAGCCAAAATGGATAGATTTTTGCACACTTATTTTGCAATGATTTGGCCCTAGTGCTTTTGATGACTTCACAGGAGCACTCACTAAACTTCACCAAATAGGCACTGTGCAAAAATATCAGATATAATTTGAAAAACTGGCCAATCACATAGAGCGATTGTCTGATGAATTCTTCAGGAGTTGTTTTGTCAGTGGTCTGAAGGATGCAATCCAATTTAAGGTTAAAATGTATCGTCCCAGCACAATGATGGAAGCCCTTGGGTTGGCTAAGTTGGCAGAGGACAAGATCACAGCTCAACAGTGATCCAAATCCAATTTTGTTCTATTCAAAAATATGGTTTCCCAAAGACCTCCAATCACGCCAGCTCCTAGAATAACTCTTGTCAAGCATTTGATTGAAACAAAGATGTGGGCACGTAGAGAAAAAGGGCTTTGTTATAATTGTGATGAGAAATTCACTCGGGGACATAGATGTGTTGAGTAAAAGCTCTATCTCTTAGATGTGGATTCTCTGCCTGCAACTAAAGTTTATGAAGATGCTCAAGATATAGCAGATGATCAGGTTGAAACTCAGCAGCTGCCTGTTGACCCTACTTCTTAGGAAGACCACCCAGAGATCTCTCTCCATGCTTTAGCAAGAGTCACCACCCCACAAACCATGTGGGTCAAGGGTTACTTCAAGAAGTTCCCTCTTACAATACTCATTGATTTTGGTAGCACTCATAACTTCATTGACCCTTAGATCACCAAACAAGCTGATTGTTTTGTCCATCCTTGCTCTAGCTTTGAAGTCATGATTTCCAATCGGGGCACATTACCTTGTAAAGGGAAGTGTCACAATGTATGTATCTCTATTGGATATTATAACCTGTGCTCCAACATGTTTGCCTTGCCCTTAGATGGATGTGATTTGGTTTTGGACACCCAATGGTTACGCACACTTGGACCCATCTTATGGGATTTTGTTGAACTTTGGATGTAGTTTTCAGACAATGGGCAAAAACACACATTGAAGGGCTTACAACTAGGGTCTCTCAGCATCATAAGTGCACATCACATGTAAAATCTTCTTAAGAAGAATTCACATGGTGTCATCGCTTAGCTCCATTCCATTCAGATACAACCATTAGCAGTCTCCACTACTCCTTCGGATCTACAATGAATTTTGGATAGGTATGCATGTGTCTTTGCCAAACCAATGGGATTGCCACCTTCATGACCAGAGGACCACCATATTTAGCTCCTCCCTGGAAGCATTCCTCCCAACATTAGGCCCTATTGCTACCCATTTCACCAAAAGATAGAGATTGAGATGCTCATTCATGACTTACTAAAGCAAGGTATTATTCGCCCTAGTACCAGTTCCTTTTCTTCACCAGTTCTTCTTATCTAGAAAAAAGATGGGTCATGGCGCCTCTACATTGACTTCCGAGCACTTAATCACATCACAATCAAGGATGAGTTTCCGATTCATGTTTTTGATGAGCTTCATGGTGCTCATTTTTTCTCCAAGTTGGATCTTCGTTCTGGGTATCACCAAATTCAGGTTCATGAAGATGATATCCCTAAAAGACCTTTCTGCACGCATGATGGCCACTGAGTTTTTGGTCATGCCCTTTGGTCTCACTAACCCTCCTTCCACATTCCAGGCATTGATGAATAAAATATTCTAGCCCTACCTACGGAAATTCATTCTGGTCTTCTTCGATGATATCCTCATCTATAGTAAAACATGGGCTAAGCATCTCCAACATTTGGATCTCATACTACAACTTCTCTGTAATCATCATCTCTGTGCAAAATAGTCTAAATGTGTTTTTGGCCAAGAAGAAATGAAGTATCTTGGGCATATTATTTCAACCCAAGGGGTTCAAGTGGATCCTGCAAAAATAGATGCCATGAAAAATTGGCCACATCCTCATACACTCAAGAGCCTCCATGGTGTTTTGGGACTGACTGGCTACTATTGCAAGTTTGTCAAGAATTATGGGAAGATTGCAACTCCATTAACAACCATGTTGAAAAAGGATGCTTTTACATGGACACATGCTGCTAAGTGTGCATTTGAACAACTGAAACAAACTATGTGTACTACACCAGTTCTAGCTATGCCAGATTTTTCCAAGACCTTTATTATTGAGAGTGATGCTTGTGGCAATGGACTTGGTGTTGTTCTCCTTCAAGATGAACATCCTATTGCATTCACCAGCAAACCCCTTTCTGGTAATAATTTAGTACTCTCTACATATGAGAAGGAAATGATGGTTATTTTGCATGCAGTATGGAAGTGGTGGCCATACCTACTAAGGAATCATTTCTGCATCAAGGCTGGTCATCATAATCTAAAATATTTCTTGGAATAATAGGTCTCCTCCCCAGCACAACAAAAATGGGTTAGTAAACTCATGGGTTATGACTATGAGATCACTTACAAGAAGGGTTAGGACAATATTGTGGTGGATGCTCTTTCTCGCACATTTGATGACCAAGCTTCTCTTTCAGCTATTTCTATGCCTGTTCCAAATTTGTTGGAATATGTCCAGCAAGGCTATGTCAATAACTCTTCATTATCTCAAATCATTCAATAGTTGGCCAATAACCCTTCTTCTATATTGCATTACACTTGGGATGGTGCTTCTCTGCGATACAAGGGTCATCTGGTGCTTTCCCAGAGCATAGATCTTCAGCAGGATGTCTTCTATGAACTCCATGCTTCTCCATCGGTAGGGCACTCTGGGTTCCTCAAAACTTATGAGCAAGCATGACGTAACTTCTTTTGGAATGGAATGAAAAGGGAAATTCAACAGATGGTGGTTGAATGTGATACCTACCAATGCAACAAGGGTGAAATGAAACTCCTTCTTGGATTGCTCTAACCCTTGCCCATCCCTACACGAATTTGGATAGATATTTCTATGGATTTTATTGAGGGGCTCCTTATATCTGGAGGGAAGACAATGATCTTGGTTGTGGTTGATCTCCTCTCCAAATATAGTCATTTTTGGTCCCTTAGCCATCCCTATACCACCTCCTCAGTCACACAAATTTTCATGGACCAGATCTTCCATCTTCATGGCATCCCTTCTTCCATTGTCTCAGATCGTGATGTAACTTTCACCAGTCATTTTTGGATAGAACTATTTCAACACACTAGCACCAAACTAAAGATGAGTTTGGGGTATCACCCACAAACAAATGGTTAGACTAAAATTATCAACAAATGTTTGGAAACTTATCTCCGTTGTTGCACCTCAGAACAACAGTATCAATGGGCTAAGTGGCTCCCTCTTGCTGAATGGTTGTACAATACCTCCTACCACATTGCATCTAAAATGATCCCATATGAAGTAGTCTATGGTCAGGCACCACCAATGCTCCTTCCATACACCCCTAGTAGTTCACCAGTTTAGGCAGTTGACACGGTTCTCCGAACCCAGGATCAAATTCTTCGCATCTTGCAGGACAATCTTCACATGGCAAGAAATCGAATGAAACAACAAGCCGATCAGCACCATTCTGAGCGCACTTTTCAAGTAGGTGATATGGTTTTTCTTCATCTACAGCCATACAAGCAATCATCCCTGAAACTTAAAGGGCATCATAAGCTGGCTCCAAAGTTCTATGGGCCATATAAAGTTCTTTAGAAGATTGGGTTAGTTGCTTATAAATTAGAGCTTCCTCCTTCCTGCGTTCATCCAGTATTTCATGTCTCTTGTCTAAAGAAAGTTCTTGGCACCAACATGAGAGCACAAACTATTTTACCAGAACTAGATAAATTTAGTGGTGCAGAATGCAACCAGAGGATGCTACATGGGAACCACTCCTTCAGATTCAACAACAATTTCCACATCTTAAGCTTTGAGGACAAATCTTTTCTAAGAGGAAGGGGATTTTAGGAACCCGTGTTTAACCCTTCTCTTTACTTTGTTAGTGTATTACTTTTGGATGCATATGATTTGTAAGTCATCCCATGAGTATATTGTATTATCCCACATTCATGGGGAGTAATAGTTGTTTAGATTAGACTTAGTATATAATTATGTGTTGAGGCCAATGAAGGCATCCACAAATTTATTGTATCAAGCTTGCTCAAAGGAGGTTTCCCCCTCACAGTGGCCTACGATCAATAAATTCTTTTTGTGTTTCTACTATTTATATATTTATGTTATTTCATGCATTTTTCATTATATTGTTGTAGGAGATTCCTCTTAACTTCCATGAAGTATAGCTAGGTCTAGCAGGCTCACTGCCTCAACCCTAAAACTAGAAAGATTACAATAAGGGTTGTTAAACCTATGGGATGTTAAACCCTACTGGCGGCTCATTGCCAAGATCAACATATTCTTCATGTCTGAGATTAATACAATGAAGTACAATAATTCCTCTACTCTGCTCTACCCTTCCACCTCTTTCCTTATCTTCCCATATTTGCACAAGGACACCTTTTCCATGACTCAATTACAAGTATTTATACACATCATCAACCTTGGAATGATCATCAAGGTCGGCACTACAATCATCAACCATTGGAACAATCTCCAAGGTCAGCATTACAAACATTTACAAAATAGGTCTTGACCTAATACAAAATTATGCTAAAGATTTGTAATATAGATGTATGCGGATCATGCCATGCCTTAGCTAGGACTCAAACACAATCTTCCATGCCATAACACTCTTCCATAATCTTCAAGGGATCTCTACAATTACTGGAATTAACCAAGTCGGCTAAGATTGGTTATAGCTACGTTATTTGGGAATAATCTTAAAACATGATCTCATTTTCTTAACACAGACCAATGTAGAGGTAGGAACATGGCCAGGAGGAATCCACAAGCATGTTGAAATCATCAAGAGCAACCGCACAAACTCAAACCACTTTATTCATGAGATTCTTCACACCAGAGGACATGAACTTCACTATCCTCAACTGTCATAAAAGAAAGATAGATTGCGGATCACCAAAAAACAAACCATTGAAATTGTAGGCACTTATCTTCACCCTAGACTTCCCTCTAGAACTACAAAGAAAAGCACTTTGATGCGGAGGTAAATATTTTCTCTCAAGCACCAGTGATTAATTAGAAAAAGCAGGTTTTACTCTGGTGAATGTAACTCACTCAAATATTCATACCGAAGGCTCAAACTCAGGATTTAGCATCTCTAGCCATGCTTCTAAATAACTTCCAATCCACAGACCAAGATCTTCAGTCAGCAAGAAATGCAGAGCAATCTTCTAGACTATTCTTCAGTATGCAACACACTGTCTTCACTGTGATTCACTGTTTACTTTCTGATTCTTTCGGAGAGGCTAATTTTCTCAATATCCTCAGCATATCAGGCTTCTAAACAAATAACAAAATAGGATACAATTGACACCAATGACAAGAAAAATATGTTGACATCAATGACAACACCGATTAGGCACATACTTGCAACACTTTTTTCTAAGCGCCATTCTTCTAGGTCGCCAACCTTTTGATGTTGGCTGTGTATTATTTTTTGAACATAGAGTTATGACATCATCGTGATCTAGTGCTTGTGGCTATTTCATTTGAATGGAGTGGCCTCATTCTTTACCTGTATGTTGCGTTGAAGACTTAAAACTTGCACTCTATTTCAATAAGCTACACTTTGAAACATCTTGAGCCTGAATCTTCATCTTATCATCATACTTTAGATATGATTGGTTGTTGTATCATATCACTAAGTTGTATCTTTCTTTGATTCCAAACTATACTTGTAGTATGGAGGCTACATCATTCATATAGTAGAGCACCATGTTATTAGATTGTGCCATTAGATTTCTTAGTCCGTATATTTTTCTACAGGCCTATGCCTTTGTTTTGCTATAATGAGTCTTCTTCAGAGGATGAGTCACATTAGACATAGAGGCCGTACTATTTACTCTGATTGCACCTTTATACTCTCATTTGTAGAGACATACTATAATGGCTATGTATTATTTAGTAATGGTGATAGCATCTCCCAATGGTAGCACCATTATTCATATCTTGCACTTGTTGGCATTCGATACATGATGTGTTGATTCACTCTTGTGTAGGCAACTCTTTTAAACCTAAGCTATGGTTTATATATGGTACCTTTCATATAAAGGCTATGCCATTTTATTGAGATAGAATTTTTTTCTAAACCTGATTTTCCTTCTAAGGTTGTGCATTTAATCAAAAAGGCTTGCACCACTTTCTTTTATAACTTGTGTCATCAATATGGCTAGCAATACTTCTATTTTCGTAGTGGCATTTCCTTGTTAAATGATGTTATGCCTCGAAACATGGTGCTAGCACATTTCCTTTATTGCTAATGCTAAAACTTCATAGAGCATTGCCATCTTATTTGGAGGTAAAGCCTTGAAACATAAGCTGTGAATGATTTGTGGCCCTTATGCATTGATTTCATGGAGCTTGAATCTTATTGAGTCTATTTTGAACCTTTCCCTGAAACTTCATAATGAAATTCAATTGACTTGATTTGATCTGATACTAAGATGCCTCTGAATCTCTATGAATTCCTACTGATGAATAACAGAAAGAAGGAAAAGGAACCAAAATTGCCACAAATCATAACATGCATAAAGAAAAAAAATTTAAATGGTGTGCAAAAATGCACAATAGTTCTTGGCAACTAACTAGTAAAGTGAGCCTTCTCATGCCGAATCCGAAGAAAATAGTGCCATATCCATTGGGCATAGAGTCAATTATTTGACACAAAAACAAACTAGCACCCTGAAAAAACATTTGTTGAGACAAATTGCCAAGCAAATTCATTGAATTTGAAATCAAAATTGTTGGATCAAACACATACTACAACTGATGGGCCACTGAAACCTGATACAAATTGGAGATAGCTGACCACACTGAAGCCAAAATTGAAACTTATACATAGTCATAACTGACATTTTGAAATTGACACCAACTAATGATTGTCGACCCTTCAAGTCTTTTATGCAATTGAGACTTATTGAAAGCAAACAAACTGAAATTGAAAACTAATGTTGTTGTTGTAGCTTATTTTGAATCACTAAATCTAAACTTATTAGACTTAGGGTAGACAACTAAGAGGGGGGGTGAATCAGTTGTCCAAAACTTTCTTCCAAATCAAATACTTAACTCCACACAAGCATAATAGTAAATCAATCATGAAAGCATAATGCAACAAGTTAAGAGAAGATACACATTAACACACATAACACCAAGATTTTTGACATGGAAAACCCAGTTAAGGGAAAAACCATGGGGTGATTAACCCAAGATAATATTCTCTGTTAGAAGAATAGAAAGAACAAAATGACACAGACCAATTAGGGCTCACTGCCTGAGCACACTGCTCACAAGAGGCTCACTACCTACAAGAGACACATTGTCTACAAAAGAATAAGTATCACATACTTGAACTGGTAAATAGCATCTTCACCATGCTTGAGTTAGTTCCAATTAAGCCCAAACCTTCTGCTCTGCCTTTCGCTCTTCTCCTTGCTACAACACACTCATCTCCACAAGTCCATTTTTGAAATGACTTCACAATCCCTTATTTATACACGACATCGATTTAGGAACAAACATCTAAGTTGACAACCACCTACAAAAGCATCCGCAAGACGTGTAATCCATCCGGTCGGCCAGTCTCATGAAGAACATCACATCCAGTGATTATTCTTCAAATATGAACTTTAACTTCAATGCAGACCATTAACATGAACTGGAACCAGTCCACATATCACCATAGGCTTTCTTGAATCACCAACAACATCCGCACTTCATCTGCTTACCGGAATCCTTTTCTCCTTCATCCAAAACCTCAAGAACACAATCTGTCATCACTGTCACAAAGGAATAGGTTCTTCCGGACCTTCAAACTATGAGCCAATCTACTTCACACTTCACAAGGACGTCCCCAACACTTCCTCCAATCCACAGAATTGGATAATGCATTACTGGACCTCACCGGACCTATCTGTGTCACTTTGTCACCTTTGGACACCTACCGGAGCTAGTTCTACTTAAGAGACCATAACTTCTTTAGATCTTCATGTGGACCTCTAAAAACTTGACTAGAGCATCTCAAGACTTATATCTACAAACCCTTTAAACTGTATCCTCTGATCCTCAACCTATCTTGGACTTTTACCTTGTTGTCATCACTGTTCTTCACTGTTCTTGATTGAGACTAATTTTCTCAATATCCTCAGCATACAGCTCATCCAATCTTTCTCATTAATGCAACATGAGTATGTTGACATCAATGACAACAATGGTAAAACCCATACTTGCAACAATCTCCCCTTTTGTCATTGATGGAAACATATGATATGAAAAACCATCAAGACAAGAACTTCTCCTTATTGTCACAACTCCCCCTATCAACAACAACTATTCACATGTCTTCTCTTCCTATATTGCTCCCCCTTTGATCATCAACCACTTGTTTTTCACATGTCTTCTCTCCCCCTTTGACATCAATGGCAAAGGGCTCATACTTGCAACTTCAGAATCACACCTGCTGCTCCCCCTGAGTAGCAGCTCCCCATCATCAATCCGGATCACAAGATATGACTGTGATATCCACTAGACTGATGCACTTCAGTGCATCCTAGTTCATCACCGGAGGGGCAATAACCCCTAACTTCTCCCTGAGATACTCAAAAGAGTCCTTGGGAAGAGGTTTAGTAAAGATATCTGCAATCTGATCCTTGGAGGGCACATACTCCAGTCTGACTTCATCCTTGTTCACTTGCTCTCTCAAAAAGTGAAACTTGATAGATATATGCTTAGTCTTAGAATGTAACACTGGATTCTTAGAAATATTTATTGCACTTGAATTATCACAGAAAATTGTGATAGGCTCCTCATATTCTACTTTAATATCTCTTAGCATCTGCTTCATCCACAAAACTTGAGTGCAACTACATGCTGCTGCAATGTATTCTGCTTCAGTTGTAGATAGAGATATTGCCTCTTGTTTCTTGCTTAGCCAAGAAACTAATCTTTTTCCCAAAAAGAATGCTCCACCACTGGTACTCTTTTAGTCATCCACATCTCCTACCCAATCTGCATCTATATATGCATGAAGAGAGAAATCATGATCTCTAGGATACCACAGACCATACTCAACTGTTCCTTTTAGGTACCTAAAAATCTTTTTGATTGCCATGACATGAGATTCTCTGGGATCAACCTGGAATCTCGCAACAAGATCAATAGCCTGCATTATATTTGGTCTAGTTTGAGTGAGATACAGTAATCCTCCAATCATTGATCTGTACTTTGTCTAGTCTACCTTAGGAGAGTCATCATCTTTGCTTAACTTACATCTGGTAGCCATGGGAGTATGCATTGGCTTTGAATCTTCCATTCCAAATTTCCTCAACAATTCTTTCACATATTTTGTCTGGGAAATAAAGATTCCTTTCTTTGTTTAAATAATTTGCAGACCCAAGAAGAAATTCATTTCACCAAGCATTGACATCTCAAACTCACTTTTCATTTGATTTGCAAAGGTTTTACACATACTGTCTCTTCCTCCAAAGATGATATCATCAACAAATGCTTCAACAATCAAAATGTTTTCATGATCAATTTTGAAATATAAGTTACTATCAGCAGTACATTTGTTGAATCCAATCTTCAAAAGATGTTTGTCCAATCTTTCATACCATGCTCTTGGGGCTTGCTTTAGTCCATACAGTGCCTTCTTCAACTTGCAGACCATATCACCATGCTTAGATAATTGAAATCCATCCGGTTGTTCAATGTACACTTCTTCTTCCAAATTACCATTTAGGAAGGTAGATTTGACATCCATCTGATACACCTTGAAGTCCTTAAAGGTAGCAAATGCAAGAAATAATCTAACTGCTTCAATTCTTGCCACAGGAGCAAAAGTCTCTTCAAAATCAACTCCTTCAATCTGAGAGTAACCCTTGCAGACCAATCTAGCTTTATTTCTAATTACTTCACCAGCTTCATTCAGTTTGTTCTGAAAGACCCATTTGGTCCCAATCACATTCTTATTTCTAGGTCTAGGAACAAGATCCCAAATGTGGTTTTTCTCAATTTGCATTAGTTCTTCCTCCATTGCTTTTGACCAATTTTCATCATTGCAAGATTCATTCACTGTCTTAGGTTCAATCTTTGAAATTAGACAATACTCATTTGAATTTTGAGCAATTCTCCTCCTTTTTTGCACTCCTTTTTGTCACCTATGATCTGATCTTCAGAGTGGTTTAGAGTTACATACCTTGGAACTTTTGGAGTTTCTTGCACCTCCAACTCTTGATCAGTCTCATTGAGACTTATCTCTTCTTCTTGACTTACCGGATCAACTTGACTTTGTTTCTCAGAAAAGGCTTGGATACTTTGAATCTGAACACCATTTTGATCATCTTCATCATACTCATGAATTCCTGAGGGTCTTTCAATTTCTTCATCAACCTTCCATTTACACTTTCTACAATCTTTCTCAGTCTCTTGTTGTAACACCGGTATGCTTTGCTTTGAGTAGAGTAACCCAAGAATATTCCTTCATCACTTCTAGCATCAAACTTTCCTAGATCTTCATCCCTTTTAATGTAACATCTACTACCAAAAATTTTAAAGTATCTCACTATGGGAGTAATGCCAAACCAAAGTTCATAAGGAGTCCTACCGGTATTGTTTCTAATTTGAACTCGATTGAGAGTGTAGATTGCAGTGCTGACAGCTTCTTTCCAATAGATCTGAGGAACATTGCTTCCATCATCATGGTCCTAGATGCTTCCTGGATGGTCTGGTTCTTTCTCTTAACTACTCCATTCTACTGTGGAGTTCTAGGGGCAGACAACTGTCTCTTTATTCCATGTTTCTCACAGAAGTCTATGAACTCACCGGATGTGAATTCTCCACCTCTATCAGACCTTAGACATTTCAATTTTAATCTGGTTTCATTCTCCACCATGGCCTTGAATATTTTGAATTTCTCAAGTGCTTCTAATTTTTCTTTCAGAAAGGTTACCCACATCATCCGGGAATAGTCATCAATTAGCAACATGAAGTATCTATCACCTTGGATACTCCTAACTCTTGCCAGACCACAAAGATCAGTATGAACTAAGTCCAACAGTCCAGTAGAAGATAATTCCTTATTTTTGAATGTGACTCTGCTTAGTTTGCCCAACTGACATTCTTTGCATAAGCTATTAGTAGGTTTCACTAATTTTGGAAGATCTCTTACAACCTGAGTATTGCTTATCTTGATGATATTATCAAAATTCACATGACACATCCTCCTATTCCATAACCAACTCTGATCAATTTGAGCAAATAAGCAACTTTTACCAATACCAACCAAGTGGAAGATATTACCTTTAGTTTGAGTACCGGATGCAATCTCTGTTCCGGAACTTTCAAAGATCTTGCATTTTCTATTCCTAAATCTGAGATCATAGCCTTTGTCCACCAGCTGTCCAACATTGAGAAGATTGTGCTTTAATCCTTTAACATACAGTACATTACTGGTTTTGTTCTTTCCATCAAGAGAAATAGTTCCTCTACCTCTGATTTTGCCAGCAAAATTATCTCCAAACTTTACAATTGCTCCTTCATACTTTTCCAAATTCAAGAACTTATTCTTGTCACATGTCATATGGTGAGAGCATCCACTATCAATGACCCAATCATCCTTTGCTTCAACTTGGGCAGCTAGAGCTTTTTCTTCAACTTTATGATTGACAGATACAAAGGATATTGGTTCTTCTTCTTTGATGGCAATAAACACCCATTCATTACCAGATTTGTTTCCTGTCTCTAATTCATCATTTGTTACTCCTTCATTGTCATCTTCTTCATGAACATTTTAGCAATTCTTTTGAAACCTTGGTCTGTTAGGATTTGGTCTTGAAAATCTTTCTAGACATCTTGAGGAAAAATGACCAATTTTATTGTAGTTAAAACACTTAAAAGGTAATTTCCCTTCATACTTACCGGATCCTCTTAGCAGTCTTTTTGCAATAAGAGCTTCAAGATGAGCAGTTTCAGCTTCTTCTTCTTCCAAGTCTTTTCTTGCTATTTCTTACCATGATAGGTTCCTTGAAGAGTTTTCTCCCAGATCAAACCTTTGTTTCCCTTTTACAGAGGCACTGGCTTTGAATGCAGATTCAGTCTTTGGAGGATCATCTCCAAACTTGGCCATTTCAAAAGCTGCCAACTTACCAACCAATTGATCTCTTGTGACTATTGTGTGAGCTCTGATTTCTCTAATTGCAAAAGCCTTGATTTTATAAGAGGTAGGAAGGGATCTAAGAACTTTTCCAACAATCTCTTCTTCACTTAGGATTCCACCTGTATTTTTAATTCCACAAACTAGCTCATTCACTCTTGGCATAAAAGAGGTAATATTTTCATCATCTCTCATTTTCAAGTTTTCAAATTTCCCTTTTAGACTTTGTAACCTTGCACATTTAACATACTGGTCTCCTTCATGCAAAAGTTCTAGTTTATTCCAAATCTCAAAGGAAGTTGGTAGATCAATAACATTTGAGAGTTCTGAATCAGATAATGTGCTTAAAAGAGCCTCTTTGTTCTGTAGATTGTTTTCAGCATCTGTGATTTCATTTAGGGTTGTCAGACCACCTTGTGGAGGTACATAAGCTTTTGTAACCATGGACCAGTATGCAAATCCCATACACTGCAAGTGACATTTCATGTGACCTTTCCAAAGAGCAAAGTTAGTTCCATCAAACTTTGCACTATCCTTCTTGTAGGATGACATCCTAGATCTCCTCAAGAGGTTAAGCTCCTTTTAGAGGAACTTAGCTCTAATACCAATTGTTAGGCTTAGGGTAGACAACTGAGAGGGGGGGTGAATCAGTTGTCCAAAACTTTCTTCCAAATTAAATACTTAACTCCACACAAGCATAATAGTAAATCAATCATGAAAGCATAATGCAACAAGTTAAGAGTAGATACACATTAACACACATAACACCAATATTTTTGACGTGGAAAACCTAGTTAAGGGAAAAACCACGGGGTGATTAACCCAAGATAAAATTCTCTGTTAGAAGAATAGAAAGAACAAAATGGCACATGCCAATTAGGGCTCACTACCTGAGCACACTGCTCACAAGAGGCTCACTGCCTATAAGAGACACACTGTCTATAAAAGAATAAGTATCACATACTTGAACTGATAAATAGCATCTTCACCATGCTTGAGTCAGTTCCATTTAAGCCCAAACCTTCTGCTCTGCCTTTCTCTCTTCTCCTTGCTATAACACAGTCATCTCCACAAGTCCATTTCTGAAATGACTTCAGAATCCCTTATTTATACATGACATCGACTTAGGAACAAACATCTAAGTTGGCAACCACCTACAAAAGCATCCGCAAGATGTGTAATCCATTCGGTCAGCCAGTCTCACGAAGAATATCACATTCGGTGATTATTCTTCAAATATGAACTTTAACTTCAATGCAGACCATCAACATGAACTGGAACTAGTCCACAGATCACCGCAGGCTTTCCTAAATCACCAACAACATCCGCACTTCATCTGCTTATCAGAATCCTTTTCTCCTTCATCTAGAACCTTAAGAACACAGTTTGTCATCACTGTCACAAAGGAATAGGTTCTTCTGGACCTTCAAACTACGAGCCAATCTACTTGACACTTCACAAGGACATCCCCAACACTTCCTCCAATCCGCAGAATTGGATAATGCATTACCGGACCTATCTGTGTCACTCTATCATCTTTGGACACCTACCAGAGCCGGTTCTACTTAAGCGACCATAACTTCTTCAGATCTTCATGCGGACCTCTAAAAACTTGACTGGAGCATCTCAAGACTTATATCTACAAACCCTTTAAACCGTATCCTCTGATCCTCAACCTATCTTGGACTTTTACCTTGTTGTCATCACTGTTCTTCACTGTTCCTGATTGAGACTAATTTTCTCAATATCCTCAGCATACAGCTCATCCAATCCTTCTCATTAATGCAACATGAGTATGTTGACATCAATGACAATACCAGTTAAACCCATACTTGCAACAAAACTATCTTCAAATTAGCCTGATAGGGATATATCCATTTATAGAGATAGCAAAATAACTATCATGTATGATGACTTTGCCCCATTGAATCCACATTGAACTAATAATGGACCAAATGAAATACATGAAAAAGTATAATAGGAACTTGTACCTTTTAGCCTTCCTTCTTTTCGGTGACTCTCTTGCACCAGTTGGGAAAATCTGGACACTATTCTTTCTTCAGTGGAGGGTGGGAAGGGTATATCAAGCATTGAAGTTCATTTCTTTGCTTGCATATGAAGGCATTTGTTAACATGACTTCATTAATGATCTCTTGCTCATGATCCAAGATGATACCAAAATTAGGTGTGTAAGTTGTTGGGTGAATATTTTGTCGTTAACTCGCTAACGGCAAAATGGGTATATCAGCCACAGCTATGATGAGACAAAGTCTCTCCTCTCAGCAAGGGTAGGTTCCCTCTAATTACTTAACTTTTGTAAATCAAACACTTATCAAATTTATGTACACTAAAAACTATGTTTGTGGTGGTTCCATCTCATCTCATTCTCTTTTTTCAGAATAGATGTTTATATTTCAAACTCTTGATATAAGACTCGTAGATTATCACAATATCACAGAAACACAAAGTTTTCTGTTACCTCACTTATTACTTGTAAACGGAAATATTTGAAGTAGAATGCAGCGCAAAGTCTTCACTCCTCCTCAAGATGATAAAAGTAAATCAAATAGAACAACTTGCAGCACAAAGTCTCCAAACTATTGTATTTTCACAAACATGAACATATAACCCACAACTGATTTGATAACACAAAGTTTACCAGAATCAAATTATGAGCGCTCTTCGATCACTTGTAATAAACTCCACACTTCAATTATTATCAAAATAAGATTGTGATAGCAAGACGTAAGAACAAAACTATCACAACACAAATAATTCCAAGACAAAGATTGGAATTGAACTTGCTTTCTTGTATTGATAAATATTTGAATATTGATTTTCACAAAAAGCACAAAGTCTTGATTTGATTCTCAATTCGCCAGAGTTTTCTTGCAATAGACAAAAGATAGATATTTACAAAAGAGGTCCCCTTTATTTATAGGGAAAGACCTTGAGAAAATCTAGGAAATCTACAACTACTTTGACTTATTGAAAAATAGGAGTCCTTATTGACTTGGGACTTCCTATATTTTTACATGTAATTACATATTGAAAATGTACATGTAAAAATGTCCAAAATTGTTTTGAAAGTACATGTGAAAATCAGAAAATAAACTAAGGGAAAAACCAGCTGCTTCAATTTGTGTCACCACCTTTTCTCACATGGTGATCATACATAGTGAAGGTCGCCTGCATTTCAATGCTATCTGGGTTGAATGTGTTTTTGAAGATCATCCTGGCCCTCACTATGGCATCCCTTACTGTAGTGATTGACTTGGCATGATTGGTTAACCTGGTTTTCAGATTGTCCAAGGTTAACTGGTTGTCCAAGAGGTTGTCCACAGAAGTTATTGAAAATACTTTATCTTCAAATTCTTTTTGGAACATGTCTTCAAATTCCTTGACCTTTTCTTCTGCTGACAGGAATTGGTTATCTTGTGATACCAATTCACAAGGCAGTTCTTCCAACTTATGCAAAAGGTTGACATCATTTTCTTCGCTGATCTCTTTTGCAGCCTCAAGATCCTTGATCAAATTCCTTAGCATACTGCTCCTGTACATCAGAGCTTCCTTTGTTTCAGTGTATGAATCCCTGTTAGAAATGGCGCCAATGGATATCAAGGTACTTATTTTTAGCTTCCTCATTTCCACCCACTTATCATGAGTATCCTCTGTGCACTCAATATCTTGAGAGATGGCATCAATGAGATCATTGAGTTCCGCCCTTACTTTCCTCATCTTATCCGTTTTCTCAAATACCTCCATGAGCAAAGAGATTCCCTGTGCTCGCATCCTATCTAAGTACTCTTCAAGTACTTTTCCTCTGAGGTGAGTCTTTTCTGCCTTCAGAATGACGGGGTCTTCTATAGAAACGGCCTCTGGAGTAACTGCTTCTGAATTCAAAGTGATCTTTCTTACCACTGCAGTCAGCTGTTCTGCCTTTGCCTTAGAGTAATCTTTCATTTCTTTTTCCCTATCAAACTTCTGGATCAGGATGTCCATGGCTGACTGCATATCATTTTTAGCGCTCTCATGGGTGATTTTGCCCAATTCAACCCTAGAAATTGAGTAGTCATTCATATCAAAATTTTCAACAGTTGCCTCCTGTGGGGGTTTTGCTATCTCCAAAATTTTATGCCCCTTATCTTCAAGTACCCTTGAAAGGATCTTTGGTTTCTTCGGAGCCTTAGGTTTTGCAGGTACCAGCTTAGTGAAATCAAAATCATCTGGAGAGATGACTTGCTTTTTTCTCTTTGGCGTGTAAGCTGACAACCAAGGTGGAAGCAGAGACGTATTCACATTGGAGTCCATTCCTACCACTGGTGTTCCTGGAACTGTGCTTGTATTGGTGGTAGAAACAATAGGCGGGGTGTTGGTAAAAACCGCACCTGTTACATTGGCACTTGAAACTTGTTCAGTATTCATCACAAAATGATCAAACATAGACATGTTTCCAATATCAAAAGATGAAGAAGACAAACTAGGAATTGAATCAGAAGAACGAAGAACATTTTCAAAAGTGCTGTGGGGATTATCGAAGATTATTTTAGGAGGAGAGGGGGATTCAGAGGAAGGAATGTTAATAGGGGAAGCAGGCACAGGGGGTGCAACAGGTGTATTGTCCTGTGGAGACAAAGCCTCTTCATCTTGTTGATCTAAATTCCTGTCTTCAAACTCCATCTCTTCTATAGTTGGCTCTTCAGTTGCCGGATCTTCAGTCGCTGGCTCTTTGACTTCCATTTCTTTTGGTTTAGGTTCCTCCTCAACAACTTTTGCTTTCTTTGTCACAAATCTGATTTTAGGTTTATGTGTTTTAGAGGATGATGGAGCATCACTCTTGTTCTTCATTCTGTTTTCAACCTTCTTACCATTCTGCTCTTGAACTTCAGTTTCTGACCCAGTGAGGAATTCTTTCAGCTTAATTCCTTTATCTTCCAGCCATTTATTGGTGTTAGCCAATATGGGCTCAAACCTCTTCCTTAACAAAGTGGACTCCCTTTGTGACCATTGGATTGGAGGTAAAGGAGTACTAGCTATCTTTTCTGCATCATACTTGGCATCAACCAATTCGCCATCATCCACAAGGTCTTCTGGAATATCAGCAAGCCCTAGGTATTCAATTTGTTCTAGAGACAGCCTACTATAGTCTAGTTTCCTAATATCTTCCTCGGTCCTCAAATCTATCCAGACATCTTCCACCATGGGTTCATGAAACTGAGTTTTCCTCCTGATTTTATCCTTCACACCCCGGTAGTCAAATTTTGGCCTCCTCTTGAATTGCTTCATGGTGACCAACTGCATTTCTGTCTCCATAGCCCTTGCCTTTGCAGCAGTCAACACTAAATATCTGCTAATCTCTACTGGAAATCTGAAGCCAGGCTTCTTGAGTTCCATTTGCTTGTTATGCACAACAATCATTTGTCTGCACAACTCCATCAAGACCAGTCTATCTGAAGGAAATCTAGGAAGCATATAAGGGTAGCCTTGGAAAAAGCCAACCCTCAAATATGAAAAAGATGGAAATTGCAAAAACATGCAACCAAAACCATTAACCACTGTCCATGCCTCGTCTGAAATTCTTCTCTGCTCTAGTTAGGGATCAAAAAGGCACAAGAATATAGCAAAGAATGCATCATTCACTCTCCTGAAATGGTGAATTGAGCCTTTCAATGTCAATTGAGAATAATACTGGTATACTGGGACTACTCTCCTATCCCCTTCTGATGATAATCCTGGAAAAATCCTCATGGAGGCTGCGATGTATACCAGATAGGAAGTCATGAAGAATTTAGAGGTAGTGGATACCTTTGTCAGCTGGTCATGCAAAGCGTTACTGATTTGCTCTCCCCAGAAAATAACTTGCCTGCCTTGGAGTATGACCTTAATGAACGGATACATCCATTCATGAAATTGTGAAGAGGAAGACAAACCTCTTATCCTGCTGAGGAGGGTAATCAAGTCACCAACTTCTTCCACGAAATCACTTCAAGGAAAACTACGTGGCCATCTAGACAAACTTGACCTCGCAATCTTCAACCATTTGTTGTTGATTACTTTCTTTGCTTTCTCTGGATTCTTGTCATATTCCTTTTGAGCTTTAACGAAATCAAGCTTTAATACTTCTGTCGCAGGAGGACACATGAACACCTTGTCAATGAACTCAGGATCCAACCTGATTATTACATTACCACTGGCGTCTACCACAGCTCTAATATCTTTGTTATAAAAATGGGCACACTGAAGGACAAATTCTGTATTGTGAGCCGCCACCGGGAAGGAGGATACCAGATGAATATTACTTTCCACTATCTTCCTCATCATGGCACTGGGGTTGCTTGACTTGGTTCTCTCTACAAACTCAGCCATATCAACATGGCCAATCTCTGTATCTCTAATGTCCTCAACATTAGAATGGACTGAGGTGATTGTGAAAACACCTTGATATTTGTATTTCATTGCTTTTGCTTTCTCCGGAGACAAGTCAGTCATTTGGATGAACTTTTACCGAGAAGAAGTTTGACGTTGAACGGAGCTCCGCAAGAGAAACTGCAATAGAAATCATGATCATGCAATCAGGGAAAATATGGGCAATCTGGGAAAATTGCATGTTGATGATCACGACCATGGGAATGCACTTGAAAAAGGGCTATAGTGCGAGCTGGCCAAGAATCAGAGGAGAAGCGGGCTCGGGAAAACAAAATTGGAAATTTTCCAGTGTTAGGAAAATTTGAGACATTTTTTGCACGGGCGGCAAAATTTGCCGCCCTTGCATATGAGGGTTTTGCATTATTTGCATCAGCGGTGAATTTTACCGCCTTTGCATGTGTTGGGAAAATTTGAGAGTTGGTAAGAGTGGTAGATTTTACTGCTACTACAGGCAAAAAGAATGAAAGGTTTTTATGTCAGGGTGGCGAAAAATGCCGATGCTGCATTTGATGACATTGTAGGTTTATACCTCGGCGGCAAAATTTGCCGACATTACATGGGGGTTGAGCAATAACATTTGTATGAGTGGCAAATAATGCCGACGTTACATATGAGGGTTTGGGGAATCTAAGACAATACAACCCCTAGGGTTTTCGGGGTAAAACCTAGGGCAGTCTGGTGAGAAAACGAAATACATGACCAAACGAAAACACGAATAGAAAACTAAAACGAAAACTAACAAAAATAAAAAAAAAAAACCTAAATGCCACACCGTGATCCGTGAGGGAAGAAAAAGGAAAACGAGAGGAAAACTTACCCGTGGTGGAAGCGGAAAGTCTATGTGCAGTCCTCAACGCTAGATCCGTCGGTGAATCGGGAGCATTCGATCAAGCGAGAGTTGAGGATGTTGGTAACTCGCTCAGAAGATTTTGGTATAGGGAATGACGAGAAAAAATGGGAGTCATAACGCTTTTAAAAGGTTAAAATCAGAGTTTAAACGCCTGGCACGAGTGGCCATTAATGGCACTCGACATCGAAATCCCGAAGATCCCGTTCGGGCGGGGATTTCGGCTGCTACGACATTTAAATCGACCAATATGCAAAGTCGGCGAAAATGGCCGTCATTACATGTTAGTGAAACTCCGATGAAAGACATATGCGATGGCGGTGAATTTAACCGCTCTCGCACGTTTGAACTTAGAACGATGTAATAGCGGCAAAATTTGCCATCATTACATCAAAACAAAACAAGATTAAAAATATGTAGGAGTGGCAAATTTTGCCGCTCTTGCATATCAAGAGTCAAAAATTTACAAACTTAAAAATGACTAAAATTAACATCTTAACCAATTTACGACTTGAATTTTCTTTGCAAATATTGAGAAATTAGTTCAAGGAAACGTCGCAAACGAGTTTCAAAATGTCAACTGACCTCGCACAAGAACAAGAAAATCTTTTCTCGATTTGCGATCTTAGAGTGTAGATTCACGAAACAGACAAGTTTCATGGGGTTGTCTACTAAAATGAGCGTAGCTGATTTTGAGAACAACATAAGTGACAGAGCTACCAATAATGGTCTTGAATTTGATTGGGATGTCTTCTTATGAGAAGAATAGAGTACTATGCAATTCTTTATGTGACTCTTCACCATTACAAATATTTCTTGAGGCCTCATTTTCATGAATAGTTATATGCACTTGTGGATCTTTATCAAGCAAAAGAGAATACCCATTTTCAAAAATAGAAAACAAATCAACTCTTGCACATACTTTCTCTTCACATGTTTCTTCATGGTCACCTAAAAGAGGCTTTGCAAATGAGCCATTCACTTGCAATATAGTGGGATCCTCTTCATCCAAAATATGATACTCTTGTTGAAAAATTGAGAATAAGTCCTTGATCTATTGCTCATCATGCTCAATACTTTACTCTATAAGATGTGAAAACTCATGACAAAAATAAAAGCAGTCACCCTTTGTAGATTTTGGTGTAATGTCATTACAACTTCTTTTTCAAGATATGGTATAGATTGTGGATCATTCTCTACCCAGTACTTTTCAGCTTCAAAACCCCTTCTTAAGTACTTTTAAGCTTCTAGAAGAGTCAAATCATAATCATCCTCTGAATTTCCTTCATTAGTTAACTAAGTTTCTGAATTACACTTTGCCTCAGGTTCATGATGCTCAGAACCAAAAGAACACACTAAATAGATAGGAGTTACCTCCTTGCTTGTATTTTGATCTTTGAGACTCAAATTTTCTTTGATATCAAAATGACAAAGAACTTGATCTATGGCTCCTATTGGCTGATTTATAGCTATAGAGGCTTGCAAAGCACAATTCTCAAATAAGCTGGTTTCTTTTGTGCTTGAGGGAGAATTTCTTCTACAAACTCACTACATTGGTATTACTGTCCATAAGGACTTTGAGGTATGAAGTATGGATCAGCATGGTACAATTCTTGACCTCTTAGCTCATTTAGCTCATGGGTGAGGGTTTTTATAAGTTCTTTTACCTCCAAAATCTCCTTATGATTTGTCAAATCAGTAGGAGGGTGGGTGGATTAGAACAATTATGCATCTGGCTATAAGCAAGAGCTTGACATGGGATATTCGCATGAGGAAACAATGATTTTGAAGGAAGAGGAGGCATTTTACCAGCTTCTATGAGGTTCTTTTTAGCCCTAATAGTGAGATTATATGATTAAGACAAGGTTTCACCTCCTAAGGTTTGTATCATAACAAAAATTTTAGGGTCTAAAGCCTTCAAATAATATAGAAATGTAAAAACTAGAGGAGGCCTCATATCTATTGAAATTTTTTTCCATACCTTGTCAAATCTTGCATTGATATTAGGCATGTACTCTATAGGATGCCTCTTGATTGTGATGAGGTTCTAAGTGAGAGAGTTGACATCCGTCCTCTCTTGGAATTGATTGTAGATGAGCTCACTAAGCTAGTCCCATCCTATGACTGAACTGGGCTACAAAACTCTATACCATTCCCTTGCTTTGCCTCTGAGAGAAGATGCCAGCAACAGAAGGGCCTCATTTTTAACTATGACATGGTGAATGGTGCACAAATTTTCCACATCTTTAATATGATTTGTTGGAAAAATAGAGCCATCTCCAAGAAAATGAGGTAATATTTTCCATGTTGCCTCAGAGACTTAACCTTGTTGCTATAGAAGAAGGGGACTTGAATCCCAAGTCACAAAAGAAAAATTTCTTGTAGGAATATTGAGTTGCACAAAAATATTTGAGGCTCCCATGATCTGCAAAAGTAAAGATCTAAGAAAGAGTTACCTGTAGAGTTACCAGATGGAAAATTCATGCTCCCATGAGAATTTTTTTTTGTGATTTTCCACCAAAACCACAAAATATAGAACAAAGACTCAAGAAAACAAAGACAAAGGTCTTTGATTCTAGTCCCAACAGGCGTGCCAAAAACTGTTGATGTTTAAATGTGAAAGTAATCACCCACGATGGGAGATTTCAAGAATGTGGGATTGAGTCTTGAAATAGCCTCCAAATTTTAAAGAAGATGGTTCTTCTCTCTGGGTTGTGGAGAAAAGGGAAGAAAGAAACAAGATTATAAATAAAATACCTAATCTTCTAAGGCGATGCTCTAGATTCATTATCTACCCAATAGCACAATGATTAAACCCTAAAATATTTCACTAGTAAAACTAAAGAGAAGAATGCATGATTAATAAACCAGTATATTGATGAAGGAGGTAAATCACAAAACACAAAACAAATGAAATTCAACACAGAAAATAGAACTTTCTTTTATTGATATGGGCAACTCATTACATTATAGAAGCTCAATTACAATCAGAAGATGAATCCTCTACTGGCTGCAACACATTACAGCTTTCCCAACCCCAAGACTCTAGAATCTTCAGCCTTCTGTAACCCCAAATCAGCTAGGGTTTCTATTTTCCTACCTATTCTTGACTCCAGACTTGCCCCCTTAACTCTACTACCGCCCATGGTTCCCAAAATAGTCATAAACAACACTTTTTGGTGGCCTCTAGCTAAATTTCAAAATTTGGAACTCCCTCCTATTGTGATGCTCACAACACACCCCATTTTACTTCTTAGCAAAATGAGGACCCCTATTGTGGCTGGCTTCTTTGCTTGTGTGTGTGGGTTTGCTTGGTGGTAAAAGGGAAAAGGGAAGTGAAAGTACAAACCTTGTTCAAAATAAAGAAAAAATAGCATTAAGTACCAGGGCAGAGTATTGGTGAATTCCTTGTCAAAAATGAGTGGGGGTTGTTTTTTGAACCATTTAAAAATTCCCAATATTTTGCATGTTATGTGTGTTTTTTGGTAAATGCACTATAAGAAGGTTTCTATGTTGCATATACAAAGTTATTTGTATATACAAAGTTATTTGTATATACAAAGTTATTTGTATATACAAAGTCATTTGTGTACAAGGTCAGTCGTATACAAAGTTGTTTGTATATCGAGTCATTGTATAAGGTGCAAAAGGGAGTTGTCAGTTTTGTTACATCCGTGTACTTGTATGCATTTTGTTAACGTTCTATTTATACATACAAGTCGTACCTGATAGAGTTCAAAGTTTAAATGCATAATCGGTTGAGCCCGTTGGATGTATTTTTTAAGTTTGTATGTTTGGCAAACAGAAACATACAAGATGATATACAATGAGATATGCAAGTTGCGGAACCAAAAAGATTATGAAATGAGATGTAATTGTTGTATATTTCGTGCTTTGTATGTTTTGGAGACATGCATTGCGATATACATACAATGCAGAATTTAGGAAAGATTGAAATTTGGTTAAAAGAATGTATCGAGACTTAAGGTATATCAGAGGATGCATTTCACGGTAGATACAAGTCAGAGCCGAAAAGTGAGTAAACTGTGGTTTATAAAAAGATAAGTCTGAAAAGGTGATACAAAAGAGTTTTTATGTATTGGGCTTGTATCTAAGGGTTTGATACAAATGTTATATGTATCACGGAGATACAAGTGAAAAGTAAGGTGGACCCCACTGATTGCACATCGGGCTTGTATAATAACAATGTATATCTCTGATATACAAGCCAATGTACAAGTTGAAAGATGCAAAGAGGAGATACAAGCCAGATGCGAAAAGAAATTAAATATAGAAAAGTCTTTGTATGTTTCAAACGCCTATATGTTTATAATATACATACCTGAGATACAAAGAAATAAAGGGCATCGTGAGAGATAAAAGGTATGAGAGGGTTTGTATAGGTTGTTGTATATTTGCTTATACAAGAGTAACATACAAGCAAGGATATACAAGGATGTACGGAAAAAGCAGAAAAGGGAAAGAACTTTAGTTTGATTTCTTTCATAAAATGCTTGTATGTTAAAAGATACAGAGAAGACATGCAAACAAAACATACAAGGAAAAATACAAAAGAAAAGGTATGTATGTAGAATTAAACTAACGGTAAGAAAGTTTAAAAATGCAAACACTGCAATAAAAGGCTGAAGTTTTGATGCATTAATTGCCATATTTAATGCAAGTCTAAAATTCAAAAAGGGTAAAATTTAATGAGGGTTAGAGTAAATTTAATGTTATTTCACTTTCAGATATACATTGTTGAGAGTTAAAATTGTAGAGAAAAGAGAATTGTTACAGTGAATTGAGCAGAACTCATTGAGGCGATGGAGTTACAGTAGATGGATGAAAGCAAAAAAGGTAAAAGTAGGTCAACGACAATGGTTAAACGGTCAGGAAATATAGGTATTTATGCTAAAACACCGTTACATTTCAAATGGTAAAATGCAGATGTTAATTTTAGTAATTTTAGTTTAAAACGTAGGCATTTGGCAAATTACTATTTTAATTGTTAATTAGCTGAGTAGAGCTTAACAAATTTAAAGGTCAAAATAGAAAAGACAAATTGGTTAGGGTAAAATAGTAAAAAATAGAAATTCACAGTAAAACCCTAGAGTAGAAGGTAAAATAGAAAAGTTAAAAGATACATGTTTTTACAAGATGGCCCCGAAGCAGAAAAAAGTAGATACAGGGGGCGAGGTGAAAAAGGAAAGGAAACCACGAAAGGAGATAGAGAAAGAAGAATTCCACTTGCATAGAGGTTATCCATCTTTAATTAGTATGAGAGGCGTGGGCATGGATACGAGTATAGGAAATTATGATGCAGAGGATGTTTTACAGAAAATCACTATTGTAGATGCTTCACAGGATATGAAATGTATATGGGAGAGTGGACTATACAGGGCTGTAGGTTTCCCACTGGCTATGGAGACTAGAGATTTGTGTTTAGACTGTGTAACTCTATATGATCCAGGTACCAGGAAGATTATGTTTAATGATAGGCTTATTGCTAATTTAACTACAAAGGGGATTGCCAAGACATTTGGATTAGAGATCAATGAAAAAATGAGAGATATTGATATTGATCAATATAATGAAGACTTTCATACAAATGAAAGGGACTGTAAAGGTAAAATATTCCACAACTGGTATAGCCCAGAAAATAAACCCAAGGTTGTAGCCAAGGTACACAAGAACTTGATGAGAATATACTTCAAGGAAGAAATTTATTTGACGATCACCATGCTGAGTAGGTTGGTTGGACTGAGAGATGGCACCAAATGTGAACCATGGATGTTCACTATTATCAAGTTCATAAGACTAGGAGAAGAGGAGCAAGGGCAAATCCATTGGGCCAAGGCAATAAGCACAAGTATTTGGAAGCAAGCCATGCTGAGAAAACAAAAGATGATGCCCTTTTATTTGTCTTCTTATGTGTTATATTCATGTGCAGATGAGATTAGACCATATATACATGCAATAGAAAGGGTTGGTACCCTAGGGAATGGTCCTGGTCAGAAATTAGTGTATGAACACTACCCTGAACTGTAAAAGGAGAATGCATTGAAGAAATTTTCTTTAGTCAATGATGTGTTTTATACTTACATGGTAAGAGTTTTGAGAGAGGAACCTGACAAAAGATTGTCTACAAATGAAGAGGATGCAATTGGATTGCATAGTTCCTGGTTCATTCAATTTGAACATTTTACTTACATAAGGACTGAAGGATTTGAAGGAAAGCCATTTATGCTGCCACGGTATCCTCTTGATAAGTTGATTGTTTTGGAATTTTCAAGGTAGAATTTGAATGTTTTTAGAATGTATAAGAAGAAGTTCAGTAGAGGAAATTTGAAGTTGCCTTGGGCTATTGGTAGATACTTCTATTTCAATGAGGAGGTTGCAGGGTATTTAGAGAAAGAATTAAGATATTATGGCTTTCAGGAATTTGATTTAGTCAGGAGATTTGATCCTTTCCATAGGATCCAAAACTTTGTTGATAAAAAGTATAAACACCAAATACATATTGAAGATTTTTAGTATGATTGTAAAAATGATAGGGAAGTGAGGAAAAGAGCTCATAAAAGATTAACCATTGAGCAAATGAGGTCCATAGGTGACATATATGTTCCCCCAGAAGTTCAAGAGGATGATAAACTATTACATCATAGTTATGCAGAAGCAAGGCTGGCTCCTATTATAGAGCCTGATTGGTCATAGCCTTAGAATACATCTTTGGACATATTATCAAAACTAGTGATATTATTTTCAAAAACATGGTTGAAAGATAGAATTGAAGAGCTCAAGGCTGAAGGAAAAAATATCACATTTCTAAAGAAAGGGAGAAAAAGAAAAGAAGAGCCTAGTGTAGATCTATAGTGCTTCTATGAGAAGAAAAGGAAGATTGTAGAGGCTAAGATTGTTGAAAAGGATAAGAATGCTACTTTAATGGATCCATATGCATTAGGAATAATAGTAGTAGTAGCATCAAATACTTTTGTAGATCTAAAGTCACTAAGTCATGAAATTAGTACAGAAGAGGGACAGACTGCCAAAGAAGCAGTAGGACAACAAATTAGAAGGGCAATACCAATAAGTTTGTCAAAAGGTGAGACTTCTAAAATAGGTGGTGTAATTGGAACATAGGAAGTAGGGGCAAAACTAAGTAATATACCTAGTGTCTCCACCTCATCAGAACAAAGACAAACATATGTTCAAGTAAAAGCAGAGTTGGCTAGAGAAATGTAGCAAGAGTTAGAAACTCACAAAGTCAAACAAACTATTGAGACTATGCACATTGACAGTAGTGATAGTGAAGAAAGAGGAATGTATAAGGGAAAGGAGATTGAAATGGAAGAAGATTCTAGTGATTTCATAAGTGAAGAGGAAGAGCAAAATACTCAAGCTGAAATGGAGATTGAACAAGGCCTAGAACATGAAGAAGAAAAGGTATAGGAAGTAGCAGCTGCAGTGGACCCATTTGGTACCTTAGTTCCTCCTGAAATCATTAAAGATGTGCAAGAAGAGGCACATAAGATTGAAGAAGCTGAAAGGGAAGTTGCATCTGAAGAAACAACAAAGGAAAAGCATGATCAAGCAAAAGATGAAACAAAAGAAGACACATCAAGAGTAGATGTCTTGAATATACTTAATATGTATGATGAAGAAAATGAAGAAGAAAGAAATACAAAAAATATACAAGAACAAGAAAAGGTTAATGAGAAAGAAAGTGAAGATACAAAAGATAAGATTATAGAAGATGAAGCCAAGAGGCTTGAAGGTACAGAGGAAATAGAGAAAGATGATGAAAATAAAGTTTAAGAACAAATAGAGAATATTAACATGCCAGATGGAGAGCAAGTACATATAGAAGAAGATCAGGAAAAAGAACCATTAGAAGAGGAAGGTCCTAAAGAAGAGGCTAAGGATGGAGGAGATACAGAAATTGAGGAAGAAGAAAATGATCCCAAAATGATCCCATGGAACAAGAGCCTCCACCCCAACAAGAAGAAGAGGTAGAAATAGAGAAACCTCATGAAGAGGTAATTGATGAAGTTAAGGCTATAGAAGGCACAAAAGAAATTCCTGCATGGCTAGGAGGAGAGATAAGAAAGGAGAAAAAGGAGGTACAGTTAGTACCAATTGACATCAAGATTTTTTTAGGTGAAAAGACACCAAGGAAAGAAAAAAGAATCAAGAGAACAACAAAATGATTCCATGGAACAAGAGCCTCCACCCCAACAAGAACAGAAGCAAGAACAACAGTAACAAGAAGAGGTAGAAATAGAGAAACCTCATGAAGAGGTAATTGATGAAGTTAAGGTTATAGAAGGCACAAAAGAAATTCCTGCATGGCTAGGAGGAGAGATAAGAAAGGAGAAAAAGGAGGTACAATTAGTACCAATTGACATCAAGAGTTTGTTAGGTGAAAAGACACCAAGGAAAGAAAAAAGAAAGGCTAGGATAATGTCAGCGATACAGAGAGGCCTAGGTGGATCTAGAATGTTGAACCTAGCCATACCATAGAAAGAAAAGGAAAAAGGTGAAATAGCCTTAGAAGAGTGTAAGATATTAAATTTTGACCTTGGGCATACTACAAGGGAACAACACATTAATGAATGAGAGGATATGCACCAAGTGACAATAGAGATGCTGAGAAAAGACAAAGATAAACAAGAATACTTAAAAGGACACATTATCCAACTACAACAATTTATTAAAGGGATATTTGATTCCAATGCAATAGTCCTAGAACTACCCAGTGACATAGCAGTTATATCAAAGGAAGAAATAAGGGACATGGAAAATAAAAAGCTTAAGGCCAATATTTTTTATGAATGGTTCAAAGATTTTATACAAGAAGGTGAGAAAATAATAAAGCAGGCTGTGAAGAGTTGGGAAATGGTTGCAAAAGAAAAGAGCAAATGCATGATACTTGTACATAATTGTCAATCTAGAAAAGAGGAATGCAAGTCTGAAATTGAACAGTTGACAGAAGTTGAAGAAAGAGCAGAAGAATTGATCAATGGAGTAATTACTGTTGCATTGGCAAATCAAGTGCCACAGACAAGATTGGAACTTAAATTTGAGGAAGATAATCTCAGAAAATGTATAACAGTTGTCTAGGATTTAGAAGAGAAAGTAGATGAAATTATTAGAATGCACAAGAAGATAGTAGAGAAACTTTTAGAACATGAATGTATGGAAGTGCCAGCATATGAGTTAGAAAGGGCATTAACAAAGTTTAATGCCATATTTACACCATGTATTGAAAATCCTGAAGCATACATGAGCAAACAAATGATGGACTCATTAGTGGAAGAAAGCGCTAAAATGAGGAAATATAAGAAGAAGAGAGAAGGATCAGAAAATAGAGAGAAGAAATTAAAAGGAGTTGTAATGCAGGAGTACATATGGGCAAGGAGTCCAAGAGGAGACCACACCTTTGTAGATGGTGTAATAAATAATTTCAAAAAATATTTGAAAGAATGAAAAGACAAAGGCGAACAATGGTTTGGAGAAAAATCAAGTAAAGAGTATCAGCGAGAAGAAGTCAAAGAGGAAGGAGAATCTTATTTTTGAAAGATTCTAAAAGCATCCTTTGAGAGAAAGAAAAGATGCCATTTAGATATTTTGGCAAATAATTAGAGATAAATGTGCACCATTGATTAATAATGGAAAGATCTCAACCGTAGATTGAAGTTGTAGCCATAGGGTAAAAGCACAAAGCTGTGTCACACTTTTATAAAGGAAATGGCCAATGCTGATCCAACTTTTAAACTTGAATCACTAAAAAGTGACATATATGTTTTGAATTTTGAAATGATGTAAACTAATAAAATATTTATTTTTTAGTATATTTTCTGTTTGTATTTTTTGAAAAAATTTAAAAAATTATTTGAATATAGTTTTTAATAAATTGACACTATAATTTAGTTATTGATAAAATGTTGAAAAATGAAGTTACATGAGACATCAATCTTTATATAGTAAATTTTATCTTATTTTCTTCAAATTTTTTGTGTTGTTTATAACTTGAAACTTTAGTGCATGGATTTTTTTTTTCCAATTTTGATATATATATATATATATATATATATATATATTTAAATAAATAATAAAATGTGTGTATTAAAACGTAGTTATTTCCATTCAACGTCAACTTTCATATTAACTATTTATCTAAAATAGAAAAAAAATTATACCATCTTGATGTAGATTCTTTTATCTAGTGCATCATATTTTTTTCAAATTTTTTTAATAAGTTTTACTATTTTTCCTTGACATGGCAATCAACCTAATGTTTTGTGCTAATAACCTACTTTAAGTAAAAATAGAAAGGAAAATATAAATAATAATTAAACTTTAAAATATATATATTTTTGAAAACTAAACGTATAGTCTACAAAAGGGTATTTTTATATTTTTAAAAAAATATTATTTACACGACTAAAAGTTGTTGAAATATCAAGTTTTTCAAATAATTTTATTTTTTTGGTAAATTGGCCTCATAGTGGTGCTACATATGCATTTAACCAACAATTTTAGTTGAAAAGTTGTGGACATATCTAACTTAGCTAGAATGAATCTTACAAGATCATATGTTTGACCAAAAGTAATTTTTAGTTAGAAATACTTAAATTCACTTGTGCTGATAAGTCGGCTAAAAGTGTGACACACCTTTGTGCTTTTACCCCATAACAAGGGAGAGTTTCAAAATCTATATAAGGAACTTTGCTACCTGTACATTACTTACACAGGGATTTTTAAGAGATAGCTAGCAATTGTAATTTGTTCAAGGACTTTGAGTAGAAAGAGTATTTTAGTTTAAAGGAGGTCGCCTGTGTCTGCACTAAGGAACACGTGGAATGTCCAGCTTTCTTATTGTATATGTAAAGCATTGTAAGTTTTCTGTAAAGTTGATTAATGACACTAAGAGTCATTCATACATTGTAAATCATATATGACTGTGTGTTTTGAATATAAATGAATCTGGAATTCTGCGTCTATATTCAAAGTGTCTTCTAGCTCTTCTTTGTATTTGAAATACTATCTCTTAAAGCTCACAATCTTGAATGTATGTTCGTGAAAATACTCAAGACATTCACATTTAATAATTTGGTCTGCTGATTTGATCAAATTTGTTGTACTTCTTATAACGTGCATAATAGAAAATTTAAATCTTGTAGCAAAATGATGTTGGATTCAATTTTCTCTAACTTTTCCCAAACAATTTGAAATATTTATCTTAAACGCAGAAATTCAAAGGAGATTTTCTGACATTTGAAGGAAATAGGAACAATTGAGTTAATATTTGGCAATCTTCATAATATTTGAAAAGGAAAAGGTTGTTTTAATATAAATCATACAAAGCTTCATGATATAGTAACAAATTTATGCAAAGAGATAGATAATTTGTTGATATTTGCAACAATTTGTATAATTCAAGTCCAGTGAGTCATAATTTACCTTAAGTCAAGTAAGGCCCCTTGCATATTACAGCTTCACATTTACCTACTGAATTGTCCACAAGGTCAAGACCTAACCATCCAGAAACTTGGGATTAAGTAATCTTAATTGATTTCTTCATATCTTTCAAGATAGTTAGGTTCATTTTGTGAATTTTAACTTTTGTTATGAATGTATAAAAACAATCATCAACACATCCAAAAGTAGGTCAACTTTCGGGAAGCATAACTTTTGATCTGGGTGTCTGATTGACGAACTATTTTAAGCGCTGAAAATCTTGTGATGTGAACTATCACGCTGAAAATTTGTAAATGGATTTTTGTCAACTTTTTGGGATGTTATGGGATGTTTTAGTGCCTTACATCTCATTTCAGAAATTTTTAGGGGCTTTTCAGAAAACAAAAACTTTAATATCTTTCAGCTCACAAATGATCTTTGCCTAATTCCTTTTCCAAAGGTCTTATATTTCCATTATGTAACTTTTTGTAGGTTTTTGCTTCAATCCGTGCCCAAATGTAAACTTTCCTAAAATGGCAAGTACACTTTCCAAAATAGGCATGTTGCTATTTTTAGCAGTTTTGGAAAAACTGAAAGTCCTACATCATTATTCTAGATATTATGGAACCAAAAACACTAATTATGGAAAGAAATGAAAACAACTACAATAATTTTGAATTAACTTCTTTTTGGGTGATGCAAGATTGCCCTTACACCACTGGATGCTCCTGCATCATATATGAAACTAATTTATCAAAGGCTCATAACAGAAAGAAAGAAGAAAGAATAAGAAACAAATTCAAAATGCACAAAACACCACACTCTCTTCATTCCTTGACAAGAGAACAAAATATAGAGGTAAGTAATTGCATAAAATACAATATTGCATCTGTCATGAGAGGCACCTACCGAGGCAAGAAAAACATCTCTACTCTACTACTAAAAATTCTCTGATCATTCCAATCTAATTTATCTCTATCCAT
Source organism: Cunninghamia lanceolata (assembly GCA_027924645.1). NCBI lineage: Eukaryota > Viridiplantae > Streptophyta > Pinopsida > Cupressales > Cupressaceae > Cunninghamia > Cunninghamia lanceolata. The sequence continues at coordinate 1,269,597 of BSBN01000802.1, read as the reverse complement.
CTTTGTCCTAGATCCATGTCATTTATATCCCAGAAACCCTTTGATATCTTCTTCAACTGCCTAGAAATATCTCCAACTACAATCCCATAAATCTTGGCTCTAATAACTGATTCTTCTATTAACTAGGTATTTCTATTCAAATTCCCATGAGTTATGGCTTCCATTGCTTGGGTCTGCTAGAACTCCCACTCTATCATCTTTCCATTCCCGTAGCTTGAACATAAAAATAAAGTGGCGCTTTATTTATTTTAGGGCTGCTAGTTATAATTTATCACCGTGAATAGTCATAAGAGTCTTTATATTTAATAAGAATTTACTTTATTTGCTTGGAGGGACCCATCGTTAGACCCTTCATACCTTTATTTAAATTAGCTTTATTTCTAATCTCTCCCATGGCTTATAAAACAAATGAGACTCATATTATTTAATAAAGTGTTTAGATTTACTAGAGGAGGGCCCACCATTTGAATAGGCTCAATATTAAAATAAAGACTCTACTTATCTCCCAACTCATGTGACTCTTGCCTATTTTATGAGTTTTAGGAAAAAACAAAATAAAACAATTATCTTGCTTCTATAGGAACCATATGGAAACACCATGCTCATTCTAGAGAAAAAGTTTCCCTCTTGCCTCTCAAATGCCCATGGTTGCAACACATGGTGGCTTCCATGTCTACCTTTCTACAACTTGTCCAAACCGTTGATTCTTCTTTTGATCCGATGGTTGCTATGTGTTTCTTTGTGGGAACCCTATATCTTCTTTATGCTGGCAATTCATTACTTCTGTAACCTGGCTTTATTAATGGCAGCCTTCATTTTGGTGGTGCTTTGGATTCTTTGGCTTGCTTTGGAGGCTCTATATATCTAATTCTCATGTCTCTTGTTTCAGAGGCCGCACTCTACTTTGAATATGTGCCTCTATTTAGAATGGGTGTGTGAGCTTTTGAACAGAGATTGTGACTCAAATTTGGCTGAGTGCCATCACCTCAACATATTATGCCATCATTATTTATTGTACAACACCTTTGATTCCATGGTTGAGCTTTGTTCCTATGTGAATCATTGAAGCACCATGGTTGAGGGATGCCTTTGAACAGTGAAGGCAACATTATCTCCTTTTGGCTACACTTGTTCTAAGTGTCTCATTCTCTTGTTGTAATGCTGGTGCCAGAGATAATGGCTTTCCTTTCAATAAGAGTGCATCAACATAGAGGCTGACCCTATTAAGGCTTTGTTGTGGTGGCCTCTTTCTTTATTTGATACTTTTTTGCTAAGCATCATTCTTCTAGGTCACCAACCTTTTGATGTTGGCTATGTATTATTTTTTGAACATAGAGTTATGACTTCATCGTGATCTAGTGCTTGTGGCTTCTTCATTTGAATGGAGTGGCCTCATTCTTTACTTGTATGTTGCATTGAGACTTAAAACTTGCACTCTATTTCAATAAGCTACACTTTGAAACATCTTGAGCCTGAATCTTCATCTTATCATCATACTTTAGATATGATTGGTTGATGTATCATATCACTAAGCTATATTTTCTTTGATTCCAACTTGCACTTGTAGTATGGAGGCTGCATCATTCACATAGTAGAGCGTCATGTTATTAGATTGTGCCATTAGCTTTCTCAGTCCGTTCATTTTTCTAGAGGCCTATGCCTTTGTTTTGTTGTTGTGAGTCTTCTTCAAAGGATAAGTCACATTAGACATAAAGGCCATACTCTTTACTCTAATTGCACCTTTATACTATCATTTGTAGAGACATACTATAATGGTTGTGTATTATTTAGTAATGGTGACAACATCTCACAGTGGCAGTGCCACTATTCATACCTTGCACTTCTTGGCATTCAATACATGATGTGTTAAATCACTCTTACATAGGCAACTCTTTTATAGCTGAGCTATGGTTTATATATGGATCCTTTTATATAAATGTTGTGCCATTTTATTGAGACATAATCTTTTTCTAAACCTGATTTGCCTTCTAAGGTTGTGCATTTAATTAGAAAGGCTTGTGCCATTTTCTTTTATAACTTGTGTCATCAATATGGTTAGCAGTGCTTCTATTTTCATAGTGGCCTTTCCTCATTAAATGATGCTATGCCTTGAAACATGGTGCTATCTTTCAGAACCTAGTAGCACATTTCCTTTATTGCTATTGCTAAAAATTCATAGAGCATTGCCATCTTATTTGGAGGTTGAGCCTTGAAACATAAGCCGCGAATGATTTGTGGCCTTTATGCATAGATTTCATGGAGCTTGAATCTTATTGAGTCTATTTTTAACATTTCCCTAAAACTTCATAATGAAACTCAATTGACTCGATCTGATATTATACTAAGATGCCTCTAAATCCCTCTGAATTCCTACTGACGAACAACAGAAACGAGGAAAAAGAACTAAAATTGCCACAAATCATAACATGCATAAAAAAAATTTAAATGGTGTGCAAAAAATGCACAACACCTTGCTAATAGCCATTGGCTCACATACTTCATAAGTGTATGGGTGGATGGAGAATATAATGGATGGATAATAATGGTGGGAGGTGTTGTAGGCTTAGGATGAGGATTAGGATTGGATGGAGGGATAATAGGGGTGGAAAGTGTTGTAGGCTTAGGATTAGTATTAGGATTGGATGGAGGGATAATGGTATTGGACATATTAGGATTTAAACTAGATGGATAGATAATGTGATTGGGTGGATTGGGATTATATGGTTTTATCAAGGGTAGCTCACGTAATTGTGCTTAGACCAATTATTGTAGGGTTACCTGCCAAGGATCTTTTTGTGGAAGATTGGAGGAACATGGGGACGAAGGTAATGAAGGGCTTGATGGATTAGAAGGTTGAGGGACCAATGGACTATGATAGGGACTACATGGTGGTGTGGGGTTAGGACTAGTAGGCTCTTGTATTGGTATACAAGTGGATGATGATGTAGGATACCCATAGGATGCATAAGCTAGAGTGGTGTTCACCTTGTCAAAGGTACCATAAGGACTTAAGAACACTTTATTTTGGTGCAAAGGATGACTTGCATGTTCTTGATGTAAAGGAACTTGATAGTCTTGTAAATCAGTTTGATAATGAGTTGAAATGTTGGAATAAGGAGTTAGATGATCTTGGGGTGGATGTTGTTGGGTATCAATAGGATAGGTTGATGTGGAATTGACATGATTTGTGGGTAGGCTAGATTGGTATGGTGATGGAGGTGACACATGGTATTGAGGTGTAATTTGTTGAGGTTGTGGTTGTGTTTGGAATTGTTGTTGTTGTTGTTGTTGTTAGTATGTGCCTAATTGGTGTTGTCATTGATGTCAACATATCTTTTTTGTCATTGGTGTCAACTTTGTCCTATTTTATTACTTGTTTAGAAGCTTTGTATGTTGAGGATATTGAGAAAATTAGCCCCTCCAGAAGAAACAAGTGAGTTACTGTGAAGTGTAGTATAGACAATGAGTTGTATGCTGAAGAACAGTTCGGTAGATTACTCTGCATTTCTCACTACTTGAAGATCTTCACCTGCATATTGGAATTTATTTAAAGGGATGTCTAAAGATACTAAATCATGAGTTTGAGCCTCCGGTGTGAAGAATTAAGAGAGTTGCATTCACTAGAGTAAAACTTTCTTTCTCTAATTATTCTTTGGTGACAAGGAGAAAGTATTTTGTTGCGCATTCCTCCACATTAAAGTGTTTCACTCTGTGATTCTAAAGGGAAGTCTGGGATGATGATAAGTGCATACAATTACAATGGTTCATGTTTTGGTAGTCTGTAAGCTATCTTTCTTGTATGACAGTTGAAGACAGTGAAGTTCATTTGCTCTGGTGTGAAGAATCTCATGAATAAAGTGGTTTGTGTTTGTGCAGTTGCTCCTGATAATTTCAACATGCTTGTGGATTCCTCTTGATCAAGTTCCTACCTTTACATTAGTCTGTATTAAGGAAATGAGATCATGTTTGAAGATTATTTCTAGATAACGTAGCATGCAACCAGTCTTAACTGACTTGGTTAATTCCAGTAATTGCGAAGATTCCTTGAAGATTGTGGAATCATGTTGTGGCATGGAAGATCATGTTTGAGTCTCAGCTAAGGTATGGTGTGATCCTTATACATCTATACTACAATTCCTTAGCATATTTTTGTATTAGGTCAAGACCTATTTTGTAAATGTTTGTAATGCCAACCTTGGAGATTGTTCCAATGGTTGATGATTGTAATGCTGACCTTGATGATCATTCCAAGGTTGATGAAGTGTATAAATACTTGTAATTGAGTCATGGCAAAGTAGTCCTTGAGTGAAAATGGGAAGATAATGAAAAGGGATGAGGAGATAAGGTAGAGCATGGCAGAGTAGAGCAGAGGAACTATTGTACTTCAATGTATTAGTCTTAGACATGAAGAAGATGGTGATTGTGGTATGAGCCTGGCAGTGAGCTGCCAGTAGAGTTTAACAACCCTCAGGGTTTAACAGCCCTTATTGTAATCTTTCTAGGTTTAGGGTTAAGGTAGTGAGCCTACTAGACCTAGCTATATTTCATGGAAGTGAGCCAGTATATTCTGGGCCCATGGAGTGACCAAGCCTAAACATCATTTTTCAAATATTGCAATATATTTTGAGAGGTAATCCTCTCTGTGGTTTTTCCCCACCTTGGGGTTTTCCACATAAAAATCAGGTGTCTCTTGTGTTTAATATTGTATATGTGTTTAAGCTTCTGATTTCATGCATTCTTTGTTTAATTATAATAAGTGTGGATAAGTGGTTAATGTTTAAGTGCAAAAGTGTTTGAGTTTTTGCAACAACTGATTCACCCCCCCTCTCAGTTGTCCGGCACATTTCAACAATTGGTATAAGAGCAAGGTTCCTCTAAAGAAAGTCTAATAGCTTGAGGAAGATCCAAAATGTCTTATAAGAAGGAAGTGCCACATTTTGATGGGATGAACTATGCTCTTTGGAAGGCACGAATGAAAAGTCATCTTCTTTGTCTTGGTTACAAACTATGGAAAGCTGCAGAAACAAAATATGCCTTGCCTCAAAATGGCATAACAACTGAAGATAAAATCAAGGAATATGAAGTGGATGTTAAAGCAAAAGATGCTCTATTAAGTTCATTGAATGAATCAGTACTGAAAAAAGTTATGGATCTTGAAACTATAAATGAGGTATGGGAAAAGCTAAAAAATCTATATGAGGGATATAATTCTGTGGAGGAAGCCAAGCTACAAAGTCTAAAAGTGAAATATGAATGTTTGAAGATGAATGAAGATAAAAACGTAACAGCCTTTATGTAAAGAGTTGATGACCTTGTCATTGGAATAAAAGGTATGGGGGGGGACTCTCGGTGATAATGAAGTTGTAATGAAAATTCTCAAATCATTGCCAAAGTCCTACAGTCACAAGGTAGCTACAATTGAAGAATTTATGCAAGTAAAAGCTATTGACATAAATCAATTGCTTGGTAAGCTTACTACCTTTGAAATAAGAGAGTTTGGTGATGCCCTACCAAAAGTAGGGACTACCTTCAAAGCTAGTACTTCTAGGAAAACCTCTAGATCAAAAAAGTACAAGGTAGAATCAGATGATGAGTTTGATGAAATTGAAGCCAACTTTGTGGATAGATTGCAAAGAGGATTCGGTAAGTTCAAAGGTAAATTACCTTTCAAATGTTTTTCCTATAGTACAGTAGGCCACTTTTCTTCCAGATGTCCTGAAAGAATTGAAAGAAATAGGAAAAGATATGAGAACAAGCCTAGGATCCAAAAGAAATGTTATTATGTTGAAGATCTTGATGATGATGGAGTATTAGATAATGGTGAATTAGATAATGTTAGTACTTCTGGTAATGAATGCTTGTTTATTTCTATTAAAGAAGAGCCTGTGTCTAAGTTAATCTTGCTAGTTGTGTGAAGAAAGAAAAACTAATGGAAAGTGCTTTGGTTGCTCAAGTTGTTGAAGACAAAGATGAATGGGCTATTGATAGTGGTTTCTCTCACCACATGACTAGTGGCAAAAGTAAGTTTGTGTTGGAAATAAGGTAGATAACTGAGAGGGGGGTGAATCAGTTATCTTAAATATTTAACTTTCTTTTTTTCTTTATCAATTAGTGTAGCATCAAAACATATAAGCATACATAATCATGAGAGCAGAAAAGTAATCAACACACACAACACAAGGATTTTTATGTGGAAAACTTTGTTAAGGGAAAAACCATGGGGTGGCTAACCCAAGATTGTATTCTCTATTAAAAGAATAAGAAATACAAAATGACACTTTCCAATTAGGGTTCACTGCTCACAAGAGGCACACTACCTACAAGAGACTTATTGTCTACAAGGTATATAGAAAGTAACCAGGTGTTTGAACTAATGAGAGGCATCCACATATGCTAAGGTTCAGTTCCAATTAAGCTCAATATACTGATCTAATACACTTCATTCTTCCTCTGCTCTAATGCTGCTGTTCTGTCACATACCAGACTTGTATTGCTACTTCCCCTTTTCTCTCTACCTTTCCTCACACACTAACACATACAACACACACTTCATACCAAAATCCATTTGATATATATATCTGTATCAAGGATTTCAACATCTTCCCAGTCGGCAACCGGAATACTAAAGATATTTCCAAGGCACTAATTTGTCGGCTGAATCCATGCTTAATATGTGATGTGTATCCAAGACATAGAGTTAGAAGTCATCAATCAAGTTAGCCAACCATGTATGATCTTTTAAATAGCTTTACCACCATCAATTTCTCATCTGGATTAAAGTCTAATGTTCTGCCAGTCAGTTCTTCCTCAGTTTACTCTGTCTATCAGGAACCCAACACTTAGATGCTCATATCTTTTCACTCTTTCATCATCGGAGGCTCAATCTCTGGAATGTAGTAGTCATGGTATTCCTCTTGACTTCCCCAAGTTCACACTTTGCTGAGATACATCCTCTGAGAGATCCGAACTTGATTGTCAGACCTTGTTGCATGCTCTATTCTTGTTCACTGGACCAAAACATTCTTCAATCTTACTTCTGGTATAGTCATACTATGTTCTGCAGATGTGTGGGATAGACTTTGTTACCATCAATGACAACAACCATGAAGCCACACTGTGTCTCTTGCCAACAATCTCCCCCTTTGGCATTGATGGCAACCCTTAGTGAAAAATGACTAAGTGTCGTAATAAACTCCCCCTTGGCTGATGCTCTATCTTATGTACACATTTATCGGAGCTCCCCCTTAGATGGATTCCACATTTTTCACTACTCCTCACTACCCCTTTGACATCAATGGAAAAGGGTGAAATCTGTACACCAAAATTTACAAAAATCAATCTATACATTGCTGCATAAGTATATATACATGTTGTACTTACATATACTTAAGTATATCCACAAAGGTGGTCTTCAACTGTAAAACTTTTGTTGCCCAACTCTACTTCATCTTATCCAAAATTGAGATGTGACCACTTAACAAAAATACAAAAGCTTATCCCCTTCTTAAGTCTGTTGGATCACTGGTCCGGGCTGTGATCTGAGCATCAGTTAAGGCCTCATGCATGGCCTCTAAATTGAGGATAATTATCCCTCTTAGTTCACTCATCCTACTTATTATATTCTTCCTCTCTTTTTCAAGCCTCTTTATCTCATTTATAATGGTGATAGCCTGGCACTCTTGATTCATTAAAGATGTGGTGAGGGGATCAAAATTTTGAGATAAACTTGACAGTTTATCTTCTTGTTCTTTTACCTTCTTTTGAATATCCTCTGTCACTTTAGACCAGGATAGACAAAATTTATATATTTCTCCACCATCTTTAAGAGCATTTTCTAGTCTCTTTATGCCAATATCCAGGGTCTTCCTGTCATTAGTTATGAGTCCCTACACTTCAATGAATCTCTTTCCCAAAAATTCTTTCTGGACTTTTTCTTCTGTCAATTTTTCCAAAGAATCAAAATGGGTGCTAACAGAATTAACTATAGATTTCAAGTTACCAGATGAAGAGGCTGAAAGATCCTTTTGGAAGGATGGCATGATCTTCTCTAGTACACTAGATGCAATCTCTATCAGCTCACAGTCTTCCATATGAGACTTCAGAAGTTTTTCTTTTGCTTTAGCTTGAGCAAAAGATGCTACCTTCATTGTCTGGACCGGAGAGAGGGAGTCAAAATTGAGTGGTCCTTGAAATAATTTTGGTTCATCTATCTCTAACATTTCTTTGTTCAAGAAGCTCTTTACTGCCTCAGCAGTGTCTCTTGTCGGAGATAGAGTCTTCTTTCTTTTTCCCACCTCAGAACTATCATCTGGGATCTTCTCTATTTGATCTTCTTCTCTTCCCTTTCCTCTTCTTCTTGACTAATTTTCTCTTCTTTTATTTCTTCTCCTTCAGTTTTGGAGTCTGCTGGGAGATCCAGAACAAAGATGTTAACTTCTTCATGGACTTCCTCTTCTAGAATAGAGGAATCCAAGTCCTTAGTCATCTCCTCACCTATCTCCTTTGGCTCTTCTATATTTTTCTCAGTAGATTATTCTTTTGATGTACTTAGTCCTTCGTCATCCATGGTAGAAGGTTCATCATCTATGTCCTCTATAATAGGAAGATTGAATCTTTTAAATGCATTCTAGAGGATGTCCTCTATTTCTTTGGCTACCTGATCAGTCTCTCCAATCATAAGTTTGTTCATTCCAGCTTTACTCTGGAACTCATCCTTGCAGTCCTTAAAGATCATGGTCATTTGTTTTGGAGTAATGGAAGGATAGAGCTGAATTACAATCTATTCTCGGATCTCTAGGTCCTTGCCTTAGCATTCTCCTTTCTTAGTTCAAGTTCCTTCTCTAGACTTTTGGGAATTAGAGAGATGATTTCAATAAATGTTTTATTATAAATGTTTAGGTACCTGACTGTGGCATCTTCCAGGATTTTCTTGTCAGTATCACTACATTCATCATAAAGTTCAGTGATTGGTTTGAGATTCCCATCCACTGTGACTACCTTGATGATATCATCAATAGAGAGAGTAGGCCTTTCAACAAATTCTTCTGCTTCTTCTTCTTTGTTTGTACCAACAGAGGATTAACCTGATGTTTTCTTCTTCTTCCTTATTTTCTTAACTTCCTCATCAGTCTCTGTTTCTTCATCATCCTTTTGGATTAAATAGGACCTTGTGGCCTAGGTTTTTGTTCTCTTTTCTCCCTTACTAGATGTCTTGGCTTTTAGTTTTGACATTTTTGGGCTCTTAGAGGTTTTGAGGAGGCTTGTACCGGAACACTTTCCTTTTCTTCTTCTTGTTTCTCTTTCTTAGCTCTTTCTATTTTTTCTCTATTTGCATCAACTACCTCTTTTGAAATGCCATATCTTTTGGCAACTTCCTCTACTTCCCTTCTCACTTATCTTTTCATCTCTAGTTGTCTTAGCTCAACATGTATTTTCACACTCAATTCTTGAAAGGTTCCAAACCTTTCTGCCTTAGGGTCCTTAGGCTAACTCAGCAGGTGTTGGACATGCAGCTCCAGGATTTCCTCATCTACCTCATAGCCCATTGGCATAATCTAGATTGTTCTGGGCTCCACTGCCTCCATTAGGCATTGATCAGTGTCTACCATGAAACACACTGTATCCTTGTAATTTTCAACTATAGATTGGGGGATTCTTTCTCTGGCCTACATCATACTTTGGAAGTTCTTGAAGTATCCCCAAAGTGTTGTACTTTGAGCCTTAGAATCACCAAGCCCATACATATAATCTCTGTTTTGTATGGCAAGCAATCTATCATTTTGCCATACCCAGCCACTTGATCCGAGTAGCTCATTCATATAGTAAAAGAATAAACATAGTATTAGCCCACCATACTTGAATGAGTTCTTGTCCTTCTTGATCTTTTGCAAGTTCTCTAGCAGTTGGCTCAGGAGAAGCTCGCATAGATCATAGTCTACATTTTCCCTTAGCATTTGATATGCAGTATATATTGCAGTTCTGGACACTGAATTCTCCCTGCTGGAGTGATAGATTTTATAACCAATTATCATAGAGGCAAATTTGATATTTAGATCTATGATGTCTTCTATTGTCATTGCTCTCTTGTCAAACTTTGATTTGGTAGCCTCACTTACTGTTTGGTTCTTGACCAATTTGAGAGCAGGCAACCCACCGGATGAGTGCAAACTAGTTACTACCCTAATAGCATCTTTTGTTATCTTGAATGGCCTCATCAACCACATGAAGTTATCATGTATTCTGCTAAGAACATACCGGACCCATTCATCTTCAGCAAAATAGGGAAAGTGGATGTAATGTCTAAAATACTCATCCCGAATGGCCTTGTATTGAGGTTTGAGTTCAAAGGTTTCATCTATTAGTTGTTTATGGTAGATATCCATCAGCTTTGATTCTCCAAATTCCTCAATATTTGCATGGATGTATACCCTAACATCTTCTACATGTAGAACCCCATGCGGAATGGTAGAGAATGCGCCTAAGGGATCAACTTCTAGGGATTTGTAGGGGTGTTTCTTGAACTTTGGGCATGGCCTATCAATGATCTTAACAACATTTGGAGTAGCCATTTTGTAAAAAGATTCAGAGAGAGATATTCAAGAATGGAAATACCTTTTTACACTTCTAGGGTTCACAATATGAGCCAGAAAAGATCGTTGGTTGAATCAGATTCTATGGTTGATCTTTGAGAGAGTTGAAACAATCTTGTTGTAGAGCTCTTCCTTTCTTCTTTTCGCATGCAAATCTACAAATGATGAATAGAAGAACCCTTACATTTTTTTGCAAACCCTAATTTCATATTGTAATAAATGCACACCTTAAGTCATTCTGTTTCCCTTGTTCTAACCTTGTTCTAAGAGAGAGATCCTTCTGAATCACTGAGATGCACTTAGAATTATTCTTAGTGATAATTTACAATGTATCTCCCTTCCTCCAATCATGCCATTTATCCACAGATCAATATATTTCAATTTTGAAACATACCAGATCTAACTGTGAAAATCCTTCTTTTACCAGAAGGTTGTCAAACCAGATCAATTTTGGATGATTAGACTCTTCAAATCTCCTTACAGATATTTCATATTTTTTACCTAGGGTTATTTAGATATCTCTTTGAGAACTCTTCAATCCACAATACTCCATGTGCCAATCATCAGCACCAATTGACTGGCTAGGGGAATTTATTTTCCTTTATGACTCCCCCTGAGCTAGAGCTTATCTATTTAGTTTCTGGAAGGAATATTAGCACTAGATTTTGGTGCAGATCCATCCCCAACATTTTTTGTACTTCTCTTCACCCAAATCTTGTTCATCTCCCTTTGAACTTCATCTACATTCACTTTTCCTTTTCCTTTGTCTTGATTTTGATTATGATGCATCAGACCCTTATTATCCTAATTCTTACTTCTGCAGAATTTGGCAATATGACCGGATCTATTGTAGTTGTAGAAAATAACATTTCTTTGCATATTTGACTAATATCCTCTTGATCTGCATTGATTAGCCATATGTCTCATTCTATTGCCTGTAAAGCATCTACCATTGAATGAATTGTTTATTTGCATATTCCTACATTCATGAGATTTGTGACCATACCTTTTGCAATTGAAACACTATCTAGAGAAGGATGAATTAGTCTGATTCATTCTTCTTCTACAGTAAGTTGCTTTATGACCAAAGTTGTTTCAATTGTAGTAGTATCCATTGAAGGATGGATATCTTTGAGCATTTGGTTGCCTTACCAAAGGTGTTCTAGGCATGTTTCTTTGATTTCCTGATCCAGAGTTCTTATGACCGGATCTGAAGCTTTCACCTTTCTCATAACCCAAGCCATGCTTGTCATCTACCCTCTTTTGGCTTTCAAGAAGAACTTCAAGCTGAGCAGAGCTTATCTTGAATTTCTCTTTGTATTCATTTGTTGTTTGAAGATCCCTTTTAAGAGTGTCTATCTGATTCTCAAGTTGTTCTTCATTATCTCTAGCTTCTTCAAGATCAGATTCCAGATGCTTGATTATTCTATCCATTTTGTGGCAGTCTTCTGACTTCTCCTTGAGAGATTGTTTTAGATTATCTTCAATTTTTCTTTTCTCTTCAATCTCTTGGGTGAATCTCATAACCCCTGATTCCATTTCGTGTCTTACCATAATGACCTCTTTTGATAGCTTCTCACATAGCTTGTTTTTCTCATTTAGATCTTCATTAGTATCATTGGCTTCACTTTGACTTGCTAATTGTTGAAGTAGTTCCTTTCTCTTTTTCACAGAGATACTTAGTTTTTCTTGTAGTTCATTTATGAAATCATTAGCTTGTTTGAGTATTTCCCTCAAGTTATTGACTACAGAGTGAGATTGCTCAAGATCATCTAAGGCAGACTGAAGTTGTTCCCTCATACCATACATATCCATTGAGATTCCCAGATCTTCCTCAAGCTGTTAGGCTCTATTTGGAGGAACTTCACTCTGATACCAATTGTTGGAAACAAGGTAGATAACTAAGAGGGGGGGTGAATCAGTTATCTTAAATATTTAACTTTCTTTTTTTCTTTATCAATTTGTGTAGCATCAAAACATATAAGCATACATAATCATGAGAGCAGAAAAGTAATCAACACACACAACACAAGGATTTTTACGTGGAAAACCCTATTAAGGGAAAAACCATGGGGTGACTAACCCAAGATTGTATTCTCTATTAAAAGAATAAGAAATACAAAATGGCACTTGCTAATTAGGGCTCACTGCCCAAGCACACTGCTCACAAGAGGCACACTACCTACAAGAGACTCACTGTCTACAAGGTATATAGAAAGTAACCAGGTGTTTGAATTGATGACAGGCATCCACATATGTTGAGGTTTAGTTCTAATTAATTTTAATATACTGATCTAATACACTTCATTCTTCCTCTACTCTAATGCTACTATTCTGTCACATACCAGACTTGTATTGCTGCTTCCACTTTTCTCTCTACCTTTCCTCACACACTAACACATACAACACACACTTCATACTGAAATCCATTTGATATATATATCCGCATCAAGGATTTCAACATCTTCCCAGTCAGCAACTAGAATACTAAAGATATTTCTAGGGCACTGATCTGTTGGCTGAATCCATCCTTAATATGTGATGTGTATCCAAGACATAGAGTTAGAAGTCATCAATCAATTCAGCCAACCATGTATGATCTCTTAAATAGCTTGACCACCATCAATTTCTCTTTCGAATTAAAGTCTGATGTTCTACTGGTCTGTTCTTCCTCAATCTACTCTACCTGTCAGGAACCCAACACTTAGATGCTCATATTTTTTCACTCTTTCATCATCGGAGGCTCAATCTCTAGAATGTAATAGTCATGGTATTCCTCTTGACTTCCCCAAGTCTGCACTTTACTGAGATACATCCTCTGAGAGATCCGGACCTGATTGTCAGACCTTGTTGCATGCTCTGTTCTTGTTCACTAGACTAAAACATTCTTCAATCTTACTTCCAGTATAGTCATACTATGTTCTATGGATGTGTGGGATAGACTTTGTTGCCATCAATGACAACAATCATGAAGCCACACAGTGTCTCTTGCCAACAGTTTGTGAGTTTGGAAAGATATGATGGTGGACTGGTTAGGTTTGGAGATGATACAACTGGTAAGATTTGTGGAAAAGGATCTATTTCTTTTGATGGCAAGCATAATACTGAAGATGTCTTGTATGTAAAAATATTAAAGCACAATCTTTTGAGTGTGGGTCAGATGTGTGATAAAGGTTATCACCTAAGATTCAAGGACAATGGATGCAATATCAAGGAAAGCTTAGGAATAGTCATTGCAACTGGTAAAAAGACTAGAGGTAATATCTATCACTTGAAAGGAACTGGTAATTATTGCTTGTTGGCTCAGACTGATGAAAGTTGGCTATGGCATAGAAGGTTATGTCACATCAATTTTGATAACATTATGAAGATAAGTACTACACAGGCTGTTAGAGATTTTCCCAAGCTTGTGAAGCCTACTAATCCTATTTGCAAGGAGTGTCAATTTGGGAAACAAACAAGAACAAGTTTCAAAAGCAAGGACCAATTAGTTGATGGACTACTAGAACTAGTGCATATAGACTTGTGTGGACCTACCAGAGTAACAAGTTTGCAAGGAGACATGTATTTCATGTTTCTTATTGATGATTATTCTAGAATGACTTGGTTTACCTTTTTGAAAGAAAAATTAGAAGCTCTGGATAAGTTCAAGGCATTTAAGGCAATGGTTGAAAATGAGATGGATTTGAAGATCAAATGTTTAAGGTCTGATAAAGGAGGAGTGTTCACATCAAATGAATTCAATTTCTTTTGTGAAGAACATGGGAAAAAGAGATAGTTATCTACACCTAGAACTCCACAAAAAAATGGAGTCATTGAAAGAAAGAATAGAACAGTTCAAGAAGCTACTAGAACCATGATGAAGGAAGCTAATCTTCTAGAAGTATATTAGAGAGAGGAAATTCACACTACTATATATATCCTAAACAGAGTCCAAGTCAAAGGTAACAATTCTAAGACTCCTTATTAATTGTGGTATGGTAATGTTCCTATTGTGAAATATCTCAAAGTTTTTGGTAGCAAATGTTATATCAAAAGAGAAGAAGATCTAGGCAAGTTTGATACTAGGTGTGATGAAGGAACCTTCCATGGTTACTCAACCAAGAGCAAGGCCTACCAGTGTTATAATAAAAGGTTAAATAAGATCATTGAGAGTGTAAATGTCAAAGTCAATGAAAGCAAGGAAAGGTCTCTAGAATCAAGTGGATATGAATCAAATAAACCAGATGTTTCAGAAGTGGTTTAGCATGAAGACAACTCAGATGAAGAGGATCAAGCTCTAGAAAGTGCTACCAAGACACCAAGGTATATAAAACTTAATCATTTTAAAGATCAAATCGTAGGAGATAAGAGTAAAGGAATCCTAACCAGAAGAAGAGCTACAAAAGAACAAGTAAATTTTTGTCTAATCTCCAAGCTTGAACCTAAGACTATGAATGAATCTTGCAATGATGAGAATTGGGTAAAGGCTATGAAAGAAGAGTTGATGTAGATAGAGAAGAATCAGACCTGGGATCTTGTTCCCAGACTAGTAGATAAAAATGTAATTGGTACCAAGTGGGTTTTTTAGAAACAAGATGAATGAGAATGGTCAAGTAAGAAATAAAGCAAGGTTGGTATGTAAAGGATACTCTTAAGTTGAATGAATAGATTTTGAGGAAAAATTTGCACCAATGGCAAGGATTGAAGTTATAAGAATGTTTTCAGAATTTGCAGCCTATAAAGATTTTAAGGTGTATCAGATGGATGTAAAGTCTGCATTCTTGAATGGAGAGTTGGAAGAAGAAATCTATATTGAACAACTAAAAGGATTCTAGTCACCACATCAGGGTGACATCGTATGCAGATTGAAGAAGGCATTGTATGGGTTAAAACAAGCCCCCAGGGCCTGGTATGCTAGGTTGGATAAGTATCTGATACAGTTAGGATTTACCAAGGGTACCACCGACAGTAATCTTTATTTCAAGATCAATAATGAACAAATCCTAATTTTTGCAGTCTTTGTTGATGACATTATCTTTGGAGGCAATGAAGGTATGTGTACAGTCTTTGCTAGAGAAATGCAAAGTGAATTTGAAATGTCCATGTTTGGTGAGATGAATTTCTTTTTAGGTCTGCAAATAATTCAATCAGATAAAGGTATCTTCATTTCTCAGTCTAAGTGAGCAAAAATGATGATTCACCTATGACAGATTAGTAAAGGTACAGATCTATGATTGGAGGATTACTTTATCTGACTCAAACCAAACCTAACATAATGCATGCAGTTTGTCTTATGGCAAGATTTCAAACAGAGCCTAAAGAGTCACATGTGATGGCAGTCAAGAGAATTCTAAGATATTTGAAAGGCATAATGGATTATGGTTTGTTGTATCAAAGGGGCAATGACTTCACTCTAAGTGCATACACTGATGCAGATTGGGATGAATATGTAGATGATAGAAAAAGTACAAGTGGAGGTGCATTCTTTTTGGGAAAAAGACTGGTATCTTGGATAAGGAAAAAACAAGACTCAATATCTATGTCCACTGCAGAACTAGAATATATTCCAACAGCATGTAGTTGTACTCAAGTGTTGTGGATGAAATAAACATTGAAGGACATCAAAGTTGTGTATGAAGATCCAATTGAAATCTTTTGTGATAATATAAGTGCCATAAACATATCAAAGAATCTAGGAATGCATTCAATGACAAAGCACATATCCATAAGATATTACTTTCTAAGGGTAAAAGTGACAGAGAATGAAGTCAAGTTAGAATATGTATCTACAAAAGACCAGATTGTAGACATTTTCACCAAACCTCTGCCTAAGGATACTTTTGAGTATCTCATAGAAAAGTTAGGGGTTATTACCCCTCCTACTCTAAACTAAGATGTACAAGAGTGCATCAGTCCAGTGGTGCTTCTTTAGATCTGGATTGATGCTTTTAGGGCTACTTCTCAGGCAGAGTAGTCAGAGAGTTTAGAAGAGAAATTGAATCAGAGCAGAAGAGTGCAAGTATGTGCCCTTTGCCATTGATGTCAAAGGGGGAGAGAAGTCATGTTAAAAAATTAGAAAGAAAGAGTGAAGATGTGTAAAGAGATAGGGGGAGAATCTTGGTCAGAAAGAAAGAGTGCAGATGTGTAAAGAGATAGGGGAGAATCCTGTCTTGATGATTGTTGCAATTTTTCAAATCATATGTTGCCATCAATGACAAAGGGGGAGATTGTTGCAGGTATGTGCCTAATCAGTGTTGTAATTGATGTCAACATATCTTTGTTGTCATTGGTGTCAACTATGTCCTATTTTATTACTTGTTTAGAAGCTTTTTAAGTTGAGGATATTGAGAAAATTGGCCCCTTCGGAAGAAACAAGTGAGTTATAGTGAAGTGCAGTATAAACAGTGAGTTGTATGATGAAGAATAGTCTGGTAGATTACTCTACATTTCTCACTACTTAAAGATCTTGGTCTGTGGATTGGAATTTATTTAAAGGGATGTCTAAATATGCTAAATCCTAAGTTTGAGCCTCCGGTGTGAAGAATTAAGAGAGTTGCATTCACCAAAGTAAAACATGCTTTCTCTAATTATTCTCTAGTGACAGGGAGAAAGTATTTTGCTCCGCATTTCTCCACATTAAAGTGTTTCACTTAGCAATTCTGAAGGGAAGTCTGGGATGATGATAAGTGCCTACAATTATAATGGTTCATGTTTTGGTGGTCCGCAAGCTATCTTTCTTGTATGACAGTTGAAGACAGTGAAGTTCATGTGCTCTAGTGTGAAGAATCTCATGAATAAAGTGGTTTGTGTTTGTGCGGTTTCTCATGATGATTTCAACATGCTTGTGGATTCCTCCTAATCATGTTCCTACCTTTACATTGGTCCGTGTTAAGGAATTAAGATTGCATTTGAAGATTATTCCCAGATAACGTAGTGTGCAACCAGTCTTAGCTGACTTGGTTAATTCCAGTAATTGCAGAGATTCCTTGAAGATTGTAGATTTGTGTTGTGGCATGGAAGATCATGTTTGATTCCTAGCTAAGGTGTGGTGTGATCCATATACATCTATACTATGAATTTCTTAACATATTTTTTATTAGGTCAAGACCTATTTTGTAAATGTTTGTAATGCAACCCTTGGAGATTGTTCCAATGGTTGATGATTGTAATCCCAACCTTGATGATCATTCCAAGGTGATGAAGTGTATAAATACTTGTAATTGAGTCATGGAAAAGTAGTCCTTGAGTGAAAATAGGAAGATAAGGAAAAGGGACTAGTAGATAAGGTAGAGTAAAGCAAAGGAACAATTACACTTCAATGTATTAATCTTAGACATGAAGAAGATGGTGATTGTGGCAGTGAGCCACTAGTAGGGTTTAATAGCCCTTAGGGTTTAATAGCCCTTATTGTAATCTTTCTAGGTTTAGGGTTGAGATAGTGAGCTTGCTAGACCTAGCTATACTTCATGGCAGTGAGCCAGTATGTTCTGGGCTCGTGGAGTGACCAAGCCTAAACATCATTTTTCAAATACTGTAATATATTTTGAGAGATAATCCTCTCCATGGTTTTTCCCCACCTTAGGGTTTTCCACATAAAAATCTGGTGTCTCTTGTGTTTAATGTTGTATCTATGTTTAAGCTTCTAATTTCATGCATTCTTTGTTCACTTATAATAAGTGTGGATAAGTGGTTAATGTTTAAGTGCAGAAGTATTTGAGTTTTTGCAACAATTGATTCACCCCCCTCTTAGTTGTCCAACACATTTCAATTACGGTTGGAATTGTTATTGTTGAATGTGGAATTGTAGTTGTTGAACATGTTGATGTTGTGGTTGGAATTGTTGTTGTTGAATGTGTTGATGTTGTGGTGGTGGTGGAGGGATTGTATAGTAAAGTGGTTCTTGGGAAAATATTGGAGGTGAATATATAGATAGAGGATGGTATGGATGACCTTAATGTCCCTTGTCATAGGATATACAATTAGGTATAGAATTGTGACTTGTCAAAGCCAATGTTAGATTGTAAGAAGTTTGTATGTCCAAGTATGAATTCATGATTTGATGATTTGGAGTTGGCATGTACATGTAAGATAGTGCTGTTGATGCCATAGCATTAGGAGGATCTTCAGTGATGAGATGTACTAAAGTCATTTGAAGCTCTTTGAATTTTTTCTTGTTGATAGGATCTAATTTCTTATAGCCATGTTTAACCTTTTGTCATCATGCCTCAAGAGTACTAGGAGATGTGTATAATGGAGGTAGGTATGATAGTGATGTGTTTTGGTTTGAAGATATAGCTTGGGGATGAGATCCATATAGACATTTAAGTTCCTCTATGTCTACATCATCTGAGTATGATGGGGATATTGGTTGATTTGGAGATGGAGGGTAGTTTAACCTAGGATTATTGATTGTTAGGACCATTTTGATGAGGATTTGTGATAATGTGACTACAGTATAACTCTTTTGATGCTCAAAGATAATTGTGACTAATTAGAGAGCTAGTGATGGAAAACTGCATAGAATGGTGCTTATAGAACATAGAATGTCACTTCTGGTAGTGTCTAGGTGCTTCTGGAGCACAAAATGGTGTTTTTGGAGTAAATAGGTGCTTTTGGAGCACATAATAGTGCTTCTAGTGTAAATAAACACTTTTGGAGCATAGAATGGCACTTCTAGTGTAAATAAGCACTTTTGGAGCATAGAAATGTGCTTATGGGCAATAACAACTCACCTTTGGTGTTTTTAGGGTTTCTAGATAGTTTGAAGGAAAAATTTCACTCTTGGATTTTGATAGATTGCTTTGGATGAAGAGAGAGAACGTTAAAGTGGATTGGATTTGGAATGGAATGAAGTGGTTTTTTAGGATAGTTTAGGGGTGGCTTGGAATGGTGTAGGGTAGTTTAGGGATAGTTTAGGATAGTTTAATAATAGCTTGGAATGGTTTAGGGTAGTTTAGGGATAGTTTAGAGATGGCTTGGAATGGTTTAGTGTAGTTTAGGGATAATTTAGGATAGTTTACAGATGGTGGCAAATGATTTAGGAATTATGTGAAATGTTTGAGGAATATCTTTGAGATAGTTTAGGGATGGTTTACAAATGACTTAGAATGGTTTAGATATGGTTTTAGAATAGTTTAAAGATGATTTGGAATTATTTAGGGATGATGTCAAGTGATTGGAGGATGATTGGGTGTGGTTAGGGTTTGATATCAAGTGGTTTGGGGATGATTAGGGATGAGGTTTGATTGATGTGGTGTGAGTTTGTTTTTGACAAAATTGGGATGAAATGGATATGATATGGCTAGAAATAAGATGGGGAGATTAAACTAGATGAATTGGGATGACAATGACAATAGGAAAGTCAAAAACTTAGGACCTAACCAAAAATGTAATAGTTCTGAGCAAAAGCGTAGAGACATGGACCAAAGTTGAGTTTATATTGACCAAAGGTGTATCAAGATAGCCCAAAGGCATGTTAGGATAGATCAAAGGCATGTTTTTGTATAAAACTAGATAAAAATTTCAATAAGACCAAAGGTGTGTTAGGATGGTACAAAGGTGCAACAAGATGGTGCAAAGGCGAGTTTTTTGCAAAAATGGATAAAAATGTCAACAAGACCAAAGGCAAGTTAGGATAGCCCAAACATGTGTTAGGATAGCCCAAAGGCATGTTAGGATAGCCCAAAGGTGAGTTTTTCTGATAGATCGTGTAAAAAAATAGACTAAACTAGAGGTGCACTTCTACAGACCAGAGGCATATAACTGTAGCCCACAAGTGTATCAAAATAGTGCAAAGGTGAGTTTTCTATAATAGTGTGCTTTTCAAGGCAAGATTTTGATAGATTTTGGATGATTTTCTTGTGGTAAGAGAAAAACACACTAGAAAAGTGGCTAAGGACTAACTCAATGGTGTTGATTGCACAAGGCTATTAACCTTCATGGATAACAAATGGTATTACAGGTAGATAACAATAAAGAGAAGACACACCAAACAATCTTTTAATGCAACAACCTATAATTATTTAAGGAGTGAATCATTTTGTTAGCCCACATGATTAAATACCTATCCATGTTCTTACCTAACTAAGAACACTTCTCACTAAGTATATAGCTAGAGATAAAGAGTGTACACCCAGTATGGTGCAGGAGCACCTCAAAAATCTAAAGATTTTCTTACATTTTATGTTATATCCAAAAATGTTATGTTTGTAAAGGCCTTCGAGCCATATTGAAAGACAGTATACATGTCAAGAAGGATTAAAAGAATGTAACCAAACTATTTGGTATTGTAATCGGTGGTTGTTGGTGGTTCACCTTCCACCACGTGTGTAACTGTCCTGATAGGTGTCTTTAAAATAGATAAAATCTATATTTATAAGAGTAGTAAATAGTCAGATTTGGGGGGAGTTGAAAGAAACTATATGTATATTCTGAAATAGAAGGAATAGAAAGATTTTTAGTTTCTGGTCTAACTATGGGGATATCGTTAGGAGTCATTCCACTGGTGGATTTCTTTGAAACCAATGGAATGACCTCCATGTTATTAGTTTGTTTTCTGTTCTATAGGAATTAATTGCGTCTGTGTGTTGTTCAGTTACAATGGTTGTAGAGGAGGAATTGTGCATTTTGTGTATATACTGCATTTGTATGAGGGAGCATTCTGTGTGTATCCATCAAATGTATATCATTGTTGCATGATTGAATGTGCATTTCATAATATGCAAGGAATGACTGGTAATAATGGTAGAAAGAACCAGAACAACAAAGTCAAGTAATGTATGTGTAGACATCGGTGTGAGAAGAGCCATCGGGAGAATTGTTGAAAGCTTCGCCGATGAGAAGGGGTCACGCTGACAATAGGAGCATATTGGTGTATCAGTGGTGGAATGTTTGGAGTTACCGATGAAAGAAGTCTCATCGAAGACTAAGTAAAGGTGACCATCAGCAAGATGGTGGATATCAGCGGAAGAAGTTTAAAGTTGGGCCGATCGTAGGAGGTCTCACCGAAGAGCAAGATGAAGACAAGGCATATTGGCAAGAGTATTGGTAATGGAGAACAAGTGTAAAGCTACGTCGATAGTATTAAGTCTGGGTGATGGAAGTCAAATGAAGTCAAAAGCAGTCTTGATCTATCAGCCAATAAATATTTAGACTTGTCGTTAGAGTGTGGTCTGGCCATGAAAGATGAATGCATGTATATTCTAATGCTTCCCTGCATGCTTAGCATTAGATTGGTATTAGAGCTAGCGAAAGATTTGGGCAGAGATGTTCTGTATTTTGATTTCTAAAGGAAAGCTGAAGAGTTGTGTTGGTGATCATTATTTTGTTTGCTAAGTTGTTTGGTTATAGGTGCTTGATCCATCTAGCTGTTTGAAGGATGTTTTCTGAGGTTGTGTGTGTGGGCAAACAAGATGAGGTATGTCATGACCATTCTCCAATGGAGATTAGGCTAGATAAGGGTGCAGAGAGAAACCACTGAGGAGAGAGTGGTAGGGTGCATCACCAGAATCTACTATTGGGTGAGATGGATGGTTTGGTGAGTTGGTGTTGTGAAGCAGTGAGAAAGATGGATACCTGACTGAAGAAGCACTTAAAGTTGTAGCCTAAAGAGTACTCCACTAATGGGAGTAGAAGGAGCTGAAGATGGTAGTTTGATTTTGTTGGTTGGTTGGACACTGATGTGCAGATTTGAATTCTGAAGCTGAAGAGACAGAAGCTGAAGCCAAGAAGAGATGCAGAAAAAGATTTTTGTTGCAGATACATTTCCAAGGGACTTGAAAATTTTGTTGGTTGGTTGTATGGTGCAGGAGCACCTCAAAAATCTAAAGATTTTCTTACATTTTATGTTATATCCAAAAATGTTATGTTTGTAAAGGCCTTCGAGCCATATTTAAAGATGGTATATGTGTCAAGAAGGATTAAAAGAATGTAACCAAACTATTTGGTATTGTAATCGGTGGTTGTTGGTGGTTCACCTTCCACCATGTGTGTAACTGTCCTAATAGGTGTCTTTAAAATAGCTAAAGTCTGTATTTATAAGAGTAGTAGACAGTTGGATTTGGGGAGAGTTGAAAGAAACTGTATGTATATTCTGAAATAGAAGGAATAGAAAGATTTTTAGTTATTGGTCTAACTACAGGGATATCGTTAGGAGTCATTCCACTGGTGGATTTCTTTTCTGTAGGAATTAATTGCGTCTATGTGTTGTTCGGTTACAATGGTTGTAGAGGAGGAATTGTGCATTTTATGTATATACTACATTTGTATGAGGGAGCATTCTGTGTGTATCCATCAAATGTATATCGTTGTTGCATGATTGAATGTGCATTTCGTAATATGCAAGGAATGACTGGTAATAATGGTAGAAAGAACCAGAACAACGAAGTCAAGTAATGTATGTGCAGACATCAGTGTGAGAAGAGCCATCGAGAGAACTGTTGAAAGCTTCACCAATGAGAAGGGGTCACGCCGACAGTAGGAGCATATCGGTGTATCGGTGGAGGAATGTTTGGAGTTACTAATGAAAGAAGTCTCGTCGAAGACTAAGTAAAGGCGACCATTGGCAAGATGGTGGATATCAGCAGAAGAAGTTTAAAGTTGGGCTGACCATAGGAGGTCTCACCGAAGAGCAAGACGAAGACAAGGCATATCGGCAAGAGTATTGGTATCGGAGAACAAGTGTAAAGCTATGCCGATAGTATTAAGTCTGGGCGATGGAAGTCAAATGAAGTCAAAAGCAGTATCGGTCTATCAGCCAATAAAGATTTAGACTTGTCGTAGAGTGTGGTCTGGCTGAGAAAGATGAATGCATGTATATTCTAATGCTTCCCTGCATGCTCTACATCACAGTATCTCTTTCCTTGGAAGTTTTGACACCTTTCCCAAAGAATCCTTCTATATAGTCCTTAAGGTAGTACAGATGGTGAGTAACTTTAGGGTACTATTTTGCATCCCTTGCATCATAATATGAAACAGCCGATGATCTTATATAGGTTTACAAAGTGTCTCAGGTGTCCTCAATATATGTGAAGGTACGAGAGGCACATATCTATCAACGGGGGTGTCCTAGTTAATTGACACTCAATTATCCAAGTCTTGGCATACCAAGTATCTTGAGAGTGTAATGCTTGGAGTTAAAAGGGTCCTTCCTTTGAAGTTGAGGCTTTCGCTACTCCCAACATTTATAGACCACATCAGAACATGTAGTTTAGGTCATCTCTTGAGGTGATGAAATGCCCAAGCAGGCCCCCTAGAGAGGATATCAAGCACTTTTGATCTTTAAGATTGTCTTGTGATGCGAGAAAAGAGCATACGTGTGATCTTGATTCCCCAAGATTTGTAAGCACAGAAAGCAATAAATGAGTAACTTAAGTACTTTTGATTTCCAAGATCACTTTGCAGTGTGAGGAAAGAGCATACGTACTTAAGAAATCCCAAACACAATAGATAGTCATAAATTCCTTTAAAAAATTGAGGTGTTTCTAAGACTTAGTATGAAAAAGTTGATGTCTTCAAAAAATGTCCTGCAAAAATGTGTTAGAAACTCTTCTTGATTTGTGATTGATGATAAGATGCTACAACCAATGATATTAGTTCCAAAGAAACCAAGTAGTTAGCGAAAATAATTGACTAAACCAAAAGTGTAGAACTATGGTGCAAAGGTGTGTCAAAATTTACCAAAGGCACGTCAAAACTATACTAGTACGAGTTTTTGTTTACCAAAGGTTTGGAACTATTGTGTAGAGGTGCTTCACTATGGTGCAAAAGTGTTTCAGTATGGTACAAATGCGCTTTTCTATGATAGGCCTGCAAAAAACAAGAAACTATGTAAAAAAAGCTTGATCGAGTGATTGATTGATGATTCTATGATGATCCAAGATTCTGTAGGATGATGGGGATATGTACGTCTATAGCAAGAATGAACAATAAACTATAAGATAGTGGATTAGCAAAAATGACAATACTCTTAAATAAATTAGCTTAAGAAGTATGTTAGAGTAAGTGTTAGACAAATAAATTAGCTTATCAACATAATAAATGATCAGATAGATGTCAGAAACCTAGTTAAAATCATAGAAACAAGTCAAAAACCCTAGAAACCAAAGGCGCATTACAATAGACCAAAGGCATGGAACTATGGTGCAAAAGCACCTTTCTATGCACCAAAGGTGCAGAACTGTGGTCCGAAGGCATGTTTCTACAGACCAAAGGTGCTTTACTATGACTCAAATGTGATTTTCTACGTGTCAATTGTGCTTTTCTATACCCGTGCTTCAAAAAATCAAATTTCTTAAAAAAACAAAAGGTTAATCAAGTTAGTGGGTCCCACCAAGCATGCCAGAATGTGTATCAGTAAAAATTGATCGAATAATGATCAATAAATGATAACAAACTCAACCCTATAACCTTCAAGAAAATGATCTAGATAATAACCAATAATTAATGAATAACGTAAACACAATGAAAGCTTTCACCTAGATTGTATTGTTTCCTTGGTTTTTGTAGATTGCTCAAATGTATTGTGTACCCATGGTTGCAACAAGTGGACATGATAATGATAATAGTTGGGTATGATGAACCAATTTCTATTTTCTATGATAATAAAAGTGCCATTAAAATTTCAAAGAATCCGGTGATGCATTCAAGGATAAAACATATCTCAATTAGGTATCACTTTCTGAGAGAGAAGGTTGGAGAGAATGAAGTGAAGCTTGAGTATGTGCCTACAAAGGATTAGGTTGCTGACATATTCACTAAGGCTCTTCCTAAGGATAAATTTGAGTATCTCTAGGAGAAGTTAGGGGTTATTGCCCCTCCTTTGAACTAGATGCATAAGGAGATGAATCAGTCTAGTGGATTTCAAGATTCATTCTTCTCTGGACTAATGTTGGAGGCTACCTCTCAGGGGGAGTAGGTAGTGGTCATTATGATTGTTGCAATCAGGGGGAGTAAGAGTTGATACGGTCTACTATGCACTCCTAAGGGGGAGTATTTAGAGCAGTGAAAGGAAAAGATCATGTGACTTGATAAGAGTGAAAGAAGAGTTGTGTCATCCTTTGCCATTGATGTCAAAGGGGGGGAGAGAGAGAGAATTGTGAAAAAGAAATGAATCAGTGATCATGGAGAGAGAGAGAGAGTAAGATGTGTACAGGAAAGGGGGAGAGTAAGAAAGAAAAGAAGATTGGTGCAGAGTTGTGTCTTAATGTTTTTTCACATTATGTGTTTCCATCAATGATAAAGGGGGAGATTGTTGCAAGTATGTGCTAATCGATGTTGTCATTGATGTTAACAAGCTTGTGTTGTCATTGATGGCAATTGTGTCAAGAGTATGAGTAGTTTGTGTTGAACAGAGACCAAAGATAAGATTGTGCAGAGATGAGGGTATGAGCTATTGCTAAAGGTGATTTGGTTGCTTTGTAGAGGTGCTGAAGATGTTGACAATATGGTTCTAATGGCTAGTTTCCAAGTTCTTTTGAGAAATTTTGATTAATAAAGGAAACAGTGTGTTGAAGATGTGTTCTGGCTTAATAGAGTTGTGATCGAGATTTGCTCCACATTTCTTCCTTATTGAAGATATACTTAAATGCAGTTTGAATATGTTGTTCAGAGGTGTTTAGAGATGTTGTGTTCTAGATTTTGTGCTCTAATTTGTTGTGTAGAGAAAGTTGTGTTCACCAGTGTGCGAACAGTGTTTGTGAGTTGTGCAGAAGTGCCTGGGAGAAATTGTTTTGCTCTTCATTTCTCCACAGATTTTTTTCTATCTTTGTGGTTCTAGATTCATGCTTATAAGGTCCATATAATTCATTAGTTCAAGTGGTTCATGGTTTGGTACTCCACAAGTTCATTTCTTGAGTTGCATTTGATAGTTTCTTGAGTTGCAGTTGATGACAGAATAATCTAAGTGCTCCAGTGTGAACTTTCTTCAAGTGAAAGATGTTGCAAAGCATTTTGTGGGTTTTTAGGTGCTTGTGGATGTTTCTAGATCATTTTCAATCTTGGAGCATGGTCTTCATTTCATCATTTGATGTTGAGGAAGTGTGTACATAAAAGATCATAAGGTTAACAGAAGTTTGGCTGACTAGGTTGTTTACACAAGTTTGGCTGACTGGGTAGTTTTCACTAATTGTGATTGTGCTTCGTCGATTGTGTAAGCATGATGAAGCATGTAAGAGTGGATTTAGGTTTGTGATAATGCATGATGTGGTATGCATTCATTCCTTTCCTCCCTAGGAATGTTTTTGTCTAGACCTAATTTGAATTTTATGGATTAAGATGTGTTACCAACCTTGGAGAATGTTTTCAAGCTTGATGATGGTATAAATAAATGTCAAGGATTCCTGAGTGAAAGGATGCGTGATGGATATAATGTTTGTGATGTAAATTTGATCATTGTAGTGAGATATTTCATGTGTTAGGCTACTAGATGCAGTGAGCAGAAGGTGTCTACTATTTTTTAGTGTTGTTACGAAGGTGTTGTTTATGTTGTGGTGAATATTGAACTTCATTGGAACTGAACTCCATGCATAGGTCAGATGTAATTGTATCAGTTCATCCCTTGCAATGGGCCTCTTCTTCTCCTATCTCTTTCTTCTAGATAGTGAGTCCTTTTCTAGTGAGCCTTTCTTTCTTTTGGCCAGTGAGCCTTTTGTAATTCAGTGTTGCTACTACTTTATATTGTGAGCTAATCCTCACCGTGGTTTTTCCCTTCTTAGATTTTCCACATAAAATATGGTGTTGTCTTGTGTTTGGTGATGTTATGTTTCATTTTTTGTTATTTATTTTCATGCATAATTATCATAACAAGTTTAAAGGTTAATGTGGATTTGAATGTTTGTGAGGGTTTAAAATTTTTGATACAACTGATTCACCCCCCTCTCAGTTGTCTTGTGTATTCAATAGGGAGGTCCTTGTTGATCCCAATCTATGAGTTGGGGATAAATGAGAGGTAGGTTATTGGATGTTGATGGCATGGTTGTTAGGGTGTAGATGGTGCATATGGATGATTCCAACATCTTGGAAAAATCTTTGAAATGTCTCAATGGTCCTCTTCATTGATGTTGTCGATCATAGGGAAAGACCTAGCATCCTCACTCAAGATACACTCAGGTGTTGGGATAAGTTGCCATTAACTTGCAATCCTAACCAATTCATGTGTCTCCAAAGTTCTTGGAATGTGTTCCCCAACACATTAGGACTTTGAGAGATTAATTATTTATTAATTATATCACTTTGACTTTTGTAATTAATTCTTAATTGGATAAAATCAAACTTAGGCACCCACTTTGAGATGGGAGCCATGAAGACTTTGTTGACTTCTCCTAAGTCTAAATTTAGAGTTTGATAACTTCTAGTAAGTGGAAGTTAGACTTGGGCATCCCCTTTTCATGGGGACTTATATTTAGACTTGGAGTTGTGCTTTTTTATGTACATAAGTGGATAATGTTGAGACACTTGCATGGATATAATGTTAGAGTTAACTACAGTGTTAGAGATGCATGAATTGGATATTACTTGCATGTGGTTAGAATAACTTGGATGGACTTGCATGTTGTTTGCATGTACTTGCATGTTGTTGCATGTTGCTTACATGTTATTGCATGTTGTTGCATGTTACTCCTATGAACTTGCATATTGTTGCATCTCACTTGCATGTGCTTGCATGTTGTTGCATGTGCTTGCATGTCACTCCTATGGACTTGGATGACCTTGCATGTTGTTGTATGTCATTTATATGACCTTGCATGTTGTTGTATATCAGTTATATGACCTTGCATGTAGTTGCATGTCAGTTTTGTAAGATTGCTTGCAAAACACTCCAACTCCAAAAACTTACAGGATGGTACATCTCAGTGTTTCAGGTAAAGGGTATTAGTTGCATGTTGTTGTAAATACTTGCATGTCAGTTGCATATCATTTTTAAGATATTACTTGCAAAATACTCCAACTCCAGAAAGCTGCAGGATGGTACATCTCAGTGTTTCAGGTAATGGGTATCAATTACATGTTGAATCTAGTGTTTGCATGTCACTTGCATGTATAGAACAAAGTAATTCAGAATAACCTTTGGGATATCAATATTGCATGTTGTTTGCATGAAATTGATGTGTATTGATTACTTCAGTCAATAGAAAGTGATTGGGTAAATATGGATGCCCAATTGGAAGACTTTTTGTTGTTGCTTTTATTTGGAGATATGTTTGATGTGGGAAAAACTATTTTTAGCTAACTTGGGTGCCCACATCATGAAGAGGCAATTAACGAAAAGCTTAGACATTGTTTGAGTTCAATCTTCTCAATTTTGAGTGCTTGGTTTTTGCATGAGCATTGGTTGCTATGTTATCAACTACAATTTATTGTATTTTGAGTTTCAAGTTTTCAAATTAAGAAGCTCTTGAATTATAAAGCTTCATTAATTAATTAAGAGCCCCATACATTTTCTAGAGAGTTGATTTGAGAAAAAGACTTAGAAGAAAAAAGTAATAAGTTTTTTGTAAAGATTTAGAGAAAAAAGAAAGAAGTTTTTTTGTGAAGTGCATCAAGGACTTAGAGGAATTTCAGTATTGAATGTAATCTTTTCCAAAGAGATTTAATACAATCAAGAAACATCTTTGAGTGTGGAGTTTTTTCCCACAAGGGTTTCTCCACATAAATAATTGTGCTCATTATTGTAAGCTTCTCTCTTCTATTCTCTTCTCTTCTACATTGGATTGAACATGTAAAATCAGTTGTTCATTAATTGTTACAAATTAATCTTGTTTTCAGCTTTGCATACACAAAATTTTAAAGTTTATAATAGTAGTTCTACCTTCATTTTCAACATTTGGTATCAGACCTAACAGTTGTTTAGAGTGAGGGACACCTTTCTCTTAAAGTGTTGAAGGGTTTTTGGCTACAGTGGGAGTTTTATTTTTTGTAGGTTTTGTAGATCTGTGAAGGAGATTGTATACAATGGGTTCTACCTACCTCTCATATGGATGTTGAAAAATTCAATGGATTAGGCTATGAGATGTGGACATTGAAAATGGAAGATCTCTTTGAAGAAAGAGAACAATGGGTTGCTATTTCAAATGGAAAGAATCCATCTACAACTATGAAAGATGAAGAATGGTTGAAACTTGATAATAAAAAAAAAGCATGAGGAACCATATGATTGTGCCTTGTAGATGTCATCCTCTTGAATGTTTCTACTAAAGCTACAGCATACAAGCTATGAAAGAGGATAGGTGATATTTATCAAACCAAAAGTTTAACAAATAATTTATACCTCAAAAGATAGTTGTATTCATCAAAATTAAAGAATGGAGATTCGGTTGTAAACCATTTGAATGCATTTAATTTGATTATAAGCCAGCTTGCATCTATAGATGTTAATCTTGAGGATGAGGATAAATGTATCTTATTATTATGTTCTTTACTAGCATCTTGGGAAAATCTAATTATTGCTATCAGTGGTAGTGGTGCAGATCCAAAAATGGACAATATCATTACTACACTTCTTTTAGAAGAAATGAGAAGAAAGGCCAAAAATGGAGGATCTCGAGATGCTTTACATGTAAAGGGTAGGACAAACGAAAAGACACCCAATTGGGATAAGAAGAAGGGTAAGTCTAAAGGTCATTCTAAAACCCTTGGTAAGAGCAAGGTAAAATGTTGGAACTATAGCAAATGGGGACATGTGAAGAAAGATTATAAGAGCAAAGAAAAGAGTTTTGATTCTTCCACTAAAAAATCCTCAGAGGATGGTGACAATGATGCATTAATTATTTCAGCTTACACAATAAGTAATGATGCTTGGCTTATTGATTTAGGTTGCTCCTACCATATGACTCCCAACAAGGAGTGGTTTTCAAAATATTTAGCATATGATGGAGGTGATGTTTTCCTTGGTGATAATAGTACAAAATAGATAATTGGCAAAGGAAAGGTAAAGTTGTATTTCAATGATGGAAGGGTTAAAACCCTTCATGATGTTTTGCATATTTTAGGACTAGAAAGAAACTTACTTTTTGTATCAAAGTTAAATGATTTCAGAATGAATGTGACATTTGATAAGTCTAGTTGCAGGTTGGTGAGAGGGAATTGGGTGGTTTCTAAAGGATATCAGATGGGAAAGTTGTTGAAGTTAAATGTATCTACTTTGAATAATTCAGCTAATGTAACTGACATTGAAAATACATGTATGTTTTGGTACCATCGATTGGGCCACATCAGTGAAAAAGCTCTTAGGACAATTATTAATAAAAAATTGGTTGACGGTATTTTAGATTATTTTGTTGGAAAAAATAATTTCTGTGAGTATTATGTGTTTGATAAATAGAGTAGATCTTCATTTCCTAGTGGATCCAATAATGCAAAGAGTATATTAGAGATCATACATTTAGATGTCTTTGGACTAGTAGATGTTGACACTTTTGCAAAATCTTGATATTATGTCACATTCATTGATGATGTATCAAGATACACTTGTGTAAGGACCCAACCAATTTGTTTTCCACAAGCTTAAAGACAACGATTCACTTAACACACAAAAACATTTAGACTATATTCTCAAGGCCTGTGTACTAGGTACATCCTTTGTTTCCTAGATTGCCTACATACCCTGTATCCATAGGATCAAGGCGATAGAGAATTTGTCACACTCACGAAATATGTAGTTTTATCTGCACTAGGTTTATGTAACTGCACAAGTGGGTATGCAACCCTTTCTAGGGTCCAATTTCCCTAGATAGTTCCTCATCGGCTGCCACCCACTCAGGTGGAATAGGGATGTAACCCTAAGAACAACTACCAACAAACACCTAATGGTGGTGTTTGACGAAAAATGTTTTAATTATCAAGACGTGTAAAGTTTACTAATCAGCACCTCTCCCCAAAAGCTTTCATTTTAACAACAAGGTTTCTTCAACAAGTTTCCATAGAAGCATTTTAGGTGTCTTTTTTGAACTACTAGGGTCAACAAGACTAAAAATTAAGGAAGAGAATTTGATCATCAAATAAATCCTACCCTATCGATTCAATAATTATTTAATAACGTTATAAGCAAGAGCTAACCATAACGGATAAGTAAGATGAAATTTCTACTCCAAGAATGCCTTGATCCTCATTATCAGTTCCAAAGAGAGAGATTCTCTAACTTGATTTGAACCCTCAAGAACTTTAACCCATTAACTAGTATTTACTTAAACTTGAGCACCTAGGCTCTCATGTTCAAGGTATTGTAGCCATCTAACAGAGGTCACATGCACTCAACCATTAAACATAGATCTACTTAGTTATTAGGTACCTTATGATAATCCTACTATAGTCGAGCAATAAGCCAATCAGGTTATATCCCCTATATTCTAACCAACTTACCTTTTTATTAATTAGTCAGATGATCTAAGTATGAATTGAGAAATTTAATATACATAGGGAGCTGCATGGCCTAGAATTATCTCTTAATTGAGTGTTACTTGCTAGTATGAGAAAGTAAAATAATAATAATAAATTAAAAGAGTATTACCTAAATCCTAGTTATCCATTAACATAAGAGTCTTAAGAGTGATTTTATAATAATGTTAATGTTTTCTTAATTGGAACTTGCACAAGTGCTATTAAGGAATACCCTAGGTAATTTCAATCATTAACATTGTAAGATTTCAACTATGTAATTGGAAACGCTTCTTCCCCTAAGCAAGGTTATTCTTTTGAAATAAAGTAGTTAACACAACCAAATGCCAAGAAAAACTAATTCCTTTTAAAAACCATGAAGAGAAGATTTGCTATGCGAGTTCTTTATAGTTTAATCTTTTTAGTTCGACATACTAGAGGGATTTCCCTACCTCTAGTACTTTAATCAAAGAGATGTTCCTTATAACTCCCTAGTAGTTCATCACAACAACTTGACTTTTAAGTGTGAACCAAAGGTACTCTTTATTCACCAAACTTTGTGATGGTTTAAGGTTTTCTCTTTTTTAATTTGATTACATTTGAAAAATAAATTGTGTCTAACCTTCATTTACTTCATCCATTCCACACATTGCAATTACATAAGTAATTTGAAAGAAAGAATTATTGAGAAGAAAATTTGTCAAAATTGCCCTTATTTAATTTAAATAGGAGGAATAAATTATATTGTGAGAGTTCCTAAAATATTGAAATTAACTAAGTAAATTGAGCATATTATATTAGAGATCCTCATCTATCATTTTGTGATTTAGACCATGGTAGTAGTAGGTGAAACTTATTGAGTTTATTTATAACCTTTAGATCTTAGTTGTTGATTGAATTAATTCGTCCATTTACTCTTGATTAGAAATTGTAACTTTACCTAACTAATTTTGTTGATTGAAATTGAAATACAGTTCATTTAACCTTTAAAGTTAGATGAGATTGCATGTTTAAAAAAACAATTTGTTTTATTGCAAATTGCAACAGAACTAGGAAATAACCAATTGATTGTTGCTTTACCTTCTAATTTTACTAAAAAATTCCCAAATTATATTAAACAATCATCTGTTGAAACCCTCTAACAAGAATAAATCATTTGATGTAATCCTATCTTTGCTAAAAAGTTCCAAAATTTCTTTGATTTGATCCATAAGTAGATATGCAAATCTAAATTTGAATAAAAACTTAGTTTTATTAAGCAAGATAACTTGAAAATAAATTAAATAATTTATTCAAATAACTTAAGGTTAAATTGGGTGCGATCATACTAGTGTTAGTACCCCGGATCCCATCAAAACTTCATAGTTAAGCATACTTGGGCCAGAGTAGTACTTGGATGGGTGACCTCCTGAGAAGTCTCGGTGTTACACCCTTTTTAAAAGCCGATCAGGGCATGGTTCGGTGGTTAAGTCGCTTGGTTGTAGTGACGGCCACCAGAGTTCAAATCCCCTTTGGTTTAATGAGCTCACAGGCTTTACACCTTTGTTGGGCCAATGTGCTCATGGGTTTGAAGTGTTCTTTCTAGGGGATGAGGTCCCTCGTATTGTGGCCACGCCGGTTCATAGCTCCAAGCAAAACGCATTACCATGGATGAAGGGTGTGTTGAACTAGCATCACCAGTCACATTAAAAAGTTTACCAAGCACATTTTAAAAAAAAAGAAACTTAAGGTTAAATTCAATAATTTGTTTCACTAATATAATAAAAGTTTAAACAAATAAGTTCCAAAAATAAATTTAAGGTTAAATTAAATGAATTGTTTCTTTTATATGAAGTAAATGAAAGATAGTTTAAATAAATTAATTTATTAAACATAATAAAAGAATCTTAAATTAAATTAATTAATTTTAATAAGTAAATAATAAAGGTTAATTCTATGGATTTGCTTTAAATGAAAATCTAAATGCTTTGCCTTCTAACTCACTATTAAATTCTCAAATTCTTATTAATTAATCATCTATTAAATCAAGTTAGTTTTGATATCAATGACCTATTCATTTAAATCCTCTCATTGTAAGTGACTTTTAAATCCCTTTGATGAATAGATATAACTTCATAAAAATAATGAATTTGTCAACTATTTTATTGAAGAAAATTAGCATGGGATTCAAATAATTAAATTGTTGGTTGAATAACCCGTTGATTGGTTTGTGATGTCAGTCACAACCAAGCACACAAAACAAAAGTCACACAACAACCCTTGTTTATCCTGAAAGATACGATGAATTCCAAGAATTCATGATCCCAAGTCCCCGTTGATTAGTTCATAATCTGCTGATGTTACTATGTGGTTGATGTGTATTGCTATTTTCTATTTTGGGGCCTTACGTAGATTAGTAGATTTTGTTTCTGTAACTATGCTATACAGGGAAGTTACTCTACACAACATATATCTCCAAATGATGTGTCTAATTTGATATTTGCATGAGTTCTACCCTTATTTGTGATTCTCTACATGACATTTTCAATACTACATGCATTTAGCTCAAAATATGCTAATGATATTCAGTTGTCTTTAGGATGTCAGCATATTTTTCTGTTCTACTTCTGGTTTATCATGATGTACAGTTATGAAAGTGACTTCAATGAAATTAAAATGAGAAAAAGGGTTAGAGAGTGAGATTCTGAAAATTACTTGACTAAGATCATTGATCCACATACATGTTCCCATACAGCAATGGAGAGAAGAAAACTAAAATCATACTTCACCAGGACAGTCCACAAATCCTCATGATTCAGTGTAAATCTTCAAGGGAAAAGTTGACAACAACATGCAATGAAATGAAAGCGCTTCTATAGAACACAACATTCACCAGTACATATCTAGAAATCAACTTGAAGACTACTTAAGTTTTACAATTAGGGTATAGTCTGAAGCTTCATCTCCATACAGTATGTTGATAAAATAGGTACATTTACAATGATCTGAGGAAGGGACCTTGATTATTTCAACAATCTAGTCCTCACTAGTCTCAGTAATGCGATCTCTTCCTAAAACTATTACAGGTTTAATTTTTTGTATGATTGACCTCCTCTTCCTCCTATCTTGTATAGTACAGGGGCTCAATATATATATCTCTAGTTTTTCCCCAATCTGGCACCCAAAAACCCTAGCAGATCAACGGTCAGCATCTTGAAATGTAACATCCAATGGTGAGAAATGAATCTCGCCAAGAATTCGAGCAGCATACCCAGACAGGGCATCGCTCCCTCAATAATGTTTCCACCCGCAACTCCTTCGCATTGAAAGCTTCGTTGCCTTCCTCTGGTGTGTTTGGCTTCTCAGGATCTGGCCCACCGCTTGGGACATCGTCATTTAAAACCCTACCTTTGCGCTCACCTGTACGCTGTTACTGTGTTGGCAACTTAGCTTCTTCCCAGCTACTCCAATAATCTATAATAAACAAGCAGGAATTAGCACCATCATCTAATAAATCAACAGGAAAAATGAACATCTACATTAAATCAGGCTCCAAATGCATAAACACAACCATCAGGCTCAAAAACCATGGAAAATGCGCATCAAAATGCCTATACAGCATTAAAACCAGTCGGGTCAACCATCGTTGACCAAAAATATGCATTCGGGCTTCAAAAATAACTTCAAAATTTCTATCGCTCCAATTTCGTGCTCATTTTCCTTGTTTAAATCTTTGTATATCCAATATACAATCCGGACGTGATACAACAAATTAAACGCTTTTAATTTTCCTCTGAGTTTTGCAATGTATATTTCGTTGTATGCTGAGCAATGTATATTGTGATATACATTGTGGACGTGATACATTGGTTCAATTGGATTTCAATCTTTTTTAATTCTGTGGTCTGTATGCTTCCTTTGTATATTTTGTTTGTATATTGCAACATACAAATGCAAAATATACAAGCATTTATCTCCGTTTCATAACTTTTCAATTCCGTGGCTTGTACATTTCGTGATGCATCTTGGCTTGTATGTATCGAAATATACAAAGCGTGAACATACAATGAATTAACCTCTTTTAACTTTCTGTCGCATTCGCGGTATGTATATTTCCATTGTATCTTTTAGACATACATTTCAGGCTTGATACAAGCATTTAATCATATTTAAATCTACCCTTGGATTCCGTGTTGTATGTATATATGCAATGCATATTAGTTTGTATATCGCAATATAAAAACGCCAAAATATACAAGCAAATAACTCCATTTCATAACTCTTTTGAGTCTGCTCAATGTATAAATGCATTACATCTTTTAGATTATTCAATTCAGACATGATACAAGCATTTAACGAAACCTAACCTTTCGCTAAGATCCGCCTTGTATATTCCTTGCAATGTAATAATATGCAAGGCATGAAATATACAAGGACTTTTCGTTATTGCATAACCATTTCAAGTCCGCCCCTTGTACATAATGTTTGTATGCATCCTCCGATATACAAGTCGGATGCGATACAAAGTATTAATCGAATTCCAACCTCTTTTGGGTTCTGTTTTGTATATTTTAGAATGTATGTATATGTTGTATGTCTCACTTTGTATATTCCGAAACATGCAAGCATTTAAACAACTCTTTGGATCCACAACTTATATATGGACGTTGTATGTTCCAAAGGTATGCATAAATATACAAGTCCAAAATGTACAACGAATTAACTCATGTTCAATAACTTTTCAAGTCTATGCGGTGTATAAATGCATTGTATGTAACTCAAACATATAAACCCGTGGATATACAACGAATTCTCTCTTGTTCATAACTTTTGGATTCCGCGTTATGTATAAAATGTCTTGTACATCTGCCTTGTATGTTATGAAATATGCATTGTGGAAACATACAAGGATTTAACTACTTTTAATACTCCCTTCGGGTCCGCCCGATGCATATGAACGTTGCATGTATCTTGACTTGTATATTTCACTTGTATGTAAAA
Organism: Cunninghamia lanceolata; assembly: GCA_027924645.1. Taxonomy (NCBI): domain Eukaryota; kingdom Viridiplantae; phylum Streptophyta; class Pinopsida; order Cupressales; family Cupressaceae; genus Cunninghamia; species Cunninghamia lanceolata. Next base: position 1,232,677 of record BSBN01000802.1, on the reverse strand, counting down.
ATATACAAGCGCCAAATATACAACCATTTAACTCTTCTTCACGATGCTCTTTGGGTCCGCAGCCTGCACATTGCAAATGTATATATCAAATGTATGTTTAAATATACAAGCGCAATATATACAATGAATTAACATTGCTTAATAACTTTTCGGTTCTGGTCCTTGTATAAATGCATTGTATGTTACGACCTACCAAACATACAAACGTGAGATACATGCAATGGATTTAAACGTTTATTCATTTCAACTCTTAACCATTTCGGGTCCACCTTGTATGTACAAATATAACCTTAACAAATGCATACAAGGCAAAAAGACATACAATTGACTTTGTATATGAACCCGACTACTCATGCGACCAAGTATAAAATGACCTTTGCATATACAAATGACTTTGTATATGGAAAGCGATAAGCGAAGGTCTTTGTATACAAGAAAACTCACATACAAAGGGCCTTGTATATGCAACCCGATATACAAAGAGACTTGTATGTGCAAACAACAAACCCTTCCCTTGTCCATTTTACCAAAATGCTCATAACTTGCAAAATATGGCAAATTTTAACATGGTTCAAAAAGAAACCCTAGCTCATTTTTGATAAGGAATCCAACCATACTATGCACTGGTACCGAAATGCATTTCTTCTCCATTTTTAACAAGGTTTGCAATTTTAACTCCCTTTTTCCCTTTACCACCAAGCAAAATGACACACACAAGTAAAAAGTAAAAAGCCACAACAAGGGTCCTCATTTTGCTAAGGAGTAAAATGGGGCATGTTGTGAACATCACAACAACTAGCAACCAAACAAAACAATCAAATTCAACCCATTAAAGAAAATTGAATGAAATAAATTCATAACTTCCAACTATCTTTTCTACAAATTATTATCCAACTTCAGACTTAATGTATTCAATAAGGTGCATGAATTTTCATTTCTGTCATGTCCACATTTCACATGCGGTCACAACATGCTAACCCGCGTGTCATGTCCACATGCATCATGTGGTCATGATACGAACTATCAAAAATTTCCCCTTACTACTCTGAAAGCCCCCCTCGCACCCACAAGCGTGCTCAGTTGCGTATGTTAAAGTCGTCAAGTTTCTATTGCTAACAGAATATTCTACACCTGTGTGCATATAGATATCGATCACTATGTTTATGTCTATTTAATTTGCAACGTTTAGGATTTCCTTGGTAGGTGGTTGTCTTTTAATTGGATTTCCTAGTTTATTTCAATACTGGCTCGCATTTCTCCTTTTATTATATTTCATCGTTTATTTATTTAATTATCTATCATTTCAATAAATTGTCTCATTTTCATAGTCTACCATTTGGTAATAATTTAACTTTGAAATCACAATTTCTTTTACTGACCGAACTGTCAAATTTTAAATATTAAATGTCAAATTAATTGTCTCATCACTTCTTTTGATATATATAATTAAAAATAATATTTAAATATATGTATTCGATTATATATTTTTATTTTAAAATACTTACATTTATTATTTATTTATATATATATAACATTCTTTTTCAATTGTATAAATAATTCATACCATTAGTATATATATAAACATACATAAGCATTACTAGTTAAATAAACTTTCTTATTTAGTGGAAGCCCCTCCTTTATATTTCAAATAACACATATATAAATGTATATATATAGATATATATGCACTCACACACACACACACACACATATATACACATACATTTATTTTTATTTAAAAAATATTTTAAACCAACTAATGGAAACTCCACTCACAATATTTTATGAGAATCCAACTCATAGTAATGGGGGTTAAATAACCCTAATTTTTTTGTTGTTGTTTGTGATTGTATGTTGCAGGTGGGAAAGGGCATCAGCGGCAGCCATGGGACATGGCTCTGGGCGCATGGGAGTGAAGTGTAGTGGTGGTCGGAGGTAGGGTGTTAGGTGGCAGCGATGGTAGTGAGCGAAGGGCTGCGGTGGAGGGTGGTGCATAGGCTGCAAAGGGCAGCGGTGAACAAATGTTGTGGGGATGTCCGCGTAGTCAACGGAGGTGGGGTTATGGGCCGCGAGGCCTGCGTTGTATCTTGGCGGGGGCGTGGGTTTAAAGTCATGGTGGGGGTGTGGGGAGGGGTGGAACCCACCCACATCCCACTTCGTGGGGTGTGGGTAGGGCTCTGCCCCTCCCCACACCCATTGTGTTAATGTATTTCGGTGGGGTTTAAACCCCACCGTATATTATGTTTCATTCGGCTGTATGAACAACGAGCTTCCACTATCTATTTTCTTTTGCAATTTTCGTAATTTAAAATTAATATTAATAAAATATATATATATATAGCTCATTTTCACAACTTCATTTAATTTAACTATTTAAATATATATATATAATTCATTTCACAATATCTCTAACATTTTTAATTTTCAAGATAGCATTTACTTAAGTGAAAAGAGAAAACACTAACCATTAAAATCTGTATTTATCAACTAAAATTTAATCTATCAAGTATACATTCCTTTTCAAATAAATTTAAAGATTAAGAGTAAATACAAGAAACTATTAGATCTTTTACTTCAATAACCAAACAACAGACAAGTAACTCAATTTAGATTATTTTCCATTGCATACTTAAATCTAGTTTTACTTTTGTTTTCAAAGGCAAATTTGCATCTTATATAATCTAGTAAATATAAAAATTCCACTAAACAATACAAGAGATAAATTTTAACCACTTGACTAAATCAACAACTAATCCCACAACTAAGCAAATTTGATAAACAAGAATAAACAACTTTAAGATTTCGCAACTCACAAACACTCTAAGGGAGGAATTACTTTCTTCTCCCAATACAATTTTTTTACCACTTTCAGAGGCAGGAACCTCTCCTCTTTAAAAAAAACTTATCTAGGAAGAAACTTAAAGAGACCAAGCTCTCATTACAAATGGAAAGATAGAACATTTTCTCTAAACAAGGTAAACTCCTCCAATCCTCTCAACATGCTCCAAGATAAACCTGTATGACAACCAAGGAAAGAATACACCACACAACAAGCTCTCCTCCCTACCATAGACCAGCAAGAGGGTCACCCCCAAGATAGGGAGATCATCCACATACCCAGGGTAGAATAAACCAAAAACACTCCACAACATTGATTCACAACAATAGAAGCAACAACACACAAACTCCCATAGTTTAACACACAATACAAAGACTCAGCTGAGGTGAGTTCAAAGGGGGTAGGGAAGTAGACTCTCTCTACTCCAAGGTGTCATTCTTCTCAAACAATTATCATAGCTTATCTCATGGCCTCAAGCCAACATAAATTATTCTTTATCATGGCCTCAAGCCATCCAATTAATAAAAATCACAGGGATATCCAAAATAGGCTCTCAAAGCCTTATAGCCCTCTAGGCTCAAAATTACCAACATGCCCTCAAGGCTTCCATATACCAAAACAAGAATACACCTGAGGAGGTTCACACCTTCCCTTCCCCATACCTGATGAGAATTGTCTTCCAACTGGAAGAAGCTCTTTCATACAACCAACACAAACCCAAAATAGCAAAAATAACACATAGACAACCATTGCAAATCCACATTCATCAAACAAGAACAAAACATACATAGGTGAGTAAACTGGCTCACTAACCTGTACAAGCCCAATTATGGAAGTATTTTGAAGAAGAGCTCCACCCTTAGTCTCCTCCTCCAAGTTCTCCTTCTTTACACAATAATCCAACCCCCTTACCCTCTCCCTCTTCTCCTCTTTAAAACAAATTCTCTCCCTCATCCCTTATTCCAAGTGGCATTAAAAAACTAAACCCACTCCTTCTCCATTATCCTAGTGGACTTAAAACAATTAACCCCACTCAAGAGGTTCCCCACTATAGTGATTTTACAACACATGGATGAATAAAATATAATAAGAAAAATAGAAATAAAAAGGAAGTGGATGACACACCACCCTTTTTATGGGGGTCTCCCACCAAAAGAGAGGCACAAAGAGACAAGCACTCCATTATTGGTGGATCATGGAGTCCTTCCATGACTTGGAAGTGGGTCTAAGTGTGGATTCCACTCATCCCATTGTCCCCATGCTCCCAAATTCGTCACTTAACTTCACCATGAAGTTGAAGTGACCATATGGAGGTTATCCCAAGGTTATCCTAGTCAAAAGGGTCCCTGGACCCATGGGGTATAACCTAGGGTTGATTTTAACCTAGTTAAGACTCCCAGAGTCAAGTAAAAATACAAGAAGAGGGTCAAAAAGAAATAAACTTAAACAAGATTCATAACAACATCTTTTACAACACATATCACAATACAAGTGAATCAGAGGGTAGACCTAATTCCCTTGACCCCATGCAACATTACAACATTACAACATTTCCACCATACACGGAGTTGATCTTAGTTCCTCGTGGAACTAGATCAGCTCACAAGGGATACAACATAGAGTGTGGAATGATCTCCTGTATTTGTGGTTTTGTTAACAATACCTGCACACTCAAACTCAAAGTTAATAACACATAAAGATATCATAGCTGAAGCAATTAAAATACATGCATACCTAAACATTCTACCATATAAACATACTGAAATCACAATAAAATTCTATTTCTAATATTATCCATTCATCATTCACTTAAAAGCAACATCTAACTATCATTGCACAATTGTTTTCTTAAAAATCAATTAGGTTTAATAATCAAGATTCTAGGATCAACAGTCCCCCAATCATAAAAGTAATAGAAATAGTATTGTAAATAGTCTCATGAATAGAAGTGAAAAAGGTAGGCCTCACATCCCCCCCTAAGATTGTACTTCCTCCTGGAAGTCATCAAAGGGGTGAGGGTAAAGTGTCTTCAGTCTTGTTGCATCTTCCCATGTTGCAGTGACCTCATCATACATATCCCACTAGACCCTAACCTAGTCTAGCTCTCGACCTTGAAGGCCCAGCGTCTGATGAACCAATATGCATATTGGCTCCAAAGCCAGCTGTCCGTCTGCCTCTACCTGAAGAGTACTCCAATCCAATACATGAGATAAGTTAGAAATATAACGACATAGAACTAAAACATGAAAGACATCATGGATACAAGACAGGCTAGGTGGCAAGGCTAAACAATAGGCTACAGGTCCTATCCTCTCCAAAATCTCAAAAGGTCCTACAAACTGGGGTGCGAGCTTAGAGCCTTTTCCGTAACGGATTGGACTCTTATGTGGTTGCACTCTCAAGAATACCCTGTCACCCACTGAAAAGCTTCGATCCATTCTCTTCGCATCAGCATACTTTTTCTGTCTATCTTGAGCTTCCTGAAGTCTGTCTGATCAATGTGACCTGCTGTTCCATATCCTGAATTATTTCAAGACCAATGGCAACTCGGTCCTCTAACCGATCCCAACTCAAAGGCATCCTGCAAGGTCTACCATATAAAGCCTGGTAAGGAGGCATACCCAATGAGCTGTGATGCCCATTATTGTAGGTGAACTCAACTAGATATAGGTACTCCTCCCATCTAGACTGATGATCCATAACATACATGTGAAGCATGTCCTCTAACACCTGATTAACTCTTGTTGTCTGGCTGTCAATCTCAGGATGGTAAGTGGAACTAAAGTTGAGCTGTGTGCCCAATGCTTGATGTAAGGCTCTCCAAAATGATGATGTGAATACGGAGTCTCTATCAGATATGATGTGGCGAGGTACTCCACGTAGTCTGACAATCTGATCTAGAAACACTCTCGCTACTGATGGTGCATTGTACGTTGTGCATACCGGTGAGAAATGCGCCACCTTGGTCAACTTGTCAACTGTCACCATGATGGCATCATGGCGTCACGATGACATAGGTAGACCAACAATAAAGTCTGTGGAAATGGTGTCCCACTTCCATTCAGGTATCTCGTGAGGGTACAAAAGTCCTGCTGGATGCTGATGCTCGGCCTTGACCCTCTGACACTCAAGGCATCGAGCAACATATTCTGCAATGTCGTGTCTCATCCCAGCCCAATGATATAACTGTTGCAAATCTGCATGCATCTTCTTCACTCCTAGATGAGCTGCATAGGGTGCTCTATGAGCCTCAGAGAGTATCACTGTACGTAGGTCACCCGTACGAGGTATATAGATGCGCTGCCTATGTCTAAGCAATCCATCCAACTCAAGGGAATATCCTATGAATTTGCCCTTCAGGACCATCTGATTCTAGATTTCTTGTTGCACCTCAAGAAACCACTCATCCCCAGGCAGATGTTGTAGAATATGCTCTCTCAAATCCACCTTCAAAGTTAGAGTCAGGATCTCGTGGTGCCTTCGACTCAAAGTGTTGGTGACCACGTTCTCCTTTCCTTGAATGTAGTGGACATCAAAGTCATACTCACACATGAACTCCATCCAACGCCACTGGCGGGCATTCAAATTAGGTTGAGTGAAAATGTACTGTAAGCTATGATAATCCGAATGGAGCTCAAAACATCAACCTAAAAGAAAGTGTCTCCAACGAACAAGAGCATGAATAACAGCTGCAAGCTCTAAATCATGAGTAGGGTAGTTTAGCTCATGTGTTTTAAGTTTTTGCAATTCATAAGCAATCACTCTACCACCCTGCATAAGCACAGCTCCCAATCCCTCTAATGATGCATCTATGCAAACAACAAAATCTTTTGCCAGATCAGGAACAGCTAATATGGGAGCGCTAGTAAGACGTTCCTTCAGGATCCCAAAGGCCTTCTCGCATTGCTCAGTCCAAGTGAATCCTTTCCCTTTTCACTGAAGGGAAGTGATAAGATGTGCTATCCTGGAGAAACCTTCGACAAACCTACAGTAGTAACCAGCTAGTCCAATAAAGCTCCTTACTTCTGTTACATTGGTGGGTGCTGGCCAATCCTGAATTGCTTTGATCTTTGATGGATCTATGGAGATGCCATCGCCTGATAAAATGTGCCCCAAATACTATACTTCTGTCCTGAAAAAGGCACACTTCTCCAGGTTGCCATAAAGCTGATGCTCACGTAAACACTGCAATACCTGACGTAAATGTCCACATGTTCCTCCTTGGTCTGTGAATAGATCAAAATATCATCTAGGAATATGATCACGAACTGATCTAGGCAAGTGTAGAACACCCCGTTCATGAGGCTCATGAACATTGCAGGGGCGTTCATCAAATTGAAAGGTACCACTGTAAATTTATAATGGCCATATCTGGTTCGGAAAGTAGTTTTGTGGATATCTACCTCAGTGATTCGTAATTGATGATACCCAGATTTTAGCTCAATTTTTGAAAACACTTTGGCTCCTTGCATTTGGTCAAATAGATCGTCAATCCTAGGCAGAGGATATCAGTTCCTCACCGTCACTTTGTTTAACTGTCTGTAGTCCATGCATAGCCAAAGAGATCCATCCTTCTTCTTTACGACGATAACCGATGTGCCCCATGGTGAAACGCTAGGTCGGATGTGTCCCTTCTCTAATAATTCATCTAACTACATTTTAAGCTCTGTAAGCTCATGTGTAGTCATTCTATAAGGTGCACAAGACACTGGCTCTGCCCTTGGTACCAAATCGATGTGGAAGTCAACTTCCCTACGTGGAGGCATACCCGGTAACGCTGGCGGAAAAACATCAAAAAATTCTCTCAGGATAGGGTGATCATCTAAGGTAGTCTCAGGTTCATCCTCTAATCTATCACTGACTGTGATAGCAAACATCTGACAACCCTTCCGCATGCAGCGTTTAAGTTGCTGAGCGAATATCGTACGAGTAGTCATGGGCTTCTGTATGCCCACTATCTCAACCGGTGTGCCATGATTGTCTAAGAAACTAATCATCCTCTGGCGGCAATCTAGCTTGGCTCTATGAGCTGCAAGCCAGTCCATACCCAGAACTACACTGTAGGATCCTAATGGCATAACCCTAAGGTCACATGTTGTAATGAAAGAACCCAAGGAAATCTTGCAATTTCTAACAATGGTATCAATTGACATCCTAGCCCCAGAGGCCAACTCGACCTCCCACCTAATGTCTTGCCTAGTAGCCACCAGCCTGCAATGTTCCACTAATGATGTAGACATAAAAGAGTCGGTAGCTCTGGAATCAAATAGGATAGAGATGGAAAAATCTCCAATCATACTTGCTATCTCTATGACTGAAGCCTGGAAATTGGCCTAGTAGTTTTCAACCACTGCAAACATACGGTGGGATTTACCCATATCACCCATAGTTTGCTTGGATCCTCTTGCACGATGCTATCCCCCTACTATAAAACCCTGTGGGCACTCTCTAGCTAGGTGTCCAGCTTCACCACAAACATAACAAGGCCCCTTAAACTATACCTATACAGTCTGAGTCATGCTCGATTGCTATTGTCCTAATCTACCAGTGGACCCTTGTGAGCCCCTATACAACTGCTGCGGCCTAGCAGGTCCCGCAGGTGGTTCCTGCTGTCTCTAATCCCTTCACGGGCCCTGCTATTGCCAACCTCTATTATTAACCCCATGTGACCTCGGCTGTGTTCTATCTTTTTGTTGCTACTGTGACTACTGTTGTTGTGGGGGCCTAGGAGGTAATGATGTTGTACTGAATCCTCCTCTAGGGAATGGCTATGTTGACCTACGAAAACTTTGTTGATACTGCTGCTGTCCCCGATCTTGGAACTGAGGGCAAGAACTCTACCCCCCTCCTTGAATCTCCTCTGCAATATAAGCCTTCTCAGCAGCATCACTCAAGGTCTGAGGATCTGCCATCCGAACAGGTCCTGCTATACTGTGGTTTAGTCCCCTAATAAACTTATGCACCAAGAGTTTCTCGTCATGGAGATACTCTGCATATCTAGATAACTCTGTAAACCTACTCTCATACTGTGCCACTAAGAGTCCCCATTGCTGTAGGTCATGGAACTCATCTATATGACGCTGTCTATAATAGTCTGATAGGTATCGCACGTTGAAGCGCTCAATAAAAGTCTCCCATGAGAGGGTGTCTAAGGAGAGGCGATGCTTGCACTCCTCAGTGTGCCACCAGGTAGTTGCTGCATCTTGTAATAAGTGTACTACCACACGGGCCTTCATGTTGCCCTTGTAGGGACGCAATGCGAAACACCTGTCTAAACTGATAAGCTAAGCCTCTGCCTCAGCTCCCTCTGTGGTTCTGATGAAAGTAGGAGGGTTCAATCTCAATATGTCCCTGATGGGATCTCCTCTATCACTGCGCCCCCTGATAGGCTCATCTGTATGATAATCATAAGGCCTGGGACCCAATTGCTCTACTCACACTATCTTGTCATGCCTGGCATGATGTGTGGGGCTCCTGCTACGGGCCATATCCGCCGAATCAACCTCCTCTATTTTAGGCAACTTGACATAAGGCTCAACACGTGGTACCCCCTATGGCTCTATGCGGGGCTCCACACGTGGCTCGACATGAGTCTCAGTTCATGGCTCCATGCGTAGTTCCTCTCGTAGAACATCGCGGGGCTCAACACGTGGCTCTATGCACGGCTCAACTGTAGCTGATGGAAGCCTATCTAAGATAGCCTATAAGGCCTGTAATATCTGTGGTCCCATATCAAGTGACGTTGGTGGTGCCTGCGGTGCCTGAGGAACTGGTTGTGTCTGTAGAACTAGTTGAACCTATGGATTTGGTTGTTCTGGTGGGACTGGTTGATCTGGTCCCATAGCTGAAGAATCAGTGCGCACCTTGGTGGGTGGAGTACGGTGGGTCGGTATTCACCAAACTTATCTAAGAGGCATCCTACAAAATGAGGTAATTGCTAAGCAGTTTGATCGTGGAAGTGATAATGTGCCTAAACAAGCCCAGTGTTTGAAACAACTATGCTCTGATACCAAATGTCATGCCCACATTTCACATGTGGTCACAACACACTAACCTGCGTGTCATGTCCACATGCGTCATGTGGTTATGATACGAACTATCAAAAATTTCCCCTTACTACTCTGAAAGCCCCCCTTGCACCCACAAGCATGCTCGGTTGTGTATGTTAAAGTCGTCAAGTTTCTATTGCTAACGGAATATTTTACACCTGTGTGCATATAGATATCGATCACTATGTTTATGTCAGTTTAATTTGCAACGTTTAGGATTTCTTTGGTAGGTGGTTGTCTTTTAATTGGATTTCCTAATTTATTTCAATACTGGCTCGCATTTCTCCTTTTATTATATTCCATTGTTTATTTATTTAATTATCTATCATTTCAATAAATTGTCTCATTTTCATAGTCTACCATTTGGTAATAATTTAACTTTGAAATCACAATTTCTTTTACTAACCGAACTGTCAAATTTTAAATATTAAATGTCAAATTAATTGTCTCATCAGTTCTTTTGATATATATAATTAAAAACAATATTTAAATATATGTATTCAATTATATATTTTCATTTTAAAATACATTACATTTATTTTATATATATATATATATATATATATATATATATATATATATATATATATATAACATTCTTTTTCAAGTGTATAAACAATTCATACCATTAGTATATATATAAACATACATAAACATTACTAGTTAAATAAACTTTCTTATTTAGTGGAAGCCCCTCCTTTATATTTCAAATAACACATATATAAATGTATATATATATGCACTCACACACACACACACACACACACACACACACACATATATATATACATACATTTATTTTTATTTAAAAAACATTTTGAACCAACTAATGGAAACTCCACTCACAATATTTTATGAGAATCCAACTCATAGTAATGGGGGTTAAATAACCCTAATTTTTTTGTTGTTGTTTGTGATTGTATGTTGCAGGTGGGAAAGGGCATCGGCGGTGGCCATGGGACATGGCTTTGGGCGTATGGGAGTGAAGTGTAGTGGTGGTCAGAGGTAGGGTGTTAGGCAGTAGCGACGACAGTGAGTGGAGGGCTGCGGTGGAGGGCGATGCATAGGCCGTAGAGGGCGGCAGTGAATGGACGCTGTGGGGATGTCCACGCAGTCAACGGAGGCGGGGTTATGGGCCGCGAGGCCTGCATTGTATCTTGGCAAGGGTGTGGGTTTAAAGTCACGGCAGGGGTGTGGGGTGGGGCTCCACCCCTCCCCACACCCATTGTGTTAATGTATTTCGGTGGGGTTTAAACCCCACTATATATTATGTTTCATTCAACTGTATGAACAACGAGCTTCCATAGTCTATTTTCTTTTGCAATTTTCGTAATTTAAAATTAATATTAATAATATATATATATGTATATATATACATATGTATATATATACATATGTATATATATACATATGTATATATATACATATGTATATATATATATGTATATATATATAAATATATATAGCTCATTTTCACAACTTCATTTAATTTAACTATTTAAATATATATATATATATAATTCATTTCACAATATCTCTAACATTTTTAATTTTCAAGATAGCATTTACTTAAGTGAAAAGAGAAAACACTAACCATTAAAATCTGTATTTATCAACTAAAATTTAATCTATCAAGTATACATTCCTTTTCAAATAAATTTAAAGATTAAGAGTAAATACAAGAAACTATTAGATCTTTCACTTCAATAACCAAACAACAGACAAGTAACTCGATTTAGATTATTTTCCATTGCATACTTAAATCTAGTTTTACTTTTGTTTCAAAGGCAAATTTGCATCTTATATAATCTAGTAAATATAAAAATTCCACTAAACAATACAAGAGATAAATTTTAACCACTTGACTAAATCAACAACTAATCCCACAACTTAGCAAATTTGATAAACAAGAATAAACAACTGTAAGATTTCGTAACTCACAAACACTCTAAGGGAGGAATTACTTTCTTCTCCCAATACAATTTTTTTACAACTTTTAGAGGGAGCAATCTCTCCTCTTTAAAAGAAACTTATCCAGGAAGAAACTTAAAGAGACCAAGCTCTCATTACAAATGGAAAGATAGAACATTTTCTCTAAACAAGGTAAACTCCTCCAATCCTCTCAACATGCTCCAAGATAAACCTGTATGACAACCAAAGAAAGAATACACCACACAACAAGCTCTCCTCCCTACCATAGACCCACAAGAGGGTCACCCCCGAGCTAGGGAGATCATCTACATACCCAGGGTAATAAACTAAAAACACTCCACAACATTGATTCACAACAATAGAAGCAACAACACACAAACTCCCATGGTTTAACACACAATACAAAGACTCAGCTGAGGTGAGTTCAAAGGGGGTAGGGAAGTAGACTCTCTCTACTCCAAGGTGTCATTCTTCTCAAACAATTATCATAGCTTATCTCATGGCCTCAAGCCAACATAAATTATTCTTTTTCATGGCCTCAAGCCATCCAATTAATAAAAATCACAGGGATATCCAAAATAGGCTCTCAAAGCCTTATAGCCCTCTAGGCTCAAAATTACCAACATGCCCTTAAGGCTTCCATAAACCAAAACAAGAATACACCCAAGGAGGTTCACACCTTCCCTTCCCCATACCTGATCAGCATTGTCTTCCAACTAGAAGAAGCTCTTTCATACACCCAACACAAACCCAAAATAGCAAAAATAACACATAGACAACCATTGCAAATCCACATTCATCAAACAAGAACAAAACATACATAGGTGAGTAAACTGGCTCACTAACCTGTACAAGCCCAATTATGGAAGTATTTTGAAGAAGAGCTCCACCCTTAGTCTCCTCCTCCAAGTTCTCCTTCTTTACACAATAATCCAACCCCCTTACCCTCTCCCTCTTCTCCTCTTTAAAACAAACTCTCTCCCTCATCCCTTATTCCAAGTGGCATTAAAAAACTAAACCCACTCCTTCTCCATTATCCTAGTGGACTTAAAACAATTAACCCCACTCAAGAGGTTCCCCTCTATAGCGCTTTTACAACACATGGATGAATAAAATATAATAAGAAAAATAGAAATAAAAAGGAAGTGGATGACACACCACCCTTTTTATGGGGGTCTCCCACCAAAAGAGAGGCACAAAGAGACAAGCACTCCATTATTGGTGGATCATGGAGTCCTTCCATGACTTGGAAGTGGGTCTAAGTGTGGATTCCGCTCATCCCATTGTCCCCATGCTCCCAAATTCGTCACTTAACTTCACCATGAAGTTGAAGTGACCATATGGAGGTTATCCCAAGGTTATCCTAGTCAAAAGGGTCTCTAGACCCATGGGGTATAACCTAGGGTTGATTTTAACCTAGTTAGGACTCCCAGAGTCAAGTAAAAACACAAGAAGAGGGTCAAAAAGAAATAAATTTAAACAAGATTCATAACAACATCTTTTACAACACATATCACAATACAAGTGAATTAGAGGGTAGACCTAATTCCCTTGACCCCATGCAACATTACAACATTACAACATTACAACATTTCCACCATACACGGAGTTGATCTTAGTTCCTCGTGGAACTAGATTGGCTCACAAGGGATACAACATAGGGTGTGGAATGATCTCCTGTATTTGTCGTTTTGTTAGCAATACCTACACACTCAAACTCGAAGTCAATAACACATAAAGATATCATAGCCGAAGCAATTAAAATACATGCATACCTAAACATTCTACCATATAAACATACTGAAATCACATTAAAATTCCATTTCTAATATTATCCATTCATCATTCACTTAAAAGTAACATCTAACTATCATTGCACAATTGTTTTCTTAAAAATCAATTAGGTTTAATAATCAAGATTCTGGGATCAACAGTCCCCCAATCATAAAAGTAATAGCAATAGTACTGTAAATAGTCTCATGAACAGAAGTGAAAAAGGTAGGCCTCACTATTTCAGTTTAAGTGGGTGCACATGGTTAATAAGCCTCATCTTGAAGATTAGTTGAACAAACCAGTGACTGATATTAGACTACGTAGGTGAGGACATTCCCTCATAGCCAACTGGATAGAGCCTTGCTGCCAGCGAGCATCCATAGCCCCGGCAAGGTTATTGTTACAATTCTCCTAAGTAGAGCCCCACTGCCAGCGAGCGTCTATAGCTCTGGTAGAGTTACTTAGATGGCTTAATCTAGATTTTCAGTATAATCTATTTTATTTATTTTTGTATTTCATAGAGATTTCATAAGATATTGCATTTGTAACTTCATGATGCAAGGAGTGGTCACTTGCTGAAATTAAGCTAAGAATTGTAATGGTAGCAAGGGTGACCTCTGATTTTTCACCTAATATCTACACTGGTAAGTACAACAAACCCAAGGATTTTAGGTGTGTCATTGTGAGAAACATTCCTTGAATACTCAACCCAATCTTATTGAAAAATTTCACAAGTTAAACAACTCTCTACATTCATGACAGTCACAACAAGTTATGCATAGATTTCAAACAATTAACCTGAATGATCTGAATTCTCCATTGTTTTCAGTGGTTGTTAATCTACCCCTTTATACTCTAAATCAAAAGAAAGATCCCTACTGAGGAAACAAAGCAACCAAAAAAAAACAAGAAAAACAAAGCCACTATATAAACAACTATACAAAGAAAGTACACTATGATACACATGACTGTCATGATGCAATCCTTAGGCCTGAAAATAGTGTTTGAGGAACTGTCCATTAACTGGTAATGGAACATCCTCACCTGTTAAGGACTTGAGCCTGTAGGTGTTGTCTCCTAGAATTTCAGAAATTTGAAAGGGGCCTATCCAGAGTTTGTCAAATTTACCATGATCACCCTTCCTTTCATGTGCTTTGTCCCACATCAAGACTAGATCTGAGATCCTGAAAGCTTTGATTCTGGCCCTTTTGTCAAACTAGTGCTTGACAACAGCCTGATGTTTAGCAAATTGGTTAATTACTACACTTCTTTTTTCCTCTAGGTGCATTAGTTGTAGCAATCTAACTTTATGTTTATTATCTATGCCTAGGTACTCTTGTGCAAACTGCAGTGTAGGAATCTTTAAGTTGACAGGGAGGATGGGATCCACCCCGTATACTAAGTGAAAAGGTGAATTTCCTAATGCAGCTTTATTCCTGGTTCTATCTACCCATAAGGCATATTTCAATAGAGTGTTCCATTCCCTTGGGTTCTTATCTATCAGCTTTTTTATGATGTTCAATAGGTTCTTGTTTGTGGATTCTGCTAATCCATTCCCTTGGGGGTAGTAATTTGAGGAGAATTTTAAAATGACCCCATGATTGAAAGCCCAACTTGACAATTTAATTGAAGCAAAAGCAGGCCCATTATCACATACTAAAGCATATGGAACTCCATACCTAGTCACTATATTGGTTTCCAAAAACCTAATAACGTCTTCAGCATTGCATGTCCTACTACTAACAGCCTCAGTCCACCTGGTACAGTAATCAATAATAGTTAAAACATACCTGTGACCTAAGGATGAGGGAGGATTGATGGGTCCTATGAAGTCCATTCCCCATTGAGGAAAGGGGCGCATCTCCATCACTAGCTGCAAAGGTTGAGTAGCATATTTCTCTCTATTGGTAACAACCTAGCACATATGACAGCATTTGATGTGTTCAGCTATATCTTTGAAAATTATGGGCCAATAATACCCTGCCCTGAGGATAGCATGAGTGGTGGCTAAGGACGACCCATGTGCAGTCCCAAATTTATCATGTAATTCTGTTAGCACCTTATCTGCTTCTAATCTTTCTAAGCATCTTAGGTATATCCCCTCATAGTTTTTCTTGAAAAGGACTCCTTTTAACATAAATTTCAGCATCCTTATCTTCAAGGCTCTCCTCTATGAGGCCTGCAGTCTTGAGGGACATCTCGCAGTGGTCAAGATGTGCCTAATGTCTGAGTACCATTCTCTGTCATCTTTTGCATTTACGACGTACTGTTGGCTCAAGATATTGGGATCAACCTCTGATATCATCTGGCTTAATGCCTGCCCTCTTACCAGCTTCATAGGGGTAATGTCCATATCGTACTCCTGGAGGACAGTGATCCATTTAGCCCTTTTCTCACCTAGTTCACTTTGCATTAGCAACATTTTAACTGCTGCATCAGGTACAACAGCAATCACCTTACTTCTCAGGATGTAGTGCCTGAACTTCTTGACTACTTGGACCAAAGCAAGCGCCTGTCTTTCAACGTCCATATACCTAATCTCTGCGTCTCTGAAAGGGTGGCTCATGAAGGCTATAGGCTTTTCTTCCTTTTCTTCATTTTTCTGTGTCAGTACTGCTGCAGAGGTATGTTCTGAAGCAAATGAGTAGATGTAGAAGTCCTCGGTGTAATCTGGACTGATCAGGACATGGGCATTTGATATGGCCTTTTTAATGTCTTCAAAAGCTGCTCTAGCTTCTAGGGTCCATTCAATTTTAGCGTCCTTCTTGAGCATGGCGTTCAAGGGCCTGACTATCTCTGCAAAGCTAGTGATAAATTTCCTAATGAAATTAATCTTACCAAAGTAAGATTTGAGCTTCATCTTGCTTCCAGGCAGTTGTATCTTCATGATGGATTTTATTCTGTCAGGATCAATGATGATCTCGTCTTCAGTTATCAAGTGGCCTAGCAATTTCCCCGTGGTCATCCCAAATATGTACTTCTTGGGATTCAAGGATATCCCATACTGCTCACACTTCTTCAACACCTTTCTCAGGTCCTCTACATGGTTCGCTCTATCTTTGGAGAACACCATTAAGTCATCCATGTATATTACTATGCACTTACCAACCAAGCCTCTGAAGGCTATGTCCATTGCTCGCTGAAATGTGGCTCTAGCATTTATCAATCCAAATGGCATGCACCTGTAGGTGAAGATCCCCCATTTCGTGGTAAATGCGGTTTTTAATCTATCAATTCTGTCCACCATCACCTAGTTGTATCCAGAGAAACCATCCAAGAAGGACATCATCTTGGCACCATTCACAATCTGTAGGACTTCATCTAGAGAAGGCAAAGGATAATTATCCTCTTCAAAAGCTCGATTCAAGTTCCTGAAGTCCACGCACAGTCTGATGTCACCATTCTTCTTTCTCATTGGGACCAATTTTTCCACCCATGTGGAGTGTCTCACAAGAAATATGATCCTGGCATTGAGCAGTCTTTTAACTTTTTTGAAAATGATTGGCTCCAGTAAAGCATTGACAGGTCTTTGCTTTTGCCGAAAAGGCTTGGCGTCTGACTTCATAGGTATCATATGAGTGATGACTGATGTATCAAAAGTTTTCAATTCGTCATACATCTAGGCAATGACCTGGATGTAATCTTTGAGGGCCTGAGTTATCCCTTTCAATTCTTCTTCTGTACAGACCTTCCCAATCAGAACATTTCTTCTTCTATCACCTTGCCCAAGGTCGACCTGTGAATACTATCCCTCATCAGCCTTTTGACGATCTCTTTGTTTCAGCATTCTGTCCAAACCGAATGCTCTCTCCAGCTCTATCATTCCCCTAGGGATTTTGTTACTTGGCAGCTCCAGGATTTCTTCTTCCTCCTAGACATGATCTTCTAGATTCTTTTCATCAATGATCTATGCCTCAAAAACATCTCTATTGGAAATAAAATCCAATATATGTTGATCATCTTCAAATACTTGGAGATTAGTTACATTATCAGGTACTGAAGGCATTGATACTAATTCAACTGAGAATCTTTTTAAACCTGATATGGACAGTGGCTCTAGAGTACTGGCAGCCTGGGCCAAAGCATCTGCTCTGTGGTTTTGCTCTCTGGGTACATGGGTGATATTGAATGCATCAAACTCTTCTATTAAGTCCCACACCCTGTGTCTGTAATTGGACAGCCTCCTATAATTGTAAGAGTATATACCTCTTACTTGTCTGACAACTAATTCTGAGTCCCCATAGACATGCAGAATTTTCACCTTCTTCCTAAGAGCGAACAGTATCCCATGAATTAGAGCTTCATATTTTGTCACATTATTTGTACATGGGAACTACAATCTGTATGCTGCCAAATAGGATTTTCCAGATGGGTCAATGAGGTCTATTCCTACTCCAGCTCCTTGTTTTGACTTGGATCCATCAAATCTGAGGATCCAAGGCTCATCCTCAACTAAAAGCTTGTCTGGTGCTTCCTTCTTTCTTTTGGCTCTGGCAGCCGCACCACTGGATATCCATTTTAGCTTTGGTGTCCCAGTTTTCTCAGACACCACCTCATCAGTTTTATGGGGAGCTGATACTTCTTCTTTTCTCTTATCACTAAGAGGAACATTCTCTGGACTAGGTAGCATATGCCTTCTCAAGATATGCAGGCACAACGAGCAAGATGTCTTCGAGTGAGGTGCCTCATGCAACCTGCACCATTTCTTAATCAAGGTATCCTGGGGAGGCCTATGCTGCTGCGTCATCTTTTGGATTTCTTTTGACAAAAACTCCTCAAATTTGGATAGATTGCTGCCACTATCCTCATCAGATAACTCGTAATCTAACTCCACTAAACAATCACTCCCAGGGGTGATTTTCTTCTTGTTCTTATCATTACCCCTGTTGCATACCAGTATCTCTTCTATCATCTGGACAGAACCTTCATCCTTCTGTGTGCATCCTCCTATTCCTACAGGAGACAAACATAAATCAGTATCACTATCGTTATCCGTGGAACTCACCGTGGGTGAAGATACTTCGCCATATGCGTGTTCCAACTCCAACATGTCTAAACAGGCATCACAAGTTTTTTAAGAATGAGCCTCATCATGCAACCTGCACCATTTCTCAATCAGAATATTGTGAACAGGCACACTTAATAATTGACATCGTTTTACCTGTCTAAACAAATGCATCTCAAATTTCTTGAAATGATCCAGTTCTATTTTATTTCCAAGATTACAATTAGGCTCTAAATTTATTTCATCACTCCAAAGGTCACCATTATGATCATGTATGTCAAGCATCAGGATTTCTTCTATGCTGGCAGTTTGAGGTCTGATGGAGTAAACTCCAAGTTCCACATCCACATACATGATTTCATTGGTTCTGTTATATTCAGTGATCATGTGTCTCATGTGAGGTTCAGCTTCGATCTTTATTTGATTTGGTATACCCTTCCAAGGTAACCACATATGGCTGAAATCAGTTGCCATGTATCCGTTGAGAGTTTTTGACCAGTCTCTGCTGAGTAACATTTCGTATGTATCAGGTATATCTACTACCTAAATATCAATATAATGTTGGATTCTGGGATCCAATGCTAGCTGCATGTGAATGTGGGTCAGTTCTCCTACCACACTTACTTTTGTTTTGTCCAATTGTGTTACCTTCTTCAATGATTTAGCAGGATGTAACCCTAAAGCGTTGCATATGGATAGGGGCATTACATTGGTAGATGCTCTTGAGTCTACTAAGCAGTTGTGCAAATTTTTACCAAACATCCTTGTGGTAAGGAGGAAGGGAGGTGACTCACTCTTGTCTTTGTATAGGGTCATGTGGGAGGTATCTGCAGCTTGAACAGTAGCTGAGGTTTTAGGTTTGACGTTAACATCCTTGGCAGCATGATCTTTATTTCTAAATTGGCCTGGAGTATGGCTATCTTCCTTTTGAATAGAACTATCCAATGATTTCATGAAAGCATTCTTGATAGCAGGGGTTTTAAGCAACTTTGACATTGGCAGGCTGATCTTTACTTTTTTCATTTCATCTACCAGATATGTAACCAATTTGTCAGATTCAGGAAGTGGATTTGTAGCTTTTGATGTTGTGTTATGTGGTGTCAGATATTGAGCATCGACCTTGGGGAGTCCAGGGTTATTACTTGCCTTGGGATCAGGTGGAGTATTGAAATTGTTTGGAGGCAATGAGGTAGTCAAAGTATTAGCAGATCTGTTTGAGTTATTCCTTAGGTTGTATTTATGCCTACCGTGAGGTTGCTGTTGATAAGCATTGACTTCCTCATGCTCAATTGATGGCTTATTCTCATCCTCAAAGGGCAAAACGTAGTTAGACTCAAAAGCCATGGCTAATTCCTCACATGTTGAAGTGTAATCCTGATGTGATGATATTGTCTACTGATAAGGACAATGCATGAAGCTTTCTAGTACTAGGGCAGAATCATACTCATAGGGGACAATTTCATTTCCCTCTGCATAAGGTGGGTTACCTGAGGTACTGGCCACTTCAGCTTGGAATATGCTAGAAGCAATCCTAAATTGAGGACAGTCCAACTCTGCATGAGCGTTGGTGTTATGTATTCTGCACCAGTTCGTAAGTGCTGCCTCTGCAAGGTTTACTCTGGTGGTCTGCCTAGGTTCACTAGGAGGCTAATTGTCTAGGGGTGATGGAAAGGAACCATTGTTGGGCCTGGTGTTCCACACTCTAGGCTGTCTAGGAGGATTATTGTTGCCATTGTTGTTATTGTAATTGTTGTTGTACCCCCTGTCAAGATAATTAGGTTTGTCATTGGCATAACCTCTGTTTTGATTAGGCTAAGAGTAGAAATTCTGATTTCTTATATGATTGACCTTAGTAGTAAGTTTTCTTAACTAAGCTGATATTTCTTTGATTTCTTCCTTCTCTTCCTAAACCTTGGCCATCACATTCTCTGTCTGGGGCTTGAAAAAGGAAGACCCATTGTTATTGTTGGATTGTTCTACACCCTGAGGCACTTGTGTTTGATATGGTAACATCTGGTTACTCCCACTTGGTGGGTGCATGACACTGAGTGGTGGTATTTGCAAAGGGGCTTGCATCATAGCTGAAGGCATCATGGCTCCATTGGTCTGTTGGTGGACAGGATATGTAAGATAACCAGGAAGTGTAGGGAAAGCAATATTTGGTGTGGGAGTAGGAGCCAATTGCTGACTAACTTTGATAGCTTCTTCAAAAGCCTGTGCTAAAGTTGTTACCCCAGGGTGTGTCCTTCTGATAAACATGGAGGTCAGGGGATCTAAAGCTGAATAATAAATAATCCTAGTAGCCTCATCTACTACAACGAAGGGAGCAACTAGTTTAGACAGCATCTTCTGGAATCTAGCGTTGAAGTTTGCAATGGGTTCTCCTTTGCACCTCTTGATGGTGGCAAATAGATGATAGTTCATTGAAGGATCTATAGGCACCTTGAACCTATCCTTGAAAGCTTTCTCTAAGGCATCTCATGAACAGACTGAACCCTGACCTAGACTAGTATACCAATTATAGGCCTCTTCCCCTAAGGAGAATGGAAACAATCTGCATACCACATCCTCATACTCAATTCTAGCCCTCCAACAAACTTCCTTGAAGGTTTTGACATGATCATCAACATCTTGATATGGATGGTACCTAGGACAAATTTTATCTAGATTTTTAGGCAAAGCATGATATGCATTGAAGGCCAGCGGTGACTCTACTGTGAAAAATGACATCGCAACTGGTGGAGGTTGGATCTAGGGTACGACAGGCTAAGGCTGGGCCTGAGGTGTGATAGGTGGTCCTGTGGGTATTTGAAAGCCAATAGGGGTTACAGGAGCACACTCTGGTGAGGCTTCTGTCACACTAGAATCAGGGTGTTGCACTAGAATCAGGGGTGTGATGAATGTCCACAATCCTAGGTCTAAATCCCCTAATAGGTAGTTCTTCGAAGAGTCCACTAGATCTGGACCTGGTATTTGGCCTAAAAGCTAGGATTTCTCAAGTTTTTAAGGCAAAATGGCGAGTTTAAGGCCAGAATTCAAACCATCAGGATGTTTAAGAAATGTATGCAGGAATCTACGGTTTCCTTTGTCAACTGGCCCTCCTAGCGCCAGTTTCCTATTGAGTGGTTTGTGATGTCAGTCACAACCAAGCACACAAAACAAAATTCACACAACAACCCTTGTTTATCCTGAAAGATACGATGAATTCCAAGAATTCATGATCCCATGTCCCTGTCGATTAGTTCATAATCTGCTGATGTTACTATGTGGTTGATGTGTATTGCTATTTTCCATTTTGGGGCCTTATGTAGATTAGTAGATTTTGTTTCTGCAACTATGCTATACAAGGAAGTTACTCTACACAGCATATATCTCCAAATGATGTGTCTAAGTTGATATTTGCATGGGTTCTACCCTTATTTATGATTCTCTGGATGACATTTTCAATACTACATGCATTTAGCTCAAAATATGCTAATGATATTCAGTTGTCTTCGAGATGTCAGCATATTTTTCTATTTTGCTTCTGGTTTATCATGATGTACAGTTATGAAAGTGACTTCAATGAAATTAAAATGAGAAAAAGGGTTAGAGAGTGAGATTCCTAAAATTACTTGACTGAGATCATTGATCCACATACATGTTCCCATACGGCAATGGAGAGAAGAAAACTAAAATCATACTTCACCAGGACAGTCCACAAATCCACATGATTCAGTGCAAATCTTCAAGGAAAAAGTTGACAACAACATGCAATGAAATGAAAGTGCTTCTATAGAACATAGCATTCACCAGTACATATCTAGAAATCAACTTGAAGACTACTTAAGGTTTACAATCAGGGTATAGTCTAAAGCTTCATCTCCATACAGTATGTTCATAAAATAGGTACATTTACAATGATCTGAGGAAGGGACCTTGATTATTTCAACAATCCAGTCCTCACTAGTCTCAGTAATCCGATCTCTTCCTAAAACTATTACAGGTCTGATTTTTTGTATGATTGACCTCCTCTTCCTCCTATCTTGTACAGTATAGGGGCTCAATATATATATCTCTGGTTTTTCCCCAATCTGGCATCCAAAAACCCTAGGAGATCAATGGTCAGCATCTTGAAATGCAGCATCCAACAGTGAGAAATGAATCCCGCCAAGAATTCGAGCAGTATACCCAGACAGGGCGCCGCTCCCTCAATAATGTTTCCACCCGCAACTCCTTCTCATTGAAAGCTTTGTCGCCTTCCTCTTGTGTGTTTGGCTTCTCAGGATCTGGCCCACCACCTGGGACATCATCGTCATTTAAAACCTCGCCTTTGAGCTCACCTGCATGCCATTACTGTGTCAACAACTCTGCTTCTTCCCAGCTACTCCAATAATCTGCAATAAACAAGTAGGAATTAGCACCATCGTTTAATAAATCAGCAGGAAAAATAAACATCTACATTAAATCAGGCTCCAAATGCATAAACACAACCATTGGGCTCAAAAACCATGGAAAATGCGCATCAAAATGCCTATACAATGTTAAAACCAGTCGGGTCAACCATCGTTGACCGAAAATATGCATTCGGGCTTCAAAAATAACTTCAAAATTTCTATCGCTCCAATTTCTCGCTCATTTTCCTTGTTTAAATCTTTGTATATCTGATATACAATCCGGACGTGATACAACGAATTAACTGCTTTTAATTTGCCTCTGAGTTCCGCAATGTATATTTCGTTGTATGTTGAGCAATGTATAATGTGATATACATTTTGGACGTGATACATTGGTTCAATCGGATTTCAATCTTTTTTAATTCCACGGCCTGTATGCTTCCTTTGTATATTTCATTTATATATTGCAACATACAAATGCAAAATATACAAGCATTTATCTCTATTTCATAACTTTTCAATTCCGTGGCTTGTACATTTCGTGATGCATCTTGGCTTGTATGTATTGAAATAGACAAAGTGTGAACATACAATGAATTAACCTCTTTTAACTTTCCGCCGCGTCTGCGGTATGTATATTTCTATTGTATCTTTTAGACATACATTTCGGGCTCGATACAAGCATTTAATTAGATTTAAATCTGCCCTTGGATTCCGTGTTGTATGTATATATGCAATGCATATTGGTTTGTATATCGCAATATACAAACACCAAAATATACAAGCAAATAACTCCATTTCATAACTCTTTTGAGTTTGCTCAATGTATAAATGCATTGCATCTTTTAGATTATTCAATTCGGACGCGATACAAGCATTTAACAAAACTTAACCTTTCGCTGAGATCCGCCTTGTGTATTCCTTGCAATGTAATAATATGCAAGGCATGAAATATACAAGGACTTTTCATTATTGCATAACCATTTCAAGTCCGCCCCTTGTACATAACGTTTGTATGCATCCTCTGATATACAAGTCAGATGGGATACAAAGTATTAATCGAATTCCAACCTCTTTTGGGTTCCAATTTGTATATTTTGGAATGTATGTATATGTTGTATGTCTCGCTTTGTATATTCTGAAACATGCAAGTATTTAACCCCATTTAAACAACTCTTTGGGTCCGCGACATTAGTAAATGGACGTTTTATGTTCCAAAGGTATGCATAAATATACAAGTCTGAAATGTACAATGAATTAACTCTGGTTCAATAACTTTTCAAGTCTGTGCGGTGTATAAATGCATTGTATGTAACTCAAACATACAAACCCACGGATATACAACGACTTCTCTCTTGTTCATAACTTTTGGATTCCGCATTATGTATAAAATGTCTTGTACATCCGCCCTGTATGTTATGAAATATGCATTGTGGAAACATACAAGGATTTAACCACTTTTAATACTCCCTTCGGGTCCGCCTGATGCATATGAACGTTGCATGTATCTTGACTTGTATATTTCGCTTGTATGTAAAAACATACAAGTGCCAAATATACAACCATTTAACTCTTCTTCACGATGCTCTTTAGGTCCGTGGCCTGCACATTGCAAATGTATATATCAAATGTATGTTTAAATATACAAGCACGATATATACAATGAATTAACATTGCTTAATAACTTTTCGATTCTGGTCCTTGTATAAATGCATTGTATGTTATGACCTGCCAAACATACAAATGCAAGATACATGCAACAGATTTAAATGTTTATTCGTTTCAACTCTTAACGATTTTAGGTCCACCTTGTATGTACAAATATAACCTTAACAAATGCATACAAGGCAAAAAGACATACAATTGACTTTGTATATGAACCCGACTACTCATGCGACCAAGTATAAAATAACCTTTGCATATACAAATGACTTTGTATATGGAAAGCGATATGTGAAGGTCTTTGTATACAAGTGAACTCACATACAAAGGGCCTTGTATATGCAACCCGATATACAAAGAGACTTGTATGTGCAAACAAAAAACCCTTCCCTTGTACATTTTACCAAAATGCTCATAACTTGCAAAATATGGTGAATTTTAACATGGTTCAAAAAGCAACCCTAGCTCATTTTTGACAAGGAATCCAACCATACTATGCACTAGTACCGAAATGTATTTCTTCTTCATTTTAAACAAGGTTTGCAATTTTAACTCCCTTTTTCCCTTTACCACCAAGCAAAACGACACACACAAGCAAAAAGCAAAAAGCCACAACAGGGGTCCTCATTTTGCTAAGGAGTAAAATGGGGCATGTCGTGAACATCACAACATAACCAAGTAGATAAAGTTAACTAATTAATTAATTTTATTTAACTGACTCAATCAAAATAAAAGATTGTTTGATCTATATAAATAGATATGAGTCAATTAATTTTTATTAATTGTTAAACAAAATAGAAAGTTTTATTTATCAAATAATATTAAATAAAACAAAATATTGAATGAATTAATTTGTTTGAGCAAAATAAATTATTGAATATATTAATTTGTTAAATCATTTAAAATTTAAATAAGATTTATATATATAACAAAATAAAATATAATTAAGTAAACTTAGTTTAATGATTATATATATATATATATATATATATATATATATTAAAAATAAATAATAGTAAAAAGAGAAAGGAGGGGAGGGGATTTCCTCCCCCGCCCCTTAGCCCGCGGGTTCCCTACAAGCACAGGCACCTGCGAGGTGGATCTACACCTACAGCTCGCCCGAGAGCGACCTATAGGGGCAAGTTTATTTCTATATATGTAAGAACATTCAAAAATAACCCATAAATATATAAATGAATATATACCTTAAAATTTGATCAAACCCCATGAAAATTTTACTTACAATATTCAATCACAAAAAAAAATCATACATGTGCATGCATGTGAAAATTCAAGGGAACCCATCCAAGATCTTGTTATTCCCCAAAAGGATCCAAACAGAAAAACAAGAACTCGGAAAAGAAAAAAAAGAAAAATAAAGATTTGAATATACTTGCAGATCTCTAAGCTCTCCCAACAGAAATTTTCCTTTTCCTTTCCCCAAAAGGATCCAAACAGAAAAACAAAACAATCCAATTCTCGTGCTAAAAACCTCCTTCTCACAACAAAACAATTCTTTATACCCTATTATCCTCCATCATTAGAGAAATCTCCTCCCAATTTCTTTGGACCCAGAGGAATTTCCTCTGTCTTCTCAACTGACAAGATGATTTTCCTTTCATGAATTAAGAATAAACTTTCATGAAATAATTTTAGACTTTATTTAGGACTTGAATTTTGTTTTATTATTTTAGTTTTGATTCAATTTATAAAATTAAATTACTACTTTAAAGTATACATTTGATTTAATTTATTGTTATAATATATATATACACACACACACATAACTTTTGGAAACAACTTGTGTAGCTTCAGGTCCTATTACTAATATAGCCGATAAAATTCAAAATTCATTTTATTGTGAATGTCTGATCCTATAGGTACTTCTGTAGTGCCCCTCCAGTTTTACCTTGGATGTGCAGGTGGTCAGATTAAGGAGCAGGAGGATGAATGGAAATACTCAGAATATTTAGGAGTATGATAGGCATGTTGATGGTAAGTTTACTATTTTGATGATATTACTGATGTTTAGGTTTGGTACATTATGTTTTTGATATATTCAATTATAGGTTAGTTGATTATATAGATTGGTATTATGCAACTAGTTGACACCTGATTAATTAGTTATTGATGAACTATTTATTATGGATATTGTGATATGTTGTGAAGGGGCGGTGTAGTATTACTCACAATGAGTACCCTACTACACTGCGATTCCCTGTCACTATGTGCCTATTTGGATGATGAGATATATATATTTGTATTCGACTGTGTTGTTGGCTACAGGGTACAGGTACTAGGCATCGATTCCACCTGAATTAATAGGTCTGAACATGCCTTCATACCAATGCAACTGTTGAATGGGGATAACATGTGGTTCCCTAGCTTAGCCATCATCCTTGAAGAGGATGAGTATTCAGTTGTACACCCTGTCTGTGTTATTGGTTTGGTTAGGATAGTCAGTCATTGATGTGTTGGTCTTGCTTTCTATTCTTGCATAATAGTCAGGTATGGTTTGGCAGTTGGGTTATTTTGTTGGTATTGAAATGGTTATTGTTGTCTTAAATAAAATAACTAGTTTTGAAGCATTCTTGTTAAATAAATATATAAATGTTCTTATGTAAATATAGTTATAATATATATATATATAATTCTAAAAGTTAAGTTAATAATAATAATAATAGATAAATTATAAATATTTAATGTTCTTTGTTTAAATATATAAGATATTATTTTAGATATTCCTCATAAATTTATTATGTTAGTGAGTTGTAGTCTGAATGCATAATAAATAAATGATAGAAAGAATCGTGGTTGGTTGTAAATGTTAAAAATAGCAAATTGTTAGATAGTGTTACTGGCATAAGTTATTGCCTCTATGAGAGGAATCTTCTAGTGGATTTTGGAGGATTTTCTCCCTAAAAATAGATAAGTTTTGGGCTATTTATGGGGGGATTCGGTACTTCGGGGGAGATATGATGAGTATTGCAGTGTACTAAGAAGAGAGATTATTATTCAAGTGTTGAAAAAGCAGAGGCAAATAAGGGATTCACATGAGGCTAGGGGTTTCAATCTTCACCTATCTGTTGCAATTGCAAAGATATCTGGTACGTTTCGATAAAATATTCATTTTCATTGCATCTTGTGATCATGGAATCAGGAATTCATGAAGTTTTGCTATACAGTTTGATATCTTTTTTAAAAAAAAATTGAATCCTTTTTGTGCATGTTCTACAAACATTAAACACCAAGAAATGACATCTATTCATGGTATCTTATCATGCCCTGTCTATGCTCTATATCTCGTGGCAATTTGTGCTTTACCTGATAGCATTAGATAACCGATTTTGGGGCATCTTGTCAAACGTTCCACATACCTTGTCTACATTTTTCACATTCTACATGCATGCCTTCTAGAGTTTCTCAATCAATAATACTTAACATAAATCCTACCTTCACTTGACAAACTTAAATATCCATACCCTGATCCTACACTCCCATTTTGGTACTTGAACTAAGAAGGATCTCATATTTTTGCATGCCATGAAGTCAAGCTTCATATCTATGGGTTACAGATCTCTACCATCACATGGGATTGATTCATTCTAATCATTTAAAAACAATATATATTTATGTCATTCCACTATAAGGGAAATTATATCGCTCCTTGTATAGATGTTATATTTGGACTTCCTATATAGATGTTATGAGGAGTTTACCTGAATAGACTTCCGTGTTATATTTAGAGTGCCCAAATTTCATCAGATGTGAATCCTATACTCTTTCCTTAAATGGTTTAATTTAAGTTGTGTTTTATCCTATAATCGTGGCGTTGGTATAACTGTTGCCTTAACCTTTCTGAGCATCCTCTCCACCAAATTTTATTCCTGTGCACATCTATTTCCCTGAGGTTGATAACTCTATGATGTTTTCAAATCCAAAAGTGATTACAGCTATTAAACATTACTTATCTTTATCTAATGACCAAATATAAGTTCACACATATTTGTGTTAGCCTAAATCAATTAGCCTTGTCGTCCAACCCACATAACAATCAACTGTAGGTATAATGTAATAAGATTTACAACTGTGATTGAAGTTTGCACAAAACCCATCCTTTTAACTGACGCAGGTTTTATAGCTACAGGTTTTGCATTTGTTTGATCGTTTGTAAAATCCTTTATAGCAAATCCATTTGCACCTGCTAATTGCTTTCGCTAGAAAGTTTCTTAAGCCTCTTCAATGAATCCTTTTTTATTTCTTTTTAGTTTCTAAAAACCTTAAAAAAAAATTCATTTTGCCATATTCTACAACCGTTACATTTTATGATTACACATCTCTATGAGGCATTTTGTCAAACAATTCTTGTGCCTACTTATGTAGTGCATTTATTTAGAAGTTTCTAAAGCCTTTTCAATGAATCCACTTTGTGTATAACTTGAGATCATTACATGAGACATTCTGGCAAAAAGTTTTGCACTCTGTAAAGAAAATATTCATGCCGGGAAAGTTTTTATTCCTTTCTGCAACCATTTGGTTTATTTTGAGACAGCCAACGTCAACTTATATCAACTGTTTTCTGCCCCATGCTTCTAATAAATCAATAAATATATTCCTAACATTCTGAATAACTAACTAGAGTGCTACAAAAATAGCCGGCAACTTCTGGTAAACCCTAATCAAAGGGTAGTTTGACAAAACCCTCAATCTATTCCCAATAGTTTTTAGAGAGAGGAAATAGAGGAAGAATCATGGAACCTCTGTTCTTTTTAGTAAAATTATGTAAATCTTCTATATCATTCAGGTTCAGATAGTCTTCTTTCCAAGCTTGAAAGTTTTTTATTGATGGTAGGGATTTTATATGTGAGCTTTATACTACTCAGTATTGTCTCTCACTGTAAATTTTATAATTCGTCAGTTGTTCCTATCATTCCTATGGGTGCAAGTGCTAATTTAATCTCTTTCTTTATTTCTTGTTTCTTTATTTCCCCTATCATCGACCCTATTTTCTTAATGTTGACTTTCTCTTTATTTTTTTCATGGTGTTTTGGACTTATCTAAGCCTTGTAGAATGTGCATCTATTTACTGGTTGACCTCTCCCATATATTATTCATTGCGCCTCTAAATTTTTTTATTTGAAATGTAAGTCATTCTAATTTATATTGTGTTACTAGTATTGATGTCTATGTCTAGGGACATTGACTTCTTCAGAGCATCTATATGTCATCTTACTTTTCATTATATTGTTTAAAGCTTAGTCACTATTATCGAACAATATTTATATGTGTATGTTTTGCTTACTTTTAGTTAGATGTAAAGATGCATCTATATCAATCCTCTAGAGATCTATTTTTTTATAGAAGATATTAGCTTAGTTCTTTCATAAGGTTTTCTTAGTATCACTGAGTTATAAATTTAAACATCCGGCCAAGTGAATGTTTGGTGATAGATTAAGGGTTACCTTTCTAGGGAAGCGAAAAAGGAAATGTTTAAGGTAATAGGTCTATGTAGTATATTTTGGTCCTAGGACATTTAATTACGTATGCATGATGGTGTGTAGGTTAAACCATTTGTACTTTTAATAGTTGTTGTTAGGATATAAGTTCTAATTTCTATATTGTCCAGTGTTGCTATGTAGAGAGAACTAGGAGAACCTAGAGTGATTGGAATTATGAATTAGAATATGTATATAATCTTTTGATATTTTAGTAGTATTTATGTCTTGTATTCACTAAGTTGCATGTTCTTTTAACTTTTCTAATTTGTCGGTTGTTCCTATCATTCCTATGGGTGCAAGTGCTAATTTAATCTCTTTCTTTATTTTTCTTTTTCTTTTTAATTTATTTCCCCTGTCGTCGACCCTATTTTCTTCACATCAACTTTCTTTTTGTTTTGTTCATGGTGTTTTGGACTTATCTAAGCCTTGTAGAATGTGCATCTATTTACTGGTTGACCTCCCTCATATATTATTCATTGCGCCTTTAAATTTTTTTATTTGAAATGTAAGTAATTATAATTTATATTGTGTTACTAGTATTGATGTCTATGTCTAGGGACATTGAATTCTTCAGAGCATCTATATTTTGGCTTACTTTTCATTGCATATTGTTTAAAGTTTAGTCACTATTATCGAACAATATTTATATGTGTATGTTTTTCTTACTTTTAGTTAGATGTAAAGATGCATCTATATCGACCCTCTAGAGATCTTTTTTTTTTATAGAAGATATTAGCATAGTTCTTTCATAAGGTTTTCTTAGTATCACTGAGTTATAAATTTAAACATCCGGCCAAGTGAATGTTTGGTGATAGATTAAGGGTTACCTTTCTAGGGAAGTGGAAAAGGAAATGTTTAAGGTAATAGGTCTATGTAGTATATTTTGGTCCTAGGATGTTTAATTACGTATGCATGATGGTGTGTAGGTTAAACCATTTATACATTTTAATTGTTGTAGTTAGGATATAAGTTCTAATTTCTATATTGTCTAGTGTTGCTATGTAAAGAGAACTAGGAGAACCTAGAGTGATTGGAATTATGAATTAGAATATGTATATAATCTTTTGATATTTTAGTAGTATTTATGTCTTGTATTCACTAAGTTGCATGTTCTTTTAACTTTGTCATTTTAAAATTTATTATGCAGATTTAATTATCTCTTGACTTAAATAATGATAGGACTTACCTTTATTACATGTGCAAAGGGGGACAATTTAA
The DNA here is from genome assembly GCA_027924645.1 of Cunninghamia lanceolata. Lineage (NCBI taxonomy): Eukaryota > Viridiplantae > Streptophyta > Pinopsida > Cupressales > Cupressaceae > Cunninghamia > Cunninghamia lanceolata. The sequence goes on along the minus strand of BSBN01000802.1, from coordinate 1,201,325 downwards.
TATTTTATGTGTTGTTGATTAAACTAAAAGGTAGTATAGATAGATTTAGAATCCATACAGGAAAATACTTAATGATATCATGATGTTGTTTTAGAATATAGATCATTAGATTATTTCTTTGATGAAACGTATTGATTCATGATATGATGTTAGTAATATAGTATCCATAAGTGAAGGGGTTTTATAGTAGTAGTTTAATCATATGCTAGGTCAAATAATGCATTTGGTGATGGTTGTATGAGCAACATGGATAAAGAAGAGTTGTATATGAATGCAAAATTTAATAGTAGAGATGAGATGTTGTCCCTATATGGGTTGATTGAAGATTGAATATAGCATATGTTGTATATATTGTGTTGTAATTGAACTATTGTTATGCAATAAGGGATCTTAGTTTATGTTTTGTTTTGAGAGTTGATGTGATATGGTGTCAAGTGTTTGTGTTGTTTAGGGAAAATTGATTTCAGAGGCCTAGGAAGGTGTGAGCATTGGCCTTGTGTGCATCATGTGAGTTGAATGAAATGCACTCTTGAAAGATTGTCTCTTACTTCATGCTGGTATAATACATGTGCAAGATGGATAATGTCTTGTTCAGTCTATCGATTCATGTGGTTATGATGATTATGCGGGATGGATAATGCCTTGCTCTTTGAGATGTGAAACAATGTATATTTGTATCATGGTGTATATTTTGAGTGATGTGATAGGTCATACTTGGTTTATGTTTTGGGCCTTGATAATCTAGATGCAGTGAAGGGAGGGTGGCTTTCAATGTGGGGTCAGTGCCCAAATAGGCTAGCCAGGATAACCCATTGGAAGTTGCTAATCAAGTGATAACCTAATTAATGAATTAAGGGGTTGGGTAGTTAATCATATTAATCAAGATTAAGTATGCCTCACTCATGGCTCAAGTGCTCGTTTAGGCTTGAGATGAGATGAGAATGCCTGGAATGGCAAATCAATTGCCTTGTCCTCATGAAAGGTATGTTGGTTCCGCATGAGTTTGTATGGAGGCCGATGGTTAGGAGAGGCTTCCAGAATAACCTAGGATGGCGGCTGATGCCTAGGAAGACCTGCCAGGATAACCCATGACAAGCTATGTGATGACACTCCTGCCTATTGCATTCTAGCACTCCCAAGTTGTATTTTCCCCCTTTGGTTGTGTGAGTGCCTCTGGAATTGCATGTTAAGTGTGTAAGTGTTGTTTGAGTTTCTTGTGATGTTCATATTGACCAAGGTTGTATTGGAGTCATGTGTAGTCCTTGCATCTTTTAGTCTTTTGTCTTTTGACAGTTGTCTTTGTGGGACCTCATTGTTATCTCCTA